>JAJHZJ010000057.1:2400000-3125474 GCA_023548195.1 Bettongia penicillata ogilbyi
ATATAATAGGGACAAGAAGTCTATTCACAGCAGGACTTCATGACCAGGATGTGCTTCCTACAGGAGCTTGCCCAAGCTCAAGGACCACCTGGGGCTGGTTTGAGCCAGTTCTGTGATTTAGATATATAGCAGAGTTCATCCAGAGGATGAGGGCAAAGGACTGCTACAGCTTGTCCAGCCATTCCCCAATTGAGGAGCATTGCCTTAAATTTCCAATATTTTGCCACCATGAAAAAGCTGTTATAAATATTTTTGTACATGCAGGTCGTTTTCCCTTCTTTATGATCTGTTTGGGATACAAACCTAATAATGGCATTGCTAGATCAAACACATTGCACAGTTTGGTTGCTTTTTTGATCATAGTTCCAAATTGTTCTCCAGAATGGTTGGATCAATTCACAACCCACAGTGCATCAGTGTCCCAATTTTACCAATCATCTCCAACATTTATCATTTTCTTGTTTTATCATATTAGCCAGTCTGATAGGTATGAGGTGGTTCAACATTCATTTTTGTAATATTTTGAGTTCCAAATTTTTCTCCCTCCCTTCCTTCTTACCTCCCCAAGAAAGCAAGCAATCTGATAAAGGTCATTACATGTACAACCATGTTAAACAGAGATGTCTCAGGAGGAAAAAGTAAGGTTGGTGACCTTGTACAGCCCTCCCTCACTCAAATCAAAGTCAACTGCAAGTCATGTCATCATCTTGATGTCATGGTCTTCATCAAGAACAAAGGACAAACCAAACAATTTCCACATTGGTCATGTTGTGATAAAAGAATCAGAACAAAAGGGAAAACCCCAGAAAGAAAAAAATGCCCAATAACAAAAAAGAAAATAGTATCAGACCTACTATTGCAACACCACAAAGTTACGCCTTTTCTATGCTCACACTGCTACCACCCTAGTCCAAGCCCATGTCATCTCATACCTGTGCTAACCCTAACCATCTGTTTGCCTCAAGTCCTAACTGTTTCCTTAGCTGTCTAAATAGTCTTTCTAAGGCACAGGTCTGACTGTTATTCTCATGCTCAAAAACCTGACTCCCTGTTGTCTCTGATATGTAAATGCTTTGGCTTGGTATTGAAGACCATTCACAGTTTGGCCACAATTGACCTTTCTGCCTTTATTTAACATTCTGCCTTTTGACATTCCATATTCTAGTTAAAAGGGGAGATTTTGTCTGGGATTAGGCAGCAGAGAAGGAAGGACGAAGGAGAACATTATAGGCACCTAATACTATACATGCCCTCTATGAAGAGATGGAAAGTCTTGTTCAAAGGACAACAAAAAAGACTAGTATCACTGGATCACTGGTGAAGAGTAAGTTTTAAGAAGAATAGAAAGGTAAAAGAGGGCCAAGTACAAAGGAAGTTAAAAGCCAAACAGAGGGTTTTATATGCTCCTGGAATTGATAGCCCCTGGAGGTTATTTAATAGAGAGGTGACATAGTCAAACCTATACTTTAGAAAGTTCAGTTTGACATCTAAATGGAGGATAGGGAGAGACTTGAGCCAGAGCCGAAATAGCAGCCTATTTCAATAGTTCAGATGCTGAGAGTTTTCACCAGGGTAATGGCATGTCAGAAGAGAAAAAAGTCATGAGTGAAAGATATTATTAAGGTTGAATTGACAGATCTTCTCTTTAGATTGGACATGGACAACAAGAGTGTGGAGTCAAAGATGACATCTGGATTGTGAGCCTGGGTGACCAGGAGGACAAGGATGTCATTGACAGTAATAGAAGGTAGAAAGGATTTTGGGGGAAAAGAAAATTCATTTCTGAATATGTTGAATATACATATGTATACACACTCATATATATACACACATATATAAATATATAGTCAACATGTTCAGAACTGGATATATACACACTACATACATGTACCAGCACCCACCCACACACACACGCCAAAATCTGTAATATTCAGTTTGAGATGTCCAGTGGTCAGTTGGGAATGTAAGACCGGAAGTCAGGGGAAACATTGGGATCTGAGAATCTTCACCATAGAGACTGATGATTACATCCATCAGAGCTAATGAGAACACCCAGTAAAAATAGTATAGAGTGGAAAGAAAAGGCTGCAGACAGAGTCTTGGGAACACTCACGGTGATTAGGCAGTTCATTCAAAGAGAATGATACGGAGTAGTCTCCGAGGTAGAAAAATCAGAAAATAAAAGTGTCATGAAAACCTTGAGAGAAGAGAATATCAAAAAGAGGGTGACTGATGATGATAAAGGACCCAGAGATGTTAAGAAGGATTAGGTTATGAGATCGGCAGTTAAGAAAGCATGAATCACTTTGGAGAAAACAGCAAGCCAGCTTGAAGATAAGAAAAGAAGCGGAGATACCTATTATAGTTGGCTTTCTCAAGGAGTTTAGCCAGAAAAGGGAGGAAGAACATAGGATGTTAGCTAGCCGGCCTCAAATGAGAACTTTTTTTGAGGATGAGGGAAACATGAGCGTATTACTGGTATTAGGGAAGCACAAAGGAAGAGAATGAAGATACTTGAGTGAGTAGGGGTGACAGTGGGAACAATCTGCTGGAGAAGACAGGAGGAAATGGAATCACTTGTGCATTTAGAAGGGTTAGCTTGGCAACGAGATGGGCAACCTCTTTATGGGTTACAGGAATAAATAGTGACAATAGTTTTCTGATATTAAATGAGCAGGAAGGGAAAAAGGGGTGCACTGGGTGAAAGGCCTCAATTTTTTTCACTGAAATAGAAGGCCCAATTCTCATCTGATGGGGTGGTGGGAGGGAAAGCCATTGGAACTGGAGAAAGAACAAAATGGCTTAATCAGGCAAGAATTTACTTGTGTTCCAGGCACTATGCAAAACACTGAGAATAAAAATACTAGCAAAAAGATAGTCTTTTTCTTCAAGAAATTTACATTCTAAAAGAAAAGTCAACACATAAATGAAAGCTGAAAGGAGAGGTGGAAGAACCATATGTAAAAAATGCTCCAGAGAAAGAACTATGGAATCGAAACACAGAATGAAGTAGAATATTTTCTCCTGTGTTATGTTTTATTTTAGTTTGTTTTTTTTTTTTTTCTCATGGTTTCTCCCATTCATTTTAATTCTTCTACAGAGCACGACTAATGTGAAAATATGATTAATAAAAATGTATGTATAGAACTCATATAAGATTGCATTCCATCTCAGGAAGGGAGGGGAGAAAATCTAAGACTTAGAGAAGTGATTTATAGAAAACTGAAAACAAATTAATTAATTTTTTTAAATCATGGTAAGACCTGTATGAACTGGTACAAAGTAAAGACTATGGGTAAAAAATAGATCTGTAATGAAAGAGGGGACTTCCAAGCATTCCTGATATGAGTAGAAAATTTGATGGTCAAATATAGGACTCAAGAGAAGTATAAAAAGGTAAACATGAATCAAAAATCATAACAGAATAAAAAAGGTTAAACCATTTACATTCTTACATGAGAGGTAGGAAGGGGAAAGATGACACATGTAACCCCTTTGAACTTTATCATCATCAGGAGTCTTAGAGAGATAATTAGATAGAGGACACAGGTATTATTCTATCATATTAAGGTGAATGCAAAAAGGATGGAAGGGTGATGGAGAGAAATGGAATTAAAGAAGGGGTATGGGGGAGAAAGAATTGGGGAAATTACCTCATGTAAATGGGGCAAGGAAGGGTTGACAAAATGAAGAGGCAATGGAAATCACTTGCACCTCACTGCATCAGAACTTGTTCAAGGAGGAAAGAATATACATATATACACAGTTGGGAACAGAAATTCATCTTACCCAGCAGGGAAATAGAAGGAAAAGGGGTTAAGAGGAGCACAGTAGAATGAGTAATAAAAAGAAGGATATATTAAGAGAGGCATTAGGCAGAAACAAAACAGATTATTGAGGAGGGGATAGGATAAAAGAGGATGAAAACAAGAAAATAGAGTAGAGAGAAATACACATTAGCTATCAGAACTGTCAATGTGAATGAGTGGAACTTAACCATAAAATAGGAGAGGATTACAGAATGGATTAGAAACCAGAATCCAACAGTATGTTGTTTATGTGAAACACACTGGAAACAGAAAGATACACATAAAATTTAGATGAAGAGCTGGAGCATTATCTATTATGATTCAGCTGAAGTAACAAAGGAAAGGGTGGCGATCATGATTTCAGACAAAGCAAAAATAGCTCTAATTTTAAAAAATCAACAAACCAAGGAATCTATATATAAATCTGACAATATGGGTTATATAAATCTAGCAAATAGAAACATTTCATCAATAAAAGAAAGCAGGTCAATGTCCAACTGGATACACAACTAGAAATACTAGGAAAATAGTAACAACAAAAACCCCAAACACCAAAACAGAAGTCTTGAAAATCAAAGGGGAGATGTTTTAAAAATTGAAAATAAAATTTAAAACATTTAACTCTTAAATGATACAAGGATTTTTTTGAGGGAAGGGCTTACTAATTTGAGTTTTTAAGATAATTTTTTGTTTTCCCCCCAATTACATGTAAAGACAATTTTCAACATTCATTTAAAAAAAAAAAATTTGCTTTAGACTTAAGTACCAGAACACAAAGAATAGAGAAAAGAAACAAAAAACATATCATGAATTTAAATGTTGGAACTTACATACAAAGTTAAAAAGAAAAAAAACATGCAAAGCAGAACATGAGAGGATTCAAAATATGTAACTATATTTTCATTTCAAGAAAGCCTGTATGATAAATAATACTTGTGTTGAAAATTGTCCATCTTTTTTTTTTGCTTCCTTGTGAATTCTTCTGTTCTCTGCTGTATACTTTTTTTACTTTGTTACCCTGCCCCCCATTTCCCCAGAAGGCTACAATAAAGTTTAGATATGTTTCTCTATAGCTATAGATATATACATACACATAAACATATATACATTCATATATAGACCTATACTTTCCCAAACCTATTCTACACCTGATCTTCGGTTTTTATGTTTGTGCATATCTCTTGTTTCCTCCTGTCTCCTCTTCTTTACTTCTACCCACTCCCTTTCTCTCCTGTTACTTCCCTACCCCCTTCTGAGGATCCCTTCCCATCCTTCCATTCCTTTAAATCTAAACATCCTTTTATATTACCTTCCTCTCTAAAGATCCCTCCCTTGTCCTCTCCCCCTCCTTATGCCCTACCTAAATCCTCTGAATTTAGAAGATTTTTATATTCTTCTAAATATATTTGCATTGTTCCCTCATAAACCCATTCCTGATGAAAGTAGGTTACCAGAACTACCAGCCCTCCTCCCCAATCTGATTCCTCTGTATCATTTCTTCCTCTTGCACCTCATTTGTATAAAATAACTACTCTTTTTAGCTATTCCTAAATGGTTTTACTTTTTAAATTAATATCATAGTCAGGTTTACCCCAATCTTTGTTATGAGCTACCCAAATATTAATGTCTTAGATATTTTACATGTATAAAAGGTAAACTGTCTTTATGAATCCCTTATAATCACTCTGGTAAATACCTTATATTGCTCTTGGTTCTTGTATGTTGAATCTTCTATTAAGTTCAGGATTTTTGTTAATGAAGTCTTGAAAGGCTGAGAGTTTATCAAATGTCCATTTTTTTCATTCCAAATAATACTCAACGTTACAGGGTATGGTATTTTTGGCCAGAGCCCCAGTTTTTTGCTCTTCTGTATATTGTGATCCAAGATCTGCCTCCTTTAATGTCTCTGCTGCTAGGTCTTGTGTAATTCTAATTGTGGCTCTAATATATTTAAATTGTTTTAATCTTGATGCTTTTAATATTTTATCCCTGACCTGGGAGTTTCAGAATTTGACTATGATATTCCTATGCGTTTTCCTGATAGGATCTCTTTTTAAGTGGTGATTGATGGATTTTTTTCTATTTGTACTCCCCCTCCCCTTGTTCTAATGCTTCAGGATAATTTTCTTTAATTATTTCTTGTTTTTATCAAAGTTCTTTTTTTTGATCATAACTTTCATTATCCCAATTATTTTAATATTTTCTCTTCTTGATCCATTCTCCAAACCTGTTGTTTTTTTTTTATTTTCACTTTCTCTTCTATTTTTCATTATCCATATTTTGTTTAATTATTTCTTAATCTCTTATAATTTTGCTGGCTTCACTTTGCCCAGTTCTAATTTTCAAGGTGTCATTTTCTTCCTTAAGATTCTGGATCTCCTTTTCTAATTGATTGACTTTCCTTTCATAACCTTCTTGCTTTCTTGAATTATTCTTATTTTTTTTTTAGTTTTTCCTCTATGTCATTTGATTTTTAAAGTTTTTAAAAATATCTTCTGTAAATTCTTTTTGGGCAGGTGACTATTTGACATTACTCTTTGGGGGTTTCTTTACTTCAGTATCTTCCTCTGAAAATTATTCCTGGTCATTTCTATTCCCATAATAGCTTTCTATGGTTGGATTCTTTCTCCTTTGCCTGTGCATTTTTTTCTTGTAGTAATAGCTTAATTTTTGTAAGCACCTCTAGCCCTAGGATATGGGGGATTGTGCCTCTCTCCTGAGATCTTCAGTTCTCCCCTCTAGCCTGGAACCAAAGCCAAACCTCCAACCTCAGTAAGTGCCCTCAGTCAGAGGCTTTCTGCCCCACTGCTTCTGCACTCACTAGGCTTGTGCTGGTTCCTTCTCACCCCACTGTTCTTCACAGCACAGATGGGTCTGTCGTTCCTTCCAGAGGTTCCCTCAATCTTCCTGGGATCAAATGCCCAACTCCCTCCACTATGACTTTCAAACACAAGAATGAAGAGAAGCATGAAAAGGTAAACAGCAAAGAGAAATCATAAGGGACTTACTAAAGTTGAACTGTTTACATTCCTACATGGAAAGACAATATTTGTAACTCTTGAAACTTTTCATTGTCTGGGTAGTTGGTGGGATTACACACACACAGAGAGAGCACAGAGTGAATTGAATAGGATGGGATCATATCTTAAAAAAATGAAGTTAAATGGTGAGAGAGAAATATATTGGGAGGAGAAAGGAGAAATGGAATGGGGCAAATTATCTCTCATAGAAGAGGCAGGCAGGAGACTTTTTAGTGGAGGGAAAAAGAGGGGAGGTGAGAGAAAAACATGAAGTTTACTCTCATCACATTCAACTAAAGGAAGGAATAAAATGCACACTCATTTTGGTATGAAAACCGATCTTACAATATAGGAAAGTGGGGGAGAAGGGGATAAGCATGGTGGGGGGGATGATGGGAGGGAGGACAATGGGAGGAGGGAGCAATTTGAAGTCAACACTCTTGGGGAGGGACAGGATCAAAAGAGAGAATAGAAGCAATGGGGGGCAGGATAAGATGGAGGGAAATATAGTTAGTCTTACACAACACGACTATTATCAAAGTCATTTGCAAAACTACACAGATATGGCCTATATTGAATTGCTTGCCTTCCCAAAGGGAATGGGTGTTGAGGGAGGGATGAAGAGAGGTGGAACTCAAAGTTTTAGGAACAACTGTTGAGTACTGTTCTTGCTACTAGAAAATAAGAAATACAGGTAATGGGGTACAGAAAGTTATCTGGCCCTACAGGACAAAAGAGAAGATGGGGACAAGAGAAGGGAGGGATGATAGAAGAGAGGGCAGATTGGTGATGGGGCAATTAGAATGCTCGATGTTTTGGGGTGGGGGAGGGCAAATGGGAAGAAAATTTGGAACCCAAAATTTTGTGAAAATGAATGTTAAAAGTTAAATAAATAAATTAATTTTAAAAAAATGTATTAGCCAGTCTAATAGGTGGGAAGTCATAACTCAGAGTTGTTTAAATTTACACTTTTCTAATCAATAGCAATTTAGAGCATTTTTCATATGATTATAGATTGCTTTGATTTCTTTATATGAAAATTGCCTGTTCATGTCCTTTGACCATTTATCAATTAGGGAATGATTCTTGTACACTTATAAATTTGACTCAGTTCTCTATATATTTGAGAAATGAGGCATTTATCAGAGACACTTGCTGTGAAAAAAAAAATGTTTCCCAGCTTTATACTTTCCTTCTAATGTTGGTTGCATTTGTTTTATTTATGCAAAAACTTTTTAATTTAATATAATCAAAATTGTCCATTTTATATATTGTGTAATGCTCTCTATCTCTCATTTGGTCATAAAATTCTTCCTTTCTCCATTCAACAGTTAAACTTTTCCCTGCTCTCCTAATTTGCTTATGGTATCACTCTTTACATTTCAATCATGTAACCATTTTGACCTTTTCTTGGTACATGGTGTAAGATGTTTGTCTATAAGCCATTTTGTTTTTTGAAAAGAAAGAAGAAAACCATATTACAGTGTCAAAAATGAAAAAAGGTGAATTCACACAAAATAAGAAGGAAATAAAAGTAATTATTAATTGATTGCTGAACTATATGGCAATAAAATGAAAACTAAATAAAATGAATATTTACAAAAATATAAATTGCCACATTAGCAAAACAGGAAATAGAATACTTAATCTTAGAAAGAGAAATTAAGTAAGTCATAAATAGACTCAATAAGGAAGAAAAAAACCAGTACAAAATAGATTTATATGTAAATTCTACCAAAGATTTAAATACAAATTCCAATACTTCATAAACTTAAAAACAAAGCAGGTAAAGTATTCCTACTAAATTCTTTCTATGACACAAATATAGTCTTGATGCCCAAAAAAGGGAAAATCAAAACAGAAAGAAAAGTATGGAGCAATTTCTTTAATTGATGCAAAAATTTTAAAGAAAATGCTAGCAAGAAAATTTCAGCAATATATCACAAATATTGATAGGAAACCCAACAAATATCATATAATTATTTCAATAGATTCAGAAAGAGCTTTTTGGGCAGCATCCATTGCTGTTCAAAATATTAGAAAGCATAGGAATAAATGGAGCTTTCTCAAAGTGATAATTAATATCTGCCTAAAATGAAGAGCAAGCATTTTCTGTAATGGCAATAAGCTGGAAACTTTTCCAGTAAGATAAAAGGTGAAGCAAAAATACCCATTATCATCATTGCTGTTCAGTATTGGACTAGAAATGCTAGCTATAGCAATGAGAAAAGAAAAAATGAAGGAATAAGCGTGGCAGCAAGGAAACAAAACTATTACTTTTTGCAAATGATGTGACAGTATGCTTAGCAAATTCTAAAGAGTCAATTAAAAAAAATTAACAGCTTACACAAAATTGCAGGATATAAGATAAAGCCTCACAAATCATCAACATTTCTGTATGTTGCCAACAAAACACAGCATGAAGACATAGAGAAATTCCATTTAAAATCACTATGGGCAATGTTAAATGCTGCATTTTCTACCTGCCTAGATAAACAAAGGAACTATATGAGTGCTATTAATACATATAAAGACATATCTAAATAATTGAAGCAATATTAATTACTCAAGAGTTGGCTGAATCAACATAAAAATGACGTTACTAACTAAATCAATTTACTTATTTAATAGCATACCAATTAAACTACCAAAATTACTTTATAGAGCTAGAATGAATAATTAAATTCACCTGGAAGAAAAAGGTCGCAAATATCAATGGAATAGACGAGAAAAATGGGAAGGAAAGAGGCCTAGAAATATTAGATATCAAATTATATTTCAAATCTGGAATCGTTAAAACATTTTTTTTACTAGTTAAGAAATAAAGAGGTTTATCCATGTGACAGATAAGGTACACACTATATGGAAGCAAATGAGCACAGTATCCTACTTTTTGATAAACCCAAATAGATAGTTCCTTATCTAGATATTGGGACAAAACTCAACATTTGACAAAAACCTATTGGGAAAAATGAGAGCAGTTTGGCAGAAACTAGGCATAAACTAACATTTCACACCATACAAAACACGCTTATGATGAATGTATGATTTAGAATAAAAAGCAATATCAAAAGCAAATTAGTGGAGGGAAGGAATTATCTGTTAAATCTCTATAGAAGGGAAGAATTTATGATCAAATGAGATAGAGAGGTTCACAGAAGGTAAAATGGATAATTTAGATTGTGCAAAATTTAAAGTTTTTGCATAAAGAAAATAAAGCATCTAAAACTAAAAGAAAAGTAGGAAACAGGAAAAGAATCTTTGATGTTAGTCTATTTCTAGAGCATCCACACTTTTTCCTATTAAAATTTTATTCATATAAACATTTATTATCTTTCTCTTCACACTGACACATCACATCATAATTTTTTAAAATCCCTTACAACAAAGTATTGTTTATTAAAACAAATTCTGATGTTAGCAATATTCGAAATGTATCTCATCCTGCATTTTTACATCCTTTACCTCCTTGGTAAGAGGTGAGTGGCCTTATTTATCTTCAATACTCTGTACTTACGGGTTATGATTGAATTAATCAGAGAACTAAAGTCTTTCTTTTTTCTTTATTTTTAAAGCACATAGACTTTTTTCTAACTTCCAAATTCTCTCACTTGGCCTACCAACTTCTTCATTCATTGAGAAAGCAAGAAAAACAGAACTTATTATAAATATGTAGAGTCATGCAAAACAACTTTCAGCATTAACCATGTTTTTTTTAAAAAGCAATTTTAAAAAGAGAAAAATATATGCTTCAGTCTACACTCTGAATTCATCACTATCTGGAAAGTATAGTATATTTCATCATGTATCTTTGGAAGTGTGGTGGATCGTTGTGCTGATTGGAGTTACTAATTCTTTCAACATTGGTTATCTTTATGATACTGCTATTACTATGTAGATTATTCTGTTGGTTTTCATTTCTTTTTGCATCAGTTCATACAAGTCTTTTAAGGTTTTTCAGAATCTATCACCTTCGTTTCATCTTAAGTCACAACAATATTCCATCACATTCATATACCATAACTTATTCAGTCATCCTCCAAATAATGGACATTCCCTCAGTTTCTAATTCTTTGACTTCACACAGAAAAGTTTCTATTGAACATATGGGTCATTTTCCTCTTTCTTTGATCTTGGGATATAGAACTAATAGCAGCGTTGCTAGGTCAAAGTTACTCTCCAGAATGGTTGGATTAGTTCACCTGAAAAAAGATAGAGGTCAATTATATTTTTTAAAAGATATTTTAGCATTTGGAAAAAAACCACATTATCATCAATAGTAAAACTGTGTGCACCAAATGTCATAGCACATAAACTTACAAAGTAAAAGTTAACTAATCAGCAAAAAGATATAATTGAAATATAAAAAATTATAGCTTGCCTTAATGTTTCTATCTCAGAGCTAGACAAATCTGGCACAGAACTAAAAAGGGATAATATAGAAATGAACACACCATGTGGGAAAGTAGATCTAAAAGATATATGATGTCTTGCAGATGTGCACATGAAAGAATATACACATTTTTATATTACCTTTACAAAAATAGGCTATTAATTTGAGTACAGAGAAAATATAAGCAAGCATAAAAATACTAATCATGTTCTTAGCATATAGGCCAAAATTATAATTAATATAGAAAGCAATAACATATTGAATAACAAGTGAATCAAATACATTTAAAAAATAACCCTGAATAAGAAAATTTTAACAATGACAGTTGTTCGTGATTTCAATCATGTCCAATTCCTTATGATCCCATTTGGGGTTTTCTTGGCAAAGATACTGGAGTGATTTGCCATTTCCTTTTATAGCTTTTTTTTATATAGATGAGGAAACTGAGGCAAACAGAGTTAAGTAACTTGCCCAAGGTCACACAGCTAGAAAGTTTCTGAGATTGAATTTGAACTCAGGAAGATGAGTCTTCCTGACTTCAGGCCTGGTGCTTTATCCATTGTGCCACCTACTGGCTCCTTTAACAATGATACAGCTTGCCAAAATTTGAGCTAAAGCAGTTCTTTGAAGAAGCATTACAGTCCTTGAAAATATATATGATCAAAACATTAAAACAAATGGGATTAGTTAACTTAGTAGGTAATAAAAGAAACTGAAAAATTAATGAGTAAACAAACCTAAATGATCACAGTGAGGAATGATTGAAAATTAGAGTAGAAATAGATATATTAGGAAATAAAAAGTCTTCTGATATAATAATTAAAATTAAAATCTATTTCTTTGAAAGCACCAATAAAATTGATATACATTTAACTAACCTAATGGAAAAAAGATCAAGGAAAACCAAGTCACCAAAATTAAATGTGAACAACAAAGGAAAAATAAAAAAAAAAAAGAATAGTCATAATCTACTATATACAATTGCACCCTAGCAAAATTGAGAATTTAAAATGCCCAAATTAATCAACGTTAAGTACAGTTATTAAACAACCAAATGTCAGAAAATTAAATTGAACTAGTTATATAAAGGAACTGCAAAAGTGGTCATGAAAATTTCATAGGTGAATTTTATCATCCATTTAAAAAAAGACAGCTAATGCCTATGCTATATTTTTGTCCAAAACTGAAAAAGAAAAATCCCTAATAAATTCCTTTCAGGAGACAAAATATGGTTCTACCGCCTACACCAGAGAAGAATAAAGTCAAGAACAAGAACTATACACCAGTATCAGTAATATAATAAAATTGTTCAACACAAATTTATTCTCCTTCCATTTTTTTCTCTTGAACTTTATTTCTAATTTCATTTTTTAAATCTTTTGACTTTTTTCCTCTAAAGCTTTCCATTTAATTGTCCTGCATTTACTCTTCTGTTTTTGCACCTTCAGCATCTTTTAATCCAGAGTGTTTCTTCACCGTTTTTTGTTCCCTTCTGTTTCCTCATGTTCTTAGCCTATATCCTTCACAGATTAAGACTTTGTGCTTGTGGAAGTGTATCCAGTTTTCTTGGCTGGGTTGACCCTGTCTCCTCTGTCCTCTCAGTGTCACTGCCATGGGATGTTTGGCCATTAGACCTCATCCTCTGCCTTAACTCCTCTCTTATCAGTCTTCTGGTTACATACAGTTATAATGGTGATTAGATGCTTTACTGCCAGACCCAGGCTCAGTCCTATCCTCCCTCCCCTAGAACCTCTTTAAAAAATTGAAAACAGAAGAAACAATAGACAGCATTTAAGAGTTACGCCAAGTTTAATTCCCACACAAGGCAAAAATATTAATTACTTAATATTAGCAGATACTAATATTGTCTCACATGTGACAATTCACTACTTTCAGGGAATTTTCCAAGTAGTCTTTAGGAGACCCAAATCTGCTGCCGCACATGTCACACCTTTGAAGCGTGAAATTTACTTAATAAATTCACAGAACAATAGTTTCTTTTGTCTTACTTGTTAAAGGGAAAGTCTATCTTGCGGGAATCATAAATGTTATCTATAAAAGAAGAAATAGGGAGGAACCCTTCCTTTCCCAATTTCAACAGCCTGAGAGAGACCTGCCAAAGGAATACTGGGGACTTCCATGAGCAGATGTTTAGTGGGGCTGATGCGGCTGTAGTGGTAGTGACGTCTTGATGACTTACACCCCCTACACTTTCTCCTCTCTCCTTACCTCACCAAAAAGTTGCTGGGAGAGCAGGCAGAACCCCTTGAACCCCTTGTGGACTGGGGGAAATGGGAGAGGGCGGGGAGGGAGAAACAATTGGCATTTTCCTGGGCTCTTCCAAATCGGTAGGGCTATTGATAGAACCTTTTCTTTCTTCGTTGCAGTAAGCGTGCAGCCCAGGAAGCACCCAGGAGAACTGGACCCTGGAAGGCTGCAGTCAGGGAAGCAGGTAGGGCACCAGGTGAGCGTGCGTCCTGGGCTTTCTTTTCCACGGGTGGGCGCCCCAGACTCGGGTCTCAGCGCAGGACATAAGCGGGCTCCGGGAGGTGTGATCGCGCCTGGCCATGTTCTTGGGGCTGGAGCGCGTCGGGGAGCTTTGTCAGAGCCATGCCCCGCCTCCTCCTTTTCTGCGGAGGTGTGGATTGTCTTCTGTCCCTTCCTTTTGCCTGACACACCTTAGGTGCAGCCTGGCTGTGTTTGGGTCCGACCGCAGAAAAGGTCGGTGCACGGTGCCTAGGGGAGAGGGAGGACGGGAGGGAACATCTGTAACTGCTGGAGTTGACCCATTTTCCCGCGGCTCTGGAGGAGAGGGGAAGCAGAAAGGCAGTCTTCCGCCAACATTTGTACCAGTTCTCTCTGTTTTTGCTGAAGAGGAGACTCAGGAATTTTCTTCTTTATTTTTCCTTTATTTTTATTTTTTAATGCTGGGTGTAAGTCATGGGTTGTGTGTGCTCGTTGTGTAGGTGTGTTTATTCCTTGGTTTACCTTGGCTATTGTTTGTGACCTTTGGGGATTTCTTAGTAAGCCCTGTTTACCTCCATCCTGGAGCTTTCTCACTTTCCTATAATTCTCATTTTACTTTGAAACTGAAACCGCATTGATACTAATTGATAAACTGGATTGGCTGGATGATCTCTGAGAAGTATTTTCTATTACTAAAACTTCCAAGAAAAAAACAATCCATTCTCCCTCTTCTTTCCTTACTCCCTCTATCCACCTTTTCTTTTCTCCATCTCTTTTACAGTATCAGAAACTTCTCTGCAAGCCAGGTATTCCCAGACTGGATGGAAACGTCTTGAACTCACCGTTCTCCAATGAGGAACGTGCCTTCTGTGGAAACTCTGGATTTCTCACCAGCCTAGATGAGCAGTGATTTTTCAGAGAAGTTGGAATGAGACTAACTGACATGGTTTGTCTAGGTTATTGGATGGATGAGATCCAGTGGCTAATCATGGTCACTCTATTCATTGCTGCCCTGGTCACTGTAAGCGTGTATTTGGTGCAGTATGCCTTGGTCATTGTTGGATTCAGTCCCTGCAGGATGTCAGCAGATTCCTTCCAGCCAGTACAGAAGGAGGATTTGGGTTTCTTGCTGAAATGGGTACTATCCCTAAACAGCTGGAGGAGCCAGTGGCAAGTGGCTTGGGTGACAGCTTTGAATGAAGAAGCTAAACATAAAGGGGTGAGTTACTCCATGTGTGTCCACCACTATTTGTGAAGTATTAGCTTTGCTGGCTACTGGGTAGAGCACACAGATTTTTTAAATGACCCTGTGTACCACTGGAAATGAAACAACCTCCTACTACTCCCTCTCCCTTCTCCCCCCACCCACAATCAAATTCATCCTCATATCCACTGGAAAATTTGAAGTGTCACAGAGAAGGTATTAATTAAATAGAAGTGAGCCTTGAACTTGTGGAAAGACTGAAGTTTCAGGGAGCTCCTTATATAAAAGAAGGAAAGAAAATGTTTGAAAAGAGGGAGAAATAGAGAAAAGGGGATCTGGTTTTGATAGAGGGAGTCAAAACAGAGGTGATTAGTATTAAAATGAAAGACTATTATGTATCCCCTTTGTGATGACCTTTCCTAAGTACTTTGAGACTATATGGGTTTTTTATTGATCGTACTAAAAGGATATTTGGAATGTGTTCATAGTTTGGATTTCTTTATTTTTGTGTAAATCACTGATTCAGAAAAGGTTTCCAATTTCAGGTCAATGTCACTAGGTAAAATCTTTGCCAATATGATAAATCATTTATGTTCACTTCATTGGCTGACATTAAAAACTATAATCCCCTTACCTTTTTACTAATCTGATAGATTGATAAATGCAACATAATTATTTTACTTGCATTATATTAAATTCATAAAATGTCAGATAAAATTTTCTTGTGATATAGTAAAGTCTGAGTTTCAGAATTATGAACTTCTAAGTTCCTGATTGTCACGAGGGCACCTTTTGCATATGTTTTGTATACTTACTCAATAGATAATAGTAGGAGGTAGATTAGATTACTGTTTTGAGTCCCAAAGATCCTGTGATATCCAGATCCCCATAATGATGAACTATTTCTCATCTTCCATTTTTGTCTTTGAGGGAGAGGGAATTGTGTGGAATTTTTATTTATACTAAGTTCTCAGTCAGGGGAACAGTTGAAATACCATGAAAAGTTGGACATTACCTAATTTATTGTTAAAAAAATTTTTTTGGTGAACTTAACAGTCATCAACAAATACAAGATGTAAAGATTAGAAAAGTACAAAAAAATGTGAACTTTATTACTTTTTAAAAAAAGACATAAAAAGTTTAACAAAGTAGTAACAAAGTATCTCTATCCACATTTTTTTTCCTTCTGTGCATTTCTAAAAATGTTTTATTAAGTCTTTTCCCCTCATTATCCCCATCCTTTCTCCAGTGTATCAAATATGTATATGTGTGTGTGTATATATATATGTATATATATGTATATTGCAAATATATATGTATATATATATATGTATATTGCAAATATATACATAGCAAAGCAGGTCAACACATTGGCCATGTGTAAGAATGCTCATTTATTTCTGTACCTCTCCACCACCTCTTCCAAAAGTTGCCTTATATTTCCTTAGTAGATTTGAAAAATAGGGAATCTTACACCTATAAATATCTAAACTGTCCTCTGATATTTGGAAAGTATCAAATTGTACCTCACTGAGCTTCAAATCCCTTACTTGAAAAGTAGGGGTAATAATATTTGCACTGCTTACCTCATAGAGTTTTTGTGAGGAAAAAGCTTACAGTGCTATATAAATGTGAATTATTAGGTAGGGCACATTAATTTAATTTAAGAGGCAATGTGAGTTCCTGGTACTTCAGAGTAATTTTAAATCAAATCAAGGCTATAATAAGGTAAGCTCTTGTGTTTGACATATTGAGACATCATTCATAGTTTGCCTATTGTTTCATTTTTAATAACACAGAACAGGGGTAGGCAAACTGTTGCATTTAAGTTAAAGGCGGCAGAGATATGGTTTTTAGTGTAATGGCAGTATTGCCCATGCTAAACTTAGGTCAAATTGTAAAAAATGTTATATTTCCTTATCAGCATCCCTCCTCCAAGGCCTGGGTTTCCTTCCTTCTGCCTTTGATAACATTGCTAAGGTTTAGGCCAGGGCTCAGTGCCTAGAGAATTCTAAGATATCTGCTACACTGACCCTTCTAGTAGCAAGTAATTAACAGAAGTTTGACCTGCTTTTGCCACTTTGGAGGTGTCAATTCCTGCTCTAAAGTAAGATAGTTGTAATAAATTTAGTAAAATTAAGTTCTACCAGTGAAAGTTGACATTTCTTGAGAGGGAGGGGTGTGATAGACTATTCCTTGTTTCTGGGGGCAAAGTTGGCTTATTTTCCCAAAGGTAAAGAGATCAAAGGGCCTGATTGGTTTATATAATAAAACAATAGATCCACATCCTCTTTTGTCAAATTAGATGATCTTTAAAAAGTCAGTTAACTAACAGACACTTATTAAGCTCTTACTGTGTGCCTGTAAGTGTTTGAGGATATAAGGAAAGGCCCTGACCTCAAGAAACTCACATTCTAATGGGGGCCGCAACATACAAGCAAGTATACATACAAGATTCAATCTCTCTCTTTCCCTCTGCCACATATATAGATACATATGTATGTATTTATGTCTATATACATACATGCCTATATACATACACACATCCCTCATATATCAAATATATACCAAAAATATGTATGTAGAAAATGGGGTTTGAGCTGAATCTTGAAGGAAGCCAGAGAAACCAGAAGGCAGAGATATTCCAGGTTCCTTTGACTTACTGAATATCTGAAGACCATATAAATCACCCTGCTGAGCAGATACGCTTCCGTATGGAGGCAATAAATCAAAGAAGATATTCCAGACTTGGGGTACAGTCAATGAAAAGGCACAGAGTTGGGAGATGATGTTTCTTGTTTGAGGAACCCCAAGAAAGTCTGTGTAGCTAGATCATAAGAGTATTTGGAGAGGAGTAAAATGTAAGAAGACTGGAAAGGTAAAATGTGAAGGACTTTAAAAGCCAAAGTGCTGTTTTAAGCCTTCTCAGTCCTTACTACCCTCACAGAGTTATTATGAAGAAAGGATTTTATAAACCTTAAATGGATAGGAAAGAATGAAATTTCATTAGGGAGGATCATAAATGTAGAGTTGAAAGAAGCCTCAGACACCAGTTATTCTGATTCCCTTATTTTATAGACAAGGAAATTGAAATTCAGAGAATTTAAGTGTCTTGCTCACAGTCCCACAGTCTAGTAGGCTAAACCTGACCCAGGGCAATCCAGCCTCAGACACAAGCTGTGTGACCCTGGTCAAGTCACTTAACCTCTATTTGTTTTAGTTTCCTCATCTGTAAAACGGTAATAAATAATAGCACCTATGTCTCAGGGTTGTTGTAAGGGTCAAATAAGGTAAGAATTGAAAGTGCTTAGCACAATTCCTGACACATAGTGCTATATAAATGTTAGCCATTATTATTTCTATAGATTCCAGGTTGTCTTTGGCTGGAAAATTGTTTTACCTTGTCCTTTTATGGGTTCTGCTGCTCCAGAATTCATTTTACAACGTTATTTTAAAGTTATTTGGAGGAGAATTTGAGAGTGGGGATTTGAGTCCCTGCCTTTTCTCTGGCTTCTTATTGAAATGAAAAGAGGCATTTCCTAGGTCATTGAACAGTTAACAAAAGGAGGTTGACTTAACCATGTCAGTAAGGATTTGAAATAAGGGTATAGTGGTACCTAGCTTCTGTAGATTCAGCCCCCCTTGTTGTATCAGTAAGCCCTCCACCATACACAAGTTCTTTGATCTGCTTCTCTAAAAGGAAAGGTAACTTTTGAGGGGTTAACTATCACTTTAATCAAACCCAGGTATCAGAGAAAATCAAAGGCAAAATTTCAGAAAAATCAAAAATCAACAGATAGTGCTTCCAGACTGCCTGATCATTAACATACATATATCTTTACCAGAGAGGTAAGCACCAATATCTGGGTTTTCAAAGCTGGGGGGCTCCTTAGCAGCTTCCCAGAGTCTCCTCTGACACATAAAGCTTCTTCCAAAAACTAAGCTCCAAGTAAAAATCTCACCCTCAGAGTATTTATGCACTTTTTAGAGTCAAAGGGCATAACCCTCTGAGCCAGTGCCTCAAAAGAAAAAACAAAAGGTACTTGGGACTCGCCTACAAAACAACTCCCCTAATCAAGCTTCCCTCAATGGGTGGGAAAGATCCTCCTTAATCACATTATTCAGAGGCATTATACTTCTGGTATAAACAATAACAGCAAAAAAGAGCCTGCTTTGCTTGCCCTCACACTTCTCTCCATATGGAAGCATATCTGCTCAGCAGGGCAGGATACGGTGACTTATAGGATCTTCAGATGTTCAGTAAGTCAAAGGAGCTTGGATTCCATGTGTGGATGAGACCTTCTGTGCCAGGAAGCATATCAACCAATCAGATACTGAGAATAGCTTTATCACCGTTTAGAAAAAATTAACTCCTTCTACTGGGGACAGGGTATAGGGGAAGTGTGGAAAACTCTTGTAAATAGTACTTCTATCACAATGGGTCATTCATACAACCATACAACCACATAGGGATAGTCCACATAATAGGCATCATCTTGTTTTTTCACATTTGGATAGGTGAGTGGCTACACATCATTTATGAGTCTTCATACAGGATTCTCTTTCTAGTCACTGCTCTAGGTTCACGTCTTAAAGGAGGGGTTTCTTTAAACCTGCAATAGTAATAGAACAGTGGAAATTTGAAAACTGACTGAGGGTTTTCTCTTGTTTCTCTTTAGCAAGCCTCCTTCCTCCAAAACGATGCTGACTCATTCTCTGTCCAGGTTTCTTTTTATTCCAAATTATCTTAAATCTTTTCCTTGCTTTGACTGATCTTTGATAATATGTATTAATAACGTTTCTTTGGTTCATTTTGAGCCTTCAACACATTATCCTGTCTGTGTATAGCTGGTCACGCTCTTCCTCTCACATGCCATTGAACAAATGAAATATTATACAGACCAAAAATGCATTGGAATAAACACAGTTTTATCTTGATAGTAGTTTTTATAGGGTACAAGGACAGACAAGCAAAAGATACTTGAAAGAAACAAAGAGAAACTTTGGAATGCAGATATGCATTCCCTGGTAGGAGAGATTAGTAGGAAGAATGTTACCTTTGGCAAATAAGTACAGTTACAGTCTTTCTGATGAGACTTTAAGCCTTATGTCATTAAGGTACAATCCATTTGAAAAGTCTGCCCCCCATTCAGGAAAATGATGGTAACAGTAACAGCAATAGTAATATTACTGAGCACCTACTAAGTAATCCCATCTTCTCTTTTTCCTTTTATGTGTGTCATGAAGAACCTCACATTTCAGCCTTTGATATGATTGAAGTTTCTTACAATGCCACACCATCTTTTCATTGTTTTTTTAACAATATTTTTATTGACTGTGTTTGTTTTTTATATCATCATAGTTGTCTGAAGTGTCTCTCTTCTCTTCTCTCTCCCAGAGAGCTACCAATATAACACATAATATATTTTAGAGGGAAAAGATCAGTACAATTGAGAAATACACTGAAAAAAACTCCTGAAAATAGGTCCAAAGTGTAGTACCTGTGCACCTTTATGAAGGAGTGGGGTGAGGGGGGTGTCTTCTCATATCTCATCATTCAAATCCTGCTAGATATTCACAATTTTGTTTTATTTGCTTTGGGTTTTTTGGCATGTACTTTTTCTTTTCATTTACATTGTTATCATTATGTATATTGTTTTCGTGACTCTGCTTATTATCTGCATCAGTTCTAGTAAATCTTTCCATGTTTCTCTATTCATCATATACATCATTTCTTACAATGTAGTAATATTTCATTATATTCATGTACCACAGTTTATTTAGCCATTCTCAAGTGATGGGCATCCAATTCTTAGCTAGCACAAAAAGTGCTACTTTAAATATTTTGGGGCATATGGAGACTTTCTTCTTCTCTGTGGTGTTTTGGGGGTATAAGCCAAGGAATGGCGTTTCTGTTCCAAAGGGCATGGACATTTTTGGCAGTTTATTTACATAATTCCAAATGTACTCTAACCCCTTTTGTAAAGATGACTATGTAGGAAACCCCTCTTGTGTTTAGACTCTACTGGAATCTTCCATGACAAGTGGTGAGCATTTATCTCCCTAATTAAGGCAGTTCTTGATTGTAATAACAAGTCATTGAACAAAAGTTATGTTTGAGTTTTTCAAGGAATCTTGAATGAATTTGGCATGTGCATTGGTGGGACTAAGTTGGAAGAGAGACTTCAAGGGCAAGTTTTGCCTAACTAAATTAAAAAATTAAATTAGTCAGAAAATAATATCCACAGTGATATCTCTTGTTTCCTGTATCTTTCAGTGAAGCATTTAGAGGTGTGTGCTCTACTGTGAAATTCATTGAATTTCAATGAAAAAATTCATTGAAGCTTGCCTACTACTGAAGCTTGCCTACTACTCCCTTTTCATAGTCGTAGCAAGGATACCCTCAAAAAGTATTGAGATCATTCTTACAATTTTTTAAAATGAGAAAATAGGCACGTAAATCAGTAGTTGATGGTTTGGGTTTTTAGTTACCTTCGGATAATTATGAAGTCTCTCTCTTACAAAAAAAAATTTAGTACGAATTTAATCGTTGTTATATTTCAAATATACAAAGAAGAACAAAAAGGTACAAAACCATGAACTGTTACAGTTTTGCTTTTTTTGAGTAGACAATGACATGATCACCAAGATGGCAGAATAGTCATTTTACCCAGATCATTTTAATTCTTTAACTTTCAAAAATAAAAATTAGAAAATCCAAAGGAATTATGCACCAGATTTTACATAATTACAGTTAAAATCATGGAATAAAGAAGAAAAGGTAAAATTTTTATGAATGGACATTGGAGAATTTTAATCCCTATAGTACTCATTTCCTTTCCATTATCAACCTCTACTCGTCCCAAGGACCTAAATAGACTTTTTGAACTTTTGTCTGGGACCTTTCTTAGAATTCTCCTTTCTTATAGTCTCTGTTAACATATCTCACCACCTCACTGTACTCATATTTCAACAAGCAATAGACACTTACTTTCCCTATCCATACGACGAAGAAAGGGGAGAGCTAAACAGCCACTATTTTCTGAGTGGGGCCTGGATCTTGGTTAGGAACCCCCAAATCTTTGGAGACTTATTGAAATAACTCCTCCCCACCCCCATCTATACAAACAGCAGCAAGAGAACCAAGGGAGGAATTGAAGTGAGGAGAGAAAGGGACATGGCTGAGCTTGGTCTGAAGAAAAGGAGACTAAAACTTTCAGGGTTTATCCTCTTCCCACCAAGAGACTAGCATCCTGCCTTCCTTCACTCACTCTCACTATCTTCTACTACTTTCCAACTCCTCCCCTGCCTTTATACTTATGTTATTGTTTCATTCTTTGGAGACCATATTTGGAGTTTTCTTGATAAAGATACTGGAGTGGTTTGTGTTTGCTATTTCCTTCTCCAGCTCATTTTATAGAGGTAGAAACTGAAGCAAAGGGGGTTAAGTGACTTGGCCAGAGTCACACAGCTTGTAAGAGTCTGCAACTGGATTTGGACTTAGGTCTTCCCGATTCCAGGATGGATGCTCTATCCACTATGCCACCCAACTGCTCCCTTCAAGTATCCACTAAAATCTGATCTTCTACAAAAAGCCTTTCCCAGTTTCTCCTAATTTTAGTGCCTTTCTTCTTTTAATTATTTCCTTTTTTCCTATATATTTTTTGTATGTATTTGCTTGTTTTCTTCTCCAGTAGATTGTGTGTTCTACTGTCTTTTTTTTTTTTTTTTTTTTTTTGCATCTCCAGTGCTTAGCACAATGCCTAGAACATAGTAGACTCTTAATAAACGGATATTTACTGACCAGTTACTCAGGACAGATGCTCAGGATGGTGAGCTATATATCCCATAATGTACAAGTAAGCTAAGGCTTTACAACTCAGCATTGGTGGGTGAAGGAGTACCCATGAACAAAAAAAGGAATGTCAGATGGGGTCAATTTTTTTTTTAAATTAAATTATTTTGTTTTCAGTGTTCAACAATCACTTCCATATATCTTAGATATTTTTCCTCTCCCTCCCCTTCATCCCCCTCTCACTCCCCAATCCCTCCCTGAGACAGCATCCAATCTTATATAGGTTCTACATATCTATTAAATACATGTTGCATAGAAGAATTAAAATGAATGGAAGAAACCATAAAACAAAACAAAACATAATACAAAAGAAAATGGGCTGCTTCTATTTGCGATTCAATTCCATAGTTCTTTCTCTGGATGTGGAAGGCATTTTGCCTCAGGAGTCCACTGGAAATTTTTTAAGTCCTTACATTGCAATGAAGTACTAAGTCTACCAGAAAAATTCCTTGCACGCTGTGGTTGTTGCTATGTACAAATTTCTCCTGGTTCTGCTCCTTTCAGTCAGCATCAGTTCATATAAGTCTTTCCAGGCCTCTGAAGTCTTCCTGTTCATCATTTCTCATAGCACAATAGTATTCCATTACATTCATATACCACAACTTGTTCAGCCATCCCCCAGTGGATGGACATCCTCTTGATTTCCAGTTTTTGGCCATCACAAGAGAGTTGCTATAAATATTTTTGTACATGTGGCACCCTTTCCCATTTCTATGATCTCTTTGGGATAGAGTCCCAGAAGTGCTATTGCCAGGTCAAAGGATATGACATTTTTGTGGCCCTTTGGGCATAGTTTCAAATTGTTCTCCAGAATGGTTGGATCAGTTCACAGCTCCACCAACAATGAATTAGTGTTCCAGTGCTCCCACATCTTCTCCAACATTTATCATCTTCCTATTTTGTCATGTTAGCCAATCTGATAGGTGTGATGTGGTACCTCAGATTTGTTTTAATTTGCATCTCTCTAATCAATAGTGATTTAGACATTTTTTCATATGATCATAGATAGCTTTTATTTCTTCCTCTGAAAACTGCCTGTTTATATCCTTTGGCCATTTATCAATTGGGAAATGACTTGTATTCCTGTACATTTGACTGAGTTCTCTATGTATTTTAGAAACGAGGCATTTCTCACAGGCACTAGTTGCACAAATTCTTTTCCAGCTTTCTGCTTCCCTTCTAATCTTGGTTGCATTGAGTTTGTTTGTGCAAAAACTTTTCAATTTAATGTAATCAAAATTATCCATTTTGCACATCATAATGTTCTCTATCTCTTGTTTGGTCAAAAATTTCTCCATTCTCCATAAATCTGACAAATACACTATTCCTTGCTTCCCTAATTTGTTTATAGTATCACTCTTTATACCTAGATCGTGTATCCATTTGAACTTTATTCTTGTGTATAGTGTCAGGCATTGGTCTATGCCCAGTTTCCACCACACTGTTATCCAGTTTTCCCAGCAGTTTTTGTCAAACAGTGAGTTCTTATCCCAGAAACTGGGGTCCTTGGGTTTATCAAACAGTAGATTGCTATATTCGTTGACTACTGTGTCTTGAGTACCTAACCTGTTCCACTGGTCGACTCCTCTATTTCTTAGCCAGTACCAAGTGGTTTTGATGATTGCTGCTTTATAATACAATTTGAGATCTAGTAGGACTAGCCCACCTTCCCTAGAATTTCTTTTCATTAGTTCCCTTGATATTCTGGACCTTTTGTTCTTCCAGATGAATTTTGATATTATTTCTTCTAGCTCTAGAAAATAATTACCTGGTAGTTTGATCAGTATGGCACTGAATAATTAAATTAATTTAGGTAGAATTGTCATTTTTATTATATTAGCTTGACCTACCCATGAGCAAATGATGTTTTTCCACTTACTTAGATCTGACTTTATTTGTGCAAAAAGTGTTTTGTAATTGTATAATTTGTAATTGGGTTTGTTTTGGCAGGTAGACTCCCAGATATTTTATACTGTCTACCATAGCCTTAAATGTGATTTCTCTTTCTATCTCTTGCTATTGGGCTTTTTTAAAGTAATATACAGAAATGCAGATGATTTATCTGAGTTTATTTTGTAACCTGCAACTTTGTCAAAGTTGTTTATTATTTCATATAGTTTTTTTTTACTTGATTCTCTGGGATTCTCTAAGTATATTATCATATCATCTGCAAAGAGTGATAACTTAGTTTCTTCTTTGCCTATTCTAATTCCTTCAATTTCTCTTTCTTCTCTTATTGCTACAGCTAGAATTTCTAACACCATATTGAATAACAGTGGTGGTAATGGACATCCTTGTTTCACCCCTGATCATACTAGAAATACATCTAGCTTGTCCTCATTGCATATAATGTTTGCTGATGGTTTTAGGTGGATACTGCTTATTATTTTATGGAAAGTTCCATTTATTCCTATGCTTTCCAGTGTTTTCAATAGGAATGGGTGTTGTATTTTGTCAAAAGCTTTTTCTGCATCTATTGAGATAATGTGGTTTCTGTTAGTTTTGTTGTTGATATGATCAATAATACTAATAGTTTTCCTAAAACTGAACCAGCCCTGCATTTCTGGTTTAAATCCTACCTGATCATAATGTATTTTTCTCATGATAAGTTGCTGTATTCTTTTTGGTAATATCTTATTTAAAATTTTTGCATTTATATTCATTAGAGAAATGGTCTGTAATTTTCTTTCTTTCTTCTGGTTCTTCCTGGTTTGGGTATCAAAACCATATTTATATCATAAAAAGAATTTGGTAGGACTCCTTCTTCAGCAATTTTCCTCCGTAGTCGAAATTCTTTAAATGGTTACTAGAATTCACTTGTAAATCCATCTAACCCTGGAGATTTTTTCCTAGGGAGTTCATTGATGCTTTGTTCAATTTCTTTTCCTGAGGTGGGGTTATTGAAGTATTCATCTTCCTCTTTCATTAATCTGGGCAATTCATATTTTTAAAAATTATCATCCACTAAGAACTGCTTTTGCAGTATCCCATAAGATTTGGTAGGTTGTCTCATTATTGTCATTCTCTTGAATGAAGTTGTTGATTGTTTCTATAATTTGTTGTTTAACCCACTCATTCTTTAGGATTAGATTGTTTAGTTTCCAATTAATTTTTGCTTTATATTTCCATGGCTTTTGATTACATATAATTTTTATTGCATTATGATCCAAGAAGGATGCATTGACTATCTCTGCCTTTCTGGACTGGATTGTGAAGTTTATATGGCCTAGTACATCATCAATTTTTGCATATGTGCCATGTACCACTGACAAAAAGGTTTATTTCTTTCTATCCCCATTCAGTTTTCTCCAGAGAGCTATCATATCTACCTTATCCAGAGTTTTATTCACCTCCTTAACTTCTTTTTTGTTTATTTTGAGGTTAGATTTATCAAGTTCAGAGAGGGGGAGTTTGAGGTTCCCCAGTAATACAGTTTTGCTATCTATTTCTTCCTGTAACTCCCTTAACTTCTCTTCTAAGAATCTGGATGCTATAACATTTGGAGTTTATATGGTTAGTAATGAAATTGTTTCATTGTCTATGGTGCCTTTTAGCAGGATGTAGTTTCCTTATCTCTTTTGATTAGATCTGTTTCTGCTTTTGCTTTGTCTGAGATTAGGATTGCTACCCCTACTTTTTTTACATCATATTAAGCACAATATATTCTGCTCCAATCTTTTACCTTAACCCAGTGTGGATCCCCGCATTTTAAATGTGCTTCTTATAAACAACATATTGTTGGATTATGGTTTTTAATTTATTCTGCTAACCATCTCCATTTTATGGGAGAGTCCATCCCATTCACATTCACAGTTATGTTTACTATCTCTTGTCTTTCCTTCCATCCCCTTTTCCCCTGTTTATGCTTTTAGTTCTCCCTTCTCCCTTCCCCTCCCCAATAGAGTTTTAATTTTTGACCACCACTTCCCTGTTTTCCCTCCCTTCTTTCAGCCCCTCTCCCTTTTGATCCCCTTTTGCCTTACTACTTCCTCCCTCCCTTTTAGCCTCCCCTCCCTTTTCTTTACCCCTTCCCCTTCTACTGCCTATACAGCTAGTTGTATTTCTATACTTAACTGAGTTTGCTGTTCCCTCCTTGAACCCAGTCCGATGAGAGTAACTCTCAAACAATGCTCATCTCCCTCCCCTCTTTCCCTCTACTATATTTTTGTGCCTCTTCCTGTGATGTAATTTACCTTTTCCTGAGTTCTCCTTTTGACATCTCCCATTACAATCCCTTTGCACTCCTAAATCACATTTTTATCATGACATCATGTACTTTATACCACACCCTCTTATCTATGTATATCCCTTTTATATATCATAGTTAATATACAATCCTCAAGATTAACAAGTATCATCTTCCCTTATATGGATGTAAATAGTTAGCCCACATTGAGTAGTAACAAGTTTTTTCCCCATGTTTACCTTTTTATGCCTCTCTTGAGACCTGTGTTTGAAGATTGAATTTTCTATTGAGCTCTGGCCTTTTCATCAGAAAGGTCTGGAAATCCCTTATTTCATTGAATGTTCATCTCCTTGCCTGAAATATTATGCTCAACTTTGCTGGGTAATTAATCCTTGGTTGTAGTCCCAGCTCCTTTGCCTTACAGAATATCATTCCAATTCCTTCAGTCTTTTAATGTAGAAGCTGCAAGGTCCTGTGTGATCCTGACTGTAGCTTCTCAATCAATAAGCAGATGTGGAACACAGAAATATTGAAGTAGAAGAAAATCTTGCAGAAGAGAAGCAAAAGGCTACAAAGAACACATGAAATCTGTATAAGTTGAAGCAGCTGGCCTTCAGTTGAGTAACATGTATTTATTAAGCAAAAAAAAATCCAAAAATTGTGGATACATACACAAAGAATGAAATAATCTCTGCTCTCAAGGGACTAACATTCTAACAAGGAAGAATTTGAAGAAAGGATTTACAGAAAGAAATTAGGTCTATTCTACCACCCAAAGACTTCTACTTCCTGTGGGAAGAGAAGACATGCCATTCCATCATGCCTCCTGTCTGGATTCCTACCTTTGTGGTAAGGAGTGAAATATCATTCTTTGAGCTTCTCCCACTTATTATCTTACCAGAGATGCCTAATACCCTGAGAGGACTCCAATAAGAGACCAAACCCCTGGTGATATTGATAATCTACCTGAATTCATTCCTCAGTAATTAAGAAACTCTCACCTGGTCATACCTTCAGTATCTCCATGATTTTGAAGTCCTGGTTGTCTTCATTCAGACCCCATTCTCTATGCCCTACTCCTCTATCCTTTATTCCCATTACCTTCAAATGAATTCTCCTGTCCTCAGTGCTCCACTTTAAAGCTACCTGCCCCTTTCACCGTACTTCCTGAAACACTTGCAAGTTTACAGACTTGCTTTCATTGTAAATACTTTCATTTCCCACTTTTTATGACTTTCATTGAGACTTGGTTTGCTGCGTATATGACACAAGCCTAAGAATTTCACAAAGTTGGAATACTCCTTACTCCCCATTACTACTCTATCAACATCACTCAGTAAGCTCTCCTCCTTTGAGATTCACTCAGTCCACATCTACCACCCAATCAAAATTCTAGTAGCTTGTGTCTACTAACTTCCAGGATACTTCCCTTGTTTCCTCCTTGAGTTTAGTACTTGGCTCACAAACTCTCTCCTTTGACAACTCCTACCCTCATAATTAGAGACTTTAACAGACATTCGATACTTCCTCAAACATCCCTGATTCACTTTCGTAGTATACTCATTTCAATTGACATAATCTTCCATCCCTCCTCTGACCCACACACTAAGATGGATCTTGGCATCCCTCATAGTTACACTATTTATATGTTGTTCATCCTTCATTTTTGAAGAGGACCGATGACTCCTTGGAGTTGTCTTGACTTGAGTGTGAATTGAATTTAAGTAAGGCAAAGTTGTAAAAAGTTATCAGCCTTACTCACTCTTCCAGAGACATTGAAGTCCAGTGGCAAGAGAAAAGTCAAGATAACTGGTGATAGCCCAGCTTGCAGTAGATGAATTTGGCATCTTCCATGTTTGATCAAGCTCTAAGTGCCCCACAATGCCTGTGTCAGCCATCTTCATTGTCGTTGGAACACATTGTTCTCTTCCACCCAGTCTGCTGGGGGATACTTCACATGCTGGGGGAAGACATCCTCCTAACTCACCAATGAATTTGAGACCTGTCAGTTACTCTCAACCTAGTTTAGCCTGTCTGCCCAGACAGTTTTACCAAGGTGTGGCCACTGTAGCTATGGCTGCTTGGAGTCACAGATGAGAGTTGGATGACAGTTGACACCAAAGGTGAATGAGTAGCCATGCTGCTAGCTATACGACCCTAGGCAAGTCACTTTAAGTGTCTCAGTTTCCTCAATTTGATTGTGAAAATCAAATCAGATGATATTTGTTATCTTGTGCTTATGCACAATATCTTTAACTGAATTTTCTTCCTTCTGACATCCTTAATAACATCAGTCTTTTCCCTTATTATAGTATTCTCTTATTACCCACTTTCTAACTCTTTCTTTTTTGGTTGCAGTTTCCTTGGGAGTTGGAATTTAAAACTGTTTCAGGCTCCTCTCTTGATGGTGAATTCATGTTTCACTGGCCTCTGTCACTGTGACTTCTGTAGGGAAAGAATTTAACCAAGCTGGTTGCCACTCCCTTTTGCTTCAGGCAAGCCTGGTACACACACACACACACACACACACACACACACACACACACACACACACACACATTCTAGTGTATTCTCACCAATTTCTTCTCTTTCTCCGTACTCTGTCTGAGGATTGTTGCAGCACAGAGCATTGACAAAATAATTTTCCTTTAGGTTTTCTAGGGGTACTGGATGAGGTATGGAGAATATACAGAAATTTAGCTATTTTTGTAAACCCATAGATTGACTTGTGGTAGCCCTTCCTGAATGTTAATGAGTAGTGGGATATAGAGTTCTGAGTGCATGGATTACAGGTTTGGGATTAGCTTTCTTTGATGTTAGTTCAAGTTTTTACTTCCTCAAAGGTCTTGGTATTGTAGATTATAGGGATAGCTGAAATTGTTTTATCTCTTGTATATAATTCCTATTTTGGAGAGGTTTGAGATGCGTGATCTTAAAAAGTGTCTAGTCTTTCATCGTGTTGTTTGTTTGCTCTGGATTTCTGCTTTCTTTGTTTATGATGGGCTGTGTTCTTCACAAGATCTCTGGAAAATCAAAAGATTTCAGTGTGCTGATATTGTGTGAAGTTTGATTGTTTCCTTGCTGGTCAGAGGTTTGCAAAGTCAATTGTACCCATTTCTGGTCTAGGTAACACAATTGTAGGTATGTTTCTTTTTGGAGTTTCAGTTAACTTCCACTGGGTAGATCCTGTCCTCAATGCCTGAAGGTCTCTTTCTGTCTCCTTTTGATGACTTGGGCTGGAAACAAGATTCACTGTGATTTTTCCTTGGATCTCCCAACCCTGAGTTCATCTGGTGTCTCTAAGTATTTGTTGTAATAGTTGTTGGATAGAGAAGGGTTGTAATGCTTCCTCCTATTTTGCCATATTTGTTTGTGTCTCATTGAAACACTTTTTTTTCTTAATTCACAAAAAATAACTGAAGGAAGCATAGTCAGGTAGGACTATTTTGAAATTAACATGTCGAATTTGTTATATCCTTAAAAAAAGGCAAAGAGTGTAAAATGAAAATTCATGGTTTCATGTTCTCCTGTGTTTATCAAAATGCTCTTTAAAAAAAGTTTTAAAAAAAGACACACATGTGAAATGCCAACCATTGACAACATAAAACCTTCCCCTAAAGATCTCTCTCTTTGCTTCCCATTTTTTCTGTCTCCTCCCCACTCCTGTAAAGCAGGTTAATCTGGTGTGTCTTAAATTAAAATAAACTCTGTAGCCAAGCCAAAAGTATGTCTGTTAATAAATTGCATTCATGTTTAACTTTGCAGACTATTAGGTAAATTGAAAAGGGGAAAGGGGGAAAGTTCATATTTCAGATCTGCATTATTTTATTTTATTTTATTTTTCTCAGTAATGAGGAAATACAGCCTCTTTTCAGTTTACTTGGCAAAATGTTTATTTTCTCCATTTTTATTTAAAACCTTTCACAAACATACGCTTCATTGTCCTTTAAAGACTGGTATCTTTAGAAATAGATTAACTTCTCGTTTCTTATACCCAATAGAGAACAGGTTTAATCTCTCCTTTTAATTACTTCACTGCTTGGTCTTATGTTTTGTTTTTTTGTTAGCCTAGCTTCCTGGTTTATAAAACATATCTTATGTTAATAACACTCCTCAGGTGGCTTGTTTTAAATACACCTTAATCCTCGAAGCCTGGAAAGGTAGTAATCAGAAATACCTGCATGGCAATAGACCTCTCCATTAGTGTGTGTGTGTGTGTTTGAAAACATTATTTCATCACTTAAAAATAGATTATATTTTTCACTTGTTAGTTTTGGGTGGGACATCCTACAGCAAAGTAGGATTAGGAATGTTTTTTCCAGCTTTTAATATATTCTTTGGGAGTTCCTATTTAGCCACTTGGCCAGTTGCAAGCACTGTTTGGTGATTTGTCATAAAAAATATTGTGGCTACTATGGTGTTTCTGATTGTTTCCAGTTTTCATTGTGAGATGCAGCTGGTTTGAATACAAAACAGTAAGCCAATAATAAAGAGCAAAGCCCTCTGATAAAAATCAGTAAGAAAATTTTGGGGGGGAAAAATGTGCTTTTAAGACAGTTTGAGCACTTATTAAATCAAATGAGTGTTGTCCACTGTAAGGTAATCTTTTAGGGAGGTCATTCTTGAGGGCACTCATCCTTCACTGTCCTGGGCCTAAACAATTTGTAGACCCAGTTCAATGTTGGAATGAAGCGCCTCTCTCAAGAAGGGTGGCTCCCTTTTCTCACACTCATTAATTCATTTCTGAAAACTTAATTATGGGATGCTATTTATAGCAAATGAGGTTTATAAGCTTCAGGTTTCCTCCTTCAAGTTTCAGATGTCAGTCCACTAAGGGAGAAAGTACCAAAGGTATTTCATATTTATATTAAAAATATACAAAAAAAGACAAATATGAATCATGTATAGATAAGGTAATTTATGCCACTCACAAAAAGGAATACTCAACAAAAAAGAACAACTGTCCATATTAAAAGATTTTAAAAATTAAAGAAAAAAATTAAAAGAATTCAATAATTCACCTTATAACTATTGTTATAGTCATGGGGGGGGGGGTGGCACGCTGATATTTAGATGCATTCAGAACATGAAGGACCACTAATCAGGGATTTCATATTTGCCCTCAGCACTGTACCCTCCATCCACTCTCCACATGTATTGGATGGTAATATTGGCCAAGTTTAGATTCCACTCTCCTGTTGATGGTTATCCTCTTTGATGCCGAATATTCACTTGCCTCCACTCAGAGGACACAAAGCTGATCCATATGTCAGCCCTTCAGGACTTTTGGACCTTTTGGAACTCTCAGTGTTGATTCCAATCCTAGACTCATATGCCACAAACACCAGAGAATCAGAGCTGGCTGTGTACTCAATGGCCATATGGAGCCTGACTGGGAGAAAGGGCAGTCACCCCTATCCCATCCAGCAATCCAGACATAACTTAAAACAGATCACACACTTTACAGAGGCAGGAGGGTACCAGGAACTACTTTTGTAAACTCACTGAACTTTCAACTTTTCTGGCCCAGCAGTTGAGTAGGGGTCTCTATCATTTCTCATTTCAAGCTTCCATACAAAGTTAAGTCAAGTCAATAACATTATTAAGCACCTCTCAAGGAATTTGAAGCCTAATGGGGGAGCTTTTAAAAAGATTGCCATAGTTCCTATGTGTTCATACAGAAGCAAGCAGAAAAATATCTTCAGGTACCTCTGTACAACTGATGTTACACAATAATGATCCTCTTTCCACCTACCAAGACAAACTCTATGAACTATATGAACCCAATAACAAAATACTTTTCACAGAAACAAAGTCATATCTAAGTAATTGGAGAAATATTCATCGCTCATGGGTACAAAAATGACAATTGTACCTAAATAAATTTACTTATTCAGTGCCATACTAATCAAACTACCAAAAATTATTTTTTCCAGCTAGAAACAATAATAGCATAATTCATCTGGAAGAACAACTGGACAAAAATATCAAGGGAATCAGTTTCTGAAAGGGAAGGAAGGTGGCCTAGCATTACCAGATCTCAAATTGTATTACAAAGTGGTAATCATGAAAAGAGTCTAGTACTGGCTAAGAAATAGAGTGGTGGATCAGTGGAATAGATCAGGTACACAATACACTGTGGTAAATAATCTAGTGTTGGATAAATGCAAAGATCCAAGCTTTGGGGACAAGAATTCAGTATTTGACAAAAAATTGCTGGGAAAAGTAGAAAGCAGTTTGGCAGAAACTAGGCATAGACCAACATCTCACACTGTATTCTGAGATGAGGTCAAAATGGATATGTGATTTAGATATAAAAGGTGATACTATAAGAAAAGTACAGGAGCACTGAATAATTTATATGTAAGGTCTTTGGATAAGGGAAGAATTATGACCAAACAAGAGATAGCATTACTTTACGTAAAATGGATAATTTTTATTACATTTAATAAAAAAAGGCCTTGCACAAATGAAACTAGTGCAACCACAATTAGAAGGAAAGCAGAAAACTGGGGAAAATGTTTTTTGTAAGTTTTGCTGATAAAGACCTCACTTCTCAAATATGTAGGGAACTGAATCAAATCTATAAGAATGAGTTATTTCTCAATTGATGTATGATCAAAAGATATGAACAGGCAGTTTTTAGAAGAAAAAATCAAAGCTATAGTCTTATAAAAATGCCCTAACTCATTATTGATTGGAGAAATGCAAATTAAAACAACTCAGGTACAATCTCACTCCTATTAGATTGACTAATATGACAGAAAATGAAAATTGCAAATATTAGAGGGAATGTGGAAAAATTGGGACACTAATGCATTGTTGATGGAATTGTGAACTGATCCAGCAATTCTAGAGAGCAATTTGGAACTATGCTCAGAGAGCTGTACAACTGCATACCCTTTGATCCATCAATATCACTAGTAGGTCTGTATCCCCAAGAGATTAAAAAAAAAGGAAAAAGACCTTTATGTACAAAAATATCTGCAGCAGCTCTTTTTATGGTGGTAAGCAGTTGGAAATTGAGGGGATGTTCATTAGTTAGGGAATGACTGAAGAAGTTATAGTATGTGATTGTGATGGAATACTATTGTGCCTTAAGAAATGATACTCAGGATGATTTCAGAAAAACTTAGGAAGATAATTATGAACCGAGACACAGTGAAGTAAGCAGAACCAGAATATTGTGCACAGTAACAGTGATATTGTGCAACGATCAATTGTGAATGACTTTACTATTCTTCTCAATACAATGGTCCAAGGCAATTCCAGAGGACCCATGATGAAAAATTCTCTCTCTCCAGAGAAAGAACTGATGGACTCTGAATGAAGATTTAAGCATACTTTTTTAAACTTTATTTTTCTTGTTTTTTTTGGTCTGCATTCTCTTTTGCATGACTCTTTAACATGGCTAATATGGAAATGCACATGTATAATCTGTATCAAATTACTTGCCTTCTCAAAGAGGGGGAAAGGTGGAAGTGAGAGAGAGAATTTGGATCTCAAATTTTTTTAAAATTGTTATTACATGTAATTAGAAAAATTCAAATATAAACATTTTCAAAAAGAAGATGCTCTTTCATCTTTTAGTGTTTAGTTTTTTGTCTTTTTTTTAAACTTCACTGGAATTTTTCCTAGTATCCTTCTCTTCCTCTCCTTTCCCTCCTGGAAGTCTATCCCATATAAATTTTTTAAAGGAAAAGAGAAAAAAGAAAATCAGTCCAACAAAACAAATTAATAGGTTTAAAACAGAGTCTAAAAATATAAATAGAGTTCCCTACTTATGGACCTCCCACCTCTACAAAGAGGGAGGGCAGGAGTGGCTTCTCATACCATTTCTTTTGTGTCATGCTTATTTTTTGTATTTTTTGTACATTTGCCTTTGATTTTTTTCCTTTTCATGGATTTTTTTTGTAGTCATGTAAATTGTTGACACAGCTTTACCTTAGATTGTAAGAGGATATTATATGAGGGTCTCTTTTGTTTGACCCACATATCCTCCATATGTCTACATGGTTCTGTCTGAAGGTGGCTCTCAGAAAGGCAAGAATAGATATCCGTAGCATCTCCTTCCCCTTCGGGGAGCCTTTGATTCCTGCCAGGAAGGGAAGCAGGAGGTTAGAGCTTGAGGCTGTTTACTCTGTCCTCTGAAAGAGGGAATACTGGGCTAGAATTGTATCTCTCTGATCCCTTAAATATTAATCACCTAGGGGAAGTAGTATTCATTAATGGGGAAAGAGTAACCACAAGTTTATAACCAAGACTACAATGAACACACGTGTCAAATAGCAAAGAAACCCATCAATCCAAGTCAATAGCAAAACAGAAATCAGAAAAAGTAATTGTATGAGAATATACACTAGATAACACAGAATGAAGAAGGTCTCCCATTGAGAATGAGATATCTCAACTCAACAAAGAAAGTGAATTCCATTACCTCAACCAAGGGGAAAATTTTCTGAAGTCCCTAGTTTATCAGACTGTAGATAGGAACATGATAGAGACAGTCAGTTCCTCTACATGTTGACATCTTCTCAGAGTCTTTCTCTCCCTTCAGCAATTTGAAAAGAGGTTGGCATTGGCCATCTTCTTTCTCAAAACCAGAAGCCAGAATAAATCCAGAACTTTCCTCTCTGATTCTTGGCAAATCTGCCTCTTCCCTAAGTCTGGGCATAGCGATCTTCCAATCAGTTAGTCAATTAACATGTATTGCCTACTATGTGACAGGCACTGTACTAAATACTGAGTATGCAAAAAGAGAAAAAAGGACAGTGCCTGTCCCCAAGAAAAAGACAAGCAAACAAGGTATATATATGTATATATATATATATATATATATATATATATATATATATATATATGTATATGTATGTATATGTATATGTATGTATGTATATAAATAAGCTGTATGCAAGATACATATTGTTTATTTTTTGTGTTTGAAGAGGACCAGTGACATTACAGGTGAGTTCTTGACTTGTTGGTCAATTGGATTTAAGTGAGGCAGAGTAGCGCAAAGTTGTCAGCCTCACTCTCTCTTCCCGAGTCACTGACCTCCAATGGTAGCACAAAAGTCAAGATGACTGGTGATGGCCCAGCTTGCAGTGGATGATCTTGGCATTTTTTATGTCCGACCAAGCTCTAAGTGCCCCACAAAGGCTTCTTCAGCTCCCTTCTTCCGATCATTATTCTCAACCTGGTTTAGCCCATCTACCCACAGTTTTACCAGGGTGTGGCCGCTGCACATGCTCTAGCTTCTTGGAGTCACAGGGTGACAGTCAGACACCAAAGGTAGATGAGCAGCCCTTCAAAGGGCATAACAAGCCCTCACACCAGAGTTGCTCATCCTGCCTAAACATTCTGCCATACACTCCTACAAGATAAATAGGAAATGGTTAAAGGAATTAGGAAAGGCTTCCTGGTAAATATGAAATTTTACATGGGACTTAAAGGAAGCTAGGAGACGGAGATGACTAGGGAGAACATTCCAGGCAAGGGGGACAGCTGAGGAAAATATCTCAAGCCAAGAGATGGAACGTCTTATATGTGGAACACCAAAGAGGCCAGTGTCACTGGATGAAGAATATGTAATGTACAAGAAGACCAGATAGGTAGGAAGGGCCTAGGTTATGAAGGGATTTGAATACCAAATAGAGCCAAGGAGGTGACATGTTTGGACCTGCACTTTAGAAAAATCACTTAGATGGCTGAGTGGAAAGTGGATTGGAGTGGAGAAAGACTAGGGACAAACAGAGCCACTAACATATTATTGCAGTAGTTCAGATGTGGTGATGTGGGCCTGCACCAGAGTATTGGCAACGTCAAGAAAAAGAAAGGGCATATTTAAGAGATGTTACAAAGGTAAACAACAGATTGGATATGAGAGGTAAGGAAAAGTAGGAGTCAAGGATGATACCTAGGTTTTGAGCCTGAGGAACTGGGAGAATGGAGTTGTTTTTGATGGTAATAGGAAATATAGGAGAGTTTAGGAGGAAAGAAAATTAATTCAACTTTAGACATGTTAATTTAAGACATCTGCCTGACAGGTGTCTGTATCTAGTCTAAGATGTCTGAAAAGCAGTTGAAGATAGGAGATTGAAAATCATCAGAGAATCTGGGGCAGGATTAGGTATATTTGAGAATGGTTAGCATAGAGGTGATGATTAAATGTATGGGAGCTGATGAAATCAAGTGAAGTAGTATAGCAAGAGAAAAGAAGAGGATTCACGACCGAAACTGTGGGATACCTACAGTTAGAGAATGTGAGCAGAAAAAGGATCCAGCAAAGGAAAAGGAGCATTTGATAGGTAAGAGGAGAACGGAGAGAGAGTGGTGTCCCAAAAGCCCAGGAAGAAGAGGGTGTCAAGGAGACGAGAATGATCAGTGGTGTCAGTGACTGCAGAGAGGTTGAAGAGAATGACAGTACAGAAGAGGTCATTGGGTTCGTCAATTAGGATATTATTGGTAGCTTTGGAGGAAGCAGTTTGGGTGGAATGATGAAGTCAGAAGCTGAATTGTTAGGAGTTAAGAAGGGAGTGGAATGAGAGAAAGTAGAGGCATCTTTTCAAAGAGTTTGATCTCAAGGGCACAAGCTATATAGAATGATCATTAGCAGAGAGCAAGTGAGGGTTTTTTCATATTGGGGGAGAAATGGGTATGTTGTATGGAGTAGGGAAGTAGCTAGTAGATGGGGAGATTAAAATGTATAATAGAATGGGAATGACAGAGGGGTGTTTTGTTGGAGCAGATGATTTATGTAGGTAAAAGGGTTAGTCAGCCTAGGTAAGTTAAGGCCACTTCTTTGGATGACACTGGGATGAAGGAGGAGATGATGGCAGAAGGCATCTGAAATTAACAAGTGGAAATAAGAGGGAGCTTGTGGTGAAAGTCCTTTATGTTTTTTTGAAAAATGTAAGGCATGGTTCTCAACGGAGAAGGTGGGGCAAGGGAAATCCATGAGAAATTGTAGGAGGGATGAAAAGGTTTGGAAGAGCTGCTGTGGAATTAAGATAGGGAATGGATAAGGAGGGTGGTAAGTGGTAGTGAGATGTCCTGGAAGTGAACTGAGAGGTCAAGGGATTGGATGTTACCAATAAGGAGAGGGTTCTATTCAACTGAGTCTTAGAGCCAAAGATTATAAAATCATATAAGTCTTTCCACATTTCTATGTTTTCATCATATTCATCATTTCTTCCAGCAAAGTAATATTCCATTACATTTATCTACCACAGTCTGTTTAACCTTGTTTTCAGTTTTTTTGTTGCTACAAATATTTTAGTGTGTATGGGAATTATCTTCTAAGAGAATCTGCTTCAAAGAGAAATCAACATTCATAGTAAGCAGTGAGGAAACAGTTTGATTAGAATTTTATCTTAAAAATGAAAATAAAAGCTCAGAAATATTTTCTTCTATTTAACAAATTATTATAGTTAACTTCCTTATATTTTCCTATTACTTAAAATATTGACTTATTAATGAGATGAGATTGTTCTTCCTGAAAAAATCCACTTCCTCCATCTAGTGTTCTTTTGACTTTTCTGATTATACCATTTGCCTGATTTTTTAGGCTCATGCCTTCTCACTGTCACTCAATGTAAAATATTTTTTAAAAAGAAAATCAAATAACAAAAAAATCCTTGCCACTCAACATTTATCTTGTTCTCTAGTGATAGTATATAAAGAGAAACTTTTCATTACTGTCTGAAAATATGAACTTAATAATGTTTGTGAAGTTTGCAAGTCAAATATCCTCCTTTCCACTGAGTTCTTTCAAAGGAAACATTCAAATACTTTTTTTTTTACTGAAATCTATCTGTCTGTCCATCTCTCTATCTCTCTATCTCTCTATCTATCCATCTGTCTGTCTGTTATCTGTATGAGGTTTAAATTCAACTGTGTAGGATGTGTTATTTTAGGGCGTTAGCAAATGCCCTTTCTTTCCAAATATTATATTCCAATTTCCTTTGATTTCTTATAAATGTAGGGTGATACTATAATGTTCTGATTGTTTCTCCTCGGAATTTAAGGTGTTTTTTTTTTTTATCCCTTACAAAATATAAGATTTGACCTATGATGTGGAATTCCTGCAATTTGAGTTCATTGTTTCCTGGCGATTGATTCCTGGGGTTTCTGTTGTTTTTTTGGGGAAAGGAGTTCTTTCAATATGAACTTTGTTGACTGCTTCCACTATTTCTCAGCAATTTTTTTCATGTTTTCTTGGATCAAGATATTCAGGTTTTCTTTATCATGATATTTTCTGGAAGACCTATAATCTTTAGTTGATCCCTTTGCACTATAACTTTGCCTTCAGCATTCTTGTATGGTAGAGTTGTCTTGTGTTCTTCTACACTTATTTTAGCTTGTCTCATTGTTTTTCCTTTTTTCTGTATGCTTTCCAGTTCTGTTATTTTCTTTTGAGGAGCATCTACTGGTTTTGTCTACATCTGCTTTTTGATTGAAGTTGCTAATTTCTGTTATTATTTCTTTGCTATTTTCTCATATTTTTTGACTGATTTTCTGAACCCCTTTTTAAGTTGTTCCATTGTCATTTCAGGGCGCCTTGCAGAATCTGTTGACCTATCTTCCCCCATTTCAGGAGATTTTGATTCACATGCCTTTAGTTCAAAGTATTCATCCTCTAAGACCAGTCTTTTCCTTGAAAAATACTTACTTCTCTATGATGTCTTTACTGAATATGTGTTTACCATATTTCAGAAGGCCTAGTGCTTTTGTGCCCTAACGTTGTGGGGATTCACAGTATATAGTATACAATATTCTTTTTTTGACTTGTTTGTTTTTGGGGTTTGGGGGTTTTTTTTGGGTAAGGCAATTTGACATGTGTTGAGTTCACAACATTAAAAAAAAACCTGGGTGTTCAAAGTGACAAAAACCATTCAGGTGTCTGCAGGGAGGCAAAGGGAACTTTAGGAATAGATAAGGAAGTCTGGAAGCAGTGGGACCAAGCTGAAGTGATGAGACATTCACCTGTCTTAGTCCTAAGCACTTACTAGGAAAATTAAAAGGGCTTAATTTCAAAACTCAGGTATCATAAATTGTAGTGGCCGCAGAGGTCCTAGGGAAGAATCATGGGCTGTAGGAGCAGGATAGGCTGGTAAGTTGGTTTTTAGCTATTATTTTTTTCTTCATTTACCTTATGATGAGTTTTTAATTGTTCTTTTCTTGTCCTGGCTGAGTTTGCTGCATTCGTGAACTCTTTTCGTGTTTATTTGCTACAAGGGTATTGGAGTGGAATGGGAAGAATTCTGCTAGGTTACCTATCACTCCTCTACCTTTCCGTAATTTCCTCATGTCCAATTGGTATATATTTGACCTTCTTCAAAGCATTACTGACAGTAATTGTCATTATTAATAATACAGCTTCAAGTTAGAGGCACCCTAGATTTAAATGAAGGAGAAAAAGAGAGCTTTGCTGTGACAGCAAGAATGTCAACAAAGGATGCCTCACTTATTCCTTTTCTCCCTTCCCAACCTCCAGCCCTCCCTTTTGGGGGGAAGAATAAGAAAGTGCTTGCCAGCACCTGCCTAAAGGGTCCTTTGAGGGACTCAGGATGTGTGGACTTGTGAGGCAAAGTGACAAAGACAGATAAAAGAATTACATGGGTTTTCTTGTGTTAGGTTTGTTAGTATGCTTTATTATTTAATTTCTGGGGATTTGCCTCATCTGTGAATAGAAACTCCACTAATATAGGGGCTTTAGCAAAAATATATTTTTGTTCCTTTATATAATGAACTGTAATATGGCAAGATAGAGTGGGAAATGCTTATATAAATAAATCTCATTTATTGAAAGAGCTATAATGTGTACTTTCTTTTTCTTTTTTTTTTAAAGATAATATCATAATTTATTACCATATTTCCTCTTCTTCCTGTCTCAGGGACCACTATTTCTTAAATTTGAAGAAGATCAATTTCAAAAACCCTTAGAGCTAGCAGTTCAACCAATTGTAAATGTTGTCAAGTCTGTCCAGAAGGTAAGCCATAATATCTTGTGTCTTGGGACAATGTATTTTTTTTTTTTTGCTTATGGTATCACGCTTTCTTTAAAAAAAAAAATTTTAGTTTTCAATTTTTTCTTCCATAAGATTTTGAGTTCTCAATTTCCCCTTCCTCACTTTCCTCCCCAAGATGGCATGCAATCTAATATAGGCTTTACATATACACTCATATTAAACATATTTTCAAATTAGTCATGGTATAAAGAACAATTAGAACAAATGGGAGAAACTACAAGAAAGAAGAAATCAAAAGAGAGCAAATAGTGTACTTCAATCTGTATTCAGATTCCATAGTTCTTTTTCTGGCTATGGATAGCATTTTCCATCATGAGTCTTTTGAAGTTGTCTTAAATCCTTTCATTGCTGAGAAGAGCTTTTTCCATCAAAGTTAGTCATTGCACAATGTTACTGTTACTGTGTACAGTGTTCTCCTAGTTCTGCTCACTTCACTCAGCATCAGTTCATGTAAGTCTTTCCAGGTTTGTCCAAAGTCCGCCTGCTCATTATTTCTTATGGAACAATAGTATTCCATCACATTCATATACCACAACTTGTTCAGCCATTCCCCATTGTTGGACATCCCCTCAGTTTCCAACTGGGGCATTCTATTTACAGATGGACAATGAGGTTATTTTTGACTTACCATTACTGAAAAAAACCCAAACAAACCTTGAAAACTTGCATCAAGAAATTTTCTGAATAATGTAGAAATTTGACCTTTCTAGCTATTATTGTATATTTTTTGGTATCAACAGTTGAGCTTCTGATGGATTTTATTCAAGAACCAGTGTTTCATTTTATGCCTTATCCTTTATGACTATTGTCCCTTACCTTCCATGAATATACCTTTGAGGAACTAGCCAATAAACTTTCCTTTTCTTTTGACATTAAGTCTTCTGGTAATCGTCTTGCCTTGGGGCCACTGTTTTGTTGATAGTTAATGTTTATTTTAGGGAGGATGAGTCTATGATCAGTGCAGCCCTCTGCGCAACACATCACCTTCCTCATGCTCATATCTTAACTATCTCTTCTCCTTGCAATGACATAAAGCTACTGTTTGCTTCAAGGGTACATCCAAGAAGTTTTATTGTGTTTAGGTAAATGGTAGACAGTGTTGGTGATGAGAAGGTCATGAGACACTCAAGTCTTCAGTAGTGACTGTGGCTGTTACTGTTTCTCACTCCATTCTACCCAGAGACTCACTACCACATCTGATAGTTTATGCCTACTCTGGCGTTAAAATCACCCAGAATTATAGGCTTGTCCTCTTTTGCCATATTGATCATAAGGGTCTGTAGGACTTCATAAAATTTTTCTTAGACCTCTTCAGAGTTCATGTGGTGGAAACATATGCACTGATGATGGTGGCATGGTGCTTTCCTACAAGTGGCAGTCACATACAAGCTTGTTGACTAAATTAATTTTGATTGCAAAACGTACACCAGCTTCACAGTACTCCCCATAACTACAGCCACTTCAGAAAACATATATCCAGCTCTGACTTTGGTATGTTGATTTTAATTTGCCATTCTGGTTCCACTCAGGGCTACTATTTAGATGCGATATCTACTGAATTCTCTTGCATCAAGAGCTGTTCATTTTTTAGGTCTACTGGATTTCATGTTTTCTATAAGCCTATGCACATTCTATGTACCAATGATGAGTAGAATCATCTTTGCAAAAGTTTTTGTACTTTTTTTTGTTTTGACTACAGAGTAGAATTCCCATGTGCTACAGTAAGCAGGTCAGGGTTAGGTCAGGTGCGTCTTTTCTAGTCCCTTCCTCACAACAGGAAATGAATAGTGCAGTCCTTCCAAAAGGCTGCTCAGACACTCAGGGGACTGTCAAATCCCACTGCTGTTTCAGTCTAATAAGAAGATTATGCTATAGCCTGAGCTGTTCATGTGCAGGGTTGGGACTACCGTTCCTAATTATCTGCACCTGTTGCTTCGTCACTTGTCCGTCATAGATTAAAATGGTAAAATGGTATGGGTGATGTTGTTTAACTCACTCATAAATTTAATTTAAGTGAGGCAGAGTTGCTTCATGTCATCTTCTCTTCTACAGTCATTGAAGTCCAGTGGCACAACATAAGTCAAGATGATTGGCAATGACTCAAGATGCAGTGGATGACCTTGGTGTCTTTGATGGCTAATCAAACTCTAAGCACCCCACAGCACCCACTTCAGCTGCCTTCATGGCCATTGGAATAAATTGTTCTCATCTGTCCATTCTACTGGGGGAAGTCTTCATATGCTTGAGGTAGTCACTCCTGTAACTCACTGAAGAGTTTGAGACTGCTCAGTAACCCTCAACCTCCTTTAGTCTTTCTACCCCAGATTTACAGGAGTATGACTGCTGCACGTGTTGGAGCCACAGGTGAAAGTTGGGTGAATCAGGTGGACATCAGAGGTAGAAAGCAGCCCTGAGAAGGGCTCAGTAGTCCTCACACTAGAGGTAGTAGTCTTCCTTGAATACCTGTACATACCACCTGGCACATAGTAAGCACTTAAGAAGTGTTTATTGATTGAATGATAAAAATGATATAGTATTTGTAAAATACAGTGTCTGACATATAGCAGACATGTAATACAAGTTTATTTGTTTTAGAAATTACAATGATTTGGCAGTTGATTGGATAAATAGATGAGGGAAAGGGAAGATTTGAAGGTAATACTGAGATTATGAACTTGGGAGACTAAAAAAGTACCTTAAACAGAAACAGGAGAATTTGGCAGAAAGAAGGGTTTATGGGGAAAGATAACGAGTTCAGTTTTAAACATGTTGAGTTGAGTTTAGTATGTCTCTGGGACAACCTTTTTGAAATATTCAATAGGCAAATGATATTCAGAGATGAAAGCCAAAGAAAGATTAGAGCTGATTACATAGAACTGGGTGTTATCAGTGTCAAGATGGTAGTTACTCGTGAGAGCTGATGAGCTTATCAAAAATGGTTAGAGAGGGAAGAAAAGCAGGCATAGGACAGAAACTTGGTGAATCCTCACATGTAGTGTAGAAGACTTTGGATGAAGAGCAGTGGAGCCAAAGAAGAGATAGCAGTTACAAAACTTTGCTACTCCTTATAAGGAGGAGATAATAGTATCAACAGGGAATGTTTTAGGGTGTGTAAACAATGCAGTGGAGTCCCCTTGGTCCAAGGCAGCATACTGTGGGGTATCTTCTTTATGTGGAACCAATGCAATGGTTTTTATGCTCCAATGGAAGTCCCAGAGACAACTCTGATGTCCACCTGATCACCCAACTCTCACCTGTGGCTCCAACATGTGCAGCAGTCATACTGCTGTAAACCTGGGGTAGAAAGAATAAAGGAGGTTGAGGGTTACTGAGCACTCTCAAACCCTTCATGAGGATTTTTTCTAAGTTAGCTAATAAAAAAAGAGAAATGAGGGGCAGGAACATATGGAATTTAACTTTAATTCTGCCATCGAGAAAGAAGTTGGAAGAGGGCAATGCCAAGTCTCTGGGTTTATTAATCTTAGCCTCTATGCATCCTGGGAGGCTGGGGCCATACCAGTCAAACTAGTTTTCTTTGACTCATACCATAGTTAAGGGTCATGATCCGAATGATGATATTAAATTATTCAGGTAGTTATTGATAGGTACTGCTACTAATCATACTTATCAACATGAAGAGATATTTTATAGCTAGTTTATTATGTGCTGGAGCATAATTTTATAGTAACAACAATGAAAATCAATGGGCCATGAGTAGTATTTTTAGACAACTTATATAGGACAAGGCAGGATGTAGCTGGAATTTTTACAGAGAGCAAAAGAGGTGTTGGAGACTGGGACATCAGAGCACCCAAAGTGCATCAGAGACACAAAAAACAAAGTGATAAGTGCAAACTTTATTAGGGGGTTTACTTTCTGGAGCCCCTGCCATAGCACCTTGCCAGGGTCAGCAGGCATTGAGGGATATTTCCTTTTAAAGACTTTGTTCTTAAGCTATTTATATGCTCTTTATTGTTAACTGCTTAAGGGGGAAATGGGCTGAAACATGCAGGATGTGGAAATGTTCAACCAAGACAGAGAAGACTCCCTAGATTATTATACAGCATTCTTGACTTAGCTAGAATAGAATACAGCTATGATCCATTGAACCACAAAGCCCCTAACTGCAACTGTGATCCTATTTAACCCACAACCCACTCCTTCATTGTCAACCTGAAGGGCCTACCTCTTCCAAAAGATGTCTAGGGCTTGCGGATACAGTTGGCTCTTCTCCTTGTCCTGTTCCACAACAGAAAGGCCCAGATTTACATGCCAAAGAGCTGATATCACAAGGGGAAGATCTCCATTGGATGAATCTGTAAAGTGATCAGTAAGCACTAGAGACTCTGTTCTGAAATTTACTGCTAGCCAGGAAATATTTATCATGAGTAAATAAAAGTCAGAAATTCTTTTGTCATTAACCAGTTAATCACATAGGTTAAATTTTTGGTGGTCTCAACTAAATTCTACAAAAAGAAAAAGTTTCACTCAGCTACCTGACTTTCTTTAAAAACCAGACAGCTATACTGGAGCCAGTAGAAAAGAAATGAAAAGTTCCCTTATGATAATGATAAACCAACTGAGTAGTCTGAGGAGTGGTCCCATAGATAGGAGGCAAATAAGAATGATGTGACAAAAATGCAGAGAGGAAAGAATGTTCAGAAGTTAAATGCAATGAATAGGTTGAGAAGGATTAGGACTAAAGAAGAGATGTTCAGATTTGTCAACGATGGAATCATTGATCACTTTAGAAGGATAGTTTCCATTGATTAATTAGGTTGAAAGTCATATTCCAAAGAAGTCTGTGAGGGAGAAGTAAGAGGAAGGGAAGTGGAGACAACTTTCTCAAGGAGTTTGACCGAGAGAAGAAGGAGAAATATACCATTCTATCTGAAGGAGGGGAAAGGGTTTAGCGGATGTTTTTTAAAGATGGCAGAAACTTGGACTTTTTAAAAAAAGGCAGTAGAGAATGAATCAGTTGTTGAAGATAAGAGGGGATGATTAAAGATGCAGCTTCCTAGAGAAAATAGTAGAGGATGGGATTAAGTGCATATTTATAGGGGTTGGCCTTCGCAAGAAGTGTCTCATTGTCAGATCCTGGGTGAAATGGGGTTTTAAGATGAGAAGGGGAGAAGAGAAAGTTCACATTGAATGGCCTCAGTTTTTTCAACAAAGGAAGAGGCAAGGGCCTTATCTGAGACAAGGAAGGGTGAAGAGGTGTGAGATGACTTCAGGAAGGACAAGAATATTTGGAATAGTCTCTGTGGGGTGTTAGGAAAACAGGGAGGAATAAAAGGACTACTTGACTGCCACAGATTGAGGTTGGATTGCATGAATTTTTAATGTACCTAGAAATGGTTGTGGGATTTTCTCTAGCTTCATTTAGTAGCTCATGAGTAGAAGCTGAGGAAGTAGATGGTGGGAGTAATTCAAGGCTGAGCTTTGGCAGGAAATGATCAGTGGGATGAGGGGGGCCAGAGATTCAAGAGAAGTTGATGTAGAGTTGAAATGGCTAACTATTGAGTTGAGACTGAAGAGGGAAAGAATGAAGTTAAAAGTGAGTAATGGTCTGAGAAAGTACTTAAGGATAGAGGGAATGAAGGTCTCACTGAAGGCAAAGAACAAAGATGGGAGTGAGTATAGGGAGAGGTATAAGTCGTCAGATAGGAAGCTTTTGAGTAATGGCAACTCCTAGCATGTAATCATCCCTATGTGTTACTGAAGTAGATTGAAGGGGTAGGTCATGGGATTAAGGAGGTTGAAGAAGTGGGAGGACAGGAAGTTTGAATTTTTAAGAACCCAAGGATAAGGGCAGCATTTGAGAAAGAGAAGAAAAGGAACTGAATACTTGACTGCTTGAGAAAGGACTGATGATGACCTAGGAATTAGTATATTATATATAGCTACCATAGTTTTGGTAGAAAATGAAGGAAAAATTGGGTAGAAAATTTTAATTATGTGGATTTCAGAAGAGTAAGTGAAAGAGACAAAGGGAGATTCTGGAATTGACAATGGGAAACAAGGAGTATTCGAACTCCCTTTCCAGGATCAGTGTGGCAGGAGTGAGAGAGAAGGTCCATCCAGTGCTGGAGAGGCTAACTAGGGATACAGTGTCTTGGGGTGGGTGGGAGGGGAAAAAGGCACCGGAGGAATTTGAAATATCAGAGTTACTTAATCACTGTTTATATTTCTGTGTAAAAGTATGCTTCATGTTCCAAACAATCTAAGTTCAAAGAAAATTAGGACTAAAAAGAACCTTTAGTCCAAATTTCTAATTTTTAACCAATAAAACAAAATCTGTTTATAAACTGGGTGCTACCTGTATAATAAAGCTTACAACGCACAAATGTCATTATTTTATCACACATTTTGCCCTTTCCCATTTGGTAGATTTGGAATGATTACTCTTGTTTCAATAAAGTCACAAATGTGCCTCTTAAAAATTCTCTGCATTCAATGTATTTTGTCATTATGTCCCAGACACAGGTAGTGTTTTGTCATGTCTCAAGATGCTAAAGCAGATATTAAAGTATAGCAAAATTATGTTTTGCTGGGCTGTTTCCCATTTAGTTAAAACATGATGGACTTTAAAATCATCCATTTAAAGAAGAACAGTAAAGGGGAATTACTGGCCCATAAAATAATTTCATTTGGAGAGATGAAGGATTGTAGAAAATAATAGAAGAGAGGCCTTATAAAAATATTTAGATCCCAAAAGGTCATGCTTTACATAACTAGTTACTTCTTTCTTAAGACTTTCTGGTTAATGACCCATAAGTATCCAAATCTTATGTTTCAGAAGTTTTAGATTTTCTATTTAACCTTTTCTCAAGTGGTTGCAATATATCTAGAAATGGAAAGAGTGAAGTTTCACATGGTAAAAATGCAATGGGTAATATGAAATTTTCTTTTCCTGAGTGAAGGTACTAATTAAACCATCCTTTAAGTTTCTTCATAATTTTACATAAGTTCGTATAGATTTCAAAATATAACAGGAATAAACCAAATAGATCACAGCTTTCTTTTTAAGTTGTAAAGAGCCAAATATGTTTTATGGGATGTTACTTTTTTTTCCTATGTGAAGTTACTTAGATATTTTTTTATTCAGCAAAATGAATTATTTCAAAAAGGTTATGTGCTATTTTAAAAAAAAGTCTTTAAAAAAAACATTCAGTAAGAACAGTGACCAACTTTAAAACAAACTTAAAATCTCCAAGACAGACGAACTTACAACATAATGTTCAACATAAGGTAGCACTTTTGTTAAGGACCAAAGGAGGTTAGCAAACTCTAGTTTAAACAGAAAATTTGCTTGATTAATATTTTTTTTACTTGCATTTGGTGGCATAAATCACACAGAGGGTTATATGACCGTTACCTCTCTTAAGAAGAGCTATTCAAGGAACAGTAATGGTTTTGACCTTAGATCGACATTCTTGGATTCTATCCCAAGTTCTTTGGAAATCATTATGATTTATACTTTTACAAAGATGGCACCTTAAATAAAATGATTTCGTTGCAAAACAGAAATATATGAAAAGTATTGACTATAAAAAGTATTGACTGTACTAGTAGATATCAAGGAATTTTAGAATTGTGGTTCATTTATTTTTAAAAAGACAAACTGTATTTCTCACATTACAAAGTTTTGAAATCTTTTCTAAAATGATAGGGCTATAATATTATGAAGAAATAGATGATACATAAATTTTTTTTTCAGAGAGAACCTCATGAAAATTTGAATTACCTTATTTCTATGGAGAAAGGTCGATTCTTGTTTTAAGTAAATTTCTTAAGAGCAGAAGCTCTGACCCTTTTCTAGATCATGAACCTCGGGCATTCTGGTGAAGCCTGCAGACCCCTTTTCAGAATAATTTTTTAAGTGCATAGAATACATTGGATAGCAAAGGAAACTGATTATATTGAAATATATTCACCAAGACAAATTTTTTTAAACAAGTTCATGGATCCCAGATTAGAAAGCCCTGTTTTGAAGCTATTGTAATTCAAACTTTGGGCCACTCTACAGAATATAAAGTTTATTGCTTTTGAGCTTATAATGAAGATTGGGAAAAGTTGAAGGCAGGGTTTAGTGGGAGAAGGTAGAGCAGGGGAAGAAGAAAGGTGAAAGGAAAAATGTTCTGTCCTGTATGTAATTGAGAAAGATAGATACTTATAAATGACAATTATCTTTTTTTTTATTATCTCTCCTTTTGATATTTCAGATTCTCACATCCATTCTCAGTAGTAGGGTCAGGAATTTTCCAGTAGTATAACAAAAATTGACACCCAGATCTTCTTGATGGTTTAATGGTAGTTCATCCTGAGGAAAAGAAGTGTTGGAATTTTTACAGCTATGGCAACTCTCAGCCTTCAAGGTGCCTTTAGGTCTCTGCTACAGTTGATATCTTATTAATAAATTAATATAATTTAATTATTAATTAATAAGTAACAATGTAATTAATTAATAATAAATCTTATTTAGTTGATACTTTGGGCCTTCTTGGTATTCTCTCCAGGAATATTGTTGACCAAGTCTTGTTCCAGAAGATTTACACCCCAACTTTATAAACTTCCTATTTTTTCATCCTTCATTTCTGTCCCTCTAAGTAATGATATCAGTTGATTGGGAGATGAGAAGAAGTTATGACACATGTAATCCCTTTTCCTTATCTCACAATGAGTCACTATCATCCCTTCCCATTCCCTATTTTACTCCAAACACTGAGGAAAAAGATCACTCTTCTCACCGAGTCCAGCCCTTCTACACATACACCTGATCCCATTTCCTCCTGTCTTCTTCAACAATCTGCCCTTACTATCATCTCTCTTTCACCCTTCATTCCAATCTTGATCATCTTTCCAATTCTTATTGAGTTGCCAACAAGGTAGCTCCAACAAAATGGGCAAAAGACTCCCCAAAGTCAGTTTACATAGGACTCCTATGTGCTCCAACCACAAAGATGGAGGAAGGCTTCAGGCAAGGAGTTTGTGAGTTTGTTGCAAGAGCTCATTAGATAAGATACGTTCATCTGAAAGATCAAGTTGATTTCTTCAATCAGAGAACCTCTGAAGTCTCCCTGAACAGATATTATTATGTAGGATGTTCTTGTGGAGAGATGATTGGGGTAAGGAGGTCCTTTAATTGGTGAGCTAATGTTTAACACAAGATGAAGGGAGTTGTGCTGAATTCACCAAGATGGAAGGAGTTGCTCTCATTTGTGGTCCACTCTATAGCTAGCTTTGAGTTCTTCTTCTGGAAATTGCCTGCTCATATCCTTTGACGATTTATCCAATGTGGAATGGCTCTTATTTTTATAAATTTGACTCAGTTCTCTATGTATTTGAGAAAAGAGGCTTTTATTAGAGAAGCTCTGCAAATTTTTAATATTATTTCATTATGTGTGGTACCTTTTAGTAAAATGTTGTTTCCCTGGTTATCTCTTTTAATTAAGTCTGGTTTTGATTTTGCTTCATCTGAGATCATGATTGCTACCTTTCCCTTTTAATTTCAGCTGAAGCATAGTAGACTCTGCTCCAGCCCCTTATTTTAACTCTGTGTGTATTTCTGTTCAAGTGTGTCTTTTGTAAACAACAAATTGTTGGATTCTAATCCATTCTCCTGTCTGCTTTTGTTTTAGGAGTCCATTCCATTCACATTCACAGTTGTGATCTCTTGTTTTTTGAGATCATCCCAACATATTCAACTTATTTATACCTTTCCCCTCTGACTACATAGACTCCTTCTGTCTGCTCTAATAATGATAAAGTTCTTAAGAGTTACATGTATCATCTTCCCATACAGGAATGGAAACAGTTTAATCTTACTGAATCCCATATGGTTTTTCTTGCACATTTACCTTTTTAATGCTTTTCTTGAGTCTGGTATTTGAATGTTAGATTTTCTATTCAGCTCTCATCTTTTCATCAGCAATGCTTGAAAGTCTTCTCTTTCATTGTCCATTTCCCCCCTGCAGGATATTTGTTTTTGCTGAGTAGGTTGTAATTCTAGTTCCTTTGCTTTCTAGAATATCTTATTTCAAACCATCCATTCCCTTACTGTGGAAGCTGCTAAATCTGTGTGATCCTCTAGCCCTTTTCACACTGTTGTCCTCTTCTGGATTTATCTCTTGGTTTTCCCTGCTACTGTAGCAGCTTATTATAATCAAGCCCTTTTTTTGTTGTTTCTCATTTTTCTAACCTATATCTTGAGTTTGAATTTTTTGTTAAAGTTGAATTCTGCTCACCTGAGGGTGGGGAGGCACTGACCCAGTCTTCAGGCTTTTTTGTGCAACTTTTTTTAGAACTAATCCTGGACATCTGCAAGTTTTGGTATTTCCAAGGTGGTATGATACAGGGCGATGTGAGTTTGTTGCTCTGCTGGTCTTTTTCCAGTAAGACCCTCTGCTTATTTATTGGCTGAATTTACATTATAGGCTCATGATATTTCTCAGTAATCTAGCAATAGCAATAGCAAAAAAAATTCCAAATCCTTCAAGATTCACATGTATACTTTGATTTAACAGTTTATTTTAGTCATGGAAGACTAACATCTTGTGATATTTGTTCTCTTAAATAAAATTTTTGAATTATTCTTTTTTTGCTTTATTATATAACATGTTTAATAACTTTAAATTTTAAATTCTTAGCATTCTATTAGGGTTTTTTTTTTTTTTTTTGGTGGGAGGGCATGATATTCGCATTCATAAATCATGGCAGTTACCCTCCTTCCCTAAGCCCCATGCTGTCCCTCATTCCAATCTACTTATTTTCTCATTTTCTCCCCCAAATATCTACATGTTACAAGGATGTTGTATAAGTGCAACATACAAGCAATTTCTTATATTCTGAATTTATAGTCTTAACATCCATAACTGTGATTTCCAGATCTGGGGCACTTCTTTTTGGAAAGCACATAAGTCTAATAGATTTTGCTGTGTGTTGATATCAGATCTACTTAACCAACCTGAAATTTTTTCCCCTAATCTCCAGACTTGAATTGCCTTTAGGTATCTTGAACTTGATGCCCTATATATTTTACACTAAATATATCTAAAAGCTGAACTCATTATTCTTTCTCCCACTATATGTTTCCCTCTTTCTAATTTTCTAATTATTGTCCAGTGAGTCAACATTCTCCCACTCAGTCATTCCCTTCTGGGTGGTTTCCCTGCCACAAATCTCTCCCCGCTCCAGTCCATCCTCTACTTAGATGTCAAACTGATCTTCCTAAAATGCAGGTCTCATCATGTTCCTGCCTCTCCCCTATTTGTCCTTCCTTTGCAATAACCTTCATAACCTGATACCTTCTTACCTTTCTAGTTTCCATATATTTTAACATCCCTGCCCCCACCTCCCATTCTCTGGTCCAGTGATACTGGCATAGTGGCTGTTTCTTGTATAATATACTCCATACGTTTTGATCAGCTATCATCGATGCCTGGAATGCTCCCCTTCCTTATACCTGACTTGTGGTCTTTCTGGCTTCTTTCATGTGCCAGCTAAAATCACATTTTTTGAAAGAAGCCTTGCCTGATCTCAGGAAATGCTAAGGCTGTTTTGTCTGCTACGTACATTGTTTTTTTATTTCTGCATCAGACTGTGAGCTCCTTGAGAGCAGGGACTGCTTTTTTGTCCTTCTATCCTTTAGCCCTTAGTAAAGTTCCCAGAACTCACTAGGTGCTTAATAAATGCTTTTTGACTAATTATGTTGTTGACTTACTGACTGGGAATACATAGAAAACTTAATGCTAGCAAGTACGCCTAAAGGGAGAAGGAGCAAAACAACGGATTTGACAGTTGCCATGTTGAGCTTCTGGGAAAAATTGCATCTGTATTAGGGGACATTTTAGAATGCTGTTTCCAGGGTTTCAAATGCTGCATGATATTTAATCAAAATTTAGAAAATTGAAACTCGTAGCTAGCTATGGAATTCTACTAAACAAAAAATATGCAAATTGTATATATGCAAGATTTTTATTGCTCTACAAATTTGTTTATATTTTGAAATTTTAATGAAATACTTCCTCCTTCCTCCTCCCCCAGGTGGTATCCTATAATGTTGGAGGAGACTCAATTCAGTTTATTGTCCATGTGCTCTCTGCCTCATCTGATGCCTCAAAATGTCAGTCATATGATGTACATCTATCCCCTTTTCACTTACAGGTAAAATTTAATGTGTTTTTTTTTCTTTTCATATCATGAAAACTTGCCATGGAACTTTCCCAAATCATACTTCCTTTATGCAAAATGAAAGGAAGACATTGCAAATTAAAATATGTGCTATGCACCATATAAATTATATCATATATAAGATGAGCCATCTAAATCAAAAAAAAACTTTCTCCCCGCCACCCCTCACCGTCTCACCAAGTAGCTTTAAGTAGGGCTTTAATGTGGCTTTAAGTAGGATGTGAGCTATTTTAAAAGAACTTTTTAAAAAGAACTACTTTACAGATATAGATGTGACCATATCACCTCACAAAACAATACAAAATGATGCTGGAGAGGAAAACAGCTCTGATTAAAGCCTGGCTTATGACTCAACCAAGTCAGTTCATCCCAGGAGCATTTAGAAATAAAACTGGAAGGAAGGTAACAAATTGACATGGAAATGGAAGAGATCTACAGACACTGTTATATTGAACTTCTAGTGACAGTGAAATCACCACGTTTCATCTCAACCCCTAAATTCCCAGGGTGCTATATGAGAAAGCAGAAGTCACCACAAGAAAATTAAGTTGAAAGGAACTTATGATGAGACCATGTATATGCAAATAAAATCAGGGGTGGAGTTATATGATTTTGAAAATGAATGAATAAAATTTAAGGATATGTAGAATTGCAAAAATCACAGATAACATTATTACCCTCCCCTTCCCCCAAAAAAATTCAGATTGAGAGGATGTCAGTAATTACTAGTTCATATGCCTTCTTATTCACAGAATCTTTGATCTGGAAAGTCCTTCAGAGTCCATCTAGTCCAACAGACTCATTTTATAGATGTGGAAACTGAGGGCCAAAGAGGTTTAGTGACTTACCAAGGTCACACACATCTGAGGCTGGATTTGATCTCAAGTCCTCTGATTCCAGAGCCAGTGTTCTTTTAGTTATACCATGGTCTCCAATATCTTTTCAAATTTATACTGTCATGAGACTATATTTAGAAGTTAAACTAATAAGAATATGAAAATATTCATGGTTAGATATCTCTAATTCACCAGAAGCTCAGTTACCTAGAATCCTCAATTAACTGAAATTTTGGAGCTCCCATTTTTTAGGAAAAAGGACATTTTAAAAGAAAAGCTTATAAGGGATTGATTTAATTTCTTTTAAAGTAACATTGAGAATATATTTTGGGTCCATAACAGATTTAATCCAATTATTTCTAGCTTATACATGAATATGCCTGTGAGTGATAAGATACTTCCCTAAGATACTGTAATAACTTCATTCTTCAGAGAAATATGGTTTTAATAAAGTATATTGTGTATTAATTAAGTTAGAAAAGTGTATTAACACATTTTAGAAAGATTTTATGTTTAAACTTCCCTATTCTTCAAATACTAAAGCTTTATTTTGTCATTCTTTTGTGGGGAGAGGCAAATGAAATGAGATCAGTTTGTTCATGGACAGTTTGAACATGACATCTTTTTCTTTCAAGATACAAGTCATTAGAAAATTGCTCTGAAAGGGTTAAAACATTTTGAATGAAATCCCAAATTTGGCTAGGAAATTTCATTATGTTCTGTGTTTTCACCCGATTGTGAGCAAGAACATTCTATTTTCCTTTTTAGTTTCCCCTGATAATTTTAATGATTTAGATCAATGTGATACAATTGTATCTGTTGTTCAAAACAATCTAAAAATGTGTGAACATAATTTTGATATCCCTAGTCCATTTAATCAGCAGTTACTCAGTTCATTTGATGTGATTTGATGGGTATCAGTGATTATATCAGTGAGTTAAGTAGAGTGGAATTGTTTGTGTTACTTGTTTTAGTTAACATTGTCAAGATAAGAGTTATGATTGATGACTCCACCATGATGATTCTATTTAATTGTATTTGATTTATCAGATAAATTTACACTCTATTTGTTAGGTCTGTCATGAGGAATTGTCAGTGCATTGCCCCATCCATCACCTACTCCAAGTGTAGTACTTGAAATACCTTTCTACACCTGTGAATCACTGTCGTCTACTCCTTGGTGATCTTGGTTCTTAGAAAACAGCTCACCAAACACTAGTGTTTGATGGACTGTGGAAAGCCCCAAGAAGATGGCCTGCAGTTGATAGAGTGTTGTTGATGACTTGTAGTTAATGACCCTTAAAAAGCCTGCTGACAAGGTGGTTATGATTAATGGACATTGCTTTTAGCTAATCATGGGAGTTCTTCTGCTTCTGAAGATTAGACAATCCTAGGAGCTTCCCTGATCGTCAGGGACCTGGACTGTGAGGGAGGTCTTGGACCCATTTGATTAAGGATTACCAGTCTCTCTGATAAATTAATTGATGATATTTGGCGCTCTGCTTCAGTGAATTTTGTTGCAGATTGGAATTTTGCAGGCCACATAAAATATATGCATTATAGCTAGCATATGTACAATCATCAAAGATTTAGTATTAACGCCAAGAGTAAGTCAATGTCCAATTCTCTCATGTTTCTGTAATGAAAAATCATAAGATGGTGCTAGTCTTCAAAAGACTTTAATACCTGCCCTTTTGTATGATTGTTTGCTAATTGCATTGCATTAATGAAACTATCTGTTTTTTACACAATCATTTTGACTTATAGGGAAAGATGAATAATGATCGGAAGTTATTATGAACCTATAGCGATTATTTTTCTTATTCTATTTATTTTATTTGGCTAGAGTTCAATAATTCAGTTCAACAAAGAGGGTGGATTAAAAAAGGGGAGAGATTGGAGGCAAAGAGACCACTTAAGTGGATATTGCATTAGAATAAAACAGAGATGATGAGGGTCTTGACCTAGGGTGGTAGCCATGGGAACAGAGAGAAAGAAAAAGGACAGATATGAGAGGTTTAGAGGTAGAGTTGATGCAACCCGGAAGGTAATTCAATGTGAAGGCTGAGGGTGGTAAAAAAAAAAAAAAAATTAGTATCCATTCCATTTAAGTAATATTTATTGCGATTCTTTTTTCTCTCTCTTTCTCCAGCAAATTTAATAATACATCATGAGGAACAAAACTACTGAATTTGAAAACAAATGTGTTTGTTAAAACGGTGACCATAAGATCATAAATCTTAATAATCTGTTTTTCCATTAATAGCTAGAACTTCATATGAAAGAAAAAAGAGAAGATATATTGATAAAGTGGTTCTTCCTCAATGCTTCGGAGATAAATATACAAATCCATCCTAAAGCAACACAGGAGGTTAGTTTTTATTATTTTCACCACCTCTCATATCAAAGAATTATGTTCCTTAGATGTCACCACTTGTAGACTGATATTCTCTGTCCGCTTCATGTGTACTTATCCAGCTAAGTTAGGTTTAGCCATGGACCAGGCCCGTTGCTGTGATAGAAAAATGCATTAAAAAATGTTTAATGTACTTGTGCTTTACCCTCAATGTGACCTTCAATCCCTCAGTCCCTTCCTTCCCAATCCATAATGTAACTGGCTTCTCTCCCATCATTGTCAACATTTCAGTTTGTATAGTGCTTTAAAATTTGGAAAGCATTTTTCTTAAGAAGGTCTTAGAAGATGTAGATAGTGCAAGAATTGTTCACATTTTACAGCTGAGAAAATGGAAACTTTGACTTTCTCATGGTCGTAGAATTAGAGATTATTTAAGGCAAGATTTGAATTCATGTTTCTCCTGATCCCAGATCTGGAACTTGATCTACTATACCCTTATGCCTCCATCCATTTTATCGTGATTTTGAACCTATGGTTAACTTATTTCCCATCTTTGTCTCACTTTGCTAATTCCCTGGGAATATAGACTCTGAGTCAAAAAGATCTGAATTTGAATTTTGCTTCAGATGCATGCAGTATGATTCTGGGGAAGTCATTTAACCTCTTTCAGCCTCAGTTTCTTCATCTGTAAAAAGGATGATAATAGCATGTCCTAGGGCTCTTGTAAGGATAAAATTAAATGACAAAGTATATGTAAAGCACTTTGTAAATATGAAGTATTATGTAACTATTAACTATTATTTTCCTTTTTTTGCTATTTCTGCTCAATGTGACTTACTGGAAAAATAATTTGATTTAAATGGACCTTTGCACAAATCCTAGTTTTTGTTTTTAATATAGTTTTAAATTTCCTTATTGTATTCAAACCTTATCTGCACTACAGGCCCTTCTCTGGAACTTTGTTATATATATTTACAACCTCACAATTATAAGTATATACACTTTTGCAAAATATAGGCCCACATAAGAACTAATTTAATCTTAGATACATATTTTTTAAATTATTCCACCAAGACCTTTTAAAAAATTCTTTCCCATGATCTGAAATGTCCACAAGCATTAAATGTGATTTTAAGTTTGTGTTTTTAACCTTAATCGTGCTTATTTCCTCTTGTTATTCAAGAATACTTTTCCTTATAACTCTATTCCATTTTTTCTCTGAATGATTTAGTCAAGAAAATGGGTCTCTTCACTCCCAATTTGTTCAGGGCCGGTATCTGGGAGGGTCTTGAATCCAAGGCAACAGCAAATATGTGACCTTGGGATTTAAAGTTTGGGCCTCAATTTCTTACTCTGTAAAAATGAACTTGGCTTAGATACTTTCTCAGATCTCATCCAGAGCTACATCTAGTGAATTGTTTCTCAAATTAGGAAGCTTATGCTCCACAATTAGTTATTAACCTCATTTTGGACCTCTGGCCCTTTATTTCTGACTTCTATCTATCTATCTATCTATCTATCTATCTATCTATCTATCTATCTATCTATCTATCTATCTATCTGTCTGTCTGACTACCTATCTCAGAGTGGGTGTTCCAGATCTCCATCATCAGTCCTTCAACTCCTGTCTTTACTATTTTTGCTTTTGACAGATGACATTGCCTCCAAACTTAGTGATGTGGTCAAAATCATCAACAATAGTTTCCTAAACTCTCTCCAGTCCTCAGGAAGTCTGGAGATTGAGGATGCTATAAATCTTCCAAGTCTGCATTAGATTAACTCATTGGGTAGCAAATCCAAAGGTGGCTTTTCAGCTTTCCAGTTTTGTACAAGAAAGGACATGTCTGATTTGCATATGTGGTATTTCATCATTTTTCTTCTCTTCGTTAGGGCAGAGATTGGGGAGGACATCCAGCATTCTCTCTACTTTCAGCTTTGGGTTCTTTGAACATCATAATTATAACTTCTCCTAGTTACCCTCTCAAACTCTTTCCCCATTTCTATCCTCCCATTCACTGCCCAACTTTTATAAATAGTCAAGAAACATTTATTAAGCATCTCTTATGTGCCAGATGCTGTGCTAATTGCTGGAATACAAAGAAAGGCAAAAGATAGTCCTTGCTGTCGAGAAGCGCACAGTCAGAAGAAAACCAAATTACTAGCATCAGAAATGATGAGGGGCAATATAACACCAGTGAAGATGAAATCAAAGAAACTATTTTTGCCCAATTATATCCAAATGAATTTAACAAATTAAGGAAGAATAATCATAAAAATATAAACTGCCTAGCTTAACAGAAGAGGAAATAGAATATCTAAATAAGTACATTTTAGAAAAATATGTTGATCAAGTCATAAATGAGTTTCCTAAGAGAAATGGTATCAGGGCAAGCCGGATTTGTAAGTGAATTCTACCAAACATTTAAAGATAAATTAATTCCAATGTTAAAAAAGTTACTTGAAATAATAGATAAGGAAGAAGTCCTAACACTGATTTTAGGAAACAAATATGGTGCTAATACCCAGGAAGAGTAAAAACAGAGGAAGAAAATTATATACAAATTTTTTAATGAATATGAATGCAAAAATCCTAAATCAAGAGACTGCAACAATATGTCATAGTTTATACATGGCGAATAAGCGGAATTTATATCAGGAAAGCAAAGATGGTTTAATATTAGGAAAATATCAACATAATTGACCATACCAATAACAAAAGTAACAAAAATCACGATTACCTCAGTAGATACAAAAAATGCTTTTGACAAAATATAATATTCTTATTAAAAACACTTGAAAGAATGTATATAAATGAGTTTTTTTGAGCTTACATTCCTTAAAAAATTTTATGATATAATATTTTATTTTTCCCCCAATTACATGTTAAAACATTTTTTTAAAAAAGGTCTGAGTTCTAAATTCTGTCCTTCCCTTCTCCCTTCTGTGAAATGGTAAGCAATCTAATATATTTTATACATGTGCAACCATGTAAAACATTTCCATGTTAGTCATTGTGTACAAGAAGACTTGGAAAGAAAGAGAGAGAGGAAGGAAGGGTAGAAGAAAGGAAGGAAGGAAACAGCATGCTTTAGTTTGCATTCAGACAAAAATCAGTTCTTTCTCTGGAGGTAGAGAGCATGCTTCATTGTAAATCCTGTGAAAAGCTTTTTCTGTATCTATTGAGACAATCACGGGGTTTTTTTTGCTTTTGTTATTGATATGGTAAATTATACTGATTATTTTCCTAATATTGAATCAGCGCTGTACTCTTGATATGCATCCCACCTGGCCATAGAATTATATGTGATATATTGCTGTAATCTCCTTGCTAATATTTTATTTAAATTTTTTTTTGCATCAGTATTCATTAGGGAAATTGATCTGTAGTTTTTTTCCCTCTGTTTTTGCTCTTCTTGGTTTAGATAGCAGCACCATACTTGTGTCAAAAAAGGATATTAGGACTCCTTTCCCTATTTTTCTAAATAGTTTACATGGTATTGGAATTAGTTTCTTTAAATATTTGATAGTATTTACTTGTGAATCCATTTGATCCTAAGGATTTTTTCTTAGGGTGTTCATTTATGGTTTGTTCAATTTCTTTTTCTAAAATAGGGTTATTTAATTTCTATTTCCTCTTCTCTTAATCTGGAAAATTTATATTTTTTTATTTCATTCATCCATTTCACTTAGATTGTCAAATTTATTGTCATGTAATTGGGTAGAATAACTAATAATAATTGCTTCAATTCCCTTTTCATTAGTAGCAAATTCATTAATTTCATTTTTGATATTGGTAATTTGGTTTTCTTCATTTTTTAGACCAAATTAACCAATGATTTATTTTTTTCATAAAACTAGCTCTTTAGTTTTATTAATGAAATGATTTTTGTTAGTTTCAATTTTGTTAATCTCTCCTTTGATTTTTCTTCAAGAAAATTGGAGATGTCAAAGGAATGTTTCATGGAAAAACAGACATGATAAAAATTAGAAATAGTAGGGATTTAATCTAAGTAGAAGAGAGTAAGAAGAGATGGAAAGAATGTACAGAAGAACTATACAAGAAAGGTCTTAACATCACCAATAACCACAGTGGTATGGTTGTTGATACAGAGCCAGACATCCTGCAGAACGAAGTCGAAGTGGGCCTTAGGAAACATTGCTAACAACAAGGCTAGTGGAGGGGATGGAATTCCAGCTGAGCTATTTAAAATCATAAAAGATAGTGCTGTTAAAATGCCATACTTAACATGTTGGCAAATTTTAAAAACTCAAACTGTGGCCTCTGAATTGGAAAAGACCAGTTTTCATCCCAATCCTAAAAGAGGGCAATGCCAAGGAATATTCAAATTACCAAACAATTGTTATCATATCACACAACTGCAAGGCTATGCATAAGATTTTGCCAGCTAGACTTCAGCAATGTGTGAACCAAGGATTATCAGAAGAGCAAGCTGGTTTTTGGAAGACACAGCGAACTAAAGACCAAATTGCCAAAAATCTCTGGATTAAGGAAAAAGCAAAGGAGTTCTAGATATCCATCTACTTCTCCTTCATTGACTGCACTAAAGCCTTTGACTGTGTGGATTATAGCAAAATGTGGCAAGTCCTCAAAGAGAAGGGAATGCCAGATCACCTTACTAGTCGTCTGAGGAATCTATAGGGGCCAAGAAGCTGCAGTTAGAACCAAACATAGAGCAATGGATTGGTGCGAGACTGGGAAAGGAGTACAATGAGGGTGTCTATGGAGATAATGGAGGATAGAAAGGCCTGGTGTGCGATGTCCCATGGGACACTCTGCTAGTAAGTGTCTTAAGATTTGACTTCAGGAAGATGAGTCTCCCTAACTTTAGGCTTGGTGCCCTATCCACTGTGCCACCTAGCTGCCCCCATTTATCTCTTTCTCATTAGGACTATTTTTGGTTTTGCTTTATCTGAGATCATGATTCCTACACCTGGTCTTTTTGTTTGTTTGACCTCTGCTGAAGCATGACAGATTCTTCTCCAGCCCCCTTATTCTTACTATGTGTCTCTCTGTTTAAAATGTGTTTCCTGTAAACAATATAGTGTTGCATTCTGTTTTTAATCCATTCAGATATTCAATTCCATTTTATGGGTGAGGTCATCCCATTCTCATTTACATTTGTTATGTTAACATACATTAACTGTGGATTTGCGTCTGTCCTATTTCTCCTCACATGCCCCTCCCCCTCCATTTATCCCACTCTCTCTGTCTCTGTCTCTGTCTCTTTCTCCTTTCTCTCCTCAAAAGTCTTTTTTTCAAAAAAAGTCTGTTTTGCTTCTGACCACTACCTCCCTTAATCTGCCCTCCTTTCAATCAGCTCCTTTCCCCTTCTGTTCCTCTTTTAGGTGAGATAGATTTCTATACCCAACTGAGTATGTATGGTATTCCCTCTTTGAACTGATTACTGAGTAAGGTTCAAGCATTGTCTGCCATCGTCACCTCTCATCTTCCCTTCCATTGCAGAACGTCTTCCTTTCTTACCTCTTTTATGTGAGATAATTTTCCACATTTTTCTTTCCCTTCCCCTTTCTCCCAGTGCATAACTCTTTCTCATTCTTTAACTTTTTAAATTATCCCCTCATAGTCATCTCATATCTCTGCCCTCTATCTATACTCCTTCTAACTCTCCTAAGAGTGATAAAGTTCTTAGGAATTAAAATTATCATCTTTTCATATACAAATATAAACATTTTAACCTTATTGATTCCTTTTTGAAAGTCAGATTTTCTCTTCAGCTCTGGTCTTTTCATCAGGTGCTTGTAAGTCCTCTATTTCATTTAATATTTTATTTTTTTTCCCCTGAAGGATTATATGCAGTGTTGCTGGGTAGGTGATTCTTGGTTTCCTAGTTACTCTACCCTTCAGAATATCATTCCAAGTCTTCCAAGCTTTTAAAGCAGAAGTTGCTAAATCTTGTATTATTCTGTCTGTGGCTCCATGGTATTTGAATTATTTCTTTCTGGCTGCTTGCAGTATTTTCTCCTTGACCTTGGAGTTCTGGAGTTAGATTATAATATTCCTTTAAGTTTTCATTTTGGGAATTCTTTCAGTAGGTGATTGGTGGTTTCTTTCAGTTTCTATTTTACCCTCTGGTTTTAGGATAATAGAGTAGTTTTCCTTAATAATTTCTTGAAAGATGATGTATAGGTTCTTTTTTGTCTTTCAGGTAGCTTAATAATTCTTAATTTCTACCTGTCTTTCAGGTAGCTTAATAATTCTTAATTTCTCTCCTCTAGATCTATTTTCTAGGTCAATTTTATGAGATATTTCACATTTCCTTCTATTTTTTATTCTTTTGACTTTTGTTTTACATATCTCATGGAGTCATTAACTTCCATTGGACAATTCTAAATATTGAGTTGTTGTTTTTTTCCTTTAGTGAAGTTTTGTATCTTTTTTGCCAGTTGGCCATTCTGTTTTTTAAGTTTATTTTTTCCATTTTTTTTGTGCCTCTCTGACCCAGATGTGAATATTCTTTTCATAATTCTCTTGCATGGTTTTCATTTCTTTTCCTAATTTTTCCTCTGCAGCTATAATTTGATTTTTAAAATAATTTTTTACTTTTTAAAAATAACGTATTTCCTTAGCACTTCCAGGAATTCTGGTTGGGTTTGATTCCAATCTACATTTTTCTTTGAGTCTTTACATGTGGATGGTTGCATGTCATTGTCTTCTTCTGAGTTTGAAGCATCTGTTATTCCTAGTTCTTGCTATTGACCCAAACCATTTCATTTATAGCTATTCATATTCTTTTGTGTCACTTCTTTTGTGCAAGGTTTCTGGTAATATGCTACAGACCTCACATGAAGAAAGTCTATGAAACAATTTAAAACAAAATCATGGGCTCTCATTTTGGATTACCTATGATCACAAAGAAGATGTAAACCTGGAAATATCCTTTAAAGTCATTTAATTATTCCCAAATTTTCATTTTATTGATGAGGAAATTTATACCCAGAGAGATTGTGACTTGTATAAAGCCACAAGATAGTCAGGATTCAAACTCAGGTCTTCTGATTCTTAATTTAGTTCCTTTTTCACTGTACCCTGCTGCCTCCTCCATAAATTTGATTTCTACATTTCCTCACAGTTCTGTAATTCTGTGATGCTGTTTTTAACCTTTCAAAAAATAAGCTCAAACTGTATTATAACATTTTTATACTCTACAGCATTGTTGACCCAAATAGAAGAAATCTGATGCCAGATTTACCTTGTAGCAATATCATAGTTTTCTGAGTTGAATATTTTATGTGATTTTTTCCTGTTTTGCTTTTGAAATATTGATAATGATGTTTCCTTTTTTCCTAGGATCAGATAATTGGGACACTTGAACCATCCAAAACCCTCAAAGATATTTTGAAACGTCTCATTAGCTCAGTTTCCCCATCAGTGGTTTTGAGCACAAAAATTATGGATATAAAAGAGGCAGAGGTAAATCTTTTCTTTGTTATTAATATCTAATATCACTTCAGGGTCATTGTTGATCTGTCATAGGAAATTTACATATGGTCTTATAGCATTTCCCCATTCCCTGTTCTTACTCCCAGGCCTTCCAAACCTATTGGATTTCAGTCCTTTTGACTGCCTTTTAATAAAGTAGTGACTAGGATGCAGTAACTTTTGTATTCAATGCAGTTCTAAAACACCATTACATATTGTTCAGTGAAAAAGTATTTTCATCACATTCTAATGGATGGCCTTGGAGACAGGAAGACAGGAGTTTATCTCTTGCTTCTGTGACACATATTAGCTATGTGATGATAGACAAATCATTTAAACTCCCAGTCAACTCTCTGAGATTGTAAGTTATGGATAAATTGTTTCTATTGGCAGAAGAAGTTTCTCAGTAAAGATTTTGATGTTCTAGCCTTTCACCTGATTTTTATTATGGAAACTTTTTAGTTTTCTTATGCGGCTTATTGTATGTTTTTGCAAGAGAATCTCACCATTTGAATACATAATTTATGGGCTAAAAATTGGCTATTTATCTCATTCAGTAATTTTACCTTGGTAGTTTCTTGGATTTTCAAAAACAGCTGTTTCCTCTCCTTCTTTTGGGTAAATGTTCCTTTGTTATTGTTTTCCTTCTACAGGATATGCGGTATTCCTCAACATTTCCTCAGGATTTGTGCCCTCCTAAACCCCCAAGAGTTCATAAGCTAAAACTGTTGGTGAAGAACATCCAGGCAACACTGCTGAATAATCCTGTTTCTTCAGGTAGAATATTGGAAATATCAGACAAAGCTATACTATGGTTTCAGAAAGATGAGCTGTTTTATAAAATTGATTGTGCTTTTTGACACAAAGAAATTGTAGTCTATACAGTAGACAAGAAGTTGAGGTAACTTTTAGTTAAGAATTACTAGTTTACTAGATTTACTTAAGTATTACTAGGGTCTTCTCTGCTTTAGATTCTATGGTGCAGAAATCAGACTCCTAATTTTGGAGATAGAACCCTAAAAGAGCAAACAAAAGAACTGAAGCAAGAAAGTTAGAAATCCAATTTATCTAGTACTCCACTCATCATTTTTTCCTTGACTGTTATAAGATCATGTCATCAGATAAATTTATTACTATTTTTTCTCTCCTATTTTTTTTACATTTTATTAACAGCTCTTAAAATTTATGAGATGAAAGAAATATGGTTTGCCAGTCAGTTATTTGAAATGAAAATATTTTATTCTGTAGAAATTATTATCTTTCTTGTCAAATATATCTGTCTCTATCTCCCTTAGGAAAAACTGTGGGTATATATAATACCTCTTACACTTAGTACCCTTTTAATGGGATATCACTTTTCTTCAATAAGCTATTATTTTTCTATTATTTTTTAAATATGCAACAATGGTTACAAAAAACACTTTGTTAAGTGGCTTTACTGCAAGTGACTTGAGCCAACTTGTGAGAGTTGATTGTTAAATTTTCATTATAAACAAAACAAATTAATGAGAAAAGAAAATCTTTGCAACAAATTTCTCTGATAAAGTCTCAAATCCAAGATATATAACTGATTAAATGTAAGACCAAGAGTCAGTCCCTATAGAGAAATGGTGAAGGAAATTTTTCAAAGGAAAAGATCCAAGCTATTGAAAACTATTTGAAAAAATGCTTTAAATTACTTATAATTAGATAAATGAAAATTAGTGCAGCCTTTAGATTCTACCTCACACCCGTGAGAGTAGCAAACATGACAATAGAGGAAAATGACAAAAGGTGGAGAAGCTATGGGAAAATAGGTACACTAGGGTACTGTTGGTGCAATTTTGAATTGGTGCAGCCATTCTGCAAAGCAGTTTGGGACCGTGCCCCAGAAATTCTTAGTGTTCAAACCCTTTGATCCAGGTATGTTACCACTAGACCAAAGAAGTCAAAGGAAGAGGAAAAAAAGACCCATAAATATAAAAAAAAAATGCAGCTCTTTTTATAGTAGCACAGAATTGGAAACTAAAGGGATTTCTTTTGAAGAATGGATTAATGAATTTTGGTTTGTGAACGTAACAGAATACTATTGTGCCATAAGAAATGGTGAAAAGGATGGTTTTAGAGAAGACTGGTATGAAATTATGTAGAATGAGGTAAGCAGGACAAGAACACGAAGCAATAGTAACAACAGTATGAAAACAAAAGCTTTGAAAGAATTAAGAATTTGAATCAATGCAAGATGCAACCATGACTCAGAAAAGTGATGGTAAGAATTGTATCGTGCTCTTGACAGAGAGGCGGTGAACTCGGCGTACAGACTGAGGCATGGTACTTTTTTGGACATGGTCAGTGTAGAAATTTGTTCTTATTTTATCTTGTTTATTTTTGATAATGGGGTATGTGGGACAAAGCAAAAAAAGATTTTTCTTGATTAAAAAATAATTTTTAAAAATTCAATTCCAATGATCAAATTACAACACAAAATTATATTTTGAATATTTGCTTTCATCCCAGGTAGTTTTCCCCCCTAAATCATAAAGTATTTTTCATTTTCTTCCTCACATATGTAGTGGATTGTCTTTGTTTTAAAGGATAGAATCTTTGTATGGTAAATCTTGGTTTTATGAATTTTAAACTACACAAGCAAAAAGATACTTCAACACTCAATTTATCCTTAGATGGGGAACATGGTTTTTATCTGTCTATCCATCTATCTATCTATCTATCTATCTATCTATCTATCTAATCTATTTATGCATATATAGTTATTTTTATTATTCCACAGAAAAATATGAGAGTAAAAATGCTCTCAGGAGTTTTAAAGTATTCAACAATTAAAAATTTTCCAATGGGAAAGCTGCTTAAATGAGAAATATACAATTATGGAGAGGCAGAACTTGAAAACTCTGAATTACATGACATTTTAAGGAGATATTTTATCAAAGAAGATGCCAGACAGTTGGTGACATATCTCATACAGATGGCCTGTCATCTTCAGACGACACAGGCCACATTTCCAGCGTAGGAAACGCTACCTTTCCACCCATTTTTGCTACCATTTAGCTATTTTTCCCATTTCTTGAGTTTTGCAACTGAACTATGTTATGGAAATTATAAAATATCCCTTTTTTTATTGCAGGTAGCCTTAAATGTGTATTTGTGACTCAGTTAAATGATCCTCTTCAGAAGTTCTTCAGCTCAGTAACCAAAAGTACCACAAATTTCACTTGGGATGAGGTGTTCACTTTGTGAGTATACCAACAGATAACACACTTCAAGGTGTTTTTTTAGTATAGTCAGCTTTGAGTTGGCAAAATTATTAACTTTATGCAAAAGGGGCGAGAATTGTTGCTTTCTACAGAAGAAATGGCATATCTTGTTAAGCTTGTGAAATAGTTTGAAATATGTAAGTGGTAGTGGAAAGATGTGTTCTCTGACTTTATTGTGTAAGTTAGTTCTTGGTATTGATTTTTAAAAATCAGTTTTTATTGATGTCATTTTTTACATTAACAGTTTTCCCCAGTATTCCTTTGCCTTCCCTTCCCAGAAAGTTATCCCATAGGACAAAAAATATTTTCAAAGACAAGTAAAAAAAGAGGGAAAATAAATCAGCTAACTGCTCAGTATATTGAAAAATTCTGCAATTATGAACAATGAGTCACACTTTGTGGACCTCTAACTGTAAAGGTCTGGACTAAGGGGTGTATTCTCATATCTCATATTTTGGAGATATAATTTTTATAATTTTGCATTTGCTTTTGCTTATTTTATAGTTCTTTCCATTTCTATCATTGTGGTAATTGTGTATATTGTTTCCTTGACTGCTTACTTTACTCTGAATGAGTTCATTTTAAACTTTCCATATTTCTCTGTTTTCATTGTATTTGCATTTCTTGAACATATTTTTTAAAAATATGCTACAATTTATTAAGCCATCTACTTGGCATCTACTTTGTTTCCAATTCTTTGCCATCACAGAAAGTGCTACTATAAATATTTTGGCATTTATCTTCTCACCGATGACCTCTTATAAAAGAATCACTGGGTCAAAGTCATTTTATTTGCATTATTCCAAATTTCTTTCCAAAATGATTCACTGATACTGATTCATAATTCTTCCAAGAAAGCACTAGTGTACCTATTGACCTCCAGCCCTTCTAATATTATTTCAATCTTCTGTTATCTCTGCCCATTTATAGGATGTAAAGCAAAATCTCAGGATTGATTTGATGTGTATTTCTTTTCTTATTAGAGATTTGGAACATTCTTTCATATAGTTAATAGTTTGAAATTATTTTGAGAACTATTTGTTCATATTCTTTGACCACTTATCTATTGGGAAATTACTTTTGGCTATATGTGTATGTTGTATTTGTACATGTATATGATATAAAAATAATTAACATGAATTTACATATATTTATTATTTATATATGTGTCCCCAAATTATCTTACACAGAAAATTATTAATCTCATCACCATTGGCATTGTATACTGATCACATCTAAAATCCTGTGTAATAAAGTTGCCAGGCCATTACATCTAATTAAAGAAATGATAAATAATAAAAAGAGTTAGCATCAGTATAGTACTGTATAGTCAATCAATATAGTACTGTATAAGCATGATTCCCACAGCAACTCTGGGAGGTGGGAGCTATCATTTTCCCCTTTCAGAATAGTCAACTGAGGTAAACAGACATAAGGTAACTTGCTTGGGGTCACACAGTTAATAAACTTCTTAATGCCAAAGAGCTAATATCTATTACATTAAGTTCTGATTTATCATAATTATCCTGAAAGGAGAATGAGCCACATTCTGATTTCCTTTAGATTTCAGACTAAATGAAATCAAGTCCAAATTTATAATCACTAATGAGAGCATTTAAATCTCCAAGGCCCAGCTACTGTTAACAATTCAAAAGAAAAAGGGATTACCTATAAATTTATATATATGTAAATTATTATTTGCTTTTCCCCGTGGGCCTTTTATCTGTAAGTTTTGCTTAACAGAGGGGACTGCCCCTATTGATTTTGTCAGTACAGATCATCTTTGCCCCCCTCATAAGACCCACAGTTAGAAACCCCAATGAAGCGTTTGTCATACGTTAGTGATTCCCTGAGGAGACGTCTCTCAATAGAATCAAATGAGGAAATTGGAGAAATGATTGTTAAATAAGTAATTGTTAATATTGGGGAGACGCAGGATTCTCCCCTTTCTAATAACCTTTTTCTCTGCTAGACCAAGCCTGGTAGAGAAAACGGAAAGAAGTTACTGATAATAGACTGGATTCACTTCCTCCTCATTCTTGTTCAGAATTTGCCCTGGTGGGGGAAGCCCATTGTGTTTTACTCAGGTTTAGGTGGGATACATTCTTTGATTGGGTTGCCTAAGGGAGGGGGTGCGTGTGGAGAGGTTGGAAGTGAATGATATAATCAAAGTCCATCAGCCTCTCTTTAGATAGGCCCGCCTCTTATTAGAATAGGTCCATCTCTTAACAATTTTCATTCTCTTTCCTTGTAAACCAATCAGAGTGGATTGCCGTACTCAAGGAACACCTACTTTTCCAAGGGGATGTAAGCTCTAAGGGGATTCCATCTAGGATCTTTGAAATTTGAGAGTGTCACTGACTCCTTATATTAATTATATGCTGGCATGATTAATAAAATTATTAATTACCCAGAAATTATGTTTCTCAGACTTTTCGTACATCACATAATATGTTATCAACATATACTTTAAGGATAGCTAGGTGACTCAGTGGATAGAGCTCTGGGCCTAGATTCAAGAAGACCTGAATTCAAATATGACTTCAAACACTTACTAGCTGTGTGACCCTGGGCAAGTCACTTAAATGTGTTTGCCTCAGTTTCCCCATCCATAAAATGAGCTGGAAAAGGAAATAGCAAAACACTTCTGTATCTTTGCCAAGAAAATTCCAAATAGAGTCAGTCAGATATGACTGAAATGACTGAAAACACAACATATAACACACAATACACAATATACATTTAACACATACACAAATATACATATATATATAAAACACATGCACACAACATGTTTTGTATGTGTGTGTATATTTGTGCCACCTAGCTTCCCCATTTCTCAGTTTTTATAGCAAAATCTTTAATGTTAAGGTTGACATCCATTTAGAACATATTGTGTATAATGTAACCTGTTGATCTAAGCCTAATTTTTGTCAGACTGTTTTCCAGTTTTCACAGCAGTTTTTCTTATAGAGAGATGTTTTCTATGTTAGTTTTGTTTCCTGGCCTATTGGACAATTGGTTATTCTTTGTGTGCGTTTTGATCTTTCTATTTTTTTGTCCAATACCAAATGGTTCTGATGATTGATGTTTTATAAAATAGTTTGATATTTGGAAGTGCTACTACCTTTTCCTATCTCTTTTCATTATTTTTCTAGATAGTCTCACTTTTTAATTTTTCAAAATGAATTTTATCACTATTTAATCAAGTTGTCTAAGTATTCCATTGAAAATTTGATTGCTATAGCATTAAAACTGCAAATTGACTTTGAAAATATCATCTTTTTTATTATATTGGCCAGGCTGAGCCATGACCCATGAATATTCATCCAGTTATTTAAATTGTTCTTTATTTCTTTTTTTAAATGCATTGATTTGTAGTTTAAAATATTCGGCACCACTAGTTTTTGAGTTTTAAATTTTCTCCCACTCCCTGCCACCACCACCCCCCCAAACAGGAAGGCTTGCAGTCTGATGTAGGCTCTACATATACATTCATATTAAATATATTTTCACATTAGTCATGTTGTGCCGAATTATAACCAATGGAATAAATCACAAGAAAGAAGAAACTAAATAAAACAAAGAAGAGAGCAAAAAGTACGCTCTGATCTGCATTCGGACTCTAATTCTTTCCCTAAATGTGGATAGCATTTTCCATTGTGACCTTCAGGAGTTGTCTTAGAACCTTGCATTGCTGAGAAGAGCCAAGTCTATCAAAGTTAGTCATCCCACAACGTGGCTGTAACTGTGTATAATGTTCTCCTGGTTCTGCTCCCCTCATTCAGTATCAATTCATATAAGTCTTTCCAGGCTTTTCTGAAGTCTACTTATTCTTCATTTCTTATAGCACAGTAGTATTCAATTACATTCATATATCACAATTTGTTTAGCCATTTCCCAGTTGATGTGCATCCCTTCATTTTCAATTCTTTGCCCCCACATAAAGGAATACTAAAAATATTTTTGTATATGTGGATCCTTTTCACATCTGTATGATCTCTTTGGGATATAGCCCTAGAAGTGATATTGCTGGGTCAAAGGGTATGCAATTTTTTATAGCCCTTTGGGCATAGATCTAAACTGCTCTCTACAATGGTTGGATCAGTTCACAACTCTACCACAGTGCATTAGTGTTCCAATTTTCCCACATCTTCTCCAACATGTATCATTTTCCTATTTTGTCATGTTAGCCAATCTGACAGTTGTGATGTGGTAGCTCAGAGTTGTTTTAATTTGGATTTCTCTGATCAATAGTGATTTAGAGCATTTTTTCACATGACTATAGATAGCTTTAGTTCCTTCCCCTGAAAACTGCCCGTTCATGCTTTGACCATTTATCAATTGGGGAATGACTTATATTCTTACAAATTTGACTCAGTTCTCTATATATTTTAGAAATGAGGCCTTTATCAGAAACACTGATTATAAAAATTCTTTCCCAGTTTTCTGCTTCCCTCATAATCTTGGTGGCATCAGCTTTATTTGTATAAAACCTTTTCAATTTAATGTAATTAAAATTATCCATTTTACATTTCATAATATTCTCTGTCTCTTTTTCGGTCACACATTCTTTCATTCTCCATAAATCTGGCAGGTAAACTGTTCCTTGCTCTCCTAGTTTGCTTATAATAGGAGCCTTTATATCTAAATCATGTACCATTTTGAATTTATTTTGGTATACAATGTAATATATTGATCTTGTTCTTTATTTTTTTTACAGAAAATTTTGTAACAATCTATTTTGTGCATTTTAGTTGGTTAATCCTTTGATATTTTATGCAATTTATAATTTTGTGCATTTTAGTTGGTTAATCCTTTGATATTTTATGCAATTTATAATTATTTGGAATAATGTTTCCTTTTCTTTTTTAAAAATTTATTTTATTTTCCATTTATGAAAAAAACAAGCATTTCTATAACAACATAATAAAAAAAGAAAATTTCACATGAAATTGCAAACCTATCATGTACAATTTCCCCTGAAATATGCAACAAAGTTACCTTGTAAATTTCTTTTTTTTCCTTTTTTTCTTCCTTTCCCCTCCCCCTTGCACCCTAGAGATGGCTGCCATTAGACACAAATAGGCATACACATGTAAAATTATTACATATGTACTTCTGTTCATCAATTCTTTCTCTGGATGTTGATAGTGTCTTTATTTTTAATTTGTATATTAATAATAGTCAAAATGACTTAGTTGCTCAAAGTTTTTCTTAAGAAAAATTATTTATACAGTGTTATTTATACAGTGTTCTCTTGGCTCTGCTCCCTTTGCTTTTTTCCTTTCATGTAAGGCTTTCTGTGCCTTTCTAAGATCATTGAACTCATCATTTCTTATAGAAAAGTAGTATTCCACTGCAGTCATATAACACAACTTGTTCATCCATTCCCCAGCTGATGGGGATCCCTGCATTTTCCCGTTCTTTGCCACCACAAACGGAGCTACTATAAACATCCCATTCTCATTCAAAATTATTACTCTTTCTGAATTTCCCTCAATCTTATTTTTACTCAGTGTTTTCTTTTTCAGCCTCTTTTTACCTTTTCCCTGTTACCTTATCCTCTCACTTGTTGTGAGAGAATTCAACAGGTATCGCATCCAAATGGCAGCCCTGAGTGAAACAAGGCTGGCAAATGAAGGCCAGCTTACTGAAGTTGGAGGTAGATACACATTTTTCTGGACTGGCCACAGTGAAGGAGAGCACCATGAAGCTGGCGTAGGTTTTGCAATCAAAACTAATCTAATCAGCAAGTTGGTATGCCTGCCAAAAAGGAGTGAATCACAGGCTCATGACAATGCAATTGCCACTTGCAGGAAAATGCCATGCCACCATCATTAGTGCCTATGCTCCCACGATGACGAACCCTGAGGAGATGAAAGAAAAATTTTATGAAGACCTAGAGAACTTTATCATCAGTGTGTCAAAGGAGGACAAACTTATAATTCTGGGTGACTTTAATGCTAGAGTAGGCTCAGAGTCCTAGGGAGGAATGGAGTGGAAAACCGCAACAGCAATGATCATTTACTGCTGAAGACTTGTGCATCACATGACCTTCTCACCACCAACACTGTTTTCTATTTACCTAAACAAAACAAAACTTCATGGATGCACCCTTGCGGCAAACACTGGCATCTAATAGCCTATGTGATTGTAAGGAGAAGAGACAGACAAGATGTGAGAGTGACAAAGGTAATGTGTGATACAGAGTGCTGGACTGATGGTAGATTTATCCTTTCCAAGCTAAATATTCTCATTCATCAAAAGTGCCACCCCCAAGGCAAAATGACTACCAGAAGAATTAATGTCAACAAATTAGAGCTCTTCTCTGAGCAGTTTGTTGCTAACTTGGAGGGAAGTTGAGCCAACACAGTTGGCAACAGTGGAGCAGAAAAGGAATGGGCAGCTTTCAGAGATTTGTTGTGCAGCACTGTATTTACTCATCTGGGTCAGAACACTCACAAACACCAGGACTGGTTTGATGAAAGTGATGGGGAAATTCAGAAGCTGCTAAATGAAAAATGAGAACTCCACAGGATTTACGAGCAGTAAATTCATCCATCTTTAAGAAGGAAGCACTTAATTCCATCAAAAATAAAGTACAAGCAAAGCTTAGAGAGATACAAGATTTCTGGCTCATTAAGAAGGCAGATGAAATTCAGTTTTATGCTGATAGTAACAATCCAAAGAGATTTTGATTCCCTGAAATCTATTTATGGGCCAAAAACCTATGGTGTATCACAACTACTCAGTGCTGATGGAGCCACATTGATTAGTGGTGAGGACATGATCCCAGAGAGATAGGCTGAACACTTCCTTAGTGTTCTCAACAAACCATCATTAATCAATGCTGAGGCCATTGACCATTTATCTCAGGTTGAAGTCAATCCTTCCTTAGCTGAATTTCCAACTGAAGAAGGAGTTTTGAGGGTCATTAGGCTCCTTTCATGTGGCAAAGCACCTGGTGCTGATTCTATTCCAGCTGAGATTTACAAGATAGGGAGACCATTGCTCATACAAAGGCTGATTGAAATATTCCAGGTTATATGGCAAGAGGAGGTTGTCCCCTAGGAGTTCAAGGATGCCTCCATTGTCCATCTCTATAAAGGTAAAGGGAATAGATTGTCCTGTGACAATCACAGGAAGGTCTCTCTCTTAGTCATTGCTGGCAAGATTCTTGCTGGAATCCTCCTTAATAGCCTGATCCTTTGCCTGGAAGATGATCATATACCTGAGAGCCAGTGTGGCTTCAGAAAGGGCCAAGGAACAGTTGATATGGTGTTTACTGCCAGATTACTCCAGGAGAAATGCCAGGAGCAGAACAGAGGTCTGTACACAACGTTTGTAGATCTGACCAAGGCCTTTGATCCTATTAGTCATGAGGGTTTATGAAAAATTATGTCAAAATTTGGTTGCCCAGAGAAGTTCATCAGCATTGTACATCAGTTTCATGATGGCTTGTTTGCCTGGGTTCTGGATAGTGGACAATGCTCTCATGACTTCCCAGTCACCAATGGACTGAAACAGGGCTCTGTGCTTGCTCTCATGCTTTCTAGCATGATGTTTTCCACCATGTTGTCAAATGCTTTCAATAAGGATGAACAAGGCATCAAGGTCAACTGCCATAATGAGGGTAAGTTCTTCAATTTGAAAAGGCTACAAGCCAAGACCAAAGTGCAGGGAGTGCTGGTGCATGATTTTTTGTTTGCAGATGATTGCAAACAGTACAGCCTCTGAAGCTGAGATGCAACAAAGTATAAATCAGTTCTCTGCTGCCTGTACTAATTTTGGTCTAATAATTAACAATATATTAATTATATAACAATATATTAATTAACAAGAAAATATAGGTGCTCCATCAGCCACCATCACACCGTCCATACATGGAACCATCAATTATAACAAATGGAGATGTTTTGGATCCTGTGGATAAGTTCACTTACCTTGGTAGTATACTTTCCAGGGATATACACATTGACTATGAGGTTGAAGCATGCATTGCCAGGGCTAGCTCAGTGTTTGGGAGGCTCTGAAGAAAAGTTTGGGAGAGAAGAGGCATCAGACTGACTACCAAACTGAAGGTCTACAGAGCCATTGTGCTGACCTCATTGTTGGATGCCTGTGAAACATGGACAGTCTACCAGTGCCATGCCAGGAAACTGAATCACTTCCATTTGAACTGTCTAAGGAAGATTCTGAAGATCACCTGGCAGGATAAGGTACACAGATACTGAGGTCCTTGCTTGAACTAAACTGCCAAGCATTCAAACTAGGCTTCAGAGAGTGCAACTCCGATGGGCTGGCCATGTTGTTCCAATGCAAAATGTATGCTTGCCAAAAAGACTATTTTATGGCAAACGCATGGGGTGGGCGATCACATGGTGGTCAGAAGAGGTAATACAAGGATATTCCCAAGGTCTCTCTCAAGAACTTTAGATTTGATTGTGGGACTTGGGAGACACTGGCACAGGATGCCTCAGCATGGCATGTCACATCAGAAAAAGTGCTGTGCTCTATGAGCAAAGCAGAATTGAAACAGCACAAAGGAAATGTATGATGCGCAAATTTGTAGTAACCACCCCAAATGTTCACTCGGTCTATCGGTGCCCAACCTGTGGTAAAGAATTCCGAGTTCATATTGGTCCGACCAGCCACAGTCATACACATTGAAACTTCACTTTAACATGGTGATGTCATTTTGGTTCTCTTCCAGAACGAAGGACAACAGCCAACCAATCCTCTCACTCTACCCTCTGCTCTCTCTATCCCACAAGAGTCCCACCTTCCCATCTCAAGCTATACACCTCTCTAAAAATCCCCCCAATTCCCAAATCTCAATCCACACACCCCTCTAAAAGTCCTTCCCTCAGCCTGTCCTCCAGCTTTCTCACCTCAGTACGTGTTCAAAAGACTTCTATATCCTGCCAGATGTATAACTTATTTCCTATTCAACACAGATGAGAGTAAGTTTTCAACATTACCAACCCCCACCCCCTACCTGCTTCCTTTCTATTAGTTCATCCTTTGACATCCCATTTTTTATAATATAATTGCTCCCTTTTATCTTTTCCTACCAGTTTTATTTTTTAGAATCATCCCATTTTACACAACTCAGCCCCAACCTTTATTTCAAACTACTTTAGTAACCGGGACAGTTTTAAGATTACCGATAACATTTTCACATATATAGTAAGTAAACCATTTGATCTTATTGAGTGCTTTATAATTAATCTTTAATGTTTTCCTTATATTTCTTCTGTACCTTTTATATCAAATTTTCCATTGAGTTCTGGTCTTTTTGTTACAAATACATGAAAGTCTTTCAGTTCATCAAGTATCCATTTTTCTCATTCAGGATTATACTCAACTTTGCTGAATAGATTATTCAACAACTCCAGCTCCTTTGCTCTTGGAAATATAAAGTTTCAAGACCTACTATGGTCTTTTGAGATAGAAGCTGCTAGGTCTTGTGAAATCCTGACTGTTATTTCGTCAATATTTAAATGTTTTTCTTGTCGCTTGCAATATTTTCTCCTTAACCTAGGAGTTTTGGAAGTTTGCTATCTCAACTTTACTGAGGCTGTTGTCTCACTTAGTATCTCTGCTGATTTCTTAGCAGTTTGTAAGTAAATCATGTCATTAACAAATAAAAGGAGTTTTCTCTTTTACCTACCTATATGCCTTGAATTTCTTTCTATTATTGTATCGCTATTGTGAGCATTTCCAAAACTCTGTCAAATAGCGAGGATTTCTTTACTCCTGTATACAGTGGGAAATCTCATGTATGTATCACTGTTGCGTATGCTGTTTGCTTTGGTTTTAGAGAGATACATTATATATTGATCCCTCAGTATTCTCACAGTTATATGAACTCCAACATGAATCTGCTGACATATTCTTGCTTTTGGGGTTTTCTTTTTTAATCTTTTGTACTATTTCTACTTCTTCTATACAGGCAGGTAGGTGGTACAGTACATAGAGCACCAGTGCAGGAGTCAGGAAGACCTGAGTTCAAATCTCACCTCAGATACTTGACACTCACTAGCTATGTGACCTCGGGCAAGTCACGTAACCCCAATTGCCTCATCCTGGGTCATCTCCAGTCATCCTGATGAATATCTGGGCACTGGATTCAGATGGCTCTGGAGAAGTGAGGCTGGTGACCTGCACAGGCCTCCCTCGCTCAAAACAAAGTCAAGTGCAAGTCATGTCATCATTTCTCTGATGGCGTGGTCTTCTTCAGCAACAAAGGATGAACACAGTGAGAAATCTTCCCATGTATTGCTACTACACATGATACTTGCTTTGGTTTTAGAGAGATACTGTCTGTGACCTTTTTTTAAGTTCCAAAATGACTATACTTTATTGTTTTGGGTTTTTTTTTTAGCAAAAATTGATCTTTTACTTTGTCAGAGGTTTTTCCTATATCTATTGAGGTTGTCATACAATTTTGAATGTTTCTGTTTTCAATATTGTGAATTATATTGATTGTTTTCCTAATGTTGAACCATTCTAGTATGTGTGGTATAAATATATCTTTCTGATTTTTTGGATACGAATGATTTTTTAGATAAATCACTATAGTATATTTGCTAGGATGTCATATAAAATTTTAAAATGGATATTGGTCTATAGTTCTCTTGTAGTGCTTTAATTTCCCTGGTTCTGACATTAGAAGTTTATTTATCTCTTTAAAAGAATCTAATAAGCAACTTTCTTAATCTTAGAGAATAATTTGTGTAGTATGGGTAGTAACTGTTGTTTAAAATTATATTGGAAATTTCCTGTGACTATTAGGACCAGGGATTTTTTCTGCATTATTTCCTTTGCAACTAGTTTTACACATTTTGGTTTTATTATTTTATGTTTTTGAAAATCTTCCTCTATTTCTATTTTGTGTTTTTGGTTTTGTTAGCATTAAACAACGCAGTGTGTTCTGATAATTTTTATTTCTTCTTATTTTGTTGTGATTTAATTTTGTTCATTTGCTATTTGGTTGACCAGATTTTCTGCCCTCTTTAATGTTTAACACTTTTATTAATCTTTTCAAAGAAAGCGTTAGTATTCATCATATGTGTTTTTTTCCAGTTTTTCTACTTCTTTTATCTTTGCTTTCTCCTCCTTCGTGCTCATTTTCAATTTATCTGTTGGCTTTCTAATTCTTCAAAAATGCACCTTCAGTTCAATCATCACCTCATTCTTTAATTTGTTGATATATGTTTATAGGGATATGATTTTCCCCCTGAGGAATGCTTTACCTGCATCCCAGGAATTTTGATATTTTATTTCATCATTACCATTTTCTTTCTGATAATTATCCATTGTTTCCCTGACTTGTTCTTTGACCCACTCATTATTTAGGATTTCATTGTTGTCTCAGTTTCAATTTGTGTCACATATTTCGCTTCCTCCACTGACAACTATTTTTATTGTTTATGTAAATGATACATTTACTATTACTGCCTTTTAGAATTTTGTTTGTAATATCCTTCTATTCTTGTAGGTCATAGAGAAGATGGAAGTATTGTCCCATGGTAGAAATTTTTTTTTATGTCTCTGTGCAGTTAGTACTACCCTTTGCCATCCTTCTTAATAATTTTTCCCCGTTTTTCATTATATCTCCTCTATCATCCACATTCTCTTATTCCACTGGGTGTCAGGTGCTTGAAAGGGTACTGATTCTCCTTTTGCTGAGGCAAGACATTCTCTAAATTTGGAATCCCTGCAGATGATAGGCATTTAAAGGTTCCATCTCCATCCACAGGATATCTCTCTTCTTCCTGAATATTCTGAACACAGAATATGCTTCTGTGGGAATTCTTCCCCCTACTTAATCAAGAGTTCTTTCTTTCTTTTTCCTTGATCTGTCCTTCTCTTTTGCTTTCTGACTCATTCTTTTGTAGACCCTCTTCTTCCTGAGGGACTTGCAAAGCCATTTTACCTTTGTCATTAACAGTTGACCTTATTTTCTTCCTCCCCTTTTCTTCCTTTTCTGTAATTTAGTTCCATGAAAAAACCAAAAACCCATTGATTTACTCTTAGACCGGTTGTTGGGAAGTTTACCCATGCCTTTTCAGGCTTGGTTCTCCAACATCTCTTCTATTTGATTTCTGCTTTCACCTTTGTCTCCTTAGGGGCTTTCACAAAGAAATCTCTTAGTGGTCTCTCTCTTATTCTGTTGTGGGCTTAACTCCATAGGTATCTGTCTTTGTAGGTTTTTCCCCTTTTTTCTGGTATAACTTATTTCATTCTTGATGCTCACCTTGGTTGCTTGATTTGGTTACCTTACTTGTCATTGTTTTCTGAGGTGTTTGTTGCTCTAGCTTTCTTTTTAAGAATGTTTTGAGAAATCTATTTTTATGGAAACCTCCATATTATTTTAGTTAATATTTAGGCTCAGTTTTGTAGGGTATGCCACCTTGGCTGCATCTTGAGCTCCTTTACTCATTTAGAAGACCTTATTTTATTCTCTCCTGTGGTTCTGGTCGTTTCAAAATAAATTTGTGTTATTTGAATTTCCTTTCCTTTATATGTGAAGTTCTTTGTCCTAGGGGCTTACAGAATTTGTTGTATGTCAGTAGAATTGTTCAACTTAACCACTGTGTGTATTGAAGTCATTGTTCTTGTTTCTGGAACCATCTGTGGATTCTTTTGATTGGCACTTTGTTAAGATATTCTGGGCAGTTTTCTTGGTGTCGGAATGTTCAGGTTTTTTGATGTGCTGTGATATGAGGAGAACTGTAATCTTTAAGTTATCTCTAACGCAGCCTTTCTTTAACATGTTTTGTTTTCATAGAAACCATCCATCCTTCCTTCCTTCCTTCCTTCCTTCCTTCCTTCCTTCCTTCCTTCCTTCCTTCCTTCCTTCCTTCTCCTCCTCCTTCTTCTTCTTCTTCTTCTTCTTCTTCTTCTTCTTCTTCTTCTTCTTCTTCTTCTTCTTCTTCTTCTTCTTCTTCTTCTTCTTCTTCTTCTTTTCTCTCTCTCTCTCTCTCTCTCTCTCTCTCTCTCTCTCTCTCTCTCTCTCTCTCTCTCTCCTTTCTTATCAGGGTTAACTAACTTGCACTTAAGTCACACCTTTAATAGGTGCCTGAGGTCGAATTTGAACTCAGGTCTTCCTGACATTAGAGCTGGTGCTCTGTCCACTAAGTGGCCTGGCTGCCCCTATATATCTGGTCTTAAAGCTCTGGAGTTCCTGCCATGTATCATCAACTACCTGCTATTTAGGTCTTCCTGATTCCAGGGACTTTATTCATACTTTCTTTTAATGTTATTTTTTGCTTTTCTTTTTTTTCAGATTGTCCTTTATTTTTGTGTATTTACAATTCTAATTGGTTATCCTCTATTTCTTTGTTGAGGTTTGGCACTTTGAATTCAAATTTTTCTATTCTGCCAGTTATTTCTTCAGGACATGCATCCTGCTTTTATAATTCTTATTTCTTTTTTTTCAGCTATTCAGGAACATTCTGTTGTGGTTCCATGCTCTCTTCAGAATCCGCAAGGTCCTCTGCCTCATCAAGAATTAATTCATTTTCCTTTGTCTTGCAATATTTATTTATAGATGTCTAGACTCTTTGATCTGTAGGCTATATTCCCTTCTGTTTTAAGTAGCTTCCTTTTGAATTTATCTGCCTTAACTCAAGGTCTTTAACTGATTTTTCTTCCTCCAATCTTTGGGAATTTTAGCTTTTTTTCTTTTATTCTTCAATATTTTACCCTATTTATCAGTTTTAGATTCTTTCTCCTTTGAAGTTTCCCTGGGCTGTCTCAGCCTCTTATGCTAGAAAATTCACATTTCAGGATCTTGGTATATGCTCCAGGTTCTTTCTGGGAAGGCAGAACTTGTTTTAACTGAGGCAGGCTTGACACAAATGTTGGCATCCTGCTCCAGTTTCCCCTTACCCTCAGTTTTATGCCTTTTGTTTTCTGTGTCACAGTAGGGAAAGCGAGGCAGAGTGGAGAGTTCAGTTCTGTTGTTGTCCCTAAGTTGGCTTGAATAGCCCTGCCAGATCATGGTGCCAAGTGGGCTGGGTGGGACGCTGCTAAGACAGTGCATTAGGGATTAGGGGAATAATCTTCTTTGCTATTAGTTCATAGGATCTATAATCTCACCAGTGTAAATTAAATAGGGAAAAATTATGACTTCTTATGGTTATACTCTGAAAGGCTACCTTCCTGTTAGGCAAATAATTATTTTCAAAAGCTTCATCTTCAAAATCTGAAGGTGACATAATTTATTGAAAAGAAGAGCAGATTAATGGGCTGATTCCAGACTTGATTCTGCAAGTGACTCAGTTTCTGACTTTAGAAGTCATCTCATCTTTCTGGACCCCAGTTTTCTCATTTATAAAAGCAAAAAAGTTGAATAAGATGATCCTTTAGCTCTGTTTCCCGGGAGTTTCCCTTAAGTAATAAAGTATTTTTCATTTCCTTCATTAATCTGGTGATATTTTACTTGGTACTGACTAAAATGGTATGTTACTATGAGTGAAGAATTTGTAAAGGGCAGCTAGATATGGTAGTGAATAGAGCTGGACCTGGAGTCAGATAAACCCCTCCTGAGTTCAAATCTGGACTCGGATACTTACTAGATGTATCACTCACGCCTGTTTGCCTTAGTTCCTCATCTATAAAAATGTGCTAGAGAAGGAAATGGCAAACCACTTGTGTATTAGCAAGGAAACCTCAAGTGGGGTCATGAAGAGTTAAATACAGCTGAAACCACTGAGCAACAACAAAGAATTTCAAGATAAAGAGCTCTGTAGCAGTCACAGCATTTTTTATCCTGTAGTTTTTCCCTTTTCTTCTGTTCTTTCATAACATGACTAATGTGGAAGTATGTTTAACATAACACTAAGTTAGGATTGCTTGCTATCAGAGGGAGGAAAAAATTTGGAACTGAAAATCTTATAAAAAATGAATGTTGAAAACTATATTTACATGTAACTGGAAAAATAAAATACTATTTACAAAAAAAAGTCACATAGCTTGTAGCATGAGAGGCAAATTGTATGGCAAATTGCATAACACTCCCCTTACCTATCAACTCTCATCAGTATTAGGGGATGTTGTTTATTTTCTGAATTCAGGTGAATTTTTTACAATTAAAGTGGATTTAAATGATCATATTCTCAGTATGTACCTTCCTCATCTCTTTCCAAAAGAAACATCTGGACCTACAGTCTAGAAGACTTGAGTTCATTTCTAGCCTAAGATGCCTGTTACATGACACTGGGAAAGTCCCTTAACCTCTGCTTCTGTTAAGATAATAATAACATCTCTCAGAGTCATTGTGATGATAAATTGAGATATTTATAAAACACTGAAAACCTTGCTATACTATATAAATGCTAACTATTGTTATTATCCTATATAACATAGAATTAAAAGAAAAAAACAGTTAAACAAGGCTAACCAATATAATTTTAAAAGTCTCTCTATGCTTTATTTAGTCATGAAACTTTCCCCTTTCCATTTTTTTTGGGTTGGGGAACAATTCAAAACCAAAGGAGAGAGGATCACAGAAGATAACATGAATAATTGGGATCATATGAAACTAAAAAGTTTTTGCACAAAACTAGTGCACCTCTAATGCAAATGGAAGCAGGTTACTGGGGAAAAAAAATCTTTGCAGCAGATTTCTTTGATAAAGTTCTTATTTACAAGACATAAAAGGAAATGATTCATATTAAAAATAATAAAATTAATAAATGGTTGAAGCATATGAACAGGCAGTTTTCAGAGGAAGAATAGACATATAAAAAATGTTATGATGAAATAGGATTTATACCAGGGATGCAGGGATGGTTTACCTAAAGACAACAATTAACATAATTTATTACATCAATAATAAAAATGCTTAAAAATCATATTATATCAATAGATAAGGGCAATTGATATATGACCAAAAGCTGTGAACAGACAGTTTTCCAATGATGAAATCAAAACAATTGAGGAAGTCATATTTTTAAAATGCTCTAAATCATTATTGATTAGTGAAATGCAGATCAAAATAGCCTTGTGATATCATTTTATACCTCCCCAATTAGCTAAAATGATAGGAGAGGAAAGTGACAAATGTTGGAGAGGATGTGGAAAAATTGGGACACTAATTCATGGTTGGTGGAATTGTGAAATGATCTAACCATTTTGTAGAGTAATTTGGAATTATGCCCAAAGAGTTATTGAGCTACCTATATACCCTTTGACCCAGCAATACCAGAACTTGGTCTATTTCTAAAGATAATTAGGGGAAAAGGAAAAGAACCTATATGTTCTAAAATCTCTCTTTGTGGTGGCAAAGAATTGGAAGTTGCAGGGATGTCCATTAATTGGGAAATAGCTGAACAAATTGTGGTATATGATCGTGATGGAATACTACTATGCTGTAAGAAATGATGAGCTCGTTGATTTTAGAAAAACATGACTTGCATGAAATAATGAAAAGGAAGATGAGCACAACCAAGAGAACATTGTATAAAGTAACAGCATCGTTGTTTTAAGAACAACTTTGAACAAATAAGTTCTTTTGTCCTTTATGCATAGCCAAATTGACTATGAAGGGCATATGAAGAAAGATACTATCTGCATTCAGAGATCTGATAAATAGAAGTATGTATAGAATAGTTTTAAATATACATGTCTATTTCTGTCTAGTGGTAACCATCTCTTGGGCAGGAGTGGGGGGAGGGAAGGAAAAAGAAATTTTCATGATAATTTTGTTGTATATTAGAAAGGAAAAGAAAGTTGTGTGCAGTAGATTTGCAGTTTCATGTGCAATCATATTTTTTATTGTACTATGTTATAGAAATGCTTGTTTCATTCTACAAATTAAGAGCAAAATAAGTTTTTTAGAAATTAAAAAGAAAAGAATGTTTGAAATTAAATAAATGAAAACAACACTACCTCATACTCATCAGATTAGGAAATTTGACCAAAAAAAGTGACAAATGCTGGGGGGGATTTCAGGAAAAAAGGTGGAGCTGAGAATTATTCCAGTCATTCAAGAAAGCAGTTTGGAACTAGTTACTCAGTTATGCATACCCTTTGGTTCAAATATATGACACCTATGTCTGTACCCCCAAAGAGATCAAAGAAAGCAGAACAGGGCAAATACATACAAAAAAATTTTACATTAGCTCTTTTGGTCAAAGAACTGGAAACTTAGAGGGTTCCCATCGAGTAGGAAATGGCTGCATAAATTATGCATAAATAAACTATATGAATGTATTACAGTACTATTGTGTTGTCACAAATGATAACAAGGACAATTTCAGTTAGAATTATATGAAGTGATGCAAATGAAGTGAGCAGAATTAGCAGAACAATTTATATGGTAACAACATTGTGAAAACAAAGAACTTGGAAAGCTTTGAGAACTCTGATCAATACAGTGAACTATCACAATTCTAGGTAATTGATCATGGAGTATGCTATTCACCTCCTGACAGAGAGGTGATGTGGATTAAGGCATATGCTTAGGACATGGCCAATGTGGAAATTTGTTTTATTGTAGTCCAGAGCAAACATTTTATTTTTCTTTCTTTTTTAATTGATACGGCTGATGGTAGAGGTGCAAGAGGAGAAGTGAGAAGGGAGCCTGTTGGTTTTTGTTGTTTTTAACTGAAAAAAGTTAGAAAGAAAAGAAAAAGTCCAGTCCTCCACCATTGTAAAGAAGTGAGAACAGGTACCTTCTCTTACTTCTTCTTTAGATCATACTTGATCATTAAAATTGGAAATATTTCATTTTGATTTTTTCGTACTAATTTTTCCATTTGTGCTATTTGTATATATTGTATTCATGACACTACTTCACTTTGAATCAGTATTCATGTAGTCTTCTTATGATTCTTTATATCAAGCATATTTATACCTTATGGTAATATTACATTCCCCAATCAATGGCCATCCCTTTTGTTTCCAGATCTTTGATACAACAGAAGGTACTACTATAAATATATTGGAATTTATGACTCCTTTCTTTTTGTCATTGATCTCCTTGGAGTATATACCCAGTAATGGAATCTGTGGATCACAGATTTTGACCATTTCATTCACTTTCTTGACATAATTTCAAATTCTTTTTCAGAATTTTTGGATCCATTGAAAGTTCCACCAAGAAGGTTTATTAAATTGTCCATCTATCTAGAATCCTTCTAATATGGCTTATTCCTATCTTTTTTCACCTTTTGTCAATTTGCTGAGGTAAAACATCGGAGTAAATGAATATTGTTAATTATGGAAGTATAAACATCACTTATTGAATTTGGTAATAGTTCTTCAGTATTTACGGTTGTACAGAACTCCTTATATGCATATCCCAAATAGACTGAGTTGCTTTAAAATATTTCATTGTGAAGACCTGATGGTTTTATTTTCTTCATAGTGAATTAAGTGCCAAATCCAAGGAGTTACAAATGCATATTTTAGAAGATGGGAAGTTCACAAGTAGTAAGTATTTTCAACTTACTTTGGTGGAATTATTTTCAACTAGTTTAGCACCCAGGATCCTACATACTTTTAGGAAAATGAGGTACAAAGTGGAAGTATAGAGAGAGAAATAGTTCAAACCCTTTCCTAAAGTCAAGGCCAAAAAAAGTGTATGTGCTCAGTATTCATAGTGCTTAGGTAATACCATTAAAATCTTAGCTTTCTGATGTGAGAAATTTTTATTCAAAAAATTAACCTTTGGTTTATTCAGAGTAGCTGAAATTTTCACTGAAAGTAACAATGCATGGAGGTGTTAACAGATCTTTTTTAACATTTTGAACTTGACTTTAGTTAACTTAAAGTTTTGAATGCAAGCTTTATACTCAGTACTGATTTAATATAAATAATGTTTAGCTTTGCAAAAGAGAGCCAGCTTTTTTTAAAACTAATCTTAACACTTTGGGCAGCCTCTTTCACTGGCACCATAGTGAAGCAATTGTCCACCTTGAGTTGGTTTAGGTTAAAAGAGTAAGAATACATTATAGGGATTATATTTTTCCATTTCTATTCAGATTCTTTTTTCTGAGCTTTATTAGGTAGACTTAAAATAATTATTCTTGTACCCTCTACATAGGTTTATTTACATCAGCTTTTTTTCTTAGTCATTTTCATGCATGTTTTAGTAGCAGCCTTCAAGATCTCTTTAACTTGAATATGATATGAACTTTCTTTGTTTATATTAATTTTCCACATATTTGGAGTTTGATGTCATTTGACCTATCCCTAGGACTTCATCAGTGTAGAAAATTCTTTCTACAAGTCAACAACAGTTCCATAATTTGAGTCTTGGATGGTTAACTGGGCTGAGAGGTTGTGATTTGCCCTGTCACTTAGATAGTATGTGCAAGAGTCAGGGATTAAAGCCAGTTCTTTCTCTATTTTAATACACTACCTTTTCTATTTTATTTTAGGTCTATTTTTTGCTTTGGCAACTGTTCCTATAGATGTATTCAAGAAAAAGCCTTCTGGACAGCAGTGCTTTGTTCTGAACAGTGGGTACAGCTATGATCATATTGCTTTGGGATCTATCACTGCAGAGGTTTGACATTATTTTCATTTATTAATATCAAATCCTCATTCTTATTATCTTAGAATAAATTATGTAAGAGTATACATTTGGTTACTTTAAAAATGACTTTTATCTACACTTTAAAACTGGCAAAGTGCTTGACGTATGTTCTTTTTTTAAGCATTATAATAACCCTATGAAGTAGATCTAACTGATGGTATTTTCTCCACTTTCTGATGAGGAAACAGGTTCAGAGACATTAATTTACTTTGCCATTGTTACATGCCTTGCTTAGGATTTAGTATAAATTTAGTGTTAACCCAATCTATCTAGGTGATTCAGAGTCAGAAATGGAACAAAATTGGACACTCCCGTTTAATGGTTAACAAGAAGTAATTTATTTAACTCTAGGATAAAAAAAAGATACTTAGCAAAATACAGCGTTGATTTAATTCTGTACAGAATCCCTGCCTCTGCATGTGCTTGGCAAAGGAGTGCAATGATGTCAGGAGAGGAGCTCTTCATTCCCTGTATGCTGGCTTTCGTATTTAAGCGATTAGGAAGCTGTCTTAGAGATTCAAGCCTTCGACCCCGGCATCAGTAAAGTGTTACGTGTTTTTATATATATATGTGTGTGTGTGTGTGTGTGTGTGTGTATGCAGGTGCATGTATGCATGCATATATATACACACATATATACGCATATATGTATGAATATATATTTATATAAAATTTTTTTCATCAGTCAGGATCCTCCTTTTTGCCTCCCACTCTCCAGTGGGATTGAGAATGCTAGAAAAACAAAACACATTAGAAACATGTATCATCAGTCATAGCATATTTCCACATTAACTCTGTCCCACCAAAATTTGTCTCATTCTACATTCTTGGTCCTTCATCTTTTTAAAGAGACGGCTGGCATGTTTCACCATTAGTCTTTTGGGGTCCTGTTTAGTAAGCATTATGTAGATGAGTGAAGCGCAATAGTTTTCTATCATATTTATATACCATAACTGGGTTATCCATTCTCCAATTGCCCATTCTTTCCCACCACAAAAAGAACTACAAGTAGTTTTGAATGTTCTTAGAGTTTGTCTACTTGGGCCTGATCTTTCCCTTAATCTACCCAAATTCTTCCCTCCTTTCACCCTTTCCCTTCTATTTCTCTGTTGAGTTTTTTTTTTATCTCTGTGTGTGTTAGACTAGTTCATATGGTTCAAATGTCAGCCCCTCTCTCTTATCCCGTCTTCCTTGTTTATATAGATATCTATTCTTATGTCCCAGTGATGTAAGACTATTTTTCCTTAACCTTCCTTTCCCTTTCCCCACCCCAAAAGTATTCCTCTTTTCTTTCCATTCTTTTCTTAAGATCATCAAGACATAACAGAACCCTTCCCAGGCCTTGTCTAGTTGGAATACATCTTTCAACTTGATGATGATAGGGTTCAGAGCGAACACCTGTATTATTTCCCCTATTTATCCTTGTTAGCAGTTTATCCTTGTTTAATCCTTTATCATTGCTCACTCATATTTACCTTTTTTACAACTCTCTTCATTCCTGTATTTGAACTTCAAATACAATTCTAGTGTTTTCCTCAGGAATGCTTGGATGTTCTTTATTTCATTAAAAGTTCACCTTTCCTTGTGTTATACTCAGTTTTGCTGTGGAAGTTATTCTTGACTATAAGCTCATAACTTTTGCCTTCAGGAATATCATGTTTCATGCTCTCTGCCCTTTTATAGTGGTGGTTACTACATCATGTGTGATTTTGACTATGCCTTCACAGTTCTTGAACTTTTTTCTTTCTGACTGCTTGCAGTAATTTTTCTTTGGCCTGAAAGCTTTGAGTTTTGTCTATGATGTTCCTGGGAGGTTTTGTTTGTGTTTGTATTTTTGTCTGTTTTTCCAGTAAATGACTGATGGAGTCTTTCTATTTTGACTTTGCCCTCTAGATCTAAAAGGTTTGGGCAGTCTTTTCAGATTTCTTGAACTATGATATCTGGGAGCTTTTTTTTGGTCATGGTGCTCAGAGAGTGCAATGAGTCTTAATTTTTGTCTTTTCGATTTGTTCCAGATCAGTTGATTTTGCTATGATATACTTTATCTTTTCTTTCACTTTTTTAGCCTTTTGACTCTATTTTAATGTTTCTTGTTGCTCATGAAGTCATTAGCTTCCATTTGATTCATTCTAATTTTCAGACTGTTTGTCGCTTGGGCAAGGGTTTAAATCCCTTTTCAATTCTTTCTACACATCCCTAATTTCTTTTCCACTTTTTTTCTTAAGCACATTTGTTTCATTTATTTTTTAAAAATTACATTTTTAAAAAACAAAACTCTGAATTCATCTCCTCCAGGAATTCTTGTTGAGTTTGTGCCCAAGCTGGTTTTTCTCTGAGACATTGCTTGCACATGTTTTGGAAGCATTCTCATCTATATATGTGTCTTGAGCATCCGCGCCACCAGAATCACTCATTATGTGGGGTTCTTATTTTGTTTGTTCATTATTTTGGCCTAATTCTTGATATTAAAGCTCACTTCTGGAGGCATGATCTGGTGACTAGTCACTGCTTTTCACATATTGTGTTATTCTAGGATTTTAAAGACAGTTTGGAGACCTGCAAAATTTTAGTGCTTCCAAAGTGGTCTGATGTAGGGTAAAGTCTGATTGCTTTCCCACCCTGGGCTGAGTTCTGCAAGTTCCTGTCTTGGGTTTGGGACTTCTTCCATATTCCACTCTTATCAGACACTTGAAATGTTCTATTGGTCCAGTGTGGCAGAACTGTGGTCACTGCCATTCTGCTTTGGTCTGGGTTTCCTGTCTTGGTTATACCTTTGAAGACTGGGCTACATGCTGAAAGTAAGACCTTCCTCTGAGCCTAGAGTCTGAGCTACACCACTGCCACTTCTAAACTTCTTGTCTTCATACATAAACCAAGTCCCCACCCTCCCCCCCTCACCTGGGGACAACCCCTTGTACAGATCTCACTCAGCCCCAGATCTGTGACCATGTACTGAATAGTAAGTGACAAGGCTTTCGGTTTATATCTGTTCCCATCATGGTCTCCAATGTACATCTGAGGGTATCCTGGTATGGGTTTAGGACCTTCTATCACTCTGGTGTTCAGCCTCTCCTTGAGTGTTAGAGTGCTCCCTTAATGACATGCTCCTGGTTCAATCCTTCTTCATTGTCAGAAGATTTATGGCAATCTGGGCTGGACAAATGATTGAATTTTTGTAGATTTCTCCATGAGGACTGTATCTGGTGCGTTTTCTAGATCAGTTTGGAGAGCTTACCACATTGCTTCTTACCATTCTGCCATCCTGACTCCATCTTACTAATTAAGTTTTGAGAAGCTTCAATACCTATTAAGGAAAGAAAGTAATTGTCTTGAATGGGGGGCAGGGCCTTAGGAAAAAGTATTTTTAGTAAGATATTTTGTCCTGTCACACATATGAATATTTCAATTGTCTACTGAACAGCAAAAAAAAATTTTTTTGCTATTCTGTCTCATTTGGCCATCTCTACTATTTTACATATTTTTTTTCTTTCCTACACCAAGTTCAGTTTCCAGCCTTGAAAGTATACTAATCAATCAAGTTTGGTCATTTTATTCTCTATCTGTGGTATGTTATGTCATCTGTATAAATTGAGTGAAAGGAGTCACTGATAGCATTTTAAATATATATATGTATATATATATATAGTCACTATATAATGAAATGTATATATATAATATATAAATATGTCGTCCTTTAGATTCATTGTAAATAATTAGTGAAAACCACCTGAAACTAATTAAACTTTTGTTTTGCCATTGCCACTTAAAGAAATTTAAATGGTTACAAGAAGCATTTCTACAGAGCTACCTCCTCAAAAGTTTCAGATAAAGAAATAAATATATCTGTTAATATATTTTTGTATTATGAATTTATCAGTTATGATAATTAGCTTGTTTTAAACCCTTATATTCACATAGTTCCTGACTCTGCTGGCTTTAGGGAGTTTACTTTAGACCAATACAAATTTATAAATAAATTCATAAATAAATTTATAATTTATGTATGTTATATATACATAAATTATAAATTTACTCTAGACCCAAAGTTATACATTCAATCACAAATCTGTTTCTCAGATACCCCTTCATCTTATAAAAGATCTTCAAAGGCATGAATGAGCCTTCATGTCTTTAATTGAGGTTCACACCTAATTCCCTGGAACTTAATGATTCAATCATGATATCCTTTTGTGAGGAGCCAAGATGGTAACGGCAGCTTTTTAGCTGAGCTTGCCCAACATTTCCCTTTAAACAACTTTAAAATAACACGTCAAGTCTAATGCTTAAAATGTGAGGTGAGATATTTTTCCTCCCAGTACAACGTGGAAGGTCAAAAGGAGAGGTCTGTACTGGGATAGGGGCTGATTAGGAGCACAGTATGGCAACAATACCAGCTCTGGGTCTTGGAGGTGGCAGAGGCAGGAGCAGCTGTACATCTGGTCTAAAAGAGATTACAGAAGACCTCTATGGCAGCACTGGGCACCATTTGGCAGCTGCATTGCACATTATCCAATTCTGAGTCACAGCTCAGGATGGAGAGCAGTTGTAGTCATCAGAGAACAGGGACTCTAATTGGGTAAGGACCAGAGTGCAGACTAAGAAAACAGTTTCCATACCTCTCCCCAGTCACACCACCTTGGAAGCACTGAAAACTTACAGACCCACAGAAATTGCTGTGAAAACAACAGAGCAAAAAAAAATCTTAAGTTTGGGACAGTCATTCCCAACCCCACCCCCAAGAGACCAGAGCCCAACTTTAACATGAAATCCAAAGAAAAGAAATAATCTGGAAAATGGTAAAACAACAAAAAAAAGAAGCTCTCTTTTAAAAATTTCTGTGGTGACAGGGAAGTTTAAGAAAAAACTCAGCATAAAATAAAGCAAATAAATAAATTTTATTTAATAAATATAATTTATTTAATAAATTAGGTATTTGTTAAATAATTACTATTATAATTATTAAGTAATCATTTATAATTATTAAATATAATTATATATTATATCATGTGATATATAAAATATGTAATAATTATTATTGATTAAATAAAATATTAATAAATAAATGTAATTTATTTAATAAATAAAATAAAGCAAAGAAAAATGCAGTTTGGATCCAAGCTCATCCAAAATTCCTGGAAGAGCTAAAGAAAGAGATTTTTAAAAGCACCAAAAAAATTAATTTAAAAACCAAGGAATAGCTGTAGAGGAAAAATTAGGAAAAGAAATGAAAGCAATGCAAGAAAATTATGAAAGGAGAATTAATAGCTTGGTCAAAAAGACTGAAAAATACTGAACAAAAGAGTTTCCTAAAAAACAGAATTGGCCAACTAGTAAAAGAGGTACAAAACTTCACTAAAAAAAGACTTCTTAAGAATTAGAATTGGTCAAGTGGAAGCAATTACTCCATGATATATCAAGAATAACAAAATAAGGTAAAAAGAATGAAAAAGAAGAAGAAAATGTGAAATAGTAAAACAGATGTTTGAGGAAGAACAGGGTAAAAAAGAGAGGAAAGGATAAACAGAAGAGAATGGGATGCAGGCAAATACACAATTAGAAATCATAACTGTTAATGGGATGAATTCACCTATAAAATGGAAGCAGATAAAAAAATGGGTTAGATACAGAATCTAACAATATGTTATTTATTAGAAACACACTTGAAATAGAAAAACAAACAATTAAAATAATATACTGGAAAAGAATCTACTAATGCTTCAGCTGAAGTAAAAAAAGAAAGAAATAGCAATCATAACCTCAGACAAAGTAAAAGCACAAATAGACAGTGAAAGATATAATCAAGGAAACTACATTTCACTGAAAGGTACCAAAGACAATAAAATGATAACAATATTAAATATATGCACCAAATGGCATAGCATCCAAATTTTTAAAGGAAAAATTTAAAGAATTACAGGAAGAATTAAATAGTAAAACTATACTAGAACCTCAATTTACCCCTTTTGGAACTAGATAACTGTAAACATAAAATAAATAAGAAAGAAGTTAAGAAGATGAGTTTTAGGGAAGTTAGATATGGTAGACCTCTGGGAAAAAATTAATTAGGAATAGAAAGAGTGTATCTTTTTCTCTGCTTTACTTGACTCCTTCACAAAAACTGACCATGTATTACAGCATAAAAATAAAAAAAATGCAGAAATATGAGTGTACCCAGTTCAGATCATAATCCAATAAAAATTATATTCAATAAAAGTCTATGGAAAGATTAGATTAAAAATTAATTGGAAACTAGTCTAATCCTCAGGAATGAGTCAGTCAAAGAACAAATCATAGAAACAATCAGTAATTTCATGAAAGAGAATGACAACAATGAGACAATACCCCAAAGCACCCTAAGCAGGACTTAGGGAAAATTTTATACCTCTAAACACTTATATCAATAAAAGAAAGAAAGAGTAAATCAGTGTATTGGGCATGCAACTAAAGATCCTAGAAAAAGAACAATTAAAATTTCACAATTAAATACCAAAATAGAAATCTGGAAAACCAAATAGAGATTAATAAAATTGCAATAAAAAAGGGAAAAAAAACTTTGAACTAACAAAACTGGGAGCTGGTTTTATGGAAAAAAAAAACTACAGTAAATAGAAAAATCATTGATTAACTTGACTAAAAAAAACTAAATTACTAGCATTAAAAATTTTTAAAATAAAAAAACCATCAATGAAGGTGAGATTAAAGCCATTATTAGCATATATTTTGCCCAATGATATGCCAATAAAACTGACAATCTAAGTGAAATGGACAAAAATATAAACAATCCAAATTAAGAGGAGAAGAATCAGAATACTTAAATACCTCTACTTTAGGAAAAGAAATTAAACAAGCCATAAATGAGAACCAGATGGATTTATGAGCAAATTCTACCAAACATTTAGAAAACAATTCCAATATTATATAAATGAAAAAATAGTGAAAAGAGTCCTGTTAAGTTTCTTCTGTGACATAAAGATGGTTTTGATACCTAAGTTAGGGAGAGTAAAAACAGAAAAAGAAAACTATAGACCAATTTCCCTAATGAATATTGATGCAAAAAAAAAAATAAATAAAATATCAGCAAGATATCACAAAGATCATCCACTATGACCAGGTTGTACTACCAGAAATGCAGAATGGGTTCAATATTAGGAAAACTATAAGCACAATTCACCATAATAATAACAAAAACAACAAAAATCATATTATATCAATAGTAAAGAAAAAACTATTGACAAAAAACCCATTGACAATACCCGTCCCAATTTAAAAAACAAACCATTAGAAAGCAAAGAAGTAAGGGGAGCTTTTCTTATGATGATAAGTAGTATCTATCTAAAACCAAGAGTAAGCATTATCTGTACTGGGGAAAAATTAGAAGTGTTTCCAGTAAGATCAGAGATGAAGCAAGGATGTCCATTAACATTGTAATTACTAATATTATATTAGAAATGCTAGTTATAGCATTCAGGCAAGAAAAAGACACTGAAGGTATAAGAATAGGCAGTGAGGAAACAAAACTATAGCTTTTTCAAAAGATGTGATTTTATTCTTAATTAAAAATCCACTCAAAACAGTTAACAACTTTCTCAATCACAAGATATAAAAGAAATCCACATGAATCATTAACATCTCTATATATTGCCAACAAAACCCAAAAGGAAGAGATAAAAAGACAAATTACATTTAAAATAACTGTAGACAGTATAAAATACTTGGGAGTCCGCCTGCTAAGATACGCCTTGGAACTAGATCAACACAATTACAAAACACTTTTCGCACAAGTAAAGACAGATCTAAACAACTGTAGAAATATTAATGCTCATGGGTAGGATGAGCCAACATAATAAAACTGACATTACTACCTAAATAATTTGCTTATTTTGTGCCATGCCAATCAAACTACCAAAGAATTGTTTTATGGGAGTTAGAAAAAAATTCATCTGGAAAAACAAAAATTCAAGGATATTAAAGGAATCAATTTTTTTAAAAAAAATCATTCCAGATCTCAATGTATGCTACAAAGCAGAAATCATCAAATAGTCTGGAACTAGATATACAATAGAATGGCTGATTACTGGAAAAGATTATGTACATAATATATAAACATAAATGACTTTAGTAATCTAGTATTTGATAAACCTAAAGATCCAAGCTTTGAGGGCAGATGTTTATTATTCAATAAAAACTGCTGTGAAAAGTGGAAAGCATTCTGTTTGAAGATGCATGACCAAACAAAAGGATTATGGGAAGTAAAATGGATAATTTTGATTACATTAGGAAGATGTGTTTTTACCTAAGAAAGGTTTAGTGGGATGATGGAGTCCCCTGTACCAAAAAAGAATGTGACTCTGGAAGGGAAGTTTCGATGGAATTAAACGGTAACACTGTGCTTATTTTTTGGAGGAAGGGAAGAGTTGCATATTTTCTCTTTCTCCCTCCAGCCCTTTACACATTTGTTGAAGAGGCAAACAATATATTAATTAAGCATATGAGGTCATGCAAAACATTGTTTCAAAATCAGCCATTTTTTCACCTCCCCCCGTCAAAAAAAAAGAAAGAAAGGAAGAAAGAAAGAGAGAGAGAGAAAGAAAGAAGAAAGAAAGGAAGGAAGGAAGGAAGGAAGGAAGGAAGGAAGGAAGGAAGGAAGGAAGGAAGGAAGGAAGGAAGGAAGGAAGGAAGGAAGGAAGGGAACAAAGTATGCTTTAACCCGCACTGGCAGTTAATCAGTTTTCTCTCTGGAGGTGGATAGTATTTTTCATTGAGTCCTTTGGAATTGTCTTATATCATTAAGTCTTTCACAGTTGTTTATTGTTACAATATTCTTGTTACTTGTTCTCCTGGTTCTGCTCACTTCACTTGGCATTAGTTCAGGAAAGCCTTCTCAGGTTCTTCTAAAACCACCTTGCTCGTCATTTCTCATAGCACCATAGTATTTCATCACATTTATATACTACAGCTTGTTCAGCTATTCCCCAGTTAATGAGCATCCTATAAATTTCCACTTCTTTGCCACCACAAAAAGAACTGCTATATTTTTGTATATACCGGTCCTTTTCTTTTAACTTTGGTCTCTTTGGATGTAGACTTAGTAGTGGTATTGCTGAGTCAAAAGGTATACACAATTTTATAGCCCCTTGGGCATAGTTCCAAATTATTCTCCATAATAGGCTGGTTCACAACTCTGCTAATAGTGCATTAATGTTCCTATTTTTTCACATTCTGTCCAGCATTCGTCATTTTCCTTTTCTATCATGCTAACTAATCTGGTAGGTGTGAGGTGGTACTTCAGAGTTCTTTTGATTAGCGTTTCTCCAATCAATAGTGATGCATCTTTTTTTTAAAAGAAGCCCATTTTGATGGGAGTAAGGGGTGGGGGAAGATATCAGTATGAATCACTGAAACTTTCAGGTGTATAAAAATTTTAACAGATATAATGTTGATCCCAACATTATTCCTGAGGTCCCTTGGGTAGCTTTATCTTTGGATGTGATTCAACCTGGAGCTATCCCAGGCGTGATGTCTTTAGAGATTCAAAGGACCTCTGGAAGGCAAAATAGACCTGGGAGTTGGTCATTTTCGATTGATTTTCCAAAAATCTGAACTGACCTAGTGCCAAATAACATTACCATACTAGGAATCAAGGGACTTGAATTCATGACTCTCAAAATTAGAAGAATCCACACAAGTTTATAGACCCCAATGCATGTGTGAGCATAAATCCACTTGTAAAAGACTCACAATAGTTCTTTATCTGGCTTCTGCTTGAAGTAATGGGGAACTTGTTGCCTCCCATTTCATTTTGGGGGTACTATAGATCACTTGAAATAAGAATTCTAGTTCAATAATAATTGTGTGACATAAGGACAAGTCATTGAACATTTTCGGCTTCCTTTACCTCTTTTTTAAAATGTTGCTACTACCATCCTGAAAGCAGTGAACTGAATTGAATCACCTTTTCATGTGTTTTAAGAATTTGATTTTAGGTATTTTTCTCTCTTTGGGTTTTGCTATATCCTCCAGGGGAGAGAACTTTTTCAGCTCAATGGTTTCCATTTGCCCTAAGCTCAAAACCTTTATATATCCTTTTCTATTTCTTATCTTCTCTATTTGACTATTGTCACCACAAAAAAGTTTTCAATCGTTCTTAAATGGAAAAAAATGGTCATTACTTGCAGTGGGTACAAGTGTTTTAGTATTTAATCATCATTTATTTTATTTAGAAGAGTGGGAAAACTTAAACATTTCTTTTCTAGTTCTTTTACATAGAACCAAATGAACCAAAATCATGGAAAATTCCTCCTCCTGTTCCTTCTGCAAAGATAGAAAAAGACCAAACTGTGATGCCCTGTGGGAGTACTAGTGGTGCCCTGATGGTCACTTCTACAACTTCCATGAAAACAAATCCTGGACTGGATGTGGCTAGAATTCCTGCATTGAATTCTGGTGAGAAAAATTAAAATCCGAGCCTCTTCTTTCAAGTTTTGAAGTTATCATTTCAATGTTTCTTCTAAGACCTAGGTTCTGATCCTACCTCCGTCATTTTTTGCTTTTTTAAAGGAAGTTTCTTCACTAGAGTTAGGGCTAGAAATCCTATACTAATGAAACACAAGTCTATTCCAATGCTGATCCACAGGCAAGGCATAGTGTGAGGTCAGAGAGAGTATAAGGAGGTATAAGAAAAAATTAGCAAGTGAAATTTAATCTGTTAAATTAACCTATTAAATCAATTTCTTTCATGTAAGGAAAACCTGGGTCAGTAGTATACATCTATACTTGGGCATGGTGGGTATTTCCAAACCCAACCAGTAATCCTTAAAACACAATTATTCTCAGTTTTATTGACTCTAATATTTCTTACTTGAATATATAGCAGAAATCTATATGGAAGAATTAAGTATGTCAGAAAGAACATCCTATATTGTACAAGAATCTTAAATATAAACAAAAAATTCTAGGTATAATTAAAATGCTTCAAACTATTGTTCAGTTTTTTAATATATTAGATTTTTACCATCCCCAATTTTTTTACTGAGGTCCAATTGAGAGTAAACAAAAGTAATCATTCATAAAGAGATAACATTAAAAAGTTCTTGAGGTCAGACCTTTGCCTTCATCAGTTGTATAAATTTTAATTGACATTAGCAGATAGCTTTAGTTAAGTGTAACTGCTGATTGGAATATTCATTTGATCATCATTTATAATGTAGATATTTTCTTAGCAGATCTTTCTGTGAAAAATCCTATCAAAGTCCAAGTCATTGAAAAGGATATCTTGGTCCAAGCAATTTCTTGCCACAGTGCTTTCTCCTCTTCAAACACAGGTAATGTCTCTGAGTTTCTCAAGACTTTGGTTGATTTTTTCCTTATCCAACTGTTCTTCCCTACTAAGTAATGGCATATTGGGAGTAGGGGTGGAGATGGGGATTTGTGATACAGAATAAGGGAATTAATCTAGTTGGATGAAAAAGATAGGCTTGGTAGTATGGCTGGTACTTGGCTCAGATGTGGAAAGCTAGAACTGAAGTTGGAAACATGACCAAAATGTCATTAGTATCTTTTTTTTTCAAATACTATATGGCTCTTTAAAGTATCACAAAAGACGCGAAAAAAGTGGATGGATTGAAGTCTCTTATATAGAGTATCTGCTATACCCGTATATGTTATATGATGGATTAATTATTCATTCAAGTGTTGTTAAAGAACCATGTTGATGACTAGTTTTTGGTGTTATTGATAAAATAACTTTTTAAAAGTATTACTATATATATTTTTCATTTGATGTTATTAGCAAATTTAACTGTCATAAATTTTATTTATGACAATTCTGTATCTTACCATGGAAATGTTTTAATATCTCTTATAAGGGGAAATAAGTACTTTCACTTTAACATTACAATGGGAACTTTCATTATGCTTTCAAATGAACAAAATTCCAAAAGATTCAGGATCCTGATGAAACTAACACTCTCTTATCCTATATAGAATTGTCAGGGTTGAATGATTCTGATCCAGTTGCAGAAGCTGCCATTCAACAACTGAGTCATTCTTCAAAGTTGAAATTCAAGTCACCAAAAAAGACAAGTACTATTATCATAGAAGGAGAATCCAAGGTAAAATTGTAAAGACCATCTATATTTATTGGTATGTGTGTTATATTTGTCCTTTTGCCATGCATATATATGCTTTGCATTCTGTTAACATCCCCATAACTATTATCACTTTTATATACATTGTACTAAATTATAATGACAATTAGATTGACTTAGCTTTTATGAAAAAATGCATTCCAATTCACCAAACATTTATTAAGCCCTTAGGTTTTAGGCACTAGATGAAAATAAAAATTATCTAGTCTCTCCCCTCAAGGCATTTAGATTCGACTGAGGCAGTGGGTAGATAGAATATTTCACAGTATAAGTATAGGGAGTGAAAGGGATAAGACTTAGACAATTTGCTCCAGCAATGTTAGGAGAGCCTTGAAACAAGGTAAGGATATTGAAAGACAGAAGATGGAAAAGGCCATTCCAGGCATGGAGATGAATGACCTGTGGTAGATACGTGTAGGCAAGAGAGGACATGTCAGACACAGGCATGGCTAGCAGTCCACTTTGGCTAAAACACGGAGTCCATGAAGGAAGTGTAAAGTGAGGAAAGGCAGATGATAGCGAGATTGTGATGGTCTCAAATGCTAGGCTGGAAAGTTGTTTTTTTCCTAGAATCAATAGGAAAGCACTGATTGCTTCTGAGCATGAAGATATGATCAGATTTGTTCCATGAGAAAATCATTTGGTAGTTGGGTGAAGTATGGATTATGGAAGGGTGAGCCAATAGTCCAGTTGATGAGGAAATGAACCATTGGTGACGATGTAGGTGAAACAACACAGTGACCATGTCAAGACCTGGAAAGTTCTACTTACATTCTACTTACCTACATTCCACATACCTGTGATAGCTGCTCCTGTCTAATGATGCTGGGTCTGGATCCATTCCCCAGCGTTTAGCAGACTCCCGTCCTCTCTTCCTTTCCCAATCAAAGTGATACTAAATCCTCAGTTGTTTAAGAGTAAAACATTCCCAACTGAAATTCCTGTTGCATGTTCTTTCATTCAGTTGTACTGAAACCCTACCCCTGCCAATCCTGATCCACCTACCCCTTCTGCTATGCTCTCTGGAACTCCTATACCATAAAGGACAAACTTCCTTTTATTTTAGATCTCTAACTCTCATGGACCTGGCTTCTCTCAGATGTCACTTCATCCTTGGCCCCCTTCTATCTTTTCTATTACTGGTTGTACCTTCTGTCATACTTCTTGATGCACTGATCACCATGAGGGGTAAAGAGGGACAGGATGTTAGAATGCTCTATATTCCTCGTACAGCACCCCTGAAACTATCCCTGCATTCATGATGTCTGATGTTCTGAATAGCCTCAGTGCCATAGTTCTGACTGTCTTCCTTCTAGCAGTGACAATTCCTTCTTTCATTGCTTACATTCTCCCATTTCCATACCACTTTTCATTTTCTCCCCTTCTTTATTTCTCAGTTTTCTACACTTGTCATCAGTAGCTGCATTCCTTTTCTACTCCTACTTCTGCCTAGGCTGTCTTTTAAAGGTCCTCTTGGGATCCAGATCTATCTATATATCCTTTTGAGTTGCTCCATTTCCAATTCACTGAAAGGAATTATTTAAATTTCACAAAGATATCAAATAAGTGGCAAAACTTTAACATTTTACCTTATTGCTTCTTTTTCTGTGACTTTCAAAGATCAATTCCTTTATTGCAGTTAGGTGGTTCAGTGGATAGAGTTCTTGGCCTGCAGTCAGGAAGATCTGAATTCAAATCCAACCTTAGACACTTACTAGCTGTGTGACCCTGGACAAGTCACTTAACTCAGTTTTCTCATTTAAAAATAGAATAATAATAGTACCTACTTCCCAGATTTTTTTTAGGATCAATTGAGATATAAAAGCACTTAGCACAAGAACTGCCACAAATGAATAAATTTGTGTTCTCTTCCTTTCCCCTCTACCCTTACATTCATCTCTTAAACAGTTAAACATTTGTTGATGCTTACAAATCAACTAGGATGCATTTGGGCACATATGTCCACAGTGCCAAATTCTGGGCATCTTGTCAGTCTAAATTATATGCATATCTTATTATATACATGTTCCAACAGTATACAATTTTAATTATATAATTACATAAGCATAACTGTATATAATCACCAAAACAGAGCATTATAATATCAGTAATTTTATATAACAACACAACATACATAAACAGTATAGCATATGCAAATAGATAAAGAGCAAAATTACATGTAACTGGCAAATGTATTTATGGTACCCTGATAAGGTGTAATTTATATATATATCAGTGAACAGTGCAGTTATATGTAAGGCACATCTTACATTAGTGTTATCTGACTACATGTGTGACCACTTTTCTAATTTCCTCTGTAACATCTATAATGGGTTATTTTGGTTAAAATAAATTTAAATAGATCTAATAGATTTAAATTTTAATTTGATTTAAATCTAATAGATTTAAATAGGTTTAAATAGATTTCAGTATCTTTCACCTATTTGGACAGATTGAGAGATCACAATATACTGAGTTTTCTTTCATCAGAGTGTTTGTTCCTGGTTTAAACAATCACTGAATAATTGGTAAGTTGTCTCTTTTGTTTAGAATCTTCAATCCTTTCTGGCTCCTCAGAAAGTCCAAGTAATTCTCTTGTGGACAATAAGTATTGTGGTAAATTGTTTTTATAGGGTCCCTTTCTATTTCCGGAGCTAATTTTTAAGTGAGTCAGTTGCTTCGTCTACATAGTTAAATATGAAGTAGCTTTCCATTAACCCTCAAGAAGTCACTTAACTGCTCTGAACCTGTTTCCTCACTATATTCACAATGAAAAGTTGGATTCACTGGGTTCTAATGTCCCTTCTAGCTCTGTGCCTATGATCTTGTGATCCAACTCTCTGCTAACTCGTGTTTACCAAGATCATCAAGATTTCTTAGCAAAACTGTCTCAGTGTCAAAGACTTAAGCATCATAGCACCATTTGCTTTTGTCAGTGCTCTTATGAGCTAAAGAAACTTAAATGATAAACTTCTTTTAGATTCTCTCTCAGCCGAGCAACGATGTGTGAAGACTCTACAAGAGAGAAGGGATTTCTGGATCACATAGCTGTCAGTTACCTTTTGCTACATATGCATTCTACATGTGTGCCTCACTACCTCTGCCCTCAGAATCCATTCTTCTCAAGGAAATTGTGCATATTGTAAGAAAATATGCCCCAGGCTTTTGGGGAGAATGTTTTGTACCAACTGTTTTTACTATGATATTTTAATAAATGCCTAATTTCAAAAGCTAATTGTCTATTTGTTGACTATCAATGGGAAATGCTCTGCTGGGGCCTTGTGAGCTATGCTAGTAATAGTAGCCATCTACAGGCTTATCCTTAGAACATGAAGAAGTAGCCAGTACCCCTCCCTGCAAGTCCAAATGCATGAGGGGAGAGGGAAGGATAGCTCTAAGGAGATGCTGCAGCATCATCACAGCATCCAACAGCCCGTGTAGTTCTAGAATTAAAAAGGAATGGAAGATTAAAACTTTAGCTATTATTGTTACACATGTGTGTCAGCTGCAGAAGAAACCAAGTAGACCGGTGAACGATGCTAACTCACACTGTTCCCTTGCTCCTGTTCCTTCCCTGGCTCTGCTTCTTTCCTTCTGGCAGTTGGTGGTTTAGTGGTTGGAGTCCTGGACCTTGTGTTAGGAAGTTCAAATGCAGCCTCAGACACTTACTAGCTGTGTGACTCACCTCACATCCGTTTTCTCTTCTGTAAAATGATACCACCGAATTTACAAGGTTGTTATGAGGCTCAGATAAGATATATTTGTAAAAGGTGCTTAGCATGGTGTCGGGCACACTATATAAAGGTTTAACCCTATATTTCCTCTTCCTTCTCTTGCTGGGCTGACTTAGCTTCTTCTGCTTTTGTAAGTTTGAGGGAGTGGGGTTTAGGTATTCTGGGCAGAATTTCAGAAGCTTTGACATTCCCAGGGGCCAGCACATAGAGAAGCCTGATTCTGTTCCCCCTCCTCTCTCAGTGTGATTTGGCAGGGTGTCTGCTACTTGTTTTTGACATGATACCATGTGCCCTGCCAGCAGAACCTCTGCAGTAGGAAAGAAATCTGTCTATCTTTGAGTCTCAGGCATCATGCTGTGAATGGTTTCATGTGCTCTGTTGGAAAATGAAAATCTGTGGGGTCCTGCTGAGTGAGAGCCTTAAGAATGAACATTTCCCAGTATTAATTCCTAAGGACTTCTTATTTGTTATAGAATCACCTGTATTTATGCTATCTCTTCCTCATGATTCTTGGTTTAGTGTTTGGTTGTTGGGTTTGTTTTGTTTTGTTTTTGTTTTTAGTTTATAGAAACAAGAGAAAATGTCTTATCTGTGGGTCTTGTTCATTTTCATTTCGTCTTTAAGGAGAAGTCAGCCTAGCCTGATGTTACCATTACGTTCCTTTAGCCACTTACAGACCCTTTGCTACCATCATCCTGACTGACTTCTCTTTTGTAGGTCACTCTTTCTAAAGTAATCATTCGAATCCAGACCTTGGGGGCTATCTACTGGCCCCTGGCATGTTCTTCCTCTTCTTCAATGAGTTCAGTGCCTGACAATTTCTCCCTCTTTCTCACCTCTACCTTCCAACTCCTACCTTTATACAAAAGAATTCAAAATATGTTTTCTCAAACACCACTCCCTCTAAATTCTTTTGTCTATTCAATTTTCATGACCTACTTCTCTCCACCTCTGCTACACCAAGGGATCAGCTCATCTTTGATCTTTTCATCCTCCATAGCATGTGATTTCCATGACCAAGAATGCTGAAATTGCTTCATTCTGACTATAATCTCCTATCGTTCCTTTTCTCCTTATCCTCCAGTCTTCCTAAACCTATTCTTCTCAGCGTCATCATGACCTCGCATCTTTCCAAATCCTCAGGAATTTTCCATTTGACCCTCCCTGCTCTAGCCACATTCTCCTTCCTTCCCAGTCTTAATGAAACTCCCTTAATAAACTAATTCAAATATGCACAGTTCTCAAACTTAAATCCTTTTTCTCCTTGTTCTATCACTATTCATGCCTTGCCAAACCCCATTCCTATGTTATTCCCCACAGCCTGCCTCTTCTACTTTAACTCAGGTGCTATTGAACAGAATTAGAAGTTACGCAATCATTCTAACTAGTTCCAGTATAAATTATGATCTGAACTGGGACCGCAGTGTAGCAAGGCATTCTTTTTTACTTTTCCTAAATTGATTCTTTATCCCACTACCCATAGCAGCTATTTCAGACCTGCTCTCCTCTCCTCCCCTCCCCTCTCCTCTTCTCCCTTTCCTTCCCCTCCCCTCCCCTTCCCTCCTCTCTCCTCTTCCCTCCCAAAGGACCCTCCTCTTCTGTCTGCAGCATTTGAGGGTGTTGATTATCCTCTTCTTGATGTTTTCTTCATTCTGGGCTCTCAGGACACTACTCTCTCTTTGTTCTCCTCCCACCTATCTGATTACTCCTCCTCAGTCTCCTTTGCTGGATCTTTATTTAGGTCATTCCCACTAAAAATGGGTGTCCCACATGGCTCTGTCCCAGGTCCTCCTTTTTTTCCCCTCTGTACTATTTCACTTGGTAATGTCATTCCTTCCCAAGAATTCATTTATCATCTGTACACCGATGATTTTAAAATCTCCTTACCTAGGCTTTACTTCTCTTCTAAAATTCATCCTTAGGCTTCCAACTGCCTGTTGCACATCTTGTCCAACAGGCATCTTAAACTCAGCATGTCCAGAACTGAACTCATCTTTCCCCCTAAACCCTCCCTTCTGACCTTTCTTATTGCTATTGAGGATGTCACCATTTCCCCAGTCCCCTAGGCACAGACTCCCCAGGCCCTCTCTCCATCCTTCCCCATCACATCCCGTCTTTTGCTAAGTCTGTCAGTTTGACCTTCATTATGCCTCTCACATATATTCTCTCCTCTCCTCTCCACTGCGGCCACCCTGGTTCAGGCTCTCATCACTGCATGCCTGGACCATCATAAAGGCTAAAGGCTGGTTTCCTTGACACAAGTTTCTTCCACTCCAGTCCATCCTTCACTCAGCTATTAAAGTGCTCTTCCTAGAGCACAGTTCTGACCATGTTAACTCCCTTCTCAATAAACTTCAATGACCCCCTATTCCCTTCAGGGTCAAATATAAAATCTTGTTTGGCATTCAAAGACCTTCATAACTTGGTCCCTTTATTTTTTTCCAGTCTTCTTACACCCCACACACTCTCTTCAATTTAGTGACAATGGTCTCCTTCATGTTCAAGAATTCCATCTCCCAATTCAGGGCATTTTCACTTATTGTCCTTCATGTGTGACATGCTCTCCTTCCTCATCTCCATTTTCTGACTTCCCCGGCTTTCTTCAAATCCTGCTTAAAATTTCATCTTCTAAGATCTCAGCTTTTCTGATCTCCCTCAAAATTCTAGTGCTTTCCCTTTGTTGATTATCTCCAATTTATCCTGTACATAACTTGTTTGTACAGTTGTTTGCATGTTGCCCTCCTCTCTCACTAGACTGTGCATTCCTTGAGCAGGGGTTGTCTTTTGCTTCCACTTGTTTTCCTAGCACTTAGCGCAGTGTCTTGACACATAGTAGGTTCTAGAGGAAAAGGAAAAGGGTATGAGGCTAGGGCAAGATTTCAAGTTTGATTTCCATTTCCCTCTTCTGGTGCTAAGAGGAGAATCAGTCTTCCATCTGACTCTGCATCTTCCATCTCTCCTGCTGCACATCCCCTGAGGGAGGAGGAAGAGCAAAGTCACTGGGGATCAGGATTTCCATCTCCTACTAAATGTGTTTGACTTGCATCTCCTGCTGTGCTGTCTCCTGCTAATTACCAGTCTTCTCGGGGAAGGGGAAAGATCTTCCCATTTAATGATTAACATACTCACACTTGGCCATACCCTACACATTCCAGGGATTCTGAACTCCTGTGTGTCATTATCCAGACCCCATTCCCTATCCCCTACCATCTAATTCTTTATTCCCATCCACTTCAACCCACTCACTCTACTATCTCAACAAATGCTCCTTACCCCTTCCACTGTAGCCTTGGAAATGTCTATTCTATAGGCAACAAACTTGCCCTTGTCTGAAATGCTTTCCTTTCCTTCTCCTTCTATTTTCTGGCAATCACTGAGACCTAGCTTCCCCCTCATACAGGTTGTGTGGTTTGTCCTTTGTTCTTGAAGAGGACCATGACATCAATGAGATGATAACATGACTTGCAGTTGAGTTTGATTTGAGTGAGGGAGTGCTATACAAAATCACTAGCCTCACTTTCTCCTCCAGAGCTATCTGGATCCAGTGGCCAGATAGCTATCAGGACAACTGGAGATGACCCAGGATGCAGTGGGAGACCTTAACCCTTTTAAGCTAAGGTCTTTTCATGTTCTCACTTTGAGTGAGGCAATACCCATTCAGTGAATAGGTCTCTTTAAGAAGTGAGTCAAAAGTTGACCCCTTTAATAATAATGATAAAATCAAATTGGGAGAAGCAGTTACTATTTACATTTACTCTGAGCCAGGAGGGCCCAAAAAAATAACCATTAAGTGGTGCTTGGGCAGGGACCTATTGTTATCCAATCCATGAGATCCAGAGTGAATTGGGTTTAAGGCTTGGTCTCTGAGAAAGAAATCTAGTCAGTAAATCCCAAGTTAACCATTTGGCTTTCAGCCACCAAAATTTTCCTTCCTTTTGGGCAGAACACCCTCAGTTAAGGGGAGAGGAAAGGAGAGGAACCCCCCTGGCCTCCCTTTCTAATACTAACTGTACTTTCACTCATTCCTCTCAGATCACTGGTCAAAACAGGCAGGGAAATTAGGATACTCCTTGCTTCCATATGCCACTTCCAGGTACTTTTCCTATGTCTATCACTCAGTAACCTCTCCTCTTTTGAGAACCATTCACCCTACATCTTCCATCTAGTCAAAGTCCTGGTAGTTTTCTACAGATCCCTAGGATACTCCCCTTCCTTCCTCAATGAGTTCATTCCTTTTCATAATTTTTCTCTCTCCTCCAACTCCTGCCATCATGATATGACACATTATTATACATATTGACATTCCCTCCCAAATCTTAGCCATTCAGTTCCTCATCCTATTCATTTCCCATGACCTCAACTAAACTCAAAGCGTAATACACTTGATCTTGCCACCTCCCACAAAGGTGCTACCTTGATGTTCAAGAACTCTGAAATCCCCTTATTTGACTGTAACCTACTGGCTTTCCACCTCTACCTCTGCCTTCCCTTATCAAACCCTATTCTTTGTCCACATAATGACCTCTGATCCCTGTACCCTTCAGTTTTCTCCCAGATTATCTAGCTCTAGCCACTGCTCTAGTCAGTCCTGCCTCTTTTCTCCATCTTGATCAACCAGTTCAACACTATGCCTTGAGTCTCTTGAGTTCCTGACCCTTTTACCATATTTTTGATTGTTCTCTGCCTTAGCTTTGGATCACTCTATTTGCTGCCATACATACCAAAAAACAAAAATGGAGAAAATCATGGAACTATTTTGACTAGATCCACTCCAAATTTTTGTTATACAATCTTAACTGGACCTTCACTGCTTCTAGGCAATCCTTCTACACATTGCTAATCCATTCATTATCCCTCTCTCCACCTTTTTATCTCTCCTCAAACCTCCCATAGTGCCCTCTCCCTGCTTACTCTTAGCTGAGAACCTTGCCCCATATGTTACAGAAAAAAATTGAGACCATTTGCCAAGTTTTTTCTCTTCTCCTCTTAGATGCCTCCTGTCACTGTTTCCTCCTTTCTCCTTCACCCCGATCTCAAATAAGGAAGTGGCCAAGGCAAACCATTCTACCTCCAAAAGCATTCCCATTCTATCCCATCTATTCCAACAGTCTGTCCCTTAGCCCTTCCCACTTATCTTCACTCATCTTCTCACTTATCTTCACTATCTACTTTCCCTACTTCCTAAAAACATGCCCTTGTCTCCTCCATCTAAAAAAAAAATCACTTGATCCTTCATTCCCTGCAATCATTATATATTTCTTCTGCTCTTTGTGACTAAATTCTTTGAGAAAGCTGTCTACAATAAATGCCTCTAATTCCTTTCCTCCCATTCTCTTCTTAAGCCCCTAAAATCTGGCTTCCCTTTTTCATCATTCTACCAAAACTGCTCTTTCCAAATTTACTAATGATCTCTTAGCTGCCAAGTCCAATGACCTTTTCTCAGTCCTTATTCTTCCGGACATCTCTGCAGTCTTTAATGCTATCTATCACCCTTTTCTTCTTGATACTCTCTTTTTCTGGGTTTCTGGGATGTCACTCTCTCCTGGTTCTCCTCCTACTTGTCTGAATCTGCCCTATTTCTCCTTTTGTTGTCTCCTCATCCAGGTCATGCTTACCATCTGTGAGCGTTCCACAGGGCTCTGTCCTGGACTCTCTTTTCTTCTTCCTTTATACTTCTTCACTTGGTGATCTAGTCAAACTCTGATGGATTTAATTATCATCTCTGTGCTGATGGTTCTCATTCCAGAAACCTCCCCAGCCAATCTTCCATTCGGATGCTAAAGTGATTTTCCAATCATGTCACTTCCTATTCAGTGGCTAATGGTTCCCTTTTACCCCCAAAATCAAATACAAAAGTGTCTGTTTAGTGTACAAAGCCCTTCTTCTCACTCTCCCAATCTTCCCAGTACCCTTATGCCTCACACCACTCTCTCTCACCCGCCTTATCCCTGCCATGTACTCTATAATCTAATGACATTGACCTCCTTGCTATTCCATGAACAAGACACTCCATCTCTCAGCTCTGGGAATTTTCTCTGACTTTCCTCCATATCTGGAATGTTTTCTCTCCTCCTCTCTACCTCCTAACTCTCTTGGCATCCTTCAATTCTCAACTAAAATCCCACCTTCTATAGGAAGTCTTTCCCAACCCCTCTTGATTTTAGTGCCTTTTGGCTAGAGAAATGTGCATACCCTTTGACCCAGCAATATCACTTCTAGGACTATATCCCAAAGAGGTCATAAAAATGGGAAAGGGTCCCACATGTACAAAAATATTTATAGCAGCACGCTTTGTGGTGGCCAAAAACTGGAAATCAAGGCGATGCCCATCAATTGGGGAATGACTGAATAAATTATGGTATATGAATATAATGGAATACTATTGCGCTGTAAGAAATGATAAACAGGAAGACTTCAGAGAGGCCTGGAAAGACTTATATGATCTGATGCTGAGTGAAAGGAGCAGAACCAGGAGAAATTTGTTTCATGTTAAATACATGAAAATGTATTTAATAGGAAGGTATGTGTAGAACCTATATAAAATTACATGCTGTGTTGGGAAGGGAGGGAGGGGGGGAAAATCTAAGTTATATGGTAGTGATTGTAGAACATTGGAAATAAATAAAATTAATAATTAAAAAAAGAGAACTGGAAATTGAAGGGCTGCCCATCAATTGGGGAATGGCTGAATAAATTGTGGTATATGAATGTAATGGATACTATAAGAAATGATGAACAGGAAGACTTCAGAGAGGCCTGGAAAGACTCATATGATCTGATGCTGAGTGAAAGGAGCAGAACCAGGAGAACTTTGTACACAACAACAACCACAGTGTGCCAGAAATTTTTCTGGTAGACTTAGCTCTTCACAGCAATGCAAGAATGTAAAAAATTCCCAATGGACTCAAGACAAAATGCCTTCCACATCCACAGAAAGAACTATGGAATTGGATCACAGAATGAAGCAGATCATTTTCTCTTGTGCTTTGTTTTGTTTTGTTTTATGGTTTCTCCCATTTATTTTAATTCTTCTATGCAACATGACTAAGGTTAAAAATATATTTAATAAGAGTGTATGTGTAAAACACATATAAGATAGCATGCTATCTTGGAGAGGGCAGGAGGAGGGAGAACGAGAAAATTTAAGACTTATGGAAATAATTGTTGAAAACTGAAAACAAACAAATTTATTAAAAAATGACAAATCTTAAATGTAACAGTTTATTTTAAATTTGTGGGGTTTCCCCTGCATTTTGAAATTCTGATGATCAATATTGCATTATGTAACTGTATAGTATCATATTATAAACAAGTCATTACATACACATATTCCTGCCAATGAATGCTGGATTTCCTGACAATGCCCAACAAACTCACCCGCCAACATTTTTTTGTCAAGACCCGCCAGTAAGCTCAACCATCGATGGGTTATTACTTGCATTTTGTCTGTTTATTTGGAAAATGATGTAATCACTATAACTTTAACTCTGTTATACAACAAATAAAATGAACAAAGGGTTTTTCAAAATCTCTTTTCCTTATGCTTCCACCACCCCCTTATTTTTATTCAATGTACCCCAAGTGCATCTGACACTACTACCATCCCCTCTCGCCCATCATTCCAGCACCCCCGGGGTGGTATCACCCACTTTGGGAATCTCTGTATTATTTCAATCATGTCCAGCTCTTCATGATCCCTTTGGGGTTTTCTTGGCCAAGATTTCCTTTTCCAGCTCATTTTACAGATGAGAAACTGAGGTGAACAGGGTTAAGTGACTTGCACAGGGTCACATAGCTAATAAATGTCTGAGGCCAGATTTGAACTGAGAGAGTTTTCCTGTCTTCTGGCCCAACCCACTGTATATCACCTAGTTGCCTTACAATCCATGCCTAGACTATTGCAGTAGCCTGGAGGTGCATCTGACTGTCCCCACTCCAACCCTTCCATTTAGCCATTCAAGTGATTTTTGTAAAATGTAGTTCTGATCATGTCACTCCTTTACTCAGTAAACTACAGTGGCTTCTTATTGCCTGTGGAGCAAATATTAAATGCGCTGTTTGACATTCAAAGCCCTGTGTAACCTAGTCCCCTCCTATCTTTCCAGTCTTTTTATACGTACTCCCTAACATACTCTTTGATCCAATGACATTGGCTTCCTGGCTGTTCAAACAAAACACTCCATCTCTTGACTCTGGGCATTCTCTCTGTCTGTCCCCAGGATGATCTCCCTCCTCTGGTCCAACTACCGACTTCCCTGGCTTCCTTTAAGTTTCAACTAAAATCCTACCTTCTTCTGAAGGTCTTTCCCATACCTCTTAATTCCAGTATGTTTCCTATGTTAATCATTTCTGCTACCCATTTTACATTTAATTTTGATTTCTTTCTCTTGTTTATTCATAATTTTTTTTAACTATCCATAAGTCTGGTAAGTAATTATGTTCCATGTGCTTCTAATTTTCTTGTAAAATCTCTTTATATCTAGGTCATGTATCCATTTTGACTTTATCTTGGAAAATGATGTGAGATATTGGTCCCTATCCAGTTTATGCCATATTGCTTTCCAGTTTTCTCAAAAAAACCAATTTATCCCCAAATCTTAAGTTTTTACACTTGTCAAATACAAGGTTATTATTTATATTTACTCTCTGTTGTAAATTGTATGTCTACTCTATTCCATTGATCTTTCTATTTCTTAGCCAGTAACAGATAGTTTTGATAATTACTATATTATAATACAGTTTAAGATCTTGTACTGCTAAACCTCCTTCCTCTTTTCATCATTTCCTTTGGTATTCTTGACTTTTTTTTTCCAAATGAATTTTCTTATTGTTTTTTCTAATCCATTAAAAAACTTGTTAATTTAATTGGGATGGTGTTGAATATATAAATTAGTTTGGGTAAAATTGGTTTTTTTATATTGACTCTACCTACTCATGAACAATTTATCTCTCCAATTATTTAAATCTGATTTTGTTTGTATAAAAAGTTTTGTTTTTTTTTAAATTTTGTTTATATAGTTTCTGCATTTGTTTTGGCAGGTATACTCCCAGGTATTTTATACTGTTTGGAATTATTTTAAATGAAGTATTTTTTATAATCTCTTCTTGCAGAGTTTTGTTTGTAATATATAGAATGCTGATTATTTATATGGACTTAATTTATGTTTTACTACTACATTATTAGTTGTTTCAACTAAGTTTTGAAATTTTCCATGAATATCATTAAATTAAAAAGGTTTTATATAAATAAAACAAATTAAGATTAGAAGGAAACAGAAAATTGGGGGGGAAATTTTCTAGACAGTTTTATCAGATAAAGGTCTTGTATCTAAAATATATAAAGAACTTAGTCATGTCTATAAGAATGTAAGTCATTCCCCAACTGATAAGTGGTCAAAGGATATGAACAGGCAGTTTTCCAGTGAAGAAATCAAAACAATTTATGGTGACATAAAAAATGCTCTAAATATTTATTGATTAGAGAAATGCAGATTAGAACAATCTTGAGATATTATTTTATACTTCCCAGATTGGCTAAAATGATAGAAGGGGAGAATGACAAATGGTGGAGAGGATGGGGGGAAATTGGGGTACTCATTGCTGGTGGAATTGTGAAATGATCCAACCATTTTGGAGAGCAATCTGGAATTACGCCCAAAGAGTTATTTAATTATCTGTGCCCTTTGACCCAGCAATACCACTAGTTGGTCTATTTCCAAAGATAATTAGGGAAAGAAAGAAAGAACCTACATGTTCTAAAATGTTTATAGCAGCTCTCTTTATGGCGTTAAAGAACTCAAAATTGTAGGGATGCCCATCCATTGGGGAATGACTGAACAAGTTGTGGCATATGATTGTGATGGAATACTAGTGTGCTATAAGAACTAATGAGCTCAATGATCTTAGAAAAACATGGAAAGACTTGCATGAAATAGTGAAGAGGGAAATGAGCAGAGCCAAGAGAACATTATATACAGTAACAGCAATATTGTCTTAAGAAAGACTTTGAGCAAACCAGTTATTTTGTCTATTATAAATACTCAAATAAGGAATATATGAAAAAAGACACTATCTGCATCCAGAGGAAGAACTGATAAGTATAAGTATGTGTAGAATATACACCTATTTGTGTCTAATGGTAGCCATCTTTAGGTTGGGAGTGGGCGTAAGGAGGGGGAAGCATGGAGAGGGAAGAAAAAAGGGGAAAAAAAGAAATTTATGTGATAATTTTGTTGTATATTTGAAAGGAAAAGCAATTTCATGTACAATCATCTTTTTATTGTTCTATGTTATGGAAATGCTTGTTTTATTACAGAAATTAAAAATAAAATAAAAAAAGAATGTAGAATATACAGAATGACTATTATAATGTAAATGAAAACAACCTTAAAAGGCATCCAAAAGATTGAATGCAATGATCAATGCTGGTCTCAGAGTACAAATACTAAAATTCTTTTCCCTCTTCTTGGTAAATGGTTATGCAACTGTGGAAGTAAAATGTTGAATATACAATCAGATTCTATCACTGTGTTGTTTAACTGTTTTTATTACAAGAGAAGTTTCAGTGGGGAAAGGGTACATGTGTATTCTATGACTGTGGCATTTAAAAAAGGCACCATTAAACTTTTATAAAATTTGTAAAAAATATTTCCTGTAGTTTTGTATATAACTTACTTTGTATGTTGTCTCCCACATCAGTTTGTAAGCTCTTTGCTGACAGAGACTATCTTTTACCCCTTTTTGTATCCCCGCCATTTAGCACAGGGCCTTAAGTAGGTACTTAATAAATGTCTATGGATCGATTATCATCTCTATGTTCATGATTTTCCTCTCCAGAGTTCCAGAAGCATATCACACTGCCTACTGGACATTGAAAGCTGAATTTTCCATAGGCATCTCAAACTCAACATGTCCAAATCAGCCCTTGTTATCTTTCCTCCTAGATGCCCTTTCTTCCAAACTTCCCTGTTTCTGGCAAGGTTATCCCCATTCTTACAGACACCGAGGTTGCAACCTTGGTTTACTCTGACTCTCATTCATCCCACATGTCCAATTAATTGACAAATCTTGCCATTTCTATCCTGTGTTATCTTTTGCTTATGCCCCCTTCTTTCTGCTCTTTCAGGCATTACTTCAGTGTAGCCCATCATCACTTCTCACGTGAACTGATGCTTTGGCTCCCTAATCTGTTACTCTAACCAATTCTCCGACACATTCTCTGTTTAGCTTCCAAAGCAATTTTCCTGAAACAAATGTTTTACCATGTCACTCCAGTGCTCAACAATAACTCTGTTACTTCTAAGATCAAATACAAACTGCTTTGGCATAAAACTTTCCAACCCAGTCTGCTAATGAACATTTGTGTAGCCCTTTAAGGTTTGCAAAGTGTTTTTCATACATTATTTTATGTGATTCTTGTGACAACTGATGAGGTAAGTGCTTTCCAGCATTCTTAACCATGGTATCCCTTCATGAATTTTACAGTCTACCAGGGGTGGGCAACCTGCAACCTTGAGGCCACATGTGGCCGTAATAAAAGGATTTATTCTGTGAAGTTTGGATTCAGTCAAAGGGCTGCTCTTGAGGACCTAGAGGCCCATATGTGACCTCAAGGCTGTAGGTTCCCTACCCTGTGTTTTTCTGGACTTTTTGTTTCTTAACACGCAATGCTCCATCTGCTATCTCCATGACTTTGTATCAGCTATCCCCAGTTTGCATCATTCCCCATATAACAGAGTTTATGACCATAGACTTCACCACCATGACTTATCTGCTTTCTCACTGTGGAACAAGGCCTCTTCTCTGATACATGGGTTCCTTTTGAGGTCCTCCATTTTGGGGATGAGACCAGACCAGACCAGCCATGCTTCTTTCTCCTCCCTAATTTACTTCTAACTCTGGTCTTTACCACTATCCTCCATCATGAGTACTCATGATCTTCTCCATGCCACTCCTTGCCCCATGCTTTTCAGTGTTCTTTTTTGTATTGTCTTTCCTCTATTAGAATATAATCTCTTTAAAATATGGTGGGGGTGATGTCTTTATTTTTCTATGTATTTATTTCTCTAGTGGTTAGCACAGTGTCTGGCACATAGTAAGAGCTTATAAATGCTCATTGTTTCCTTCCCTCCACTCCCTTTAATAATATTTTCTCCTTCCTTACTCTCCATTGCTTGTAATGACTAGGTTCTGTCAAGACTTAGCTCAAGCATCACCTTCTGCATCAGCCTTTTCTGCTCTCTCCAACTACCAGTGCCTTACTCTCTGAGGTTACCTTGCATGTGTTTTATTTCTGCTCATATGTGTGTATGTTGTTATCCACATTAGAATGTATACTCCTTCAAGGCAGAGCCCTCCCATTCTGACTTTGAATGCCCAATACCTTGATTGACTGTTAGATAAAAGAAATGTGGAAGAAGAATGGGCGGGATGTGTCAACCGATTGTAAAAGGAAAATGAGAGAGAGGGAAATTAAAGATAATTCTGGAGTTTTGAATATGACTGACTGGGAAAGATGAAAGTGCCAAACAAAAATAGGGAAGTTTAGGAATAGGAAAATTCTTGGTGGAAAGATGATAAATTCAGGTTTGGATATATGTAGCTTGAAGCGTAGGTGGGACATCCAGCTGAGGAGGTCCAGCAGACAATTAAAAATGGCGGACTAGAAGTCAGGAAAAAGATTAGGGCTAGAGAAATTTGGGAGTCTTCTACATATAGATTATAGTTGAGTCATTTGGAATAGATAAGAACCCCAGAGGAGAGAAGAGCTCAGGATAGAATCTTGGAGAGAGGAGAGAAATTTTTAACCAGCAAAGGAAAGAGAGGAGTGGTCATACGAATTGAGTGATATCCCAGAAACCAAGGAAGGAGAGGGTAATCTACAGCATGAAAAGCTAAAGAAAGGTTGAGGGAAATGAAAACTAGGAAATAGTAATTAGATTTAGCAGCTGACACTCAGTAATGTGTAGTTTTAGGGGTCAGAAGCCAAAATGCAAAGGGCTATGGAGTAGTGAGGAAGTAGAATCATTGAGTATAGACGTCATTTCGAATGGTTTAGCAGTGATGAAAGGAGAGAAAGATATAGTACAGTAGCTAGAGATGGTGGCAGGGTCAGAAGAAAGGGTTTTGGTTTTGTTTTTTGTAGGGCTGGGGGTAGGGGGTGGGTGGTGAACTGAACATATTTTCTAGATAAAAGGGAAAGAATCAATATGTAGGGAGAGAATGAAGGTAATGACTAAGTTCCCAAAGATTGGAAGCAATTTAATCACAGCTATAAGTAGAGGAACTGGCTTTGAAAAAGAAGCAGTGCTACCTCATTCTGAGACTAGGACAAAAGAAGAGGGAATAAATTAAGATGTAAAGAGATTTGAGGAATGAAGCAGGAGAGATGAAAGAGTTTTGGGTTTCTTTGTTTTTAACGAAGTAGAAAGTTTGATTTAGAATAGTAACTGCTGCAAAAAAACGATACAAAGTCAGTGATAAATGAATAAAAAGACTGCTATTTAGGAACGAGTCTGGTCAGGGTTAGGTATCATTCAGAGTGTGCTGGGATCACCTAATGTTGGCTTCTGATTCTGATCCTTAAAATGTTAGTGTGAGTGTTTATACCTCAGAAATCAGTAAATGCTACAAATCAAGGCTTGACTTAGTGTTCGTTGGTTGTCTAGATTTAAGAACGTGATGGAGAAAATGTTAATTTTGTAGAATATACAATGAGCACATTTTTTCCCTCTACCATTTGTTAACCATTTACCAGCACACTATTGGAGATTGTGATTGTGTACTGGATCCGGTCAACAGAGTCATATATTTTTCTCTTGTAGTATTTATCAGCCTAGGAATAGAAGTAGAAATGGCTCAGCATTAAGGACTAACAGGGCATGGATGTTAGACAACCACCTGGGAAAGATATTCTAAGCTGAAGTCAGTTCTTGCTGAACTAATTAACCTTGGGGTTACATTACGTAGTATATAATGTTTAAGGACATAGTACCTTCAATGCTTAACATCTAAGTAATATTATTTTACAAGAGTTTTAACATATAAAATGCCCTTGTTTGTTTTGTATAATTTCTACTAATTTAACATTTCCTCTATAATAAAAGGGAAATATTGGCAATTTAAGAGAAATTATGGAGAGTTACAATATAAAATGCATAGCTAAGTCATAGATTCTTAATTACTGTCTTCTTAAAGAGACCAGACCTTTCTGACCTTTAAACCACCAACAAAAACAAGTTTTCAATGTGGTTATTTCTTCTGCCACTGTGGTTGGTTTTAGTTCTACTTACAGCAGACTTCCTTTCACTCCCTAGGTACTGATAATGATTTCTTTTCACTGGTAGATTTCTTTATCTCAGGACAGTGAAGCTCCACTGATGATAAACTATGCAACCTCCTTGGACAGCTCACACTAATAAGAATTCCCTTCATATTATGAAGAAGTTGTATCTACTGAGCTTATTGATGAAAAATTATCAAAGCATATATTGCCTGCTTTAGACCCAAAAGAAAATGAATTTGATACTTGGAAACTGGAGAGAAATTCCAAATTTGAAGAATGAAATCATGACGCTCAGGATAGTGAAAAGACGCCAAAGAGTTTATCAGCAGTTTTGAGAAAACATAAAACTACTTCCTTCAGCCTTTCCTCCTTAGACCTAAATATCTTGGCAGTTTTAAATGTTGAAGCTAGTTTTTTTGTGATAACTTTAATAGATATAATTTTTTTTTATCTTTGACAAGACCCTCAAATCTTTCTCATTACATTTTTAGGGCAAATATATTGACTTTATAAGACATAGAGACTAGGTCTGTGATTTAATTAACACAGAGAACTCTAATTTGAGGAATGTTCCTCTACTAATGCAGATTGATATCTTCTCTACAATTTATAGTCATATAGAGTTGGTCTAGAGTACTGAGAGATAAAGTGATATGCCCAGGGTCACACAGCCAGTAAATGTCAGTGGTAGAACTTAAACCAAGGTTTTCCTGGCTTTTAAGTCAGCTCTTCCTCAATATACTACAATACACTTACTCAACTATACTACAGTGCTTCCCTAGATTTTATGTTAATAACAAATAAATAATAGCACTTTAAAGTTTATAAAATGCTTTCCTCACAACACTTCTAGGTATGTAGTATAAGGATCCTTATCTCCATTTCACAAACCAAGAAACTGGGATTCATAATGATTAAGTTATTTGTTCATAGTCACCCAACTAGTAAGTTTCAGAGTCAGGATGGAAATCTAAACTCCTGCACTCCAAATCCAATACTCTTTTTTGTTAATCTGCATTTCCTTTCCTTTTAAATAGGCTAAATAGGCTTTTATTTAGTAAGTTCATTTTTAAGACAAAACTACTTGCCAGTATTTTTTCTGTGATATAGGTAATATGTTTTTTTTGGTTAATGTGAATTGTGTACGATGATCATCAAAGATTATTTAGCCAATAGTCACTCCAAACCCATTTTGGCTAACTGCTGACTTTACTATTTCCATATAGAATACCACCTGTATATTTCTTACTTGTCCTAGGTTATCTTCCCACTGTCTTAATTTTATTAATTCCAGTGACCTTTCATCCTTATCCTGGTGGTGGTGATAACTTTGACAAGAACCACTCAGAGAATTCCACATTCTCCTTTTGATTGTTAGGGTAATAGATTAGCCACTGTAATAATTCCTTGTACCACAAATATTTGATTGATTCTAGATCTCATAGTTATTTATTACAAAGAGAAAGTTCATGTGGAAAAAATGACAATGCTAAAAATATTCTATATCTTATAAAAATATATTTTATATCTTATATCTTTTATATTTATACATTTTTACATCTTAATATTATATATCTTTATATATACATCATATTTTTATATATTTTATATTCATAAAGGGAACTTAATTTTTTAAATTTACACTTGAGCCCATTTGGTAAACACCACAAAATTCTCTGTCCTTTGAAGAAGACAATGAAGATTGTATGTAATAGTGTGTTGTTGGTGTGTTCGTCCTTTGTTTTCAAAGAAGACCATGACATCAGAGAAATAATGACATGACTTGCACTTGACTTTGTTTTGAGTGACAGAGGGCTGTGTAAGGTCACTAGCCTCACTTTCTCCTCCTAAGTCATCTGGATCCAGTGACCAGATAATTCATCAGGATGACTGGAGGTGACCTAGGATGCAATGGGAGACCTTGACCATTTAAGGCTAAAGCCTTTTCAGGTATTCACTTAGAAGGAGGTAACATCCATTCAGTGAATACACCTCTTTAAGGTGACCTTAAAAGGGAATGACCCCTTTGATGAGCAAAAGAATAACAATAACTAAATCAAGCTGGAAGGGAGAGGGAAACAGCTTCTATTGATAATCACTCTGAGCCAGGAGAGTCCAGAGATCAAGGAAACAGGTATCAGGTATCTGCAATCTGGAATCAGGGAATGTAGGCAAGCAGCCATATTCTAACAGGGCAGTGTTTTAGGGAATATGGCTAAATTAAGTGACTTGATTGGTGTCTTGCATTGGGAACTTTGTTCTGGCAATGACATACGACATCAGTAATTCCATGTAATAAAGAGCTCTCAAAATGGGGAGGTAATTTGTTTCCAGAAATGACCAGCCTTATAATCCAAATATATAAATTCCATTAGTGGATAACTTTAAAAACTCAATTTCTCATAGGACTATGCTCTACACTAAATGGCCCGTTTAGACTATGGCTGTGACCCAAAAGAATCTACTTACTTGCTGGAATGTGGCAGTAGAGAGTAATACCTATGGTGGGAGAATCTGGGGATATAGACCATAAATAGAAATTAGTAGTGAAATAGTGTTCCCCCAATTTTTGCTGCTCTTTAGTGAATGGCTAAACTTTCTTACAACCTGTTCTTTGCCTGGTCTTGCTTCACCCATCTTCATAGCTTTCAGCTGGTAAGGTCTGATCAGACCACCTGTGAGCTGGCAGTGGGCGAATGTTCCTTAAGGGCAAGTGATGCTTCATTTTTGTTTTTGTAGTTTCAGTGCCCAGCACATAGTAGGGTTTTAATAAATCCTTGATGAACTGATTTGAACTTTATTATATATATATATATATTATATAACATAACATGTATATAATTGTTATAAATATTATATAATAAAATATATTATAATTGAATTTAAAACCACAAAGCTTTGTGTGGTTCCAAATACCAATTCTTCTCATCTACTGTCTGTGAGAAACATGATTATTTAAAGAGCAAAAAAGATATTGCCAACAGGTGCAAAGCATTCCATTGCAAAGCCAATGGAAATTTATTTGGAGAAGAAAAGAAGGAACTGGCTTGAAATGTTCACAGAATCCTAGATCATCAGGTTTAGGGGTCACCTATTCCAACCCAACTTTGAATAAGAAAGCACTTCCACACCAATACCCAATAAAAGTTCAAATCAGCCCACTATAGAGACATTTTAGTTAATGTTCATCCCTCTCCCTGCCACCTAACCGAAATGAAATTTTGGCTATTGTAAGACTGTCTCAAAGAGAAGTAAGCTAACAAATGGAATTTTATTTCTTACATGTCTTCTGGTAAACATATCTCATGGGGGGACCAAAAGATTATTCCTTCAAAGTTAAAAATAATACAAAACAAAATACTTATTCAATGATTTAGCATTTAGGGTGAGTTAATTTTAATTATATACACCCCTAGGCTTTTTAGACCTGATTTAATTTAAATTCTAGGACCAAAGAAGGGTTAAGAGTTTTAAGAAGATCACCTAGTCAATATTTTAAGGCAATCAGAATAGCCTTGCCTTAGAAAGAAATAAGGTTTGACAGCAATTCACTGAATTGTTCCACTGAAATGATAGTGAATTGCCATGTGACATGTATATGCTAGCAAATTACTCAATGAATTCCATAGAATTCTATGGTTGTCTTCTTTCTACTTGCCAATAAAAAACACAGGACTGCATTGAGGTGGAAGAGGAGAGACAGAGAAGAGAATGAAAAATGGATGTGATTAATAAAATATTGTAATGAAAAATATAAATAATGTATACTTTTGATTAGCTTCATGATCTAGAGATTTTGAGTGACCCATGAATGCCCTGGAATAGTATGGGGACCTGTAGATGTCTAGTGCTTTTTTTGCCCTCCCTATAGTATATCTTCTTTGCTTGCTATTTAACATAAACTTTTCAGCACAAGTTTATTTAAATTATGATTGGGATAGAGTCTCCACAACAGTTTTACCAAGATCTTTGACTTGGTACTGGGTGCAGGGAACAAGAAGTTGACGCGAAAGACTGGAAGATGTCTTTGAATGGTTACAAAGTACAATGTGCATAGAAATTTATGTTTTTGTTCTTGTCTTTCACTTTGATATCAAAGTTTTAAGAGATTTTATCCATTTATTCCACTATATGTTGAATCTTCTACTTTCCTGGTTTCCTTTCACTTCCTTTTTTAAAAAAAAAATTAATGAATTTAGGCCTCATTTCTAGAATATATGGAGAATTGACTCAAATGTATAACTATACAAGTCATTCCCCAGTTGATAGTCAAAGGATATGAACAGGCAATTTTCAGAGGAAGAAATTAAAGATATCTATATCTTATGAAAAAATGCTCTAAATCACTTTTGATCAGAGAGATGCAAATCAAAACAACTCTGAGGTACCACATCACACCTATAAGATTGGCAAACATGACAGAACAAGAAAATGATAAATTTTGGAGAGGATGTGGGAGAGCTGGAACACTAATTCATTGTTGGTGGAGCTGTGAGCTGATCCAACCATTCTGGAGAGCAATTTGGAACTATGCTCAAAGGGCTACAAAAATGTGCATACCCTTTGACCCAACAATATTGCTAGTAGGACTGTATTCCCGAGAGATCATAAAAATGGGAAAGGGTCCCACGTGTACAAAAATATTTATAGCAGCACTCTTTGTAGTTGCCAAAAACTAGAAGTCAAGGGGATGCCCTTCAACTGGGGAATGGCTGAATAAATTATGGTATGTGAATGTAATGGAGTACTATTGCACCATAAGAAATGATGAGCAAGAAGACTTCAGGGAGGCCTGGAAGGACTTATATGATCTGATGCTGAACAAAAGGAACAGAACCAGGAGAACTTTGTGCACAGCAACGACCACATTGTGCGAAAGTTTTTTCTGGTAGACTTGGAACTTCTTAATAACACAAGAACTTAAAAAAAAAAATCCCAATGGTTTTCTAAGGCAAAATGCCTTCTACACTCAGAGAAAGAACCATGTAATTCATTCGCAGAATCATGTTCGTGTGTGTGTGTGTGTGTTTGTGTATTATGTTTTGATTTGTTATATGATTTCTTCCATTTATTTTAGTTCTTCTACATAGCATGACTATAATGAAAACGTATTCAATAGGAAAGTATATGTAGATCCTATATAGAATTGTATGCCATCTTGGGGAAGGAGGGGGTGGAGTAGATGTGGGGGGATTAAAATCTAAATTTAATGGTAGTGATTGTAGAACATTAAAAATAAATAAAATAATTTTTTTAAAAAATTAATGAATTTAAGTTTTCAACACTCACATCCACAAGATTTTGAGTTCCAGATTTTCTCTCATCTCTCACCTCCCTCCACCCCTAAGACAGCATACATTCTGCTCATCCCTTCCCCCAGTCTTCTCTCTCTTCTATCACAACCCCTTTCCTCCCTTCCCTTATCCCCTTTACCTCTATTTTCTTATAGAGCAAGATGGATTTCTATACCCAATTGCCTGTATATCTTATTTCCCAGTTGCAAGTAAAAACAATTTTTACATTCATTTTTAAAATTCTGAGTTCCAAATTCTCTCCCTCCCTCCCTCCCCACCCACTCCCATTGAGAAGGCAAGCAATTGGATATAAGTTATACATGTATAGTCATGCAAAACACTTCTAAATCAGTGATATTGTGAAAGACTAACTACATTTCCCTCTATCCTATCCTGTCCCCCCATTTATTCTATTCTCTCCTTTGATCCTATCCCTCCTCAAAAATGTTTTCTTCTAATTACTCCTTCTTTCAATTTGCCCTCCTTTCTATCATCCTCCCACACCCTGTTTATACCCTTCCCCTACTACTTTCCTGTAGGGTAAGATAGATTTTCATACCCAATTGAGTTTGTATGTTATTCCCTCCTTAAGTCAAATCTGATGAGAGTCAGTTTCACTCATTCCCTCTCACCTTCCCCCTATCCCCTCCATTATAAAAGCTTTTACTTTCCTCTTTTATGTGAGAGATAATTTGCCCCATTCTATTTCTCCCTTTCTCCTTCTCCCAATATATTTCTCTCTCACCCCTTAATTTTACTTTTTAGATATCATCCCTTCATATTCAACTCAACCTGTGCTCTCTGTATATATATATATATATATATATATATATATATATATATATATAAATATAAATATATATAAATATATATATTTATATATATATATATATATACACACACACATTACATACACACACACACACATATTCCCTCCAACTGCCCTAATCCTGAGAAAAGTCTCAAGAGTTACAAATATTATCTTTCCACATAGGAGCTTAAATAGTTCAACTTTAGTATGATTTCTCTTTCTTGTTTACCCTTTTATGCTTCTCTTGATTCTTGTATTGGAAGTCAAATTTTCTATTCAGCTCTGATCTTTTCATCAAGAATGCTTGAAAGGTCTCTATTTCATTGAATGACCATTTTTTCCCCTGAAGTATTATACTCAATTCTGCTGGGTAGGTGATTCTTGGTTTTAATCCTAGCTCCTTTCATCTCTGGAATATCATATGCCAAGATATTTGATCCCTTAATGTAGAAGATGCTAGATCTTGTGTTATCCTGATTGTATTTTTATAATACTCAAATTGTTTCTTTCTGGCTGCTTGCAATATTTTCTCCTTGACCTGGTTTAGTGCCAATGCAATATTCACAGTGCCTACAGCAACTATGAATATGGCAGCACAATTCTGAATCACAAAATATAACAGACTCTCCACATGGAAGGCAGAATCAAAACATTTATTCCGACATCAGAAAGCCAAATCCATCAGAACAACAAAGAACTCTATCATAGTAACCAAGAAGTCTATACACATTATCAGGCCTCACAAATGAGCACCCTCAAGCAAAATGCCCTTATTTTACTCACAGCTTCCTGTTTTCTCTCTCCTTCCCAGCTTTAATGTCCTCTCAGCTCTGTTCTAGCTCCACCTCTTCATGTTCCACTCATTCAGCAAGTTCCTCCCACAAAATGTGACTTAGAATTCTATGTGACTTAAACTCATGTGTCTTAGGCTTCCATGTGACTTAAGGAGGTCACATAGGCCTATTTATGGATGAGAAATATCTTCTCATTCCATTAAAAATACATTAGCAATATGCCTGAGAACTCTGGAATTTGACTACAATATTTCTACAAGTTTTCCTTTGGGGATCTGTTTCAGGAGGTGATCAGTGCATTCTTTCCATTTCTATTTTACCCTCTGATTCTAGAATACCAGGGCAGTTTTCCTTGATAATTTCTTGGAAGATGATGTCTAGACTCTTTTTTTTCTGATTATGGTTTTCAGGTAGACCAATAATTTTTAAATTGTCTCTCCTGGATCTATTTTCCAGGTCAGTTGTCCTTCCAATGAGGTATTTCACATTGTCTTCTATTTTTTCATTCTTTTGATTTTGTTTTATAATTTCTTGATTTCTCATAAAATCATTAGCTTCTATCTGCTCCATTCTAATTTTTAAAGAACTATTTTCTTCAGTGAGCTTTTGAACCTCCTTTTCCATTTGGCCAATTCTGCTTTTTAAAGCATTCTTCTCCTAATTGGCTCTTTGGACCCCTTTTGCCATTTGGGTTAGTCTATTTTTAAAGGTGTTATTATCTTCAGCATGTTTTTTGATCTCCTTTAGCAAGTTGTTGACTTGCTTTTCATGATTTTCTTGCATCAATCTCATTTCTTTTCTCAATTTTTCCTCCACCTTTCTTACTTCATTTTCTAAATATTTTTTGGAGCTCTTCCATGGCCTCAGACCATTGCATATGTTTTTTGGAGGCTTTGGATGCAGAAGCCTTTACCCTACTGTCTTCCTCTGATTGTATGCTTTGTTTTTCCTCATCTGGAAGAATAGGAGAAAATACCTTTTCACCAAGAAAGTAACCCTCTCTATTCTTATTTTTTTTCTCCTTTATGGGCATTTCCCCAGCCAATTACTTGATTTTTGAGTCCTTTGTCAAGTGGACGGTATACTATCCTAAACTTCAGAGGTTTTGTGTAGCTATTTGCTGAGATATCTCTAGGGACCTGTAAATTCTCAGTTCTTCCAAGGTGGCACAATCAAGGGAGAGGAGTTTACTTCCCTCCTGGCCTGAGTTCTAGTCTGTGAACAACCAAAAGCACTCTTTTCTGTCCTGGAACTGCAAATAGGATTCTCTCTCCACATCCACCACCGGTTCTGTCAAGCTCCTTCTCATCCCAGCACCACCATTCAGGACTGAGACCCAAATTAGCCCCTCAGTTCCCCTAGGGTCTTTAGGCTGAGGGCTAAAAAAGTGGAAACTGCTGCTGCAGTGGCTGCCTCTGCCCAATGGTCAGACCACACTCCTCTCTCACCCAGGTGAAAGAGCTTTCTTACAGACCTTTGAAGCTGTCTTTGACGTTTGTGGGTTGAGAAATCTGGGAAATTGCAACTGCTACCTGTGATTCTGTGCCCTGAAGCCTGCTCCAGTCCTGTCCCTGCTGGGCTGCACATCACTCCGAGCCTGGTGCAGTAGACCTTTTCTGTCAGCCTTCTAGGCTGTCTTGACCTGGAAATCTGCTTCACTCTACCATTTTGTGGCTTTTGCTGCTCTAGAATTTGTTTAGAGTAATTTTTTACAGATATTTTATGAGCTGTGAGGGGAAAACTAAACATCAGTCCTTCTACTCTGCCATTTTGGCTCTGCCGTCTCAAGATGTTATTTTCTTCACCATTTTTTGGGGTCTCCTTTAACAAGCTGTTGACTCATTTTTCATGATTTTCTTGTATCACTCTCATTTCTCTTCCAAATTTTTCCTCTATTTCTCTTACCTGATTTTCAAAATCATTTTTGAACTCTTCCATGACTTGCGACCAATTCATATTTTTCTTGGAGGCTTTGGATATAGGCGCTTTGACTTTGTAGTCTTCTTTTGGGTTGTATATTTTGATCTTCCTTGTCACCAAAGCAAGATTCTACAATCTGATTTTTTTCCCCAATGTTTGCTCATTTTCCCAGTCAATTACTTGACTTTTGAGCTTTTTGTCAAGGTAAGTCTCTGTTTCCAGTCTGAGGGGGAAGAAGGGACAAATGTACTATCCCAAACTTCAGGAGTTTGGTGCATCTGTTTTCAGAGATACTTCTAGGGACCTACAAATTTTCAGCTCTTCCAAGGTTGTACGATGAAAGGAGAGGTGTTCATTCCTCTCCTGGTCTGTGTTTTGGTCTATGAGTGACCCGAAGCACTCTTTTCTACCTTAGAACTGTGAAGAGGATTACCTTTCCACCTCTGCCACAAGCTCCACCATACCAGCACTCTTCCTTCCCCCAGGACTGCCACCCAGGACTAGGACCCAGATCCAAGCAAGAGAATTCCTTCTAAGCGTCAGCAAAGATCCCTGCAATCCCTCTCTGATAAGTCACTAGATTCATCCCTTCCCTCTTCCCCCACCTTCCTTTCACTTTCTTACAACTTGGTTAACTTTGGAGGACTACTCTGCCAACCAAATGTAATTGCCTATATAGTAAGTTATTTTTGTCTTATGGTTGTCCCCTAGTAGGAACAAACTTAGTATGAAGGAGAAAAGTGTTAGAGCACTGCACTGCCATGCTACCTTAAACTGTACCCTGTACATCCTGATCTATTTAACCTAGATCATTAACCTACATGGCCTTTATCTTTATTTCTACCATACAACAATTTTTCTTCTCTCTCAGTTTTCCATCTGTATAACATGAGTAGCAATTCTTTATGATTCTTTAATCATGAAGTAAGCCAAGTGGCTGAATATTCCATAAAAGACTTTTGTGGCTATTATCAGTAGTCAGATTGGATTTGCTTGGGACATTGTTTCAAAATGTAAACTTGCCTGTTCCATTCTAAAACTTGGCAGCTGAGAATAAATCATTCATTCTTCTTAGCTGGGTGATTTTTTTCAATCATTTTTTTTGTCATGTCTGACTCTTTGTGAGCCCATTAGATTATCTTGGCAAAGATACTGGCATGGTTTGCCATTTCCTTTTCAAACTCATTTTACAGATGAGGAAACTGAGGCAAACAAGGTTAAGTGACTTGCCCAGGATCACACAGTTAGTGTCTGTGGCCAGATTTAAGCTCAGCTAAATGAGTCTTCCTCACTCTAGACCCAGCATTATCCTCTGTGCCATCTAGCTGCCCCACTGTATAATACATTTTTTACTTTTATTAATATGCCTGAATAGAATAAAAATAGCCAAGGATAGTCACCATTTATATAGCATTTTAAGGTTTATAAAATATTTTACAAGTATTTATTCATTTGATGCTAAAATGAGCCTAGCAGATAGATGCTGTTATTATCTTCATTTTCCAGATGAGGAAATTTAGTCAGATAGAAGTTAAGGGATTTGTCCAGTGCCATACAGCTAATAAGTATCTGAGGCAGGATTTGAACTTGTTTTCCTGATTTCAGGTTCAATGTTTTATCTACTGCATATATACTTAGCTGCCTCCAAGGTTTTTCAAAGAACATATTTGGCAAAGCTTATAGAATATCTTCATTAAAAAAAGATTACCCAGTTATAAACTATTACAACACCTATTTGTTTGCCTTGATTTCATATAGTGATTTTTGGAATTTGGAAGCTATTTAAAAATTTACAAAGGATCAATAATGTGCGACATGCTACACATCTTAGTAGTTTACATACCTAAACATCTTTAAAATTCCAATTAATATTGTGAGAGGTAGCTCTGTAAACCTTTGTCATCTCTACAAGTCAATTTGCTAAACTTTGAAGTTTAAAAAAACTTTTTATTTTATTTTCTGGAACCTTTCAAGAAAGCTTCGATGAGATTTGTATGAAAGACCATACATAGAATATTCTGCGTGGAATTGTACTGGGTATATCAAGAAGCCATCATTATATATGTTTAAATGTAATACAGTAACACTATAGCTGTTACAGAAAGTTATTTCTCAAATTTAGATCTGTCTTTTCACTTTAAAAAGTTTTGGAAAGACAAAAAAGAATCTTTGCTTCATGTTCTGCATAAAAAAGACATGCATGTAATATAAAAGGTTAAGAATTTGCCCTCTGCTTTTATTTTGTTTTGCATATTTTTTTCTTTTTAACTACACATGATTTCCCTGATTACATCTTTCTTGTCCACTTTGTTAACTTAGAAGGCATACTCTGCCAACCAAAATTAATTGCCTACAGAGTAAGTTATTTTTAATTTTATAGTTTTCCTTCTGGAAGGCATAGAGAGTGTGAGGGAGGAAAATGTTATTTATGAGCAGAACACAGTTCTCCTTTCTCTATCTTTGGTTTTCTTTTTTCATTTGCCTTCCTATGTTTCTGAATTCACAATTTTCTTTTGGAGTGCAGGGGAGTTTAGATGAAAAACATCCTCCCACACAATAACCTACACCAACTTTATTACTATTCACAAAGGAAAGAGGTAACAGCTGCTGGCAGGAGCTCCTACAGTGTTTGGTTTCCATGCCCTAAGTGGCAGCACCCAATATGAGGCATCTGTGCGCCAGACAACAGCCCCGTGACCCTCAGGACTTGACTTTATATGTCTTTTGAGAGAAAAAGCCAATATGATACCAATGGGAAATTTTCCATTTTGTATAAGTGAAATTATTTTTTATATTACCTAATAATGAGGGAAGACTGCAAAACAGAGCAGTAAGAATGAAAAGGTAAGAAGAAAACTTATCACTAACAGTGTGTTCATCCTTTGTTGCCAAAGAAGACAATGTCATCAGAGAAAATAATGACATGACTTGCACTTGACTTTGTTTTGAGTGAGGGAGGGCTGTGCAGGTCACCAGCCTCACCTCTCCTCCAGAGCCATCTGAATCTAGTGACCAGATTCTCATCAGGATGACTGGAGATGACCCAGGATGAGGCAGTTGGGGTTAAGTGACTTGCCCAAAGTCACACAGTTAGTGAGTGTCAAGTGTCTGAAGTGAGATTTGAACTCAGGTCCTCCTGACTCTTGCACTGGTGCTTTATCCACTGCACCACCTAGCTGCCCAACACTAACAGTACAATTCTGGTAAGAGACTGAAATGATGGGCTAGACCTGTACCAGTCAGACTACTTTACCCTGGTTAACTCCTTACTTATACCTAAAGGGATACTTGAGTGCCTTATGAATGCCTTCATAATAGTTTTATTTGCAGGCATTAGATGTTTGTGGGTATATATACATACATCCATACACACATATATACTCATTTTTCTTGATAGCATTCTTATAAAATTAGTATTAGAAGAGGTATTATCCTTTTTTGAGAGTTTTTATTTCAAATGACCTCATATAAGTTAGGTGCTAAGTTAAGTGTTAAAGGCTACACTGTAAGTTGGTACTAGAGGCACAATTGTTTATTACTTTTATCTCTCCATGTCCTGGATGAAAGGTATATAACACTTTATAATGCACTGGTTTGTCTAATGTCATAAAATTAGCAAGTGGCAGAGTTTGGGGCTCAAATCTAGGTCTTCTGAATGAAATCCTTTATTATTATAACACATCTGTTTAAATAGTGCTTTTCCTTTTGAAAAATAGAGCCTTTGTATAGTCAAGTAAAATATAGTCAATAAAGTCTTAGTGTATGTAAATGTCATATAACAATATAGTCAATAAATATAATATAGTCAATAAAGTCTTAATGTATGTAAAAAAAGAAAGATGATTGGGACTTAAGGGGATTGGGGTAAGATGGAAGCATGTTAGAACACAGAGGATCCCAGATCCCCTACAATATTCCACTGGAACTTACAGATACACCATTCTATTAAGAAATTGAGTCACCTCTATGTCCTGCCACACAATCCAGGAATCCACAGAAGGACCCCAGAATCTTGCAGAAACCACAGGATAGAAAAGTTGCAGGATGAGGGTAGAAGGTGGGTGGCAGACCATGGCAGGAGGAATTGTGATGGAATTCTCTTGAACTGGCGACTGGCAGTGTCCAGATGGAGCTTTCCCAAAAATCCCTGTCTGCAGAAGCCAAACAAAGGAAGGTGACTTCAGGATGTTTTGGGTGGGTCAAGAAAGGGACTCCCTGCCTGAGTCACACAGATCCTGAGCCAGGTCCAGCAACATGCAGAGCAGTAATATGAAGTTCCACCCAAGCAGAGCCTAGAGATCAGCCTCAAACATTCCAGGTAGGGTCCATTCCAGGTTGCAAAAGCAACCCCAGTCCAAATGTGAGAGAAAGACCCTGGACAGAATCCAGTCTGAAGAGTCCCTGAAAGTGTGATGGGAGCCCAGGAAAGGAGATGCACTCTAGACTGGTGACAGAGAGAAGTTCTCTGGTCCTGGGACAAATGGCAGCCACAGGCAGAGCCTGGCAGCCTGGCCCACCATACTCAGGACTAGGAAGGCCCTGCCCTCACAATTCAGTGTAGGGGCTTTACCAAACTGTTTCCAAGGCCTGTCACTTCTACTTTTGCAGCTTCTCTTGAATATGCCCCTTTCTGTCACCTGATACCACCAACATTCTAGTGTGGGCGTTCATTACCTCACACCAGGCCTATTACAATAGCCTGCTGGTGGATCTGTCTGCCTCATATCTCTCTCTTCCAGTTCATCCACTTGGCCAGTGAAGTGGTTTTTTCTGAAGCACAAGTCTAATTAAATCACCCATCTAGTCAATAAATTTCAGTGACTCCAAGATCAAATACAAATGCTCTGTTTGGCATTCAAAACCCTTTATAATATAGCCTACTCCTACCTTTGCAGTCTTCTTATACTTTACTCCCTGAAATGTATTCTTCGATCCAGTGACACTGGCCTCCTGGCTGTTCCATGAACAATATACTCCATCTCTTTCCTCTGGGCATTTTTTCTGGTCGTCCCCATGCTGGGAATGCCCTCCTTCTTCAACTCCTCCTACTGACTTCCCTGGTTTCCTTCAAGTTTCAACTAAAATCCTGTCTTTCCCAAACCCTTCTTAATTCTACTGTCTTCCTTGTATTAAATATTTCCTATTGATCTTGTATATAGTTTACTTTGTATGTATTTGATTGCATGTTGCCTCCTCCATTAGATTGTGAGTTTCCTAAGGGTGAATGACTTTTTGTATCCTTAGCACCTGGTAAGTGCTTAATAAATATTTTTTGATTGAATCTGAATATGAAGAAGAAATACCAAGGTTTGAGAGATGGTCAGGGGTAAATCCCAAAGAGGCAACCATACAACAAGTTCAGGTAAGACCTCAGAAGAAAAAAATTGTCCTGGCCACAGGGACTACAGGAGTATGTGGAAGAAATGAAATGAGAGATTTGTAATGGAAAAACTAGAGAGTAAAGAATACTAAGGAAAATTATACCTTAAAATAGAAGGTAGTAAACCTTACTTGGAAACTGGGAGCCCTGAAAATTAGAATAGGTCAGACAGAAAAGTGTGACTCAACAAGACAAAAGAAATATCTACAACAAACCAAAAGATTGATAAAATAGAAGAAAATTTAAGTATAATATCAAAAGAAGTGATTTGGAAAACATGGAAAGGAGAGAAAAAAATCTAAGAATTATTAGATCATCTGAAAACTAAGATAAGAAGAAAAGTCTTGATGGAAATTTTCAGGAAACAACAAAAGAAAACTTTGAAGGATTCTTAAAACCAGAGGACAAAGCAAAAATGAAAAATACCAATTATTTCAAGAAACCTCAAAATGAAAACTCACAATAATATCCCAGCCAAAATTAAAAGCTTCCAATTCAAAGGAAAAAAAAAGAAGTTGCCAAAAAGAAGTTCAAATACCAAGAAGCCACAATAAAAGTTATATGAAAATTAGTAGTTGCCAAAATAAAGAAGAATCCTTGAAACAGTATATTCCAGAAGTCAAGAGATTAAAGTTTATAATCAAGGATGATAAGAATATGTAAGTATAATTCTACAGAGGGGAAAAAATTGACATTTAGTGGAAAAGAGCATTCCTTATGAAATTCCAAGCATTCCTGATGAAAAGGTCAGAGTAGATATTTTGAAATAGAAATATAGACACCAAAATGAGGCATTTACATGTTAATTGTGGAATGAGAAACAAATGTTTTAAGGATAATGGGGTCATAAAAAAGGTTAAAATGACAGTCTATGGGTAATTTTGTTTTGTTTAATTGGTCTTAGGAAAAGAAAAAATGGGAGAAATCAGAGATAATACTGAAGAGGAAAGGATGAAAAAAAGAGAATCCCTATTGTATATAATTTGAAGAGTATATATAGGGACCTCATTTTCATCTGAATTGGATAATAAATTTAACACAATGACAGACACATTTAACACAATTCATATGCATTGAAATACATAAAACTTTTATGATAAATAAGAAAGAATAAGGACAAGGGAACAGGTCAAAGAGGAAGGATATGATAGGTAAGGGAATAGCTATAAGAAAAATAAACTTAAATATTAGAGAGAGGTATTAAGAGAAAATGAAGAAATAGTAAAAACCTAGAATTGGAGGCAGGGTAAGAAGAGGAGATCAATTATGAAGAAAAAACAAGCTGTTTCACTTATAAAGACACAATTGTCAAACAAATTTCTTTTCTTCTATCACTTTATTTGTAAAGTAGGAAGTAGGAGCAAAGAGAAGAAAAATTACAAGAGTAGAGGGTAGAGGAAAATGCAAAATAACAAATATAACTGTGGGGGACAGAGCCAAGAGGGCAGAGTAACAGCACAGACTTGTTAGTGCTTTCCCCCCCAGAACCAGTCAAATACCTGTAAAAATAACTCTAAACAAATTCTGAAGCTGCAGAACCCACAGAATGACTGAGCGAAGCAAACCTCCAACCCAAGATAGCCTGGAAAGTCACCAGGAAGTGTTTATCATGCCACAAGAGGAGCAGAGCACAGTCTAGTGTGGGCCATGCTGGCACATACAGTACCTGAGCAGGCCTTGGGGGGACTGAATCTCAGCCACCTGTGACAGTTTCCAGATTTCATGACCCCAAAATGCCAAGGACAAATTGGAAGGTCAGTGGAAAAAAACTGTGGGACCTGTGTGAGAGAGTAGAGTGGTTGGGCCCCAGTCCCAGAGTCGTGGAGGGGGTGGAGGAACCCTTGGAGGAGGAGCCTGAGGCAGAGGAACCTGTGGTGGCAACTGCAGGGGAGAGGGCTGTGGCAGTAGTAGCAACTGCTTCTGGAACTCTAGGCCCACAGATTGTGGTGGGGAATCTAGTGGTTGACAGTATACCCACCACACCCACTGGAAGCAGAGAATTACCTTAACAAAGAGCTCAAAAGTCAGGTCAATAACTGGGAAAATGAGCAAAAATTGGAAAAAAGAATCAGGCTATAGAATCTTACTTTGGTGACAAGGAAGACCAAAATATAGAAAGAGAAGATAACAAAGTCAAAGCTCCTGCATCCAAAGCCTCCAGGAAAAATATGAATTGGTCTCAGTTCATGGAAGAGCTCAAAAAGGATTCTGAAAGAAAATCATGAAAAACAAGTTAGCTGCTTGCCTAAAGTAGACCCCCCAAAATGCAGAAGAAAATAATACTTTAAAAAATTGACTAACCCAAGTGGCAAAAGAGATCCAAAAAGTCAATGAGGAGAAGAATGTCCTAAAAATTGGCCAGATGGAAAAGGAGGTCCAAAAGTTCACTGAAGAAAATAATTCTTTAAAGATTAGAATGGAGCAGAAGGAAGCAAATGACTTCATGAAAAATCAAGAATTTCTTGCCTTCTCAGTGGGGATGGATGGGGAGGCAGGAAGGGAGAGTAGTTGGAACTCAAAATTTCAAAAATGAATGTTAAAATTTTTTTACATGCAACTGAGAAATAAGATATACAGGCAATGGGGTATAAAAATCTATCTTCCCCTACAAGAAAATAGAGGGGAAGGGGATGAGAGAAGGGAGGGGTATGAGAGAAGGGAGGGCAGATTGGGAGAAAGTGGTAATCAGAATGCATGCTTCTTGGGATGGGTGGAGGGTAGAGATGGCTAGAAAATTTGGAACTCAAAATCTCGTAGAAAGGTCTGTTGAAAACTAAAAATAAATAAATTTTTAAAAATAAAGAACAAAAAAGTAAAAAATAAAACAAATACAACTGTGAATATGAAATTTTTCTGAACTCATCCCTAATATGGAAAAAGATAACAATGAATTAGAAAGTAATATCTGTCAATGTGTGTAAGAAACACACGTGAAATCCAAAGATTCACATAGATTTAAAGAGAGACTGGAGCAAAATCTTTTATGCTTTAATTGAATTGTCAAAAGCATGATTTCAGCTAAAGCTAGAGAAAATAAAGATAAAGTAGAGACAAGCAGGGAAATTATATTATGGTTAAAGGCATTATAGAAAATTGATCAATGTTAATTTTTAATATATATGAACCTAATAACAGAGCAACTAAATAATTAAAGAAAAATTCTGAAATTGGAGGGAGACATAAATAGTAAAACTATAATAGGTATGTTAACCCCAGAAATAGCCACATGTGAAATCATGCCTGAATGAATTCAACCCAAACCTTCTTTTAGCCAAAGAAAAACAAGGTTTATTAAAAATCTGACATAATGGCTAGATTCTTTTTTTATTATTATTAATTTTATTTATTTTCAGTGTTCTACAATCACTACCATATAACTTAGATTTTTTTCTGCTCCCTCCCCCCACCTCCCTCCTCCTTACCTGAGATGGCATACAATTTTATATAGGTTCTACACATACATTCCTATTAAATACCTTTACACTATAGTCATGCTGTGGAGAAGAATTAAAATGGATGGGAGAAATCATATAACAAACCAAAATGTAATACAAAAGAAAATGACCTTCCCTGCTGTATTCTATAATTGAATTCCATAGTTCTTTCTCTGGATGTGGAAGGATGTGCCTTAAAAGACCATTGGGAATTTTTTTAAGTCCTTGCATTGCAATGAAGTTCCAAGCCTACCAGAAAAAACGCTCGCACAATGTGGTCTTTGCTATGCACAAAGTTCTCCTGGTTCTGGTCCTTTCACTCAGCATCAGTTCACATAAGTTTTTCCAGGCATCTCTGAAGTCTTCCTGTTCATCATTTCCTATAGCACAACATACATTCATATACCATAATTTATTCAGCCATTCCCCAATTGATGGGCATCCCCTTGATTTCCAGTTTTTGGCCACCAAATGGCTAGATTCTTCAGATATCTGAACATTTGCATTGCTAATGCAAGCAAACCAGATTGAATATGAGCACTTTCATGGAAACAAGATGGATCTTATATACCAAAAGACAGTGGAAGGGATCTAGGAGTGGCCAAGTAGTCTGGGGTGACTGGAGGAGGGGTCTAGGGAACACCTGGACAAAGAGAATGGGGTCTTTGATAGGATCAAGGGTGGGAAGTCCAGATTCTGGAGGTAACAGACAATGAAGGGCTGGGCTAGGTTAAGGTAACAGAAAATTGGGCTTAGAAATAATGAAAGGCCAGTTGAGAGGATTCATGTGAATACCAGATTGAGTGGGTAAATTCAAGGAGAATCCAGAGTGGGATTTTCCAGGGTCAGTAGACAACGGGACACAAATTCTTTTGGGGTAAGGGTCCATCATCTAGCCTTGGACCCATACCCTGTCAGGTGACCTTAATGTACCCCTTTTCAAAGCTAGACAAATCTAACCAAAAGATAAAGAAAGAATTTAAGGAACTGAATATAACTCAGAAAAATTGTAAACAATAGATCTCTGGCTATCACTGAATGGGAATCACTGCAAAAGTAATCTGACATTAAATAATGCAATTCTAAAGAATAATTGGGTCTTGGAAAAAGTTACAGAAACCTTAGAAACTTCAATCAAAGAAAATGACAATGATGTGGCAATATAAATTAATTCTGGCAGCTGAAGTAATTGTGAGGATAAAATGTATTATCTCCAAACACTTTATGAAACCTATGACCTCACTCTCCCTAAATGAGTTGACCACCAGGTGTGATGTAAAACACTTCTATGAAGACATAGAAAATAATACTTAGGAAACTTGGACTGCAGAGGTGAACAGAGCAATGGGTATAGCAGAGACATTGCCCTATCAGCTGTATTCACAGCCAGCTGTTTTCACAGCCAACACAATTGAATTATATTTTTAAGCCACATTTTATATGTGTGTATGAAAGCACAAGGCATGTACCTACACACTTAGGAAAATAACTTCCTTTTTAAATATACAGAAGCATAAAAGTTTAGCATAGTTGTACCTTCAAAGTGTAGTTACACCTTATAGGTATAAGTTTCATGTGGATAAGCTCAGCTAATGCAAAGGCACTCCCTGAATTCACCATGTATGTATCCCAGATAAGCCTCTCAACCCCTCCTCCGACACAATTTCACCCTTCTAAAACTGCATAAAAACTCATAGCTTTGTCCACTGATCAGCTAGCCTTAGCCAGAGGAGTTTGTCATCAAGATTGACTCACTACCAGGATGGGGAATCCTACCTGACTGCCCAAGGACAACCACAATCTGGTCTTGCTGGGAGCCTTAATGGGGTGACCCTATAAAAACCTTGCCATACAGTCTGTGGCTATTCCTTCTCAGGAGCAAACTCCAGGAGAAATGCCAGGAGCAGAGCAGAGGTCTGTATACAATGTTTGTAGATCTGACCAAAGCCTTTGACACTGTTAGTCACGAGGGCTTACGGAAAATTATGTCAAAATGTGGTTGCCCAGAGAAAGTCATCAGTATTGTAAGTCAATTTCATGATGGCATGTTTGCCTGGGTTCTGGATAGTGGACAATGCTCTCATGCCTTTCCAGTCACCAATGGACTGAAACAGGATTTTTTAGCATGATGTTTTCAGCCATGTTGTCAAATGCTTTCAATGAGGATGAACAAAGCATCAAGGTCCACTACCATACTAATGGTAAATTCTTCAATTTGAAAAGGCTTCAAGCCAAGACCAAAGTGGAGGAAGTTTTGGTGCATGATTTTCTGTTTGCAAATGATTGTCCACTCAATGCAGCCTCTGAAGCTGAGATGCAACAAAGTTTGGATCAATTCTCTGCTGCCTGTTCTAACTTTGGCCTAATAATTAACACCAAGAAAACACAGGTGCTCCATCAGCCACCACCACACCATCCATACATGGAACAATCAATTACAACAAATGGAGAAGTTTTGAAAGCTGTGGATAAGTTCACTTACCTTGGTAGTGTACTTTCCAGAGATGTGCACATGGACAATAAGGTTGAAGCACACATTGCCAGAGCTAGCTCCATGTTTGGTAGGCTCTGAAGAAAAGTTTGGGAGAGAAGAGGTATAAGACTGACTACCAAACTGATAGTCTACAGAGTCATTGTGCTCACCTCATTGTTGGATGACTGTGAAACATGGACAGTCTACCAGTGCCATGCCGGGAAACTGAATCACTTCCATTTGAACTGTCTAAGGCAGATTCTGAAGACCACCTGGCAGGACAAGGTACACAGATATTGAGGTCCTTGCTTGAACTAAACTACCAAGCATTCACTATACTTCAGAGAGTGCAACTATGATGGACTTGCCACATAGTTCGAATGAAAAATGTATGCTTGTCGAAAAGACTATTTTATGGAGAACTTGCATGGGGTAAGCTATCACATGGTGGTCAGAAGAAGCAATCCGACACTCTTATGACCTCTGTCAAGAACTTTGGATTTGATTGTAGGACGTAGGAGTCACTGGCGCAGGACTGCTCAGCATGGCGTTCCCACATCAGAAAGAGTAATACACTCTATGAGCAAAGCAGAATTGAAACAGCACAAAGGAAACATAGGATGCTCTAAGTTGGAGTATACATCCTAAATGTTCACATGGACCATCTGTGCCCTATCTGTGATAGAGCATTTAGAGCTCGTATTGGTCTGATCAGCCACAGTCATACACACTGAAACTTTACTTGATCATGGTGATGTCATTTTGGGCCTCTTCAAGAATGAAGGGCAACAATTAGCCAACCAAGTTGTATACCACATACCCCCCAATTCATCTAAATGTTCAATCCTATGACAAATAGTGGGGCTATGCAGATATCCTTGTGGCAAGCATGTAAAAGTATATTGTTGGCACTGTCAAATGAAAGCAAATTGGTCTTATTGTTTAGAATCTATTATCGTAGTAAAGTAAGCATTGGCTAAATCAAGAACTGTGTACCAAGTCCCTTTATATTTCCGGCTTTTTTTTCTATTAAGGTAATGGAACATCAGTATACAAGAGAGGAGTTACCTTATTCAAATGTGTATAATCCACTATTATCCTCCATGTCCTATCTGACTTTTGTACTGATCAGACAGGATTATTCCATAGAGTGGTTGTAGTGACTAACACTCCTGCCTCAATATGTTACTTTATGGTATTGGTAATTTCATCTTGCTCACCTGGTTTTAATTGTGATACTGCTTTAAAGTAATTATTTCAGAAGGTTCAGGTAAAGTGATTGGGTCCATTTTTATTTTATCCACTAAAACTGTATTCATTCTTATCTTCCTTACTGCAAATTCGTATCTCCCCTCAGGTAAATTTAAAGCCGTACCTCTCAATATATCTATACCAGTGATGCATTCAGGAATGGGGACAATTACCACAGTATATTCTTTCTTAGGTAATTATCCAATTTTCATCATTAGTTTGACTTTTCTGGATAATATTTCAGCCCCTCTCAGTACTATGATGGTGATAGGAGTTCCTTGTTTAAATATATCAAGATTTTCATATATAAGGGAGGCCTCTGCCCCAGTATCTATTAATGCCCTAGTTATAGTATTTGATTCATTTTTCCTATATATATGGTCAAATTGATATGGGGTCTGTAATCCCATCTGTGTATTTCTTTGATCTGAGTTGGGACTCGGCCAATTTCCTACTCTCTCTGAAGGTGTGACGAACTTGGATACAATATTTCAGGAGGATCTTTAGGGGCAGTTCTTACTTCTCTATTTTGTCTAGTATCAAGCCTTTTCTCAGTACATTCTGAATAGTTCATAAGTTGGAATACCATCCATGCTTCCAAAATCTAACTCTACTCTCAATACAGCAGTAAACAATTCTTTTCTTGGCAATCTATTCTGACTTTGAATGTGCTAGCTGTTATAACTCTTTTTTATAACTCTTTTCTCTCAAGGAAATTTATCTTTTCCCCAGTCCCCTAAGTCACTTAACTGTGAAGTCTTGTCCAGCACCTCCAAAAGAAGGTGCCCTATTTCTGCAATTATTATAGTCAAAACTAGGTGCTTGTGAGCAGGAGGATCCATCTTCACTATTATATTCCTATGGCAAACTGCTAAGGGGTATCATAGTACACATCTGCACTTCCCATCATTATGGAAGTCTTCATTACCTCCTCCTTTAACTTTCTTATACAGTCCCTAAGTCAATACCAGGGTCTATCTCCACTAGGCCACATAGCATCAGTAGGATAGTGCTTATTGCATCCTTCTGAAGCCAAAGCTAACAGATTAGTCAGATGGTTACCTTCTTGTATTGTAATCTCTAACAGTTTGCTGTACAAAAGGATTCTGACTGATACCTATAAATTTCAAACAGTCAATTCTAACTATAGATACTCCTCCAGTCCCTTCATCACTGATTTTCATCATCTAAGATATTAATGATTCTCCCATCCTTTGGGTGAACTGACTCAAAATATCTGTGATTTCCTGCTGAATAAAATCCTTGATTATCTCCCTAAACACTGTGTTCCATGCTTGGTTCTCCTATTTTCACCTTAGAATGGAGTGACATTTAGCCTGAGAAGTCTCTTTCTGTAACACTCATTTTCCAACTCTGACTTGGTCACATTTTCTGCCCATATACTGGACACAGGTTGTGTGCATACTTCTTTTGCCAGTTTTCTACTTCTTCTTAGCTAAATGAATGGCCTTTTCTTCTACCAGAGATCCCTCAGCTTGCTCTTTTAAATGAGAGCCCAAATGCTGAGAATTCCTATGCAAAGCTGCTAACTCTTTTCCATCTGAATTTTTTTCTTTAGCAGCTTGTCTCTGCTTTTACCCATAACACAGTGACCTCTTAATAAAATCCATCCTCTCCCACACATCCCTACCAGCTCTTTCCCTGGTCTTATTCATATTCCTTTCAAACACCTCTCCAAGTGCCTAGGTTGCCCCTCCTACAGGAGCCTTAGTTCCCAGTTCTCACAGGGTCCAGTGCTTTTAGCCCCTTCCTGTGCTAAGGAGGAATATAGCGAATTCTCCCATCTGGGGATATCCATTTCTTCCTCTATATCCTTTCTGTCTGCAAATAGAGGTTTTATACCCCTGTTTGCAAAGCTAAATGTATCACCCAGGCAATATTCAGAGCATCAAGGGCAACTATGAATGTGCCAGCATAATTCTGAATCACAAAGTATGACAGACTTCATACAGAAGTCAGAAGAAAAACATTTATTCAGACACAAGAAAGCCAAATCCCCACATCAGAAAGCCAAATCTGTCATAGTAACCAAGAAATGAATACACATTAGCATTATTGGAGACAAAGGCATTTCCAAGGCTTTCCCCCACCCCAATCCCTTGCTGGGGCCTTCCCACAAACACTCATAAGCCTAGTTGTGACTATTTGCCTATGTCCTTCCCAGCTTCAACTAACCTGACCAAGTTCCTCTCAGCTCTGCTCCACCCTTCCCATTCCAGCTGTTCAGCAAGCTCCTCCCACCACAAGTGACTTGGGCTTCCATGTGATTTAAGCAGTTCATATGGGCCTATTAATGAATGGGAAAGTTCTTCCCATTTACCATTACAGCCACCTAATAAAGTAGACAAGCAATGAATTCAATTGTTTATAAAGGGAGGAAAACTAAAATGTTCATATAAAAAATGGAAAAGGAAGAATTTCAATAAATGGTGAAATAAAGAAAATATTTTGCTCAATTATATGCTAACAAAATTGATAACTTAAAGGAAATAACACCATAGGCTTCTCCTGGGCCCACTTCTCTTCTCCTTTTGAGGGTGCTTTCTTTTCTCTTGGTGATCTCATGAGCTCCCATGGATTTCATTACATCTCTATGTTAATGATTCTCAAATCTACCTATCCTGATCTAAACTCTCTGCTGATCTTCATTCTCACATTTCCAAATGCCTTTCCGACATCTTGAACATAGCCACAATTCCAACATTAAACATTACATATATATAGAGAGAGAGTTATTGGCATTTCTGTGGCAACCATTTCCCCAAATTAGAATTAAGTATATCAAAAAGCAAACAAATATTTTTTTTTCTTCAAAATCAGTCACTATTTATTAAGGGCATACTATGTCAAAGGTACTGTATTAAGCTCTGGGAATGTAAAAGATTATGCCTCTCTTTGTATCTCCAGTGCTGTTGTATATGGTGTATAGCTGTCATTTATTAAATATTGACCAAATGAAATAGATGGATACTTAAAAATTATAAAATGCCCAGATTAAAAAAGAAATGAATTATTGAAATAATCAAATATTGAGGGTGTGTGTGGATTACACAAGGAATGAATTCTCAAGGGGGAAAGAAACAAACTCCATTTTATCAAACATTCAAAGAAATCCTATTTCCAATACTACAAGAACTATGAAAGACACTTTAGCAAATGTGGCAACTTGAGCTGCAGTGGATGGAACACTGGACTTGGAGTTAAGAAGATCTGAGTTCTAAATTGACCTCAGATACTTACTAGTGGTGTAACTCTGGGTAAGTTCCTTAATCTCTGTCTACATCAGTATCCTACTCTATAAACAGGAATAATAGCATATTCCTTATAGAGTTATGAGGATAAAATGAGAATACATACGTAAAGTGCTTTGCAAATCCTAAAGCACTATATATATGCTAGCTGTTTATACCTTAAAGGAAGAGAATCAGCAGAGAAAGAAAACTATGGGCCAATCTCCAAACAAATATTAACAAAAAGATTTTATTTTAAATAAGTTTTTAATCAGTCTTGTTTTTTTACTTCATATCTCTTAGCATTCCCCTCCCCTCCCCAGAAAGCTGTCCCATACAACAAACAGCATTTTTTAAGAGAAAAAAAAAGACTAAAAAGTGAGAACAGAAATTCAGTCCATTGAAAAAGTCTGAAAATAAATGTAATATGTAACATCTGTGGAATTTCTTTTCTCCATGAAGTAGTGTCTTATGGATATCCACTCCTTTCATTAGAGTCATGCTTGAATTCATTTTTTTTGAAGGCAAAAGGGGTTAAGTGACTTGCCTAGGCTCATACAGCCAGTAGGTTTCTGAGGCTGGATTTGAAATCAAATCCTCCTAACTCTAGGACTGGTGTTTTATCCACTGCACCACCTAGCTACTCCAAATTCACTTTTGTTTGTGTGTATGTGTGTGCTCTTTCCATTTATAATGTTGTAGTAATCATGTATATTGTTTTCTTGGCTCTGCTTCTTAACTGTGCATCACTTAATACAAATATTTCCATATTTCTCTATATTTGTTATATACATCATTTTTTAAAGAACAGTAATAAACCATTGTAACCATGTGCCACAATTTGTTTAGCCATTTCCCAATATGACAGGCATCTACTTTGTTTTCAACTCCTTCCTGTCACAAAAAAAAAAAATACTATTATAAATGTTTTGGCATATTATGGGGACTTTCTTATCATTGGATATTTTGGGGAAAGCTTAGTAATAGAATCTCTGGTTCAAAGAGTGTGTATGGACCTTTTAGTCACTTTATCTGCATAACTGCAAATAGCTTTCCAAAATGGCTGTATCATTTTACAGTTCCACTAACAATGTATTAGTGCACCCATCATTTCACAACCACTCCAATACTGACTATTGCCATTTTTTGTCATCTTTACCAATTTGCAGGTTTTAAGTGAGACCTCAGGTTTGTTATCAGTAGTGATTTGGAACATTCTTCCCTGTGGTTGTGAATACTTTGCAATTCTTTTGAAAACTATTTGTTCATATCCTTTAACCACTTATCTATTGAGGAATGGCTACTAGTGTTATATGTGAGAAAAATAATTTTCTCTTATATTAATAACCAATTATTTAATTAAGATTAAGCTTTTCCCTTCCTGTTTTCTCATTCTGAAACCAGTCCCTGAGGGTTATTCATCCATTTGGCCACATTGTTGATAGATGAAATTGCTCAAATGCTCTGAATACATGCTTCTAGAGCTTGGGTGGAACCCCACCTAACTAGAAGCCCTTATGAAGAGAATCCAGTCTAGGCAATTTTTTTCCCTTAAGAAATAAGCCCCTGTGTTTGGAACACTGTATTAGAATTTAGGGTGACTCAGCTTATGAAGGGGAAAATCAACCAGATTAGTCTGGATAGAGATGGATTCTTTTGTTCAGATTGCTAGAGGTGGCTAAATCTCAAGATAAGGTCACACTCTCAGCAGGAGCTGAAGACTTTTTGCCTGCCTGCTCATTAATATGTCCATCATCATTAACCAATCAGAGTTGGGTACATGATGTGTTTCTCTTCTACTTTTTTCATAGTATGATCCTCAAAACTTTCTCAATTTTTGAGAATTATTTATATACTATGGGTAGTAGATAGAAATCTTCTTTGAATCTATTAGGATGACTTTTCTTTATAGGTTAATCTATTTCCTATTCTGAGATTAAGTTATTTAAAATCTCAGTCTGTTCTTCTGGTAGTTTGGGTGTTTTATATTTTTGAAGGTATTCCTCTATTTCTTTTGTGTTCTCAGTTTTGTTAGCATATAACTGTGTACAATACATTCTGGTTATTCTTTTTATTTCTTCTGACTTTGTTGTGATTTTGCCTGGCTCATTTGCTTTTTTGTTGATTTAATTTTCTGTCCTGTTATTATTCAGATTAGCTTATTTTTTTTTAAGGTTTTTCTTTTTTTGGTCTTTTCTCTATATCTTGTTTTTCCATTTTATCTATTTATTCTCTAATTTTTAATAACTACTCTTGTGCTTCTTTTATGTTTATTTGTTGACTTCTAAATTTGTTAAAATACATACTCAGTTCATTAACCTCTTTTTATATTTTATTGATGTATGTTTGTAGGGATAGGATGTTCTCCTGAGGACTGTTTTAGCTGCATCCTAAAAATTTCGGGATGTTATTTCATCATTATCATTTTCTTTCATATAATTAGTTATTATTTAATTATTTTGCTTTGACCCACTTATTATTTAAGATTTTATCATGAAGTCTCTATTTGGGTCTGTGTCTTTTGCTTCTGGTTCCTGAACCATTGATTATTTTTATTGGGTTATATTCTATAAAAATATATTTATAATTTCTTTCTTTTTACATTTGTTTTTAATAGTTTTGTGCCAGAATATATGGTCAATTTTTGTAAAAGTTCTATGTGGAATTGAGAAATATGTATATTCTTTTGCACTGCCATTTAGAAGATGCCAAAAGTCTTTTATCTCAGTTCCATATTTTCCCTTTTTTCTTTCTGTTAGATTTATCTAAAACTGAGAGATCCTGAAGTTTCCTGTCACTATATTATTATAGTAATGTTTTATATTATAGTATAATTTATATTTAAGCATAGTTATGTTATAGTATATTATTATACTATTACTATGTCACATAGTAATAGTATAATTACTGTTTATATCTTTTTGTAGCTTCATTAATGTTTCCTTTATGAACTTTGTGCATTTCAAGTGTACACTTTTATTTCTGATACCTGATTGCTGTTTATGGTTTCTCTAGCATAACATACTTTCCTTAATAGCCCTTTTCATTTTTTGAATGTTTGTTTTTGCTTTATCAGGAAGCATGATTACAAATCCTGTTTGTTTTTTTATTCATTGGTTGCATAGTAAATTTTTTTTGCATCCTCTCACTTTTATTTGTATCTTTATTTTTTAAATATATTCCTAGTAAGTAACGGACTGTAGGATTTTGTTTTCTATCCAATCTGCCACTTCTCTACTCCACCCCCCACTTTATTTGATGGCTTAATTCATTCACATTTAAAGCTATGTTTTTATTTTCCACCATTTGTCTTTAATCTTTTTTTAAAGTTATGATTTTCCTTTTCCACTGAAAAACACAGAGCTAGGTCTCTTCATTTACTTTAGTTCAATTTTTTTTAAGGTAACTTGATTTCCTCTTATTTAATTCTGCCCCTCCTTTTTCTCTGTTAGTCAAGTAAATTCCCCCTTCTTGTTCTTCCCTTCTACTCGTTTTGTCTTCTGATTTTTGAATTTTCATTTTTTTGCACCCCTTTCCAGAAAGGATTTCTCTTACTCTCTTGATCATCTATCCTCTCTTTCTATCTATTATAGACCTTATTTTTGGGTTCATGAGCCCTAAAATTATCTAGTCTCTCTCTATTCTCTGTATTCCACATTGAATCAAAACTTCCAAGGTATTCATTCTGGGCTCTCCCCTCTAGGCAGTTTCTGCCATTTCCTTCTAGAGCTTGTTTTGTGGTTCACTTCCAGAAGAACATTAATTCTTACATGTGTGAGAGAGGACACTGTCCCATGTAAGGAACTTTCCCGTGTTCCTGATTATGTAGCCCATCAATCATCTATACCCTTTCCAAGGTTACCTTTTTTCTCCAATTACATCAAAATCACCTCCCTGGATCCATGCCCACACATTTCCCCAGGTGCCAGTTAAGTCCAGGAGTCCCAACTCCCTCCCTCCAAAGAGAGGATGAGAAATATTTTTAAGCACTAAATTCCTCAGACAATGACTAGCACGATGTTCCTCTCTCCCTTCACAAAACATGTCTCCTCACCCATACAAGTATTCATCAATGAAACCCTGTCCTACCACCAAAACAAGGCATTTCCCCCTTCCCCTTTTCAATTCTTTTGCCTCCTGCTGTAGGCTCTTTTCTTCTTGAGAGATGATAAGTGTTATCTGTTCATTGCTATATCTCAGTTTGACCCGGGAACACTGCACACTCTTTTCTCTTTCTCACTCTGCTTCTTTCTCTACCTTTTGTTGAGGTTTAGGGGTGCTCAGGATCCCAAAATAGTGATAGCAAAGTTCTGCCTGAATGAATTCAACCCAAGAAAAACAGTTTATTAAAGATTCATCATATTGGGTAGATTCTTAAGAAATCTCACCATTGGCTAAGTGAGTCAGACTGAATCTGAACCAGAATGAATCTGAGCTAGGTTGAATCTGAACAGCTTCATGGAGGAAAGATGGATCTTATAAATAGAAAGACTGTGGGAGGGATTTAGGGGTGGGCAAGTAGGTGACTAGAGGAGGGGTTTAGGGAAGGTCTTGAGGAGGAGTCTAAGGAGGATCTTGATGGGACTGGGAAGGCTAGAATTCATACTCCAAGGAACCAAGAAAATGGGATTTTGATAGGATGAAGGGTGGGAAGTAGCCAGAGGCAATCTGGAGGTAACAGACAATGGAGGACTAGTCTAGGTTAAGGGTAGCAGATCTGGGAATGAAAAGCCAGATCAAGTGGGAAGATTCAAGGAGAGTTCAAGAGGGCTCCTGGAGTCTATAACCCATCACTTTCATATACTCTTCCAATTTGTAATGCTCTATCACAGAAAACATAGATTAACCTGTAGTTTGGGTGTCTGTGCATAATGCCCCAGGCCCACCTCTTTGCTGTTACCTCCACCAGACTTCTGATTTCATCCCTGCCACCTTGTGTACCTTTAGGAAAAAAAACCAGTTCTTTACCAACGTCTTTGCTGTCATTGTTGCTGTTCTTGGTTGCTGCATGTGTTCCCTTTGTCTTACGTTTTTGTTGTCTGGGTGACCAAGAAGCAAATAATCTTTATAGGACTTGTTTTCTAAGAATATTTCATAATTCTCTCTATTTCTGAACATCCATCTTTTTCATTGATTTTTAAGCTCAGCTTTGCTGGGTAGGTCATCTTGGTCTGCATCTTGAATGTCATTGCTTTTGGAAAACATTCCATTCCTTCCTGCATTTCCTGGAGAGTGTACAATATGTTATTCAAACTTCCTTTCCCTGGTATTTGAGGATATTTCTCCCCATTGCCTACTGAACTTGTCTCTGAATTGGTGATAAATTTTACCATTGTGCATCTCGCAGTTCATAGCTTTGTTTTTACTTAATTTGTTTTTTATTTTTCCTGGAGGAGACATATGAATTCTTTGGATTGTTATTTCATTTTCCACATTCAGAAGTTCTGAGCAATTTTCTTGCATCATTTTCTGCATTATGTTTAGATTTTTTTTTAAATTATTTTTAGTGTTCTTCTGGGAGACTTATGTTCTTTAGATTTTCTCTATGTATTGTTTTTGAGATCAATGTTTTGTTTGGATAGAAAGCATTTTTTCTTTTAATAGTATTACTTTTTTGCCTTTCTTCTGGATTGTCCTTCTGTATATTTGTATTCCCACCTAGCTGTTGTCTTTTTTGTTCCTTTGTTGAGATTTTTTTATCCCAAATTTAAATTCTCCTATTTTGTCAATTAATTTTTACGATTGAGTGAAATATGGTCCCCATGAAGACTTCACACAGTAGGGATATAGGAATTCTATTAGTGCTACTTCAGCACTTAAAACTTTACATAATGGAATTGTAGTAATGGCTCCCTGGAAATTATTCAATCTATGGAATTCTACTGCCATGTCTGCACTATGTTCGCCAAGTAAGGAATCGTTTGTTCCCTGCTCTGACAGCCCCCTCCAGTACTGCCATATCAGCAGTTAGTCGGTTACCTGGTTGCCAGATAAGGAGGCATATGCCTGGATTGGTTGTGCCTGACTTCCTGGTTCTTTGTCTAGTTTTTTGCACTCAGATTGTAAGCCTGCCTCCCAGTCAATGGAAAGGAGGGATAGTAGAGGGTGGGAATCTCCGCCTTAGGTTGTATAATGGTGCTTGGTTCTCTGTAAATCACCTCCTTCCACCAGTTGATCCTGGTGGAGGCGAGGCCCCTTTCTCAGGAGAACTGAATAAACCCTTTCTGTTCTTACCTCCAGATGCCTCTTTATTGTATAAATTTTTGGGTAGAAGTCTAATACTCTACTCACTGTGCAGGCCAAAAATTCTGCTCTCACAATTCTCATTTCTTTTTTAAGATACTCAGTGAAAGTGTATTGAGGTTCCAACTTCTCAAATTCCATAGTGTCCTCTGTCTCATTTTCCTTTGTTTTGCAATATGTATTCACAAATGCTTGAACTCTTTTATTAGAACTGCAAGCTATATTTTCTTCTGCTGTTAATATTTTCCCTTTTGATTTATCTGCTTATGGTCAAGAACTTTGAGCTTCCTTTTTTCTTCTGAGATCTTTGGTAATTTGTTTTTCTCCCCCTTATTGTCCCCTTTTGCTCTTTCTCATTCCCCTCTGCTGGTGGTGTCAAAAGCAGTAGAGCAGATAGTAGCTGACTGGAGCTGACATAGTCGCCTTTTCCAGACCCACGAATTGCTTGAGGGTGACCAGCTCCAGCCTCTGATTATTTTGTAAATACTTAACTCTTCCATCCTGAGATTCCCAAACCTTCTTTAAGAACTTTGGTTGTTACAGAAAACACCCTACTTGGTCAAACTACCCTTCTACCTGCAGTCAAGCCTTTGGAGAATTGTACCCCTCTACTCAGACCCTCCCTCTGCTCTAATCCTCTATAATAACCCCATGCCCAGCCCCATCCTTTGGCTCCCCAGCACTTAGCTGGTTGCTGTCTTTCGTGTTCATGCTCAAAAAGCTGTAATATGTTGGGGTTCAGGTATAGGGTATCCAAACTATGACTGATCAGAACGATATGATCTTGGAAGGGACAGGTTAGGCTTAAATGGTCTATATGAACATCTGGAGAGGAGATGTCTCAAACTTTGAACATCTCACATTTCTTTTGAGTTACTGTAATTCTGCTTCATTCATAGAACACGGTCCTGATGAGGTGCTTGGGTGCATGTCCTTGGGCCCTAATTCTATCACATCTCTCTTTAAAAATCACATTTCTCCCTAGCCTCAAAACACTACCCCAGCCCAAGTTCACAGTCTGCCCCAGCAGCAACCTTTATCTCCCCTTCTTGATACAGCAGCCAGCTGTACCTATAGAATTTATTAGTCTGAACCAGCTGTGTACTGACTGATCTGGCTGTGCACTGGGTCACAACAACATTTACTGCTCACTGACCAATCATGTATCCTAGACTTAGATATATGTATACTCCCTTACATTTATCTTGTCTAACAAGACATTGATGAGAGTAGCTTGGGTATTTCTCAGTCAACCCTGACTGAGGGTTGAACTTAGTGATGGTTCAGCCCTAAAAACACACCTCCATGTAGCCCCCCCTTGTGCCATTTTCTGATGAACTCTGGGTAAAATACCTGTGCAACCAAAAGTGCATGTTCCTTTAATAACTAACCACTCCTTATCCACTTGCTAATCCCACCCTGAATCACATAGTTAGCATATTTGGCACATTTTTCACTATAGAATATCCTATATAAACTTTACCTGTATCCCTGTAAGGTTTCAGGTTCCCTAAGATCTCTTGCCCACTGAAAAGCATAATAAATCTTTACCTTGACCTCAACAATGCTTGAGTCCATGAATTCTTCTCCAGACAGCCCATGTGAGGAATTCCAGTCTTGGAGTTTCTGTACCCTCTTCCCCCCTTCCAGGTCTCATCAGTCCCTTCTTTCATGTTGACAAGCCATGCTGTTCAGTCCTGTGCCAGTGTCTCCCATGTCTCACAATTCATTCCAAAGTTCTTCAGAGAGACCTTAAAAGTGTCCTTATATTGCTTCTTCAGACCTCTATGTGAATATGGTATCCCAGGTGCAACTCCCTTGCACCAATCAGAGATGATAATTTTTGTTATATTGGCTATCTTCTCCTTAATTCAGGTTGACAAGGTTTCCATAGGGGCTAGATCTCAAAGTGTTCTCAGCCTTTTCCCACATTGGGAAATTCTTGGTTCACCAGACTTGGTCTCTGCCTCAAGTGACTTTTTCAGGGGACAAAACTAGTCCTAGCTGGATACTGGCTTCTATCCTTCAACACAGCCCCTTGTCTCTCCCCTCTGTTCCTTAGTCCTCTGGACCAGCAATTTAGAGTACTATTGTAGCTGGAAGTGCTTTCTGTCACTTGAAGTCTTCTAGGTTCTATTTCAAGCCTAGACATGTGCTTTGCCCCTTTCCCTAGATTCATTCTGGACCATCTCTAAGTCATCCTGATGGATTCCTAGTCACTGGACCCAGATGGCTCTGGAGGAGAAAGTTGGGCTCCAATTCATTTGCAAGTCATGGCATCCTCTTGAAGAATGAAGGGTAAACCACAGGATTCTTCTGCATAGATGTTTTGCCATGGGGAATATTGTTTAAGTGCTAACTTAGTGTTCCCATCAAATTTGCACAGCCTGGAGCTCTACTCTCCACCGCACAGAAGCAAGGGAGGAAGAACCAAGAACTAGTTCTTAGGTTCCTGGGTCCACTAGTACAGCCTCACTGACAATACCGTGGTTAGTGTGGGAGGGGATCCTGAGTGAGCATAGTTCATAGATATTTTTTAAAAAATTTTAAACTTTCTTTGGGGTTTAAGATATCCTAGACCATGAAGATAATGAAGCAGCTTTATATAACTGATATAACTTCTGTTTTTGAGAGGTTGTGAAGATCAGAGAAAATGTCTAGTCTTCCATCTTACTGGTCATGTGACCTGGAAGTCCAAAAAATAAAAGAAGAAATTACTTCATATCAAAAATAACTAACTTGAAAAATAAATCAATGGGAGATAACTTTAAAATCATTGGACTACTTGATATCTATGATCAAAAAAAAGGGAATAGTGATCATATTTTTAAGAAACCATAAAAAAAATTGCCCAGATCTCTTAGAATTATAGTGCAAAGTGAAAATAGTAATAAAAGTCACTAGTCACCTTCAGAAAGAATCTCCAAAATAAAAAATCCCAGGAACATTATAGCCAAAATCAAGTGTTGCTAGATTTAAAAAAATATGGTAAAAAGTCAGGAAGAAATAATTCAAGTACTAAGAATCTACAATTAGGCTTACATACAATTTGGCAGTTACTATTATAATGATTGGGTAGCTAAGTGGCACAGTGTCAGACCTGGAGGTAGGAAGACTCCTCTTCCTGAGCTCAAATTTGGCCTCAAACACTTACTAGCTGTGTGACTCTGGGCAAGTCACTTAACCCTGTGTAACAGTAAGCACCCTGATATACACAAGGGGGCCTGCTATCACAGGTTCTTAGATCTGCATTTATAAAAGGAAAGGCAACAGAGAGGGAAGCACCAACATCTGGGTCTTCAAAGTGGGAGGCTGCTTCACAGCTTCCCAGAACCTCATCTGGCACACAAAGCTTCTTCTTCAAACTAAGCCCCAAAGTAAAACCTCACCCTCAGAGTATTTATGCATTTTTCATAACCAGAGGGCATCACGACCCTTGAGAACCAGTGCTTCATTAACAAAAGGTGTGGGCCTTCCTACAAATCTTCCCAGGCCCATTAATGGGTGGGGAAGATCTTCTCTAATCACATTATTCAGACAGAGGCACTTTATACTAAAACAAAAACAGCAAGAGATCCTACTTTGCTTGCCATCACATTCCACCCTTCCAGGATCCTTGGTCTTACAGTCTAAATGGCAATGGATTCTGAAACAAATAGAGGCATTCTACTTCTTAATTATACTAAAACAAAAACAGCAAAAGATCCTGCTTCTATTGCCATTACACCCTGTTTCTTCATCTGTAAAATGAACTGGAGAAGGAAATGGTAAACCACTCTAGTATCTGTGCCAAGAAAAGTTCAAATGCAGTCACAGAGAGTTGGACATGATTGAAAAAACTAAACAAGAACATTGTAATGGATAGGAATGATATTTTAGTAGGCAAAGGACATGTTTACAATAAAAAAATTATTTTTTTATTTTTATTGTTGCTTTTTTGGGGGAGGTTCTACACATACATCCTTATTAAACACATTTTCACATTGGTCATGTTGCATAGAAGAATTAAAATGAATGGGAGAACCCATGAGAAAAACCATAACAAAACAAAATATGACACAAGAGAAAATATTCTGCTTCATTCTGTGATCCAATTCCATAGCTCTCTTTCTGGATGTGGAAGGTATTTTGCCTCAAGACTTCATTGGGAATGTTTTAGATCCTTGCATTGCTGTGAAGGGCTAAGCCTACCAGAAAAATTCCTCACACACTGTGGTAGTTGCTGTGTACAAAGTGCTCCTTTCACTCGGCATCAGTTCATATAAGTCCTTCCAGACCTCTCTGAAGTCTTCTTGTTTATCATTTCTTATATCACAATAGTATTCTACTACATTCATATACCACAACTTGTTCAGCCTTTCCCCAGTTGATGGGCATGCCCTTGATTTCCAGTTTTTGGCCATCACAAAGAGAGCTGCTATAAATATTTTGTACATGTGGGACCCTTTCCCATTTTCATGACCTCTTTTGGATACAGTCCTAGAAGTAATATTGCTGGGTCAAAGGGTATGCACATTTTTGTAGCCCTCTGGGCATAGTTTCAAATTGCTCTCCAGAATGATTGGATCAGCTCACAGCTCCATCAACAACTCTCCCACATTCTCTCCAACATTTATCATCTTCCTGTTCTGGTATGTTAGTCAATCTGATAAGTGTGATGTGGTACCTCAGAGTTGTTTTGATTTGCATCTCTCTAATTAATAGTGATTTAGAGCATTTTTTTCACATGACTATAGATAGTTGTAATTTCTTCCTCTGAAAACTGCCTGTTATCCTTTGATCATTTATCAATTGGGAAATGACTTGTATTCTTATACATTTGACTCAGTTCTCGATATATTTTAGAAATGAGGCCTTTATCACAGACACTAGTTGCACAAATTCTTTCCCAATTTTTTTGCTTCCCTCCTAATCTTGGTTGCATTGGGTTTGTGTGTGCAAAAACTTTTCAACTTAATATAATCAAAATTATTCATTCTGCACTCTTTTGGTCTATCTCTTTTGGTCAAAAATTTCTCCATTCTCCATAAATCTGATAAATACACTATTCCTTGCTCACCTAATTTTCTTATATTATCAGTCTTTAAGCCTAGATCATGTATCCATCTGGACTTTATTCTTGTAGACAGTATCAGGCATTGGTCTATTTCCAGTTTCTACCCTACTGTCATCCAGCTCCTAATGGTTTTTGTCAAACAATGAGTTCTTATCCCAGAAGCTGGGGTCCTTGAGTTTATCAAACAGTAGATTGCTATATTCATTGATTACTGTGTCTTGAGCAACTAACCTATTCCACTGGTCTACTCCTCTATTTCTTAGCCAGCACCAAGTGATTTTGATGATTGCTGCTTTATAACATAATTTGAGATATGGTAGGGATAAGACACCTTTCCTGGAATTTTTTTCATTAATTTCCTTGATATTCTGGACCTTTTGTTCTTCCAGGTGAATTTTGATTTTATTTTTTCGAGCTCTAGAACATAATTATCTGATAGTTTGGTATGGTACTGAATAAGTAAATTAATTTATGTAGAATTGTCTCTTTTATTATATTAGCTTGCTGCAAATTTTTTTAAACTCACCAGCAAGGGGAATTGAAATAGGGAATTAATGAAAGAGAGGACTTCCAAGAATTCTTGGTGAAAAGTATGTAGAAACTTCCAAATTCAAACACAAGAGCCAAGAGAAAAAGAAATGTAAACATGAGAAAACAATCATAAGGAATCTAAAAAGGGTAATTTTACTTTCTAATGTAGAGAGATGAGACGTGTGCTCCTCAGAACTCTCTTATCATCAGTGGTCAATGATAGAAGATAAAATCTGGTTGGTTGTGTGACAGATCATAACTGATGTCTGTAGCATCACTTCCCACCCTGGAAGCCTCCTCTGCTCTAGAGGCCCCTCCTTCTGATTCGAGGGTACAGGACTTTGGTCTTCATTTGGTTTTAGAGTTTTTAGGGTTTTTTTTTAGTTTTTAGAGTTCAGGTTTTTTTTTTTTTCTACCAAAAATTCAGTATTCTTTCCACTATACAGTCTATTTTGTACCAGCTATGAATCTTTTAGTTGTTTCTGAGATTATGTTGTTCCATAATTCATAGCTGTAGGAAAATAGTGGTGTTAAATAGATGGAATTTTGTGGTACCAAAGTATTTGGGATAATTTTAAGTACTATATGATTCCTCAACTTTGATGGAACCTGACCATTTCTCATTACTCAATATTTGGCCCATTTACTGTCCATCTGAAATGCTGACACCTGTAGAAATATTGTTTTTACTGATTTTATAGGCTGCTCACCAAACTACAAAGAGGCCTATTCATTGAATGGGTGTAATCTCTCTCAACGTGAGAATCTGATAAAACCTTAGCCTAAAATATCCAAGGTCTTATATTGCATCTTGGGTCATCTCCAGTCATCCTGATAAACAACTGGTCACTGGATTCAGATGGCTCCTAAGGAGAAGTGAGGCTGGTGACCTGCACAGCCCTCCCTCACTCAAAACAAAATCAAGTGCAAGTCATGTCATCATTTCTCTGATGGCATGGTCTTCTTTGGCAACAAAGGACAAAGAGAACAACAACAGGACTTCTAGAACTTCCCCTTAAGGAGAGTGCCCAGGCCAGCCATCTCTTCATTTTTCATTAGGTTGTACTCCTTTGGATTTCTCTATCATGACCCTTCATTGGGAACCTTCTTTCCCCTTCCCCCTTTTAGCGCCTTTTTATGTTATTTTTCTCATTAGCATATAAACTTTTTTAGGGCAAGGACTGTCTTTTTTCTTGTATGTGCATTCCCAAGCCTGTTACTTAGTAAGCACTTAGTAAATGTTTGTTGACCAGCAGGACAGAAAATTAGCAAATATTTGAATTATGGACCATTTCATAACTGAATTTCAAAGTTACAATAAGATATATTAAGTCAAAAATAGTACTGATCTATGAATTTGTAACCTTTTCTTCTTTGTTTATTTTACTGGTCATTATCACATCTTTAGGAAACACAGTAATTAAAATTTCTTTTGCATTAGTACCTATTTTAGTATCTATCTTTCATATATAAAATCAAAATTTGTTGATTTTATGTCATAAAAATTTATGTTATAAAAGGTTTTTTATATTTGAAGTTTCTCTAAGAAACTGGGCACATTGTTTAAGAAGTCTTCCATTTGCTTTTAAGTCTACACTGTTCTGAGCAAATAATGCAACTTTACCTTCTTTATTTTAATTCATAGATTAGTGAGTAATGCAGACTGGCAAAGCTAAAGGGGCACATTTAAATCTAATAAGGTGAAGCATACTTGGCACTGCTATTGGTACTATAGCTGGAAATACTCTGAATGCAGAATACACACACGCGCACACACACAAAACATATACACACACTAACATTTACTTTACAGATGCAAAATTAAAAAAGAAATACTGAACAATGATATCTTAAGATTATTGTTTTCCTTTTTTTCTTTTTTGCATGTCAAATACCAGAAGTGGTTATATAGTATGGTCAGAGCAATCTTCTAACCCTCTGCTCCCATGCAAAGTGGGCAAGTTTTTCCTTAATAGGTATTAAAACAATTCAGGAGACTTATTTGACTTAGAAGGATAAAGGCCTAGATTGTTGACATAACTTCTTAGTCTTTTGAGTAAAAAACCAGCCAGAAGTAGCTTATTCTTGGCTGCTTGACCAGTCAGAGGCAAGGGAGCTTTGCTCAGCTGAAAAATCTCAAGGTGTCTTTAATGCATATGCTTGTTGAATATTCTTCCCTGGCTATGGCTAATTAAATTTCCCTTTGTTAAATGAGTTACAAGTATCTCATTGTGTTCCAATATCATACTTAAGCCAAAGGAGGACTGGCCTAAGTTAAACGTATCCCAGAACACATGCATATATAGTAAGTAGTAAATTCAGAGACATACTAATCTTTTCTTTAAAGCTATTTTATTTCATATTGCAGCTTCCATTAAAAAAGAGATTCATATGTTAAGTCTGTCTCGTTGGACACAAGAATAAAAACACTTTTTGCTGTTTCAGGTAGAATTTTAAGAAAGGGAGCAAAAGTCTTCTTCCACCCATGGCAGCATCAGAAAGATCTTGGAATGAGCCAGTCACATAATGATCTTATATTATATTCCTGTAGCAGCCTGATGAGATTCACAGAAAATCAACAAGGATAACGAAAACTTTTAATAAGAATCTGCTTTCCATATAAAGGAGCAAGAATAAATTGAATATCTTCTCAGTGGATCCATCTTTATAAAGCTCTGTATTGTCTTATATAAATGCATATCAACTGATTATTTGTAAAGCAATATTAAAAGATATGAACACAGACATACAACTGTATACTTGGAAAGTGCTATTTGCTACGTCTCTGAACCTCATTATAAAGGGAAAGCTCTTTGGTTATTTGACATTTTGTTTAGAGGGCTTAATATTTGTTTTTTCAGACTGACATATTAAAATAGGCCCTGAGGGTAGATAGAAAAAAAGGCTGAGATATATTTTGGAAATAAAAAATAGAATACGAGAATGTAAAATGAAACTCAAAAATGTACAAGAATATTTTCCTTTGATATTATCCATATTACTTGATAAGCTTTGCAATTACTTATCATACACACATAACATGCTAATCATTTTCTAAGAATGGTTTCCAGAATGGTTGCATACTTGCAAATGTTAAATATTTTTAAAAATTAGTGTTTAAATTTTCTCAGCTACACAAAAAGCTAATATGGCCATCATAGCATTTCATTAATAATTTCCTTATTGGCTAAGAAAACTTGAAAAGAGAAAAAAAAGAAAAAGTTTGGATCCTTAAATAATACTGTTTTGGTCATGTCTACTATGAAGAAGAGGGGGAAATGCAAATAGGCCACAAACAAGGGTGGACCAGCCCTCAGGTCAGAAATATAACAGGTCAAAATCTTCTTTTATTTATTTATTTCTTAGTAGTGGCATCAAGTCAGTGAGCAGCATCTGCATTTCCAGCCTAGAGGACATAGAAGAATGTTGCTACACAGTGACACCATGCTTCTTGCTGCTCTCTTAGCCTAAGGAAATTTCTCCCTTGTATCCCTAAAACCTAGACTCCACCATTATTTCTATTTGACTTCTGCTTTTACCCATGTCACCTTGTGTACTGGAGACAAAAATGAGAGTGGTGACCTTGCACAGCCCTCCCTCACTCAAATCAAAGTCAACTGCAATTCATGTCATCATCTTGATGTCATGGTCCTCTTCGAGAATGAAGGACAAACATGAACAAACACCCTGTGTTCATTTATTTAAAAATAACAACTCTTAAAATCTCTTATCGTCATTCATCTCTCTATTTTGCTGTTATTTTCCTTGGTTGCTTTGTTGGCTTACCCTTCTTATATTTATTGTCTGGGCTGTCTCAGAGACTAACAATTTCTTTAGGTCTGGTTTTCTTTTTAAGAATGTTTTGACTACCTCTTTAATTGAATAACCATCATTTTTTCATTAACGATTAGGCTTAGATTTATGAGACAAGTCACTTAGAACTGCCTCTTGAGTTCTTCTGCACACATTATTATTCCTTTCCTTTCTGGGGTTTCTGGTGGGTTCAGAATAATCTCATGTTGTTTGAATGTCTTTTCTTTTTACTTGAAGGTCTTTTTCCTGTTCAATTACAGAATTTGTTGTCAGTGAAACTGTACCTTAAGTCACATTTAACCACTATACGTCTTGGAGCTGGCAGCATAAATTGTTTGTTTTGGAATTGACTGTTTTTCTGGAGGCAATCTATTGATTCTTTCAATTGGCTCTTTGTTTTCTGTGTTCAGAAGTTCCAGGCAATTTTCTTGTGTGTTCAGGTTTTTTCACTTGTCATGTTCTTCTGGGGGATGTTGAGTTGTCTCCAACACATACTGTCTTCTGAGATCAATGTTTTACTTGTATAGAAATCATACTTTCTTTTATAGTTACTGCTTTATGCTTCTTCCTCCAGATTGTCCTTTTCTTCAATGTATTTATATTCCCATTCAGTTATTTCCCTTTGTTTCTTTGGTGAAACTTACCACAATGGATTTAATTTTTTTTCTATTTCACCAGTTATTTTGCTAGTCAGGCCATAAATTCTGCTACTCTTTCAGCTTTATGCCTCATGAGATTCTTGATAATTTCAACCTTTTTTCTTTATTTCCTTTGTTGCTTTCTGATTCCTTCCCTCTGGATGGGGGCAAGATCACACAGCGCTCTCAGTCTCTTCCCATGCTAGGCAATTGCTGGTTCACCAGTTTTCCTCTCTGCCCCAAGTAACATGTGGGGGGGAAACTGGACCTCTCTTTCCTTCTGGTATAGTAGTGTGCCACATGACCACACATATGTATGTATGGCCCTAGTTCCCTCTACTCCTCAGTTCTCTGGCTGAGTGCTATTGTAGCACCAAGCACTGTTGTAATGACAGAGGGATATTGCTGCACAGTGATGTCATGCTTCTTGCTGCTGTCTCAGTCTAAGGAGATTTCTCCCTGAGATCTCTAAAGCACTGGGTGGGTGGGTAAGTGGAAGGGTTCCTATTGCAAACCCTGACCTGCTTGTGCAACCCTAAAGCCATCATTGTGGCAGTGGGGAAAGTGGTGCTGAGTGATTCTGTTAAAAGTTGGGTATGGATCTTTTGTTGTTTTTGTTTTAGTATAATTGTGCCTCTGATTGAGTCTTGCCTTTATCAATCAAAAGTCTTTATTAGGAACAAAGTACAGAAACAAGAGTTTCTTTAACTAGAAACAGTATTTGTTATTCAAGATCTTCCCCATCCATTAATGGGCCTGCCCACTAAGGGGAGTTTGATTAGGGAAGGTCTGTGGGAAGGCCCATGCCTTTTGTTAATGAGACACTGGTTCTCAAGGGTTGTGATGCCCTCTAGCTCTAAAAAAAGGTATAAATACTCAAGAGTTGAGGTTTTACTTTGGGGCTTACTGACTGGAAGTGTTTGGCCAGAAGAGGACTCTGGGAAGCCCCTAAGGAGTACCCTACTCTCTTTCCGTCTTCCTCCCCCCTTGAAAACCCAGATGTCTGTGCTTCCCTCTCTGGTAACTCTGGTCAGACAGTTGAACCTGTCTGTTGAATTCAGGCAGAGAAAGTCATGCCTGTTGATCTTTGATTTCTCTATATTTTCCTTGAAGTTCAGGGTGCTCACTCCCCTGAAGTAGGTAAATGACATGTTCTTGGTTAAAGCGGTTGTTAGCCCCTCAAAAGTTGCCTTTCCTTTTATGAATGCAGATCTAAGACCCTGTGATAGCAGGCCCCCCTTGTGTATGTTGGGGTGCTTACTGATAGAGATGTCTGAGATAGTGGAGAAAACTGATTGCTTTAGTTCTTGCATAGAATACCTATTTTGGAGAGGTTTGAGAGGTTGTGAGGTTCAGAGGAAATGACCAGTCCTTGGTTACATGGCCCAGTTCTGATAGTCTCAAAAACAAAATAAAACAAAGCTTGGTCCCAAAGAAGAGATATGAGAAGATACTCCTTTGAACCGGTGGGAGATATTAGGTGTGGCACACTGCACATATTTTTCAGACTTTTGCTGATTTTTCTCTTCTTTTCTTTAAAAGTATTATTTTTATAACTTTCAGGGTAGGAGGGGGAAGGGAAGGGATTTGGGAGAAAATTTGATGTAAAAAAAAGCTATCAATAAATTTTTTTTAAGTTATGTAATGAAGAGGATGAAATAGCCCATATTCTCTTAAAAAAAATCTTCTTATATACCCTACAAATTTTCATAATTGATAAAATTTATCAATGTAATTCAACCAAAATTGCTGTCTCCAAAATTCTTAGTGATGTCTTAATTGCTAAATCTAATTGCCTTTTCTCCAGTCATCCTTCTTGACTTCTCTGCAGTTTCTGACAGTTAATCACTCTCTCCTCTCTGATACTGTAGGTTTTCATAACACTGCTCTATTCTGGTTCTCCTCCCATCTGACCACTCCTCAATCTCTTTACTTATCCAGCCCTACCCTCTCTCTTGACCTCTGGTCTTGTATCCCTAGCTGCCTAATTAACAGCTGGAAATGGATATCCTATGGACATCTTAAAACTCATCATGTCTAAAAATCTTTCCCTCCAAACCCTCAGGCTCTTCCTAACTTCTTTATAACTGTCCTTGGCACTATCATCCTCTCAGAAAGCAAAGTTCCCAGCCTAGATATCATCCGCAACTCTTTGGTCTTTCTCATCTTCCACATTCAATTTCTTGCCCAGGCCTGTTGATTTTACCTTTTGTAACCATCTCTCCTTTGTGCCCCCTTCTCTCATCTGACACTCCTTCTAGTTTCCTGCAGGCCCTTATCACCTCATACCTGGACTATAGTAGCCTTTTGGTTGGCCTCCTAGACTCAAATCTCTCTTAGCTACACTCAGCTATCAAAGCAATCTTCCTAAAGCACAGTAAACTCCATTGGCTCTCTGCTGCCTCCAAGACTGAATATAAACTTCTCTGTTTGGCTTTTAAAGCCCTTTAGAAGCAGATCCCTTTCTCCCTTTCCAGGATTCTTACACCTTACTCTTCTTCATGGGCTCTGCCATCCAGGGCTTAGCAGTGTGCCTAGCACATAATAGACACTTAACAGATGCCTGTTGACTTGACTTAGCACTGACCTCCTGGTTGTTTTTCATGGAAGACACTCCCACCTCTCAACTCTTAGCCTTTTCACTAGCTGTTCCCGATGCCTGGAATATTCTTCCTCCTTACTTTGGCCTCTTGGCTTCCTTCAAGTAGCACTTAAAACCAGTGTTTTGGAAATGGCCTTTCCTGCTTCTTTTTGACAGGGCCTTATCTCTGTGATTATTTACTATTTCATATATATATATAATTGATATATAGATGTTTTCATGTTGTCTCCCTTCAGACTGTGAGCTCCGTCCCTGCCGACTAGCAAAGTGCTTGGCACATAGCGGGCACTTAAATGCTTGCTGACTAAAAGATGTCAAAACTCATTAAAAAAAATTATCCCTGAGAATCTCTTTAGCTCTCCCTTATTTATTGTCTTGTCACTTTAAAATATCTTCCAGTTAAACCTTCACTTACAAATAAGCCATTTCAGTCTAAACTATCCTAATGTACAAAATCTTAAAAGAATAGTGTTTAAAAATTTTCTGTGAGAGTTCAGAATTTGGTACTTTATTTTATAAAACAATGTTTTCACTTCCAATTTATACTTTTGCTTTGTCTTTTTTCCTTGCCATTCAAAATTTGAGAAAACATACTACTGCGCAAAATGTTTAAGACACACATTTCTGATGAAATCGTTTGCCTTACACAGCATTTTCAGTCTTATTTTGAGGTCTACGTGAAATCACACATTTCCCAAAGTCTGGGTGCACCACTGCACCCCAAGGTTTGGGACACTGTATTGGGATAAAACAATGAGGCTCGTGACTGGATTATTACACTTCTTTAAGCAAGGAACGCTCCCTTCTAAGGTTACTGATACTTTCCCCACTAGAGAAATGGACAAAAGATATGATCAATTTCTTAAACTGTAAATAAACAATCTCAATACATTAAGGGATGACCACACTCCCTAAATCGGAGCAAGGAAGTCAGGTTAACCTCAACGTCACCGCCGTGTCGCCCATCTTCCCTTCCAACACTAGAACCCTGCATTAATTTAACAGGAAAGGGGAATTTCTCTTATTTTCCTTCATGGACCCACTGAGAGGCCCAGGCACAGCAGGGCTGCCAAGAAGGGGTGCATCCGCTTGGGGGGAGGGGGGGACACCTCGCTTAGGAAGAAGGGTCCCCGTCCTGAATGAAGAAGGGAGGGGGATGGGGAGGGAATGGGGGAGAGGACAGAGACGGGGATCTCACGTGGGGGCTGGGGAGAGCCCACGTGACCACTCAGCCTCCGCAGGTGAGAGTAATTGGCAGGACACACCTGCCCCAAGAAGCATGAAGAGCCCGCTCTGGGCCCCGGAAGCCCGAGCCCTGCTGGGTCCCTCTAAAGTGAAGAGCCTAAGCCCGCCTCTCCCACCCCGCCCCCACACAGCCCCGGCTCCACAACTCCGGCAACCCCGTTCCGAGAGCAGCTCGGGAAGACGCTGGATCCGGGTGTCCGAGAGCTGCACGACCGATCCAGGCGAGCCAATCAGAGCGTACTACAACTCCCAAGATGCCTTTTCCGCCCTCTCGGTTTCCGGTGCTGCGTAGTTTCCGGAGCGGATCGCAACCTGGAGTCCGGATCCGATCCCGGTCTGCACATTCCAAAGGCAGGTAACCCCCCCCCGCCCCCCGACCACCCCCTGCACGCGCTGCTCCCTCCGGCCCGCGCACCCCGATCCCTGCCCCGTCCCCCGGCACCCCCAGCGAGCAGCCGAGCGTCCCCGGGGGCCCACGTTAGAGGCGGGGAGGGAGTCGTCCCTCCCTCCGCTCCTTCTCTCCGGCCCCGCGGGGTTGACTTGCACTCCACGCACGGTCCCCAGTCCATCCGCCATGCCGACTGTTCTTTGTTACATTCTCTGAGTGGAAGGGGAGCCCTCGGAGATCGGAGTCAAAACCCGGCTGGATTCCGGCAGAGTAGCTCCTGGATTTCCCAGCCTTGCGCGTACGCAGCGGCGCCCGGCGCCCCGCTCGCGCTCGCAGCGGGAAGCGGCTTTAAAGAAAAAGCCGCCGGGGCCGGCGTCGGGGCCTGCTGCCGGAGCCGGGCCGGGGCGCCCCTGGGCGGCTGTCGGGGCCGGGGCGCCCTTGGACGGCTGTCCGGGCCGGGGCGCCCCTGGGTGGCTGTCCGGGCCGGGGGCCTGGCGGAGCGCGGAGAGCTCGGAGAAGAGGGGCGCCGCGGGGAGGGCGTGGCGGTGCCGGTGCCGGTGCCCGCGCCGGTGCCAGGCTCCTCAGGGCTCCGGCTCCCGCGGCTGCCTCCTGGGCGGGAGGAGGGGCGGACGAGCCCCCTCGGATGGCGGCCCGCGGGGCTCCGGGGCGCTGCTCTAGGTGGGCTGTCGCGGAAGGCCCCGGAAGACCTTGGCCGGCGGGGAGCTCCGGGCCGAGACTCGGGGATTTCTCCTTCCTCTCCCACCCACGTTATGGAGAGGCGCGTGCCTGCCAGGAGTCTGGAGGAGGCGCTGGGCACCCCCCCCCAAAAAAAAAAAGTCATTTTCTATTATTGCCACGTTTGGTGGGGGTGAAGAATGAAATGCACGCTTTTGTGTTTGTGGGTTCCGTGGATAAGTCCCCGAGATTCCCATTGTCATGCAAATGACAGCGATTTAAGCCCTTTTTCTCCCAAGTTGTTCCTACCTGCTGTTTTTATTTTCTGAGGCCAAGGTGCTTCAAGGTGCTAGTCGTACCTTCCTCAGCCCCTCGGTGGGCGCTTGGGATGAGGGGCTGGAGGGAAAGAAAAATCCTGCCCCAGTACTCTCACCCAGGGACTGTCGTTGGCAGGTGCTTTCCGTAATGTTGTGGTGGCTTATACAGAATTATTACATTGTTTTACCCAGCAATATGAATATTACATCGTACACAGTAACATTAATATTGTTATACTCAATAATAATATTTTACATACGAATATTAACAATATGCATAATAATATTAGCCAATCTGGACTGGATGACCTCCGCTGCCCTTCCTAATTGATTGTCATTTCTTCATACAATGCTGAAACAAATGTGATTTCTAAAACACTTTATTTTTCTAATAGAAGAGAAATAGTTGATATAGTGGGTAGAGCGTTGGACTTGGGGTCAGGAAGACCTGAATTCAAATTCAGCCTCAGATACTTAGTAGTTGTGTTGTTATATCCATATATTATTAATAATAGCAGAATAATTTATATTTTCTCTGCATCTGCTTTAGCATCCGTATCTACAGTTTCAGATAAACCAGTTAGGTTTGTAGGCTTTCAGCTTAGCTTTGGGTGTGCAATTACAATAAAGATTAAAATTATCTTTTAAAATTTCTATTTAAAAATTAAATTAAACATTAATTATTTTCATATTAATTTGATTTTGTATTAAAATTTAAAGGACAGATTTGTTGTGCGGTGTTTTTCTCATAGACCTACAGAATGGTATGACCATTGTTCATGGTATGACCATTTTTACTGTTTTGATTTCAAATGATTATTTTTTTCTGCTGCAGTTTCACAAGTGAATATTTATCCTATGTTGGTGGATCTGTTCCCTTGCATCTATTTCCTTGGTGACTTCATTCCATTGTGGTGATTAATAAAGTATGAAGTTTAGCACAGATTTTTGAAGAAAAAATAGGCACATAGAACATTTTGCATATTTGCTCTCTTTTCAATATATTTAATTCTAATTTGGGGAAATGGTTGCCACAGAAATGCAAGTAACAATATATTGTTTAATGTTAGAATTAAGAGGAACACTTAGGCAGCTTTCAAATTCAATTATATTAGAGTTTAACTACATTCTTTGAGAAGGAATTCCTAGGATATATCATCTTAGGAAGAGGAAAAGCAGTACTGAAGTTAGAGGCAGTGATCTTAGAGATAAGTTACTTAGCATTTAAGACCTTAGTTCTCTCATCTATAGAAATGGATGTAGAAAGTAGATATGAAACCTACCTTCTGTTTTATTTGGGTTATTGTGAGGATTAAATCATTTAATGTAGCTAGTACTTTGAAAGCTATAAAGCCTGTCAAAATATAAATTGATATTTTTTGTTTCAATATGTATTCTCTGGGCATAAGATTAAAGAAAGGAGCTTACAGCCTTTTTCAGAGGTGAACTTTTTTTGTGCTATGTATAAAATTTTAGGAAAATTTTTACGAATAGTATTAGCAAATGTTAAGAGTAATGTTAGTAATTTTAATGCAAATACCTTAAGATTCCTAAATATTTTGGACAAACGTTTTATATCACTGGCAGCATAGCACTTATCTTTTATGCAGTTATGGGACTTTATGTGAAGATTATTTTATTCTTATCATTTTATACATCTGGAATCTTATAAATGTACATAGGTAACTTCTCATATATCCTTATATTTCTAAGCATCTGTGATTGCATCTGAATGGGGGAATCTTTCTACTGATAGGGATCAAAACCCCACCATATTATTCCATCCTTTTCAACTCTTGCTCATGCTTACCCACAGATCTCCAATGAAGGATTTATCTAATAGAAACGAACCCTTCCTTTGGTCTTTCATTTTATTGAAATACAAGTCTATTGCATTTCTGGCTTTCTATGTGTTGTTTCTCTTTTATTTACCCTTTTTCTAGTCATGAGTGTATTCAAATAATGTGTTTTGTTAAAGTTCCTTTGGTTTTAGAGTTCAGGTCTTTTTTACCACAAATTCAATATTCTTTCCACTATACTTTGCTGCTACAGTCTGTTTTGTACTTACTATGAATCTTTCAGTTCTTTCTGAGAATATGTTGTTCCATAATTCATAGCTGTATCTTCACTAGGAAAATAGTGATGTTAAATAGATGGAATTTTATGGTACCAAATTATTTGGGATCATTTTAAGTACTGTATGATTTCTCAAATTTGATGTAGCACAAGCATTTCTCATTACTCAATATTGGGTCCATCTACTGTCCATCTGCAATGCTGATGCGTGTAGAAATACTATTTTATTGACTTTATGGGTGTTCACTGAACTACAAAGAGTCCTGTTTATTGAATGGGTGTATCTCATTCAAAGTGAGAATCTAATAAAACCTTAGCCTAAAATGACCAAGGTCATATATTGCATCTTGGGCCATCTCCATTCGTCCTGATGAATATAAAGCCACTGGACCCAGATGACTCTGGAGGATAAAGTGAGGCTGGTGACCTTGCACAGCTCTCCCTCACTCAAATCAAAGTTAAATGCAAGTCATGTCATCATCTTGATGTCATGGTCCCCTTCAAGAATGCAGGGGACCATGACAACACTGATTTTCATTTATTTTGTTCTCAATTGTGGCTTGTTAGTCCAGTCTCTTTCACAGTGCTATGGTTCTCTCTAAGGAGAATTTTGTAACATGGGGCTTGATGTGTAAAGTCACTTTGTAAATACAAACCTTGTATTCAGAGAATTCATTTGTACCTTTGCTGGACATCTATGAAATTGACAATCATCGTCCATGAGAAACAGTATTCTATAGCAGAGAGTGCTGGACCCAAAACCTTGAGTTGTAATCTCGCTGTTGATGTAAACGGTGTCATCATGGACAAGTCACTTAACTACTCGGAGCCTCGATTTCCTTATCTGTAAAGTTGAGACAGGATTTGTAATACGTGCTCTACAGAGTTGTGAGATTCCAATGAGATTTCTGTGAAGTGTTTTTCATCTATGCATACATGTGTCTATGTGTCATATACACACAGATATCTCTCTCAATTTGTCTTTTACAAAGAAGTACTCACTTTAAAACTATGCCTAGAACAAGCATACAAATATTTCTCCCTAATATCCGAGGGTATAATCTCCCCATTTACCTCAGTGGTCTTCAGAGGGGAGGAGTGGGGGCAAAGATTAAGCTCAGAATGTAGCTCAGTTCCTATACAGCATGGGCTCCACCGAATTTACATCCAAAGGCATCACTTCCAGATGAGTTCTGCTAGGCAGAGGTCCCAAATGTTACTCCCGGTGATCTCACTCTGTATTAATCACTCCTTGCTCTTTGTGGCATCATGTCTGAGCTGGCTGCAAAACCTGGCTTGGTTCATAACGTCCGGATTCTAGTGGCTGATTTTTTCCAGCCATTGAAACTCCCAAGATCAAGTATTCCCCTCATTGCCTATCCCTGTGCTTCGAATGGAACATAAACAGAAAGGCTAAAGAGGGGAGTCATATGACTGGAGAAAGGGGAGTTCCCCTTGACTTTCCCTTTAAAGTATGGTTTTTTTCCCACTAGGTAGCATCATGTCACCAGAGTGCAGCTGAAGATAACATGCGAAGTCAAAGTACTGTTACAATTGTCCGTTGTTAGTTTTGTCATTATCATCATCCTAGTCCTGGCCTCCAGCTTTTTTACACCTTGCTTGATGCCAATGTTCTGGATTATTAAAATTATCTCTGAGGTTATATATGTCAGTCTCATAATTTTGATATATGCTTTGTATTTTTTAATAAGAAATTATTTGAAGAGAGCCTTCAAAAGCTGCAAGTTGCTTTTAAAAATCAATAAACAGTGGTCACAATAGAATCTTGTTTTCTATATTGCTTTCAATCAATATGCTCTCAAATGTCTGACTGAAAAGATAGCTATTATAAAAAAAATTTGCAAAAGTCTATTCCTTTTTCCGTTTTTTCATCAAGAATATTCCTTTCTGATAATTTTAATAAAAATATTGAAATGAGAAAATAATTATATGAGTTAGCAATTGCCATTGTTCTCTTTCTTTGCCTTTTTTTTTGGTAGAAGCTCCATACGTGATCATTCTCATTCATCTGCAATTTTTCTGTTTAGATATTTTGTAAAAAAAAAAAAAATATGTATTTTCTCCTTTGTTGACTTGTTTCTTCTGCATTTGTTTTGCATTGATTTATGAAGAGCTAATTCTGAGAGCCTTTTAAGTTGCATGCTTCTGGCACAGATTTCTTCTGTATGTATTTTGGTAAAGTCCAGAAACTCATTTTTACTTTTTCTTAAGTGTAAGTGCCACTTTCTAAAGTGATGTGTCCTGTGCCCTGGTCCCTAAATTCTGCGTTTACATAACTTTAGAGGGAATTCCTTTAAATAATTATTTAAACCAAGTCCTCAATCATTTCTTTTGGCAAAATCAGAATTTAGCTACCTTCACTCAAGATCCGTTTCTTCACCATTTGTGTCTATTGCCAAGTCTAAGAATTCAGATCCATATGTCCACTAGCTCTGATTTCACCGTTCTCCATGTGGTATCATTTGAACCAACAAATACTCAGGACAAGGGCATTTCATCAAGAATCTAGTAGGGTCCAAATGTTTTTTTAACTGATGAAAACTGATAATCAATTCAGTAAGTATTTGTTGAATGCATGGTGGATAGAAGGTCAGCCTTGCTGCTTCTGTGACAAGTTGGCTGCATGTTGCCAGGCAGCTCTCTGAGATGATGAGTTGCAGAAGGTTGCTGATACACACTGGCAGTTCACTATACCAATAAAATTATGAATCAGGTAAAAATACAACAGACAAAAAATTGTGAGGCGTTGGCAATAGGGATATATAAGCAAAAATGGAACAATGGAGACTTAATGATGAAATCTTGAATAACAAGCAGGTCAAAGAACCAATCATAGAAACAACATTAGACAATGTGAGTGATGAGGCAACATGACAAAACTCAGACGCAGATGAAGCAATTTGGGGCAGGGATTATATCCCTATAAATATGCATTAACAAAATAGGAAGAGTAATGAATTGAATGTGCGTTAAAATATGTGACCCCAACAAGTTAACCCAAAAGATAAAATTTTGAGAATTAGAGGAGAAATAGATTGGAGAACTAGTTCTTTGAAAAGTGAAACAAAATTGAAAAAGTTTTAGCTAACCTATTTTAAGAAAAAGGACAGAAAAGTAAAATCAACAAAATAAGAAATGAACTGGGTAAAAATCGCAACAAAGCTAAAAGAAAGAAAAAGAATTATCAGAACCTACCATGCAAAATTACACACAAAATAACCTCAAAACAAAAGCAAAATTACATGCAGACAAAACAAAAAATGCTTACCTTAAAAATCCATAAAATTCCTAGAACAAATCCAATTTCAGAAAAGGAAATAGAAATAATTGTAAAGGAAATACTGAGGAAAATAATTGTTCCTGATTGATATCAAACTTTTAAAGAACAATACACTTTACAAATATTCTTAAATACTGAGAAAGAAAGCACTCTTATCAAAAACTTTTCATGAGAAAAATATTGTTTTAATTCCTTAACCACGAAAGGATAAGGCAAAGAAAGAGAACTGTGGATCAGTGTTAATGAATATTGATGAAAAAGTGTTAAATAAAATCCTTTAAACAGACTACCATAGTTTGCTGAAATCATTATGAGCTGGGCAAATTTATGGGAGTGGTACAAAAATGGTTAATTATTGGGAGAACAGTATAATCTTATAAATAACAGAAGTGTCCGAATCCAAGATTATGTCAATCTATTCAGAAAATCCTTTAACAAAATACAACACATTTTTGTTAAAAATACCTACAAGGTATAGGCACAGAGAGATCTTCTTTGAATACAGTAAGTGTGTATTTAAAATCAAATCTTAGTACCAGAAAATTTTCTAAGAACTATAGAAATAAATCTCAGTAAAGTTAAAATAAGAGAAAAAGTGTAAAGATTGGTAAAATGGACATAAAACTTTCTGCTGCTGATATGATAATTTGCTTAGGGAAATCGCAGGGAATCAGCCAGGCCGAGATAATAATTAAGACAGTAGCTTTTGTAAAGCTAAAGCCTCCAAAATAAACCCTCAAAAACCAACAGTATTTCTATATAATTACGAAATTCAAGAAGCACTAGTAGTAAAAGGAGTCCCAAAGTAACTACAAAATGTATAGAATATATTGGAGTCATTTTACTGAAGCACACTCAATGCTTGTATATATTAAATTACAAAATACTTCTTAGAGAAATAAAGAAAAATTTAAATAACTGAGAATAAAAATGTGGTACTGTGTCTGAATCAATAAGACCTAAGTTTAAATCCAGTCTCAGACAATTAACTAGTGTGACCCTAGGCAATTCACTTACCCCTGTTTGCCTTAGTTTCCTTATCTGTAAAATGAACTGGAGAAGGAAATGGCAAACCACTCTAGTATTGTTGCCAAGAAAACTCAAAAAGGGGTCGCAGAGTTGGATATGACTGAAAAACAACTATACAATAATACCTAAGTTAATTTACAGATTTAATGTTATATCAATAAGTCAAAAGGATACTTTACAGATCTGGGTTATATAAATAAATAATAAGATTCGATTTTGTGCAAACCAAAGATCTAGAATATCAACAGAAATAATTTTTATGAAGCAGGAATAGCACTTCCGGACTGCAAAGGAATCTTTAGTACTAGTAGAAAAGTAGCCCAATAGATTGACAAGGGCCTGGGGAAGGGCAGGGAACCTGCAGCCTTGGCCTCCATCCTTGAGTGTGGCATTTAGACTGAGTACAAGTTTGTCCTTTTATTAAAGTAATTTGTTCTGTGACTTTTGGATTTAGTCAAAGGGCTGCACTTGAAGACCTAGAGGACCAGGTGCACAAGGGATAGAGATAGTTACAAAAGTAGTTATTTTTTACTACTTGAAAGTAAAAAGTTGTATAAACAAAATGCATCTATGATGAGAGAGTAGGTGGTCGAATTGGGAAAAGAAACTTTTAATCAAATATCTCATAAGTGTTTGGTATTCAGAATATATAGATAAGCCACAGAAATATTCAAAAAAATATTCACAAAAAAATTCAGCAGTAGAAAAGGGGCCAAAGGCTGTGAACAGACATTTCTCAAACTAAGAATTGCAGACAATTAAGAATCATGAAAGAATGCCCCAGATCACTAATAGTAAGAGAAATGTAAGGAAAAAATAACCCTTTTCACACTTCACACTTTTTGTATAACTTGGAGTTATGCAAATAATTTTACTGGCAAGAAAAAGACAAAATGAAACAACACCGGAGGGAGCAGAAGACCCTGTTGGATTCCCAAGGGAGCATGGAATCATTGAGGGATAGGCCCAGATAGTTCATCAAAGAAGTAAGAACCATAAAAGCGGAATTTACGGCTTTTTACGAAGAAATGACCAGGAGAATAGAAAAACTTGAATCCACAGTGGTGAATCTCTCCAAAGAAAGAAAAGAGGACAATTGATTGGGAATGCAAATACCATTTTGAGTGTGTGTGGCAATCTGGAGACAATTAGTAACATTAAAAGAAACATCTATAGAGAGGTAAAGAGAAACCTTTCGTGGATTCCATGTTGTCTTCTGAAAAAGCATGCTTTGCAGTCTGCCAGTTGAGAGTCTCCGTGATCTGTTTTTAATCTGTCTTTCAAGACATTTTATATTGTTCATTTCAGCAAACATTTATTAAGGACTTCCTCTATCAAGCACTTATGCTAAGCACTGGAACTGAACGCTGAAAACAAAAGGGAGTTTCCATTCTACTGGAAGGAAACAGGCTATCCAAACTACAACAATATCCATAGGAAAGTAAATACACAAAGTATGCAAAGACGAGCACCTACTGTACACCTTAGAATTTGGAAGCCAGAAAGGGCTGAGGGTGTGGCAAGTTCAGGAAAGGTCTCTTGTAAGAAGCAATGCTTGAGCTAAACTGAATGGAAGTCCAGACCACTGGGGGCAGAGGTGGAGAAAAGCAAGCGAGATGGGAGGGGGATTGGGGGGGGGGGAGGAATCACCTGAGGTGTTTGAACCAACAAGTAAGCCGCTGTTGGCAAGGGGTAACGCGAAACTGAACTGGAAAGAGAGGTTCTTAAAGTTTTAAAAAACAGATAGAAGAATCTGTATTTTATCCAAGAGGCAACAAAGAGCTGCTGAAAGTTTTTTGAGCCGGGAAGTGACAAAATCAGATCTGTGCCTTAAGGAGGTCGTTTTGGCAACTGCAGACTATGGATTAGAGAGAGGAGAGTGGAGGCAGGGAGACCAGGTGTCATAATCCAGCAGAGCTTCATTAGGGTGTGAACTGGAATAGATTCAAGAAATGGTATAGAAATGGAATATTCAGTATTTGGCAACAGATTAAACATGGGGCAAGAGTCAAGAATAATTCTGAGGCTGTGAATAATGATTCTAGAAATAGAGGTGTTAAGGGGTTTCAGAGGGGGAAATAATGAATTCCATTATAGATATGTTAAGTTTGCGCTGCCTAGGCAACACTGAGAGCTGTCCAGCAGACAGCTGGTCCTGTAGGTCAGGAGAAATGTGGACTGAATACTTTGGAAATCATCTGAATAGATGATTAATAGATAGCTGAACCCCATGAAAATGGATAAAAACCACCGAAGGGAGAGTGGTGCTTCGCTGGTTGTTAGTAGCAGAAGTGTGTGTATTTTCCTTTTTTTTATTTATAATAAGTAGAAGCCTCCTAGGGAGTGTAAGTGTTGTAAAGGTGGCTCACCAAGTAAGAGCAATATAGTGGTTGGCCAATATCTTGATTACACATACCAACATTCTCAACTTTATTTCCAAAAATAAAGAGGCTCCTTGACATCGCTACAAATATAATATTTTGTGGGAAGTTAAAAAAATGCTTGCCTGTTCTGCCAACTCACACATAACAATCTCACAGGAAAATAAGAGCCAACGAAAGCCATACCTAATACCTAGTTAAGAAAATGACTTTCTTTTACTTAATGTGACTTAACATTTTCTTGTGGGCACCAAACCATACCCTATTTAATAAAGCAGTTTTCTGAAACAATTTTTTTTTTTTGGTTTTGGTAACAATTATCTTTTTACAAGGTTTCTTTGCTAAAACAGTTTGGTTAGTTGGAGTCTCTTCAAAATTTATGCAGCTCCTGAGTAAGGTTAATATTAAGGAAAAGGAAGACAGTTAAGGAAACAGTAAATTCTTTCATGGTGTGGAAACTTAAGTGCCACAAAATTAATATGTCTAAGCTGAAGTCACAATACATTGTTGGCAGGGCCATGAGTAGTAATTCTTAAGCAAATTCAGCCATACTTGTGTTGACTAGAAGAAGTGGCATGTGTATATAAGAATATATGTGATATGTATATAAAAATATGAAATATTAATTTTTATTTGAGTCTTTTGGAATTTCTCTTCCTGGACTTGACCCATGTTCTGTTATAACTTTTGAACTAGATAACACATAAATTGTAAACAAATAAATACTTGAAGGCCAAATCTTCCTTATGTATGGTAATGAGGGATAGGAGCTACATAATTAAAGTCCTCCAATGTAATTTCAACCAACAGCTTTAACCTCTTCTACTAAACTTTGAGTATGGTTATTTTCTGGAAACCCAATACTCTATGCAAATGAGAATATTTTCCCCGTTCTACCATCTGCCTTTATCCATGTACACATTCTGTTATCCATCATGACTGAAATATTTTCACTTGTTGAAATGCTAATCATTTTTCAAGCCCCAGCTCAGTTGCCTAGATGAATTCTTTCCTGATTCTTGACCAGCTCTCTCATTCAACCTCAAATTAAACATTTAGGCATACCTTAACATGGATACAAAGACGATATAGCCCCCAAAGAGCTTATGACCTAAATGAGGTGGGGTGGGTTTTGGAGAGAAGAATAGAATATGTGCATGTAAAGGGTTTAGAAAATCGCCATAACTGATTGAAAAAATCTGGGGAAAATGCAGTGTAATCACTTGTGGACCGTGCAAAGTGGTAGGATGGGAGTGCCTTCTTACACCTGTTCTTTTGAGCCAGGTAGTTCTTCATAATATTATGAAATTTGCCCTTTTTTGTAGTTCTTTCCACTTATAGTGTTAAGTTATATATTTTGCTGGCTTTGTGTACTTTACTCTGCAGTATTCTCTGTATTCATTGCTTTTTCGTTTTTTTCAGCACAGTAATACTCATTACACATGTGTGCCACGATCTGTTTAGTTATTTCTCAGTGGATGGGCATCTTTTTTTTTCCCCCAATTCTTTGCTGTCAAAAAAAACATTCTTATAACTCTTTTGGTATATGTGGCTTCTTCAGGTATACTAGGTATACAAGGTACGGCCTCTCTGAGTTATGGACGTTTGTATAATTCCAAATTTGAAAATGGCTGTGCTGCTTAACAGCTTCTTCGTTAATATACAAGTAGGCTTATTTCCTCATTGTCGTCTCTGTTAAAATGAGACTTCAGGGTTATTTTGATTTGAGCTTCTTTTATGAGTATTCTTTCATACGGCTGGTAGTAGTTTGCAATTCTTTTAAGAACTGTTCATATCCTTTGACTACTTTTCTGTTGGATGCATACACATGTATGTATATATATATATATACATACATATATATGTACATGCAGAATATAAATATATGTTATATATGCACAGAATAGATTGGTGTATGTGTTTTTATATACACATATATGTATATGTGTTTGTTGAAGACTATTCCCTAATACAAAAGTAGTCAAAGGATATGAAAGTAAGATTAAATATGTATTATACTAACATGACTATGAAATTCTTAAAAGAATTACAAACTATATATATTTTATGTATGTATGTGTATATATGTGTGTATATATATGTGTGTGTATATATATGTATATATACATAGTTGTATTTATGTGTGTGTGTTTGTATGTGTGTAAACACCAATGGTGCACTAAATTGCCTATTTTATCAACAGCCCTCCAATGTTTGTAATTTTCCTTTTTTTCGTCTAAGTAAAGTAGATGTACCAGCAGGCTATTGCAGTAGTCCAGGCATGGACCTAGGGGAGCCAGGCAGCACAATGGATAGAAGCTGGGCCTGAAGTCATCTTCCTAAATTCAAATGTAGCCTCAGACACTTACTAGCTGTGTGACCCTGGGCAGGTCACTTTACCCTGTTTGCCTCTGTTTCCTCATCTGTAAAACGAGCTGGAGAAGGCAATGATAAGCCATTCTGGTATCTCTGCCAAGAAAACCCCAAAGGGGGTCATGGAGAGTCAGGAAGGACTATACTACACATTGTTTTAAGAGTTTCCATTTATTCTTGTGCTTTCCAGTGTTTTTATTGCTCCTATTGAAATAATCACGATTCTTGTTACTGCTTAGGGCCATTAGGTTTATAGTTGTTTTAATACTGAGCTAGCCTTCTGCGTTCCTGCTATAATTCCAGCCAGATTATAGTTTATTGTCTTTGTGATATATTGCTGTCATCTTTGTGCTAATGTTTTATTGAAAATTTTTATTTCAGTATCCATTAGGCAAATTGATCTATAGTTTTCTCTATTTTGATTCCCCTGGTTTGTCAAGTATTGAGACTATATTTGTGTTATAGAAGGAGTGTGATCTTTACCTTTTGGGGTAAGGTTTAAATCATTTGCCCAGCATCACGCAGCTAATAAGTCCTCCTGACTGGTAGTTCTGGTTCAACTGGTAGTTCTGGCTGGTGTTCTCTACCTGCTACTGCCAATTAACTGCCCCTTTGCTTATGTTTTTTTCTAACAGTTAATGTAGTATTGGGATTAATAGTTCCTTAAAGTTTTGGTAGAATTTGCTTGAAAATCCATCTGACCCTGGAGTTTATTTATTTCATTAATGGCTTGTTCAGTTTATTTTTCTAAAATAGGGTTTGTGGCAAGAGAATTTCTGGTTTAGGCCTCTGGCTGCCACCATGATAAGGGAAAAATTGTGATGGGAAAGAAGCTCAGATTGCTTGCCATCACTGTGAGAAGAAGAAGACAATGCTCCTGTCTCTATCTTGAGCTCCCAGAGATTGTTCTTGGGAGCTTAAAAGTCCGAACACCTGCAAATTCAAGACTGGGAAAGCCACAGCTTCTACTTTGGCCAGCTGGCGATGTTCATATTTTCTCCTTTCTTTTATAACCAAATATGTATATGCTTGCCTTCCCTTCCTACTTTCTGTAAAATTCCACTTTTCTATACTGCTTATATATTCACATTCTAAATAAGATTGCTGAAGCTGATGCTCCAGACTCTCTGACTTTTCATACAGATGAGCCTGTGTTCCAAGTGTAAATAAAATCTGCAGATAACTATTTCTGCATGGTGATTGGCAGCTGTACATATTCAATGAATTTTTTTTTATCAGATTATTTAAGTATTCTATTTATTGTTCTGTCAGACTGGGTGATTTATATTTTGGTAAATATTCATCCATTTAATTTAAATGGTCAGTTTTATGAATGTATAGTTGGATGCAGTAACTCCTAAAAATTGCTTTTATTCATTAGGTAGTTGTGAATTCAACTTTTTCATTTTCGATAGTGGTAATTTGATGTTCTCTGTTTAAAAATAATCAAATTAGCTAGGAGCTTATTTATTTTACTGTTTTTCTTTCTCTCAAAAAACCCAGTATTGGTCAAAGGATGGAAAGAGGACTGAGACAAGACACTGGGATGGAAAGTGAGTCCAGGGATCCTGAAAGGTGGTGGGTGCAGTCTAGCAGCCCCATCCAACACTGCAAACATAGGCACTAAACTGTGTAAAGGTACCTACATGGTTCCCATCGCAGGAGGATGAGCAGAGCAGTGACCCAATTCCTGCCTTAAGTTCAGCATTTTAACTTGCAGAGGTAGCTGTCAGTTCAGTCACTTCCAAACCTGCAGCACCTCCTAGCGGGCTAGTAGGGACTTAATCTGCTGCAGCACAAGTACAAGCCAACAGATCCAACCATGGTCCAGGATTTCCAGAGCCTGGATTAGGACCATGTTAGAATACCTTCTGGGGGCACGTGCTTCAGTCTACATCCTCTCCTGGTGTCCATACACCACTCTGTCTTCCTGGAAAAAGAAGTCGTGATTTCTTTACTTGGTGTGCCCATTAGAATTTTGAGTGATACATTATTTCTAGATTTTTGTAGACAAAGAATAGTGCAAAACTAGGCACAGTTGCTTCCTCTAACACTGCCATCTTTACTCCACCTCCACTATATGATTTTAAATCACCGATTTGGATAATAAAGGCTCAAATGTATGCTTATCAGATTTGTTGATGAGTCAAAGCTAGAATAGATGACAGTCAAGCTTCAAGAATTTCCTGATGGGCTAGCCCATTGGGTTGAACAAATAAAGGCAGGGATACACACTGGGCTGATGATTTCACTGGTTTAAGGAGCTCCTAGTGAGGACCTACCACTACCATGTAGGTCAGCATCTGCTTGTAGTTTGTCATGTGAGAGAATTATTTAAAGTCAGAAGTAGAGTGACTGTCCTGCGGTCACACAGCCAATATGTTAGGTCCCTCTGACCCTGAGTCAGTCAGTAAACATTATTAAGTGCCTGGGACACAAAAGAATCTAAGGATAGCCTCTGCCCTTGAGGAGCTTAGAGTCTAACTAGCAACCACATCTCTAGGGATCACTTTATCCTTTGGTTAAAAATTCAACTCTTAGCTGTGACTCTGAAAGATAGCTGATCCGTTTTTCTTCCAATTTTTAATTCTATGAATTTTTCTCTTTTCCTTCTCCCACCCCATGTTTATGATGTTTTATTTCCAAGGTTAGGGCAATAGATAAGATTTGTTTCAGAATTCACAGAAACCACAGGTGTTACCTGCCCCCTTTCACTGACAGCTACAAGTTCCTTTTCCTCCATCTCTCCTATTAGCACGTTCTCTTCTCTATATTACTAGCAGATGGAACTTTCCCCCCAAAATAAAGATTGCTATATCTTTAAGTTTTTATATCATCTGTTTTCCTTGTATCCCTCTTCCATCCCTTCAAGAGAGCCAGCCCTTAAACCAAAGAGGAAGAGATCCAGCAAAATGAATCCTTTCCTGAAAAGGTCTAAAGTTGTATTCTTTTTCCCATGATTATAATTTCAGAAACATTCGGTCATTGCTGTCTTATTGTGCTATTTTGTTCTTTTGTGTTTTGCTGTTCTTAACATTTACATCATTGTACTCATTGTATTTACTGTTTTCCTGTCTGCTTGCTTCACTTTCTATTAGTTCAAAGATATCTTTCCACGCTTTTCTGTGTTGTTCGTTTTTTTTTGTAGCACACAGTAATTCTCCATTTTGGTAGTGTGCCAATTTATTTAGACATCCTTGAATCAATCAGTGGGCATCTTTTTTATTTCACTTCTTTGCTAACACTGAAAAATTTTGGTCTTACATATTTAAAACAAGTACAAAAGGATTTTGTGTTATTTTAGTACTATTATAAATACATGGGAAAGTGCTACTATAAATATTTTGGTGTAAACGGTGCTTTTTTTTGTCACTGGCCATGTAGAAGCATATACCTAAGCAATGAAATCTCTAGGTCAAAGAGTAAGGACATTTTAATTATTTTCTTGCTTTCCTGAATCGTAACAATTCATAACTCCATCAGCATTAAGGTTTATCTTTCTGCGAACCCAGAACCATGGGAAATGTTTTGTTACCTTTGTCAGTTTACTTGATGTTCGATGATACCTTACACCAAGAGGTTGTACTGATTGGCATTTCTTTTATTATTAGTGATTTGGAGCATCTATTTTTTTTAAAACCACATTGGTTGTTAATAATTTGCAGTTGTTTTAGTTATCTTCTTTCTTATTCTTCCAATTTTTAAAATTATATTACCTTTTGTCTAGGTCACATATTAGTTTAGAGATTATCGTGGTATCCAGCTTGAAATTTTGGTCTAATTTCTTGCATATTGCTTTCTACCTTTTCCAGAAGTTTATGCCCATTAATGAGTTCCTATGCCAGTAGTTTCCATCATTGACTTAATCAAACACTATGTCACTATTTACTTTTGTAAGCTGTATACTTGATCCTTTCCTCTGATTTACTTTGCCATTTTTTTAACCATTGCCAAATCATTTTGAAGACTACTATTTTATAGCAGGGTTGGTAATTGGCTGCTGCAAAACCACTTTCCTTTCCTCCTTTTTCCATTATTTCTGGAGAATCTTCCCTTTTTATCCTCCAGATCAATTTTGTAATTGTTTTCAGACTTTTTAAAATAGGCCTTTGTTAAATTGATTGCCATGGAATTGAATAAGTAAATTCATTTAGGTAGTATGGTATTGGCACAGCTTGAATATGATCTTAATATTATTTTTATAATAATTCTTACAATTATAATAATAATATTTTTACCTGTTTTCTTTCTGTAAAATATTTTTGTAATTATATTCACAGTTGTTAGATGTGCCTCTGCAGTAGGTGATAATAACGTATCTTATACATTATTAATTCTTTTTCATTCACTTTCCTTCAGCTTTTATTTAGAAAGGCTAGTGCTTTGTGTGCTTGTATTTTATGCTCTACTACTTTGCTGAACTTATTAATAGTTTTAATTAATCATTTAATTGGCCCTCTAGTGTTCTCTCTCCTTTTATATCATCTATAAAAAGCCATCATTTTCTTTACTCTTTGCCTTTGCTCAATCCTTCAACTTATTTTTCTTCTCTAATTGCTATTGCTAGCTTTTCTAGAATTATGTCAAATTATAGTAGTGATAATGGACATCTTTGCTTTACCCCAGATCTTACTGGAATAACTTCAAATTTATTTCCATTCCATATATTGCTGACTCTTCTTTTGGGATAACTGCAGCTTGCCATTTTAAGGAAATAGACTTTTTTTTAGTGTTTTTGACAGGAGTGGGTGTCATATTTTGTCAAGTTTTTTTCTATATTTGTCCTTATAATATGATTTTTATTGAGTTGCTAACAAGATGATGTCTTAAGTTGAGAGTTTTCCTAATATTGAACCAACCTTGCATTCCTGGCAGAAGTTTTACCTCGTCATAGTGTACAAGTTTTTGATGCTGTAGCCTCTCTATTAATAGTATATTTAAAAATTTTGCATTCATATGCATTAGGAATGTTGGTGTGTAGTTTTCTCGAATTTATGTCCCCCTGGTTCAGATGACTCTTGAGTCATAGAGGGAATTTGGAAAGGTCTTCTTCTTTCTTATTGGTTCTAGCAGTTTATGGACCATTTGTGAGGGTTCTTTGAATGTCTCAACGTTGAATTCACTTGTAGATTCATCTTGTCCTTTCTTATTTTGTCGTTGGGAGTTTGTTTACAGTTTGTGCACTACAGTTTCTTTTTCTGAGATTGGGTTGTTTAAATCCTCTAGCTCTTGTATTCATCCTGGTGTTGAAAAAATATTCATCTATGTAATTTTAATTGTCATTTTTCTTGGCATATTTCAGCAAAATAGTTTCTAATGATTTCTGTTATTCATTTGTTATGATTTTTAGAATTTCTGCTTGGTGTTTATTTGATCCTTTGCAGTTTGTTTTTTTAGTGGCATTCCCAGTTCATGGATCTGTTGTTTTTCCTTTTCTGGTGATGACAGACAGCATTTCAGGAAAAATATTTTTGTAAGATTTGTTGGCCTGCTTTTGTTGTTTTTTTTGTATGTTGTCTCATTTTTTTCATGAAATTCTCTATTATTTTTATGGTTTATCCTTTGTTTTGCCTGTTCTTTAAGGTTATTTTGTCCCAAATTACATCTTAGTTACTTTAAGGTCCTTTTTGAATGTAATTGTTACTGTGTTTTTGTTGGTAAAAAACATGTTTAATATTTGTTTTTAATTGTAAGGTGTCTATTACTTCACAGATAGTTACTTCTTTTTGATGAAAATTCCATACATAGCTAAGAAATATGTGTTCCTTTTTATTCCCAATGAAAAATTGAAATCTAAAATAGCTAACTTGTCTTAAATTCTACAAAGCTCATCAGCTTCTTTCTTGTAGTCTTTCGGTTGGATTATTCTAGATCTTAGCGGGTACACTGAGATCCCCTGTGCCGTGCCGTTCAGGGCACACATGTACACAGGGTGTTTTATGGAAGTCATTGTGCAGTTCTAAACTACTAAAGCTTAGAATTGCACTCAGACTTTTGGGGCACACTATTAAAAATTAATATTGAGTCATTATGTCTTGTGACTTTAAACATAGTTTCCCCATTTAACTAAAAGAGATAATTGAGTCTATTTTTATTTTTGCTTTCTCATGATTGCTGCCCCTTCTTTATCAAGTTCATCTGAAGCATAATAGATTCTTCTCCAGTCCCTTAGTTTAATTCTGAGGGAATCTGTTTGAAGTCTTCCTTGTAAACAACATTGTGGCCATGCTTTTTCATCCATTCTACTGTTCTCTTTTATGGTTGAATTAATCCCATTCTTGTTCACAGTTGTGCTTTTTATTTGTATATTTTCCTTTATATTATCTTATGCTTTTTCCTTTCTCTTCCTCTTTTCCTCCCCTATTTCTTTATTATGAATTTGACATCAAATAAAACAGTTATTTCCACATACATAGTAGGACAGAAATGAAGTTTGTACATGAAACCGCAGGTCTCCGTTAAGTACGTTGCTTTTCATTTCAGTATGTACTCTTGCACTGTAGCTTTCCAGGCTGTCCTGCCTGTCCATGCTTTCCTCTGTCCTTTCCGTAGTATTTTCTGCATCATTTAAAATGATACCACAATGACCCTCAGGCCAGTTCCTTCCATAGTTCCCATTTATTTCTTCTCTGACTGAATAAATTCAGTTTTTCCCGCATTTTCTAGGATTGAGAAGGGTGGGGTATGCAGAAAATGGCAGACCATTCAAGTATCTTTGTTAAGAAAACCCCAAATGGTGTCACACAGAGTGGACACAATTGAAATGGCTGAACAGCAACAACGAATAGATGGTATATTCATTAAAGGTGCAGATTCCAGCCCCCACACTAGATAGCAGTCACACTCCAAAGGCATTCTGATAGCCTTGAGATTAGGGCTGAGTCTACTACGACAGAATTCAGTAAGGATAAATGTCCAGTCTTATACTTAGATATAAGAAAATCAACTCCTCACATGAGATACAGGAGGTATGGAAAGGCTACAGTTGTTTTAAAAAAAAGGATCTGGGTTTTTTCTACTCCAAGGTCAATATGAGACAGCAATATGATGTGACAGCCTTGAGCTGCATTAACAGGGGCCTAGCTTCCAGGAATACGTAGATAATAAGCTCACCGTATTCCATCCTTGTCAGACCTCATCAAGAGTGTTTTATCAGTTTGGGGTACTATTTAAGGAGGCCATTGAGAAGCTGGAGATTTATACAGACTAGGACAGCTGGAATGGTGAGGGGCTTTGAGCTCACGCCAGATGAAGTTCATGTGAAGGAACTGGACATGTTCAGCCTGGAGAAAAGAAAAGTCAGAGAGGACGTAATCGCTTGCCATGCAACATACATCAGACTTGTTCTGTTTTGCCTTTATTTCTATTTATGTGATGCTGAACAAAGCCAGAGAAAATCATGAAACTGCAGCCTGGGTCCGCTGCGAATTCAAGTTACCTCACCTCACCTGGGCTTTCACTGAGGCAAGGCATTCCTTGTGCATCTCCCTAATCAGTTCCCTTCAGCTTCATCTTTGTTTTGATCCAACTATAGCAGAGAATGGTTTTTCCCTAAAAGGAGACAAAGTGGTCTCAGGACCTGATTGTCCCATGTTTCCCTGCCACTTAAGGGCTTTAAAAGTCCCACCCACATGCAGTTGGAGCCCCTCTGTGAGACAATTTCTCACCTTATAGTGACTAGGAGAAGCTAAGTGCCATTATGTCGCTGTTGTATATCCTTACCACATTAGGGCAAAATAAACTTCCTTTGGTTAACTCTGCAATGATTTGTGAGTGCCTCATAAAATCTGAAGTGAGAGAACGCTTGCTGGTATTAGGCCTACTTCTAATAAAATCCTGTCCAAAACTGCGCTCATTATCTTTTCTGCAAAACCTTTCCCTTTTCCTAACTTGTATCTTCCTGTTGAGGGCACCACTATTTTCTCAGTGTCCAGATTCTCAACCTAGCCATCACCCTCAGCTTTTCACTCTTCCTTAACCCCCACATCCAATCTGTTGCCAAGTCATGTTCTTCCTTTGTAACATGCCCTTCTCTCTTTGGCACTGCCACGGTCCTGCTGCAGGCCCTCAGGACCTCATGCCTGTACTGCTGGAGCAGCCTGCTGGTTGGTCTCCTTGCCTCAAGTGTCTCTCCATTCCATTTTCCAGTCATCTATCAAAGTGGTTTGAAGGGGAAAGGAATAAGCATTTATATGGTGCCTGCTGTATGCCAGGCACTGCAAAGCACATTATGAATATTATCTCATTTAATCCCAACAACAACCCTATGAGGCAAGTGCTATTATTACCCCTCTTTTACTGTTAAGGGATCTAAGGGAAAAGGGTTATCATGGACTTGTCAGTGTCTGACCATCCTCACCCCCACTTCCTATATCTCCGGTGACTCCCTGTCACTTACACAATCAAATATAAAACATAGTTTAGTATTCAGGACTCTTCATAACCCAGTACCCTCCTACTTATTATTCTTATACTTGTTCCCTACCAAGTACTCTTCAGTCCAGTGACACTAGCTTCAGTGCTGTTCTTTGCACAAAGGCTCCATCTCCTGATTCTGTGCGTGTTCACTGGCTGTCCCCCATGCATGAAATTCTCCCCTTCATCTCTGTCTCTTCACCCTTTTGTTTTCTTTTAAGGTCTCAGGCAAAATCCTACCTTTTACAGAAAGACTTTCCCCCCTTAATTCTAGTTAGTACATTAACAAGAATCTCTTATGTACCTACCATGCACAGACACCCCCTTAATTCATACTCTCACCTCCTGAATTTTAAAGCCTTTGTAGCATGTCACTTGAGTTCAGTAATAGAATTAACATAATGGTAGAGAGAGCTCTTCTTGCTTTGATGTGTGGTTTTGTTGTTCAGTTGTTTCAGTCATGTCTGATTCTTTTGTGACCCAATTTGAGGTTTTCTTGGCAAGGATACTGGAGTGGTTTACCATGTCCTTTGCCAGCTCATTTTACAGATGAGGAAACTGAGGCAAACAGGGTTAAGCAACTTGCCCAGTTCAAATAGCTAGTAAGTGTCTGAGGCTGGATTTGAACTCATGGAGATGTCTTGCTGATTTCTAAGCCCAGTGCTCTATCCACTGTACCACCTAACTGCCCAATTATCATACATTATGAATGTGAAATTGAACTTTTCATTTGCCACATTACTTTGAGACATTCCCAGTCTTAGATAAGTGACTTCACTCTGTGATGACCTACAATTCATCCTATCTTTACCTTGTTTGTAGACAGTTATTTGCAAATTCTCTCCCCCACTAGACTGTGAGCTTCTTGAGAAAGGGAACTGGTTTTGATTGGGTTTTTTTGTCCTTGGCAGAGTTCCTCGTGCATAGTAGGCACTTAATAAATTCTTGCTGACTTACTGACTTTTCGCAGAGGGAAGAACTAGGAGAAACAGGAAGAAGGTTGAAGAGTAAAATTGAGGCTTGATGGCAGGGCAGACTTACAAAAATAGATATCTAAAAGTAGAAAGTACCTCAAGAGTTGGTGGGTTTGCCCTCCTTGGGGGTCTTCAAGTAGAGGCTCAGTGGTCACTTTATGAGTATGTAATGTAATAGCTATCTATTCTTTCATATACTCATGAGTCTAAATAACTTTGTTAAAACTCTTTAGTTTCTGTGATTTGTGAGTGGAGTTGGACATTTATCCCTTTCACTTTGGATAGTGCATTTTTATTCATTGCAAACTAAGAATGATTTGGCCGCTAGGTGGTGCAGTGGATAGAAAGTCAGGCCTTGGTCAAGAAGACTCCTCTTCTTGAGTTCAGATTTTGTAAGTTACTCCAGTATCTTTGTCAAGAAAACCTCAAATTGAATTGAATACAACTGACAAAACCAAACAACAGCAAAAAAGATTAATTTAGCTGTGCCAGCTGAATCACACTGTTAACTCATATTGAGCTTGCATTCCACTAAAACTTACTACATGTAACCTATATAAAATTGTATGCAATCTTGGGGAGGGAGGGGGGAATGGAGTGGGGAAGGAGGCAGAGGGAGGGAAAAAAATCTAAGTTATATGGTAATGATTGTAGAGCACTGAAAATACAAAAATTTTAAAAAATTGTTCATAAAAAATGAAAAAAATAAAATAAAACTTACTACATATAACTCCTGAATTATATACTTGCACTATGGATTTTTTAAAGAAAGTATAGGACTTTACATTTATCCCAATTAAATTTTATCACATTAAGCTTGACTTGTTCCAGCCTCTCTGGTCAGTGATCCTTGCCACCTTTGTTTGATTTTGAAACAATAACAGGTCTACAACCAATAAGTTCCATATTCTTCTGTTTTCAAAAGCATTCATATTTTTCTTTCTGCATACATGTGCAGATGGACTGAGTGAATTTAGAACTTTACTTAGGAAAAAGGTAAATGTTCTCTCTATAATACTTGGAGGGCAAGGTTGGGACATCATATTTCTAAGCATTTCTGAGTTTATATATCTGCAGAAATGCTTCAACCATTTCTTTAACCACAAAGAAGCTCTATCCTTTCTTTTAGTGTGTTCTGTTTGTCAACTTAAAAGAATATGATTGCTTTAATTTTTTTGAACTTCAGTATTTGTCAGTTATCAGATCACTCTCTTTTTTGTGGGGGGGTGGAATTAGAATTAGCTAATAAATGGTGAGTTTCCTATTAGTGGGGAAGAGATAATTTATATTTTCAGGTCTTGAATTTCAAAACCATTGTGGCACATTACCAGTATCAGAAATGAAAAGACTGAATTCACCATCAATGAAAAGGAAGTTAAAGCAATTATAAGAAACTATTTGGCCTAATTATATGCAAAAAAAAAATCTAACAACTTAAGTAAAATGAATAAATATTTTACAAAAATATAAATTTCTCAGATTAAGAGAAAATTAAATAAAATACTTAAATAATACTATCTTAGAAAAAGAAAATGAACAAGCCATAAATGAGCTCCCTAAGAAAAAATTCTCTGACCCCAGGTGGATTTTGCCAAATATTTTGATTTTATTATTTTTTCCCTTTTTTTTATTAATTTATTTTTAAATTTTCAATATTCACTTCCACAAGATTTTGAGTTCCAAATTTTCTCCCCATCTTTCCTCTGCCCCCACCCCAAGACAGTGTGCATTCAGATTACCCCTTCCCCCAGTCACCCCCTCCCTTCAAATCACACCCCCCTCCTCTTATACACTTCCTCTCTATTTTCTTATAGGGCAGGATGGATTTCTGTACCCCATTGCTTGTATGTCTTATCTCCCAGATGAATGTAAATACAATTTTTAACATTCATTTTTAAAACTTTGAGTTCTAACTTCTCTCCCTTCCTACGCACCCCCATTGAGAAGGTGAGCAATTCAGTATAGGTTATACATGTGTAGTCATGCAAAACACTTCCATAACAGTCCTGTTGTGAAACACTAACTATATTTCCCTCCATCCTGTCTTGCCCCCCATTTATTCTATTCTGTCTTTTGACTCTGTCTCTCCTCAAAAGTGTTTACTTCTAATTACCCCCTCCTCCCATTTGCCTTTCCTTCTGTCATCTTCCTTCCTTATCCCTTTACCCCATACTTTACTGTAAGGTAAGACAGATTTTCATATCCAATTGAGTGTACATGTATATTCCCTCCGTAAGCCAAATATGATGAGAGTAAGGTTCACTCTTTTCTTCTCACCTCTCCTTCTTCCCCTCCATTGTAAAACCTTTTTCTTGCCTCTTTATGTGAGAGATAATTTATCCCATCCTATTTTTCCCTTTCTTCTCCCAATATATTCTTCTCTCACCCCTTAATTTTATTTTTTGAGATGTTGCCCCTTTGTATTCAACTCACCCTGTGTCTTCTGTCTATATATATAATCCAACTATCCTAATTCTGAGAAAAGTCTCAAGGGTTACAAATATTATCTTTCATGTAGAAATGTAAACAGTTCAACTTTAATAAGTCCCTTTTGATTTGTCTTTCCTGTTTATCTTTTCATGCTTGTCTTGATTCTTGTATTTGAAAGTCAAATTTTCTATTTAGCTCTGGGCATTTCAGCAAGAATGCCTTAAAATCCTCTATTTCATTGAATGTCCATTTTTTCCTCCTGAAGTATTAAACTCAGTTTTGCTGGGCAGGTGATACTTGGCTTTAATCCTAGCTCCTTTGACCTTCAGAATATCATTTTCCAAGCCCTCTGATCTCCTACTATAGAAGCTACTAGATCTTGTGTTATCCTCATTGTATTTCCATAATACTCAAATTGTTTCTTTCTGGCTGGTTCTAATATTTTCTCCATGAACTGGGAACTTGGAATTTGGCTACAATATTCCTAGTAGTTTTCTTTTTGGAATCTCTTACACGAGGTGATAGGGTGGATTCTTTGTATTTTTTCCCCTCTGATTCTAGAATCTCAGGGTGGTTTTCCTTGATAATTTCTTGAAAGATGATGTCTGTTCTCATTTTTTTGATTATGGCTTTTAGGTAGTCCAATAATTTTTTAAATTATCTCTCCTGGATCTGTTTTCCAGGACAGTGGTTTTTCCAGTAAGATTTCACATTGTCTTCTATTTTTTCATTCTTTTGGTTTTGTTTTATAATTTTTTGATTTCTCTCATAAAGTCATTAGCTTCCATCTGATCCATTATTTTTTCAAGGAATTGTTTTTTTCAGTGAATTTTTGGACCTCGTTTTCTATTTGGCCAGTTGTGCTTTTCAAGGTATTCTTCTCCTCATTGGCTTTTTGGGTTTCTTTTGCTCTTTGGGTTAGTCTCTTTTTCAAGGTGTTATTTTCTTCAGCATTTTCTTGGGTCCCCTTTAGCAATCCGTTGACTCATTTTTCATGATTTTCTTGCATCACTCTCACTTCTCTTCCTGATTTTTCTTGTACTTCTCTTACTTGGTTTTCAAAATCCTTTTTGAGCTCTTCCTTGGCCTGAGACCAATTCATATTTTTCTTGGAGGCTTTGGATGGAGAAGCTTTGACTTTGTTGTCTTCTTCTGGTTGCATGTTTTGATCTTCCTTGTCACCAAAGTAAGATTATATAGTCTGAGTTTTTTTTTTTTTCTAGTTTTGGCTCATTTCTCCAACCAGTTACTTGACTTTTGTGCTCTTTGTCAAGGTGGTTCTCTGCTTCCAGTAGGGTTGGGGGTGTGTGCTGTCAGCCACTTGATCCTCTCATAATCTGTTGGCCTGGAGCTCTAGAAATTGCCACTGCCACTGCTTCTGTAACTACCACAAGCTCCTCCGCACCCTCTGCCATCATGATGTTGTGGCCAGACCATGTTACTCTCTCACACAGATCTTACAGTTTTGTATTACTGACCTTTCTAGTTGTCCTTGGTATTTTGAGGTTGAGAAGTTTAGAAACTGCTGCAGCTGCCAGTGATTCAGTCCCTCTGAGGCCTGCTGAGGCTCCATCCGTGCTAGCACGGCCTATGTTGGATTACACTCTGTTCCCATGCCTGGTGCTATAGATGCTTGCGGTTAACCTTCCAAGCTGTCTTGAGCTGGAGATTTGTTTCACACTGGCATTCTGTGAATTCTGCATCTCCAGAATTTGTTTAGAGTCACTTTTTACAGATATTTGGGAGGTTTTGGGGGAGAGCTCAAGCAAGTCCCTGCTTTTACTTCACCATCTTGACTCCATCCCCACCCCAAATATTTTAAAATATTTTATTTTTACCTCAATTGTATGTAAAAACAATTTCTTTAAATATTTTTTTAAAAAGTTTTGAATTCCAAATTCTATTTCTCCCTTCTCCCCTTACCCCTCTCCATGAGATGGTAAGCAATTTGATGTGGTTCCTACATGTGCAGTCATGTAAAACATTTCCATATTCATCATTTTGTATAAGAAGACTCAAAAAAATGATGAAAGAAAGAAAATAAAAATAGCATGCTTCAGTCTGTATTCAGACAGTATCAGTTCTTTCTCTGGAAATGGATAGGATAGCATGCTTCATCATGAATTCTTTAGGATTGTCTTCAATCATTGTATTGCTAAGAATAGCTAAGTCATTCATAGTTCTTCATTGTACAATGTTGCTGTTACTGTGTACGGTGTTCTTCTGGTTCTCTCGCTTCATTTTGCATCAGTTCATACAAATCTTTCCAAGTTTTTCTGAAATCATCTTGCTTGTTATTTCTTATGGCATAATATTATTCCATCACAGTTATATGCCATATCTTATTTAACCATTCCCCAACTGATGGATATCTTCTTGATTTTCAATTCTTAGCTACCACAAAAAAAAGCTGCTGTAATTATTTTTGTACAATTGTCTTTGGAGTATAAACTTAGCAGTGTCTACCAAATGTTCAAAGAACAATTCCAATACTATTTAAACTATTTGGAAAAATACTTAAAGAAGTCCTACCAAGTTCCTTTTATAACACAAATATAGTGCCGAAATTTGGGACTACGCCCAAAGGGCTATGCATACCTTTTGATCCAGCAATATCACTATTCTGCATCCCAAAGAGATCATTAAAAAGGGAAAAGGACCCACATGTACAAAATTACTTGTAGCAGCTTTTTTTTTGTGGTGGTAAAGAATTGGAAGTTAAGAGAATGCGCATCAGTTGGGGAATGGCTAAACAAGTTATTGCTTAGCTATAAAAATGATTAGTAGGATGGTTTCAGAGAAATCTGGACTTACATGAACTGATATCGAGTGAAGTAAGCAGAACCAGGAGAACATTGCGTTAACACCAAGATTGTATGATGTTCAACTATGATAGACTTAGCTCTTCTCAGCAATACACAATGATCCAAGAAAATTCTGAAAGACTCATGATGGAAAATACTATACATACTCAGAGAAAGGACCATGGAGTCTGAATGCAGGTCAAAGCATACGATTTTCACATTTTTGTTTTATTTATATTCTTTCTCATGTTTTTTTCCCCTTTTGCTCTGACTCTTCTTTCACAGTATGACTGATGTGGAAATATGTTTGATGTTATTGTACATGTATAACCCATATCAGATTGCTTACTGTCTTTGGGGCGGGAGGTAGGGAGAGAGCAAAGGAGAAAAATTTGAAACTCAGTCTTATAAAAGAAAAGAATGTTGTTAAAAACTACCTTTATATGTAATTAGAAAAAATAAAATACTATTTGCAAAAAGGAAACAAATGTAGTACTGATATTAAATGTAGCTTAAAATAGATTATGTCTTTCTAAAACCATCAACAAGCTTTATCTGTAATGTGGATGAGTTAGAACCCTTCCCAGTCAGAGCAAGAGTGAGGCAAGGTTGACCACTATTGTCAGCGTTATTTGGTATTGTATTGGAAACACTAACTGTAGCAGTAAGAGAAGAAAAAGAAATTGGATGAATTAGAATAGGCCATGAGGAAATTAAAACTATAACTCTTTAGCAGACAATATGATTGTATCCTTAGAGAATCCTAAAAAATCAGCTAAAAAACAACTTGAAATAATTAACAATTTTAGCATAGTTGCAGGATAGAAAATAAGCCCATGTAAATCATCTGCATTTCTATATATATACTGCTGAGAAAAACCCAAGAGCAAGAAACAGAAAGAGAAATTCCATTTACAATAACTGTTGACGTGATAAAAGTACTTGGGAGTCTAACTGCCAAATGAATACAGTTACAAAATACTTTTCATACAAAGAAAGTCAAATAAATAATTGGAAAAATATTAATTGCTTATGGGTAAACTGACCCAATATAATCAAAATGACGATTCTACTTAAATTAATCTACTTACCATACCAATTGATCTACCAAAAAAATTATTTTGTAGAGGTTAAAAAATAATAATAAAATTCATCTGGAAGAACAAAAGGTCAAGAATATCAAGGAGATCAGTGGAAAAAATGGTTAAGGGAGGTGGTCTGGCTGTACTAGATCTCAAACTGTATCATAAAGCAGTAATTTTTAAAACAATTTGGTACTGGCTAAAATTAGAGTGGTGAATTCATGATATAGATTAAGTACACATTAAACAACTGTAAGTGACCATAGCAACCTAGTGTTTCATAAACCCAAAGATTCAAGTTTTGGGGACAAAAACTCATTATCTGACAAACTGGAAAACTGGAAATCAGTATGACAGATACTAGGTATAGACCAACATCTCACATTGTATACCAAGATAATGTCAAAATAGGTACATGATTTACACTGAAAGGGTAATACCATAAGCAAATTAGGAGATAATGGGATAGTTTACCTGTCAGATCAAAGGATAAGGGAAGATTTTAGGACCAAACAAGATATAGAGAGCATTGTGAGATGTAAAATGGATAACTTTGATTATGTAATATTTACTATTTTGCACAAACCAATGCAACAAAAATTAGGAGGAAAGCAGAAAAAATGGGAAAACATTTTTAAGGCAATATCTCTGATAAAGGTCTCATTTCTTAAATGTATACAGAACTGAGTCAAGTTTATAAGCATACAAATCATTTCCAAACTTATACATGGTCAAAGCATATGAACAGTTTTCAGATGAAGAAATCAAGCTATCTGTAGTTAAATGAAAATATTCTAAATTACTTGATTAGAAAAATGCAAATGAATAGCAATTCTTGAGGTACCTCACACCTATCAGACTTATATGACAAATAAGGAAAATGATAAATGTTATAGGGGATATGGAAAAACTAGATCACTTACTCACTGTTGATAGAGTTGTCAAGTGATGGTAAAATAATTTGGAACTGTGACCAGAGGGCTATAAAATTATGCTTACCTTTTGACCCAGTGATATCATTGCTAGGTCTACATCCTAATGAGATCAGAGAAAAAGGAAAAGGACCCATGTATATAAAAACAATTGTAGCAGCTTTTTTTGTGGTGGCAAAGAATTGGAAACTGAAGAGGTTGCCCCTCTCTGGGGGAATGGCTGAATAGGTTGTGATATGCGTATAGAATGAAATACCTTCATGCTATAAGAAATGATGCAGGAGATAGTTTCAGAAAAACCCAGGAGTACCTGTATGAACTGATGATACCAGTGACTAGAATGAGGAAAACAATCTATATTGTAAAAACAGTTTTATAAAGATAATCAACTGTGAAAGAAAGATTTAGTAACTGATCAGTACAGGGACCCACTACAATTCCAAAAGACTCATGAAACATTCTGTCCACCTCCAGATAAAGAACTAATGGACTCAGGGTGCAGATTGAATGTATTTTTTCTCCTATTTTTTTTAATTTTTACATTTTATTTTTTTAATTACATGTAAAAACAATTGGTAACATTCAATTTTAAAAATTTTGAGTTCTACCTTTTCTTCCTCATTCCCTCCTCCTTGAGAAAGAGAGCAATTTGATACAGAGTATACATGTGTGGTCATATAAAACACATTTCCATATTATCCATGTTGTGAAAGAAAATAAAGGCCAGAAACAACAAAAGAGAAAGTTAAAAAAAAAACTGCTTCAGTCTGCATTAAGAATCCACCAGTTCTTTCTCTGGAGGTGGGTAGCATGTTTTATTAGAAGACCTTGGGAAATTTTTTTGGATCACTGTATTGCTAAAAGTAGCTAAGCCATTCATAGCTAATCATACAATATTGCCATCACTCGGTCCCATTGATGGTCTTCTGGTTCTGTCCACTTCACTTTGCATCAGTTCATATAAGTAAATGATTACATATATAATTTTTTTATTTGTTTGGTTTTCTGCAATCACATGCATATAGCTTAGATTTTTCCCCCTCCCTCCCCCACCTTCCCTTTTCTCTCCTTTCTCCCCAAGACAGCATGCAATCTTATATAGGTTCTACACATACACTCTTATTAAATACATTTTCACCTTAGTCATGTTGTATAGAAGAATTAAAATGAGCGGGAAAAACCATAAAACAAAACAAAACACAAGAGAAAATGATCTGCTTCATTCTTCAGTCCAATTCCATAGTTCTTTCTCTGGGTGTGGAAGGCATTTTGCCTCAGGAGTCCATTGGGAATTTTTTAGATCCTTGCATTGCCGTGAAGTGCTCAGTCTACCAGAAAATTTCCTCACACACTGGTTGTTGCTGTATACAAAGTTCTCCTGCATTAGTTCGTATAAGTCTTTCCAGGCCTCTCTGAAATCCTCCTGTTCATCATTTCTTGTAGCACAGTAGTATTCCATTACATTCATATACAACAACTTGTTCAGCCATTTCCCAATTGATGGGCATCCCTTCAATTTCCAGTTCTTGGCTGCCACAAAGAGGGCTGCTATAATTATTTTTGTACATGTGAGACCCTTTCCCATTTTTATGATCTCTTTGGGATACAGTCCTAGAAGCGCTATTGCTGGGCCAAAGGGTAAGCACATTTTTGTAGCCCTTTGGCCGTAGTTCCACGTTGCTCTCCAGAATGGCTGGATCAGCTCACAGCTCCTCCACCAACGAATTCGTGTTCCAGCTCTCCCACATCTTCTCCAACATTTATCATCTTCCTTCTGTCATGTTAACCAGTCTGATAGGGGTGATATGTACCTCAGAGTACACATCAATATTTCCTATCTTTTACGAGAGCATGGCTCATTTGGAAATTAGTTTCACATGACCAAACATTAATAATGAAGTAGTTATTTTTCTCCTCAGTAGTTAGAAGAGTGAGCGTGGAAAGATGAAATACGAAACTAAAAACAATGTCCCTGTGCTTTAAAAAAAATAAAACTGAAATCACAAGCCGGGTTGTAGAAAAGTATTAAGAACAGAGTGAGAGTGAAGGAAGTGGAGGCTCCTTTTGTAGACGACCTTCTAAAAGAGATTAGCCCAAAAGGGAGGAGAGATCTAGTAAATTAGCAAGGAAGGGCGGATCTTTTTTTGTTTCTAATGTCATATTGTGTATTATTTATAGTTAGAGCTTTTGTGTTCATTCCTATGTTGTGATAAATGCAGCCATAGAGATAGAATCACTGTATGTACTTCTTAAAGGTACTTGCCACTGTTGAGAATCCAAATAGACTGTAGAATCCCAGACTGTCACAAGGTAGAGGTCTTCTCATCACATCCTTCCCTGAACATGAATCTCCTTTATGTGGAATGGTGTTTCTCCTCTCCCCAACAGATGCTGCAGATCAGGCAGGAGACCCAGGGATAGATCATCTGACATCACCCAACCGTTAATAGAGAACTCTGAGCAGAGGTGAAGATGTGACTTTGAATCATCTATTCAAGTAGCCACTAGTGCCCAGGAATATAGGTGATTGGCTTTGGACCAGAAGCCTAATGGTTGCTTATTCTGGACACTGTTTGTCCTTGCCAAAGGCTCCACCCAGGCTGGTCTTTGCAGACAGAAATCTCTAGAAATGTGAGCCTTACAGCATCATAAGGACTCATTGAATGAGACTGTAGGACAGACTGCTTGTGGGGCTGTAGTGTATTCTGGGCTACACGTAAATGATGGTTATTGTGATACCCAGATGAAGAATGTGGATTCTCTAAAGAGCCTAAAGAGTTCAATAAAATTCTGGATCTCTCTCTTAGGTTATGGGGATACATGGATCAGGGGTCATTCAGCTTATTTGGGACTGTTCTCTGAATCCTCTGGGTTTTCTTCAAGTTGCGTTATGTCCTCAAACTTGACTGAGCAGACTGCACCATGGATTTTTCTAGCGTTGATTTCCCTCTCATTGTCTCTTATATGGGCCTCCATCAGATGTAATGCTTTAGCCATAATGACCTCCCTCATCTGGTCAAAACACTTACTCAGTGTTTTGAATGCTGGGTTATTAAAGGGCATCACCTGTTTGATCCCAAAGTCTTACTGATGTGTGTTTCAAGTTCTTGACCGGAGTTTCAAGTTTCATTCTGAACAACACAATTCTAAGGTTGGCCCTGATTGGCATTCCAATAGACTACAATTTAGCCGCAGTAAGCCATCTGTAGTTTCAGAGTGACAAAACTGCACTTCTTTGATCTGGGCTTGCTGCCCGGCTTATTTCACTGCAGGCTTCAGAACTGACTGGGGCCTGAGCTAAGATTCCTTTCTGTTCCTGGTTCAAAGTCCCATAGTTGCTTTCCAGTTCTGTACTTGTTTCTTACTCAGAGCCTAGGTCCTGTGCCCTTTCCTTGCTCTTGACCACTACTCCCATGCATAGGTCCCTACCTCAGTCTTTTCTGAGTCTGTGATACAACTCTGGAGTATGAAAAACAGAACTGGTAGTTGGACCCTTGGACCCTGCATAGGATCAGGGCCTTATATGGAACCTCTACTTGCTCTGTTAACAGCCACTGGCAGGTACTTGTTCAGTCATTGTGCTACAAGATTTGCTGCACTCTCCCTGGTGTTTCCTTATGCCCACTTAGTTTAGAAAAATGACTCACTCATTTTTTTCTTGGATTTTTATACATATCAATTGCTTTTTCTAGATCTTTGTGAATGGGATCTCTGGCTACCTCCTACTCCACCATTTTGGCTCTTCTCTACTTTCTTACTTATTTTAATGAAATTTTACAGAAGAATTGGAATAAAGGATGTCATCAAGGAAATGTATGATCAAAAAAGACAACACAATAATCATGATGTGAGAACAAGGGATGAGCTTGAGTGCTCAGCCCATACACTGAGGATGTTAGAGAAAGCAAGGAAGGCATTGATTGCTTATGAGCTCTGTTGTACAGGGAACATCTAAATTAATGGAATTACAGATACATTTTCATATTTGGATAATTTTTATGGTGACTACTTTATAAATGCTGCTTGATGTAAGTCATCATGATAACATTTAGAGCTGGAAAGGTCCTTAAATATCATCTAGACAGATAATCTTAATCTGGAATGTTAACCTAGATGGATTTTGAGGGTTTCTGAACCTAGATAGGAAAATAAAATTTTATCTTTGCTTCAGTATAATTTGTTTTCTTTGTAGTCCTTTGCATTTTATTCATTTAAAAACATTATTCTTGGAAGTAGTCCATAGACGAATCCACAGACTCCTGGGGGATGGGGAGGAAAACCATAGCACAGAAAATGGTCATAAACTCATTTTCTAGACTAAATCCTTTATTTTACAAATGAGGAAACAGAGACCTAGAGAAATGACATGTTGACGACTTACCTACTAAGTAGCAAATCCAAAATTTGAATCCCCGTTCTCTGATTTTGTATCTTTTTACCATACTGTGCTGCAATTGGATTATGGTTTATGAAAACTCTCTACTCAAAGTTTCAATTTTTTGAGTTCATGGTTAAATAAGAAAATTAAAATTTATTGTTTTGTTAAACATTAATAATGATATGATCTCAAGGTTGCAAAGAGATAAAATGGGGGAATTAGAGGAAGATGGTGGTGCATTGGGAACTATAGGAGCCCAGATCCCCTGTAAAGATTAAAGAGGTACCAGTTACAAAAGAATAGTATAAACTACATTACCTTGCTTGGTCGTGTTATACAGAAGGAGCACTAGGATCCTGGAGACACTTTGAAGTAGATAAGCTTGGGTAGTTTTGTAGAGCAAAACAACTGTGGGACAATTGGAGATGGGCTCCAAGAAGAATCAAGTGTAAGATAGATACAGGGTCAACCTTGGGTGAAGGGCTCCAAGGCTTAAGGTGAGCCCATACTGGGGGCCCAGTTTGAGAGCCTCCCTAGATCCCAACAGCAGGAAGGTAAGAGCCCCAAGCACAGTCTAACTCATGGGGGCTGTCCTAGAGTCTGTGACAAGAGGGAGGGCCTAAGCAGAGCTCAGGACAAAAGTAGCACTTGTGCCCAGCACCAGTGGGAGGGGTGAAGGACCTGAGGTAGAGCATAATGCAAGGTGGCCAGAATGAGGCCCTAGACAGAGCCCAGCCCCTTAGGATTAGAGAGATGCAATTCAAAACAACTCTGAGATACCACATCACACCTATCGTATTGGCTAACATGACAAAACAGGAAAATGATAAATGTTGGAGAAGATGTGGGAAAGTTGGAACAATAATCTATTGCTGATGGAGCTGTGACCTCATCTAACCATTCTGAAGAGCATTTGGAACTATGCCCAAAGGGCTATAAAAATTGGCATACCCTTTAACCTAGCAATTCCACTTCTAGGGCTATACCCTAAAGAGATCATAAAAATGGGAAAAGAAACTACATGTACAAAAATATTTATAGCAGCTCATTTTGTGGTGTGTATGTTCATCCTTCATTGCCAAAAAAGATCATGCCATCAGAGAAATAATGACATGACTTGCACTTGACTTTGTTTTGAGTGAGGGAGGGCTGTGCAGTTCATCAGCCTCACTTCTCCTCCAGAACCATCTGAATCTAGGGACCAGATATTCAAAAGGATGACTGGAGATGACCCAGGATGAGGCAATTGGGGTTAAGTGACTTGCCCAAGGTCACATGGCTAGTGAGTGTCAAGTGTCTGAGGTGAGATTTGAACTCAGGTCCTCCTGATTCCTGCACTGGTGCTCAATCCACTGTACCACCTGCCGCTCACATTTTGTGGTGGCCAAGAGGTGGAAATTGAGAGGTTGTCCATCAATTGGGAAATGACTGAAGAAGTGGTATATGAATGTAACGGAATACTTTTGTGCTATAAGAAATGGTGAACAGGTGGACTTAAGAAAAACCTGGAAAGATTTATATGAATTGATGGTGAGTGAAGTGAGCAGAACCAGTAACAGCCACAGTGTGCAGTGACTGTCTTTGATAGACTTAGCCTTGTCAGCAATCTAAGGACCTAAAATAACCCCGGAGGACTCATGATGGAAAATGCCATCCATATCCAGAGAAAGACCTATGGTCTCAGAATGCAGAGTGAAGCTGTTTTCTTTTTTGTTTTGTTTTGTTTTCTTTGTCATGATTTCTCTCATTTGTTATAATTCTTCTATTCGACATGACTAATGTGAAAATATGTTCAATATGAATATATATGTAGAGCCCATAGCAGATTGCATGCCATCTTAGGGAGGGGGATATTTAAAACTTACGGAAGTGATTGTTGAAAACTAAAACCAAATAAATTGACAAATTAAAAAAAACATTTTTACTGAAAAAAAAAAAAAAAGTGTATCCCCCTTGGTAAGAGCTCATCAAGGAGAAGGCCGGGGAGTTCAGCAGCAAGCAACCCCAGGCAGAGCACAACTCATTTGTGACCAAGCCTTGGAGCACAATAGAAAAAGTTGAGCTGTGCAGCAAGAGAAAGGAGGAGGGGGCCCTACAAGGGGCCTGGGTTGAACCTATTATCAGGGTGGCCCTTGAGAGTCCGCGTAGAAGCTGAAGAAAGAAGCCTCAGCCTCAGTTCCTTCCAGAGCCCCAGCTACAGTAGAAATGGAGCCCTAGGTCTAATTGTGCATGCAGACAATCTAGGTCTGACCCCCAGCAAGAAACAAGGCCAAACAATTCCTACAGAAGAAAGGATCAAAGTTTGTCCTCCACATTCAGTCCCAAGCAGGGCCTGCAGTACCATTTCAGGACTAAAGGAACAGAGCTGACCTAAACACAAGCCCCCATTTTTGAGTAAGCCAATGAAAATATCTGCTCTTATGAGGAAATATCTTGGCCTGCAAGAAGTCTAGGCATCGACCTTGAGGATGAAAACCCCTAAGTCCAAGAGCTGGATTGTAAGATTCAGGGAGGAAAATAAAATGTCCTGGTCATAAGGATTATAAGACTACCTGGAAGAAATGAAAGAAAAGAAACAATGCAATAGCGAGGGAGGGGAGAATGGCAAGGAGAATTGAGACTTGGGAACAGATGGTAAAAACCTCACCCAAGTGCTGAATGCTCTGAAAACTTAAATGGGCAAAACAGGAAACGTCTCACTGAGACAACAAGAAATCTTAAAACGAAATCAAAAGATTGAAAAAACAAGAACATAATGTAAAAATGACTGAAGTAGAAAAATGGTCAAGAAGAGATATTTAATAATTGTTTGATCTGAAAATGGTGGTTTTTAAACAAAAGTCTCATACCATATTTCAAGGAATGATTGAAGCTATGCATTTTCAGACATAGTTAATGTAGAATTTGTTTTGGTAGCCTGACCATATTTGTTTAAAAATTTTTAATTGTTCAATTGAGGGGGCAGAGGTAGAAATAATAAAAGTCTATAAAATAAATAGGGGCAGCTAGGTGGCACCATGGATAGAGTGCTGGACCTGGAATCAGAAAGCCTGAGTTCAAATCTGGCCTCAGACACTTGCTGGCTGTGTGACCCTGGGGGCAAGTCACTTAACCCTGTTTACCTCCATTTCCTCATCTGTAAAATGAGCCAGAGAAAGAAATGGCAAACCACCCTAGAAACTTTGTCAAGAAAATCCCAAATGAGGTCACAAAAAGTTGAACTTGATTGAATAATAAACAGAGTAGATAAATGAATAAATAAATTATTATAAATGATCATGTGGTATCTGAAAACCTTGTTTATTTGGAAAGGAGTTGAGAGTATACAAAATCCAGGACTGTGTTAGCACTGAACCTGGAGTCAGAAAGGTCTAAGCCTTGAGTCTTGCCTCAGCGTGCAACCTTTGCCTGCTTCATCTATAAAATGCAGATAATCATAGCACCTACTTCCCAGAGTTGTTGTGAAAATAATATTTGTAAAATATGTTGGAGAATTCTCTGTACCAAGAGGAGGCCAATGAATGACCGTGGGTCAAAAAGGAGGCCAAACTAAAAAGCAAAGAAAACTTGTATTAGCATGTTAAGACAACTGCTGACAGCGGCTTTAACTTCCTAGAGTTCACATTTAGTTTTTATAACTTTGCATACCCACTTAAAGTAAGCAATCTACAGCATTTTCTGGCAACTTGGGATTCATAAATGACACTTTTTACAGCAGAGGCATGGATGGAGAAAAGGGAAATCTTTTAAGGGAGAAGGGGGATGGAGAGGGAACAACCTCTAGAGAAATATTTACCATGGTACTGATAGGATGATTTGTTATCAGAATAAGACATTTACTGTGTAAGGGCAGGAGACAAAAGATGGTGACCAATACTTTTTTACAATTATGAAAGAAGTTCCTTTAGACTAAACTGTAGGGTTGAGGTATTTAGACCAGACTGCAGGTGTTACTTATCCAAGGAAAACAAATAGCTGTGAGCAGCGGTAGATCAGACCTTCCTCTTTTTACTGTCTTTGCGTAGTTTTTTATGTTGCTTCTTTAGTAACAGTTGTGAGTTACTATTAAGTCACCAGATGGCTGGCCTGTCAAAATGTGGCAGAGTGACTGTAGTTTCTACTTTCTCCCCAGAAGTGCTTTACACACCTTAAAACACTCTGATTTGAACAGGCTCATGAAAGAGCCTTTCCAAATGCCATTTTCATCAGTATTAACTGATTCCTTCCTTTTTGTTTTGACAGGTTTCAGAAATGGCTGAAGATGGCAGTGATGAAACTATGTTTATTTGTGAGTGTATAACATGAAAGAATATCGAAATTACTCAAATATATAGAGAACGGACTCAAATTTATAAGAATAACAGTCATTCCCCAATTGCTGAATGGTCAAAGGATATCAACAGGCAGTTTTCAGAAATCAAAATTATCCGTGGTCATTAAAGAATGGTCTAAATTACTATTGATTAAAGAAATGCAAATTAAAACAACTTTGAGGTACCACCTCACATCCGTCAGATTGGCTAATATGACAGAAAAGGAAAATTACAAGTGTTGAAGGGGATATGGGAAAATTGGAACACTAATGCATTGTTGGGTGGGCTTGTGAACTGATCTAACCATTCTGGAGAGCAATTTTGAACTATGCCCTAGGGGCTATAAACAGCAATAGCTGATCTGGCAATAGCCCTGTCTGGGCTGTATCACAAAGAACTTTAAAAAAAAAAAAGACTCTCTATATACAAAAATATTTATAGCAGCTGTTTTTGTAGCGGTACAGAATTAGAAATTGAGGGGATGCCCATCAATCAGGGAATGGCTGAACAAGTTGTGGTATATGATTGCAATGGAATATTATTTTGCTTAAGAAATGACAGGCAGGATGCTTTCAGAAAAACCTGGGAAGGCTTACATGAACTGATACAAAATGAAGTAAGTAGAACTAGGAGAACATTGTACCCGGTAACAACAACATTGTACAATAATCAACTGTGAATGACTTAGTTATTCTTAGCAATACAGTGATTCAGGACATTTCTGAAGGACTTATGATGAAAAATGCCATCTCCAGAGGAAAAAACTGAATTCAGATCAAAGCGTAGTTTTTTTTTAATTTAATTTTTCTTGTGGTTTTTTTTGTCAGTGTTTTCTTTCACAATTTGACTGACATGGAAATATGTTTTACATGACTGCACATGTATAACCTGTATTAAATTGCTTGCCTTCCTAAAGAGGAGAGAGGGGAGAGAGGGAAAGAATTTGGAATTAAAAATATTCTAAAAAGAATGTTAAAGATTGTTTTTGCTTGTAATTGGAAAAATTATTTTAAAAAAGAATACTGGTCATAGATTTCTTTTAACATGGAAAAATATTTTCTGAAAATCCAGGTAGTTTTTTTTTAAAGTGGGGAAGCTACAGGAAACTCATAGTAACTTTAAATAGCCCCACTTGCTAAGTGGGGAAGACTGTATAAATATCTTTAGAGTGCTAGACTTTGTACAACCTTCCTACAACCACAAATTTGCAGGTGTCAGACACTGATTCAGAAAAATGGTGTGACATCAGAAACATAAAAAAATATTTTACATTTGTAACTAAGGAATTGAAATACCAGGGACTTTTTATGGTTTCTTTCCTCCTTTTTGGAATAAATTTGCTCTTACTTTCAAAGAAATGACTACAAGTGATCTGTAGACATTTCCTTAGAGTATGTTACACATTTATGGAGTGGAATATGGAAGACATGGTTACTTAAATCAAATAAGTCATGTGTTTTGTTTTGTGATCTCAGTATTCATTCACTTTCATGGTAACCTCATTCAGCAGCTAGCAGTGTTTTTTTGCATCTACATTTTACAATTTTGTTAAACATTAAGATTTTCTAGCAGTCTGTTAAATTATAGCTAGCCATGAATGCTGCCTTTGAAGAGATCTGTTTATCTGTTTACAGGGTGTGAAGACTGTGGTCAGTACCATGATTCAGAATGTCCAGAGTTGGGTCCAGTGGTGATGGTAAAAGACTCTTTTGTATTGAGCAGGGCAAGGTGAGCAACTTCCAATGTATTGTTTTATTTTACATGTGTGATTTGTGTGTGTGTGTGCACATGTAACTTACATGCACACCTATACATGTATAAATGATTTTAAAATCTTGTTCTTCTAGTTTGTTAAGGTTGCTTAACAACTTTGGTGAGAGAGGAAAAACTTTTTGTTTTCCAAGAAGAAAGAATGAGTTAAGAGGTTTAAACAGAGCAGTTAGAAACAGACTTTTCCTCAAAATTTCTGGATGGCATAAATGATTTTCGTTGTAGTATGACTAAACAGTTTTTTGCCATGATAAGGAAGGATGTAATTTAATTTTTCTATAGTGAGCTGCTTTTACGTACTACTGCAAATTTCTTAAAAATACCAGGGTGATGTGACCCTTAAGGTAACAACATGTGACAGAGTACTGGTAAATTCACGTCATTGAAGTCTGTTTGTTTTGCTATACAGTATTCTATGTCTGCAAACTACAGCCTTAACTTCGAACTTCTGACTAGTATCTCCATATCTAGTCTCTCCCCAGCGTAATCAAGGTATTAGTGGTAGCAGTATGTTTGGCAGGTCCCAGGTATCAATCTGTGATTCTATTAATTGACACCTGACCTAATCTCACCTCCGCCCCCCCCAACTCCTCAAATTTCCCTGTTTCTGTGTGGTACCTCTATTTTGTATGGAATCCTGGGTTTGTAACTTGGGTGTTATCCTCAACTCCTCCCTTCCCCTCATGCCATACATGGCATATATAGAGCCAAACTCTGTTTTTGCCAATTGCCAAAGTCTGTTATTTCTTCCTCGATGACATTTCTTTCATTCTTCCTCTTCTCTCTGCTCATACAGCTATCGCCTTGATTCAGGCCTGCATTACCTCTTGGCTAAACTATTGAAACCTGCTCTGTCCACTCCAGTCTGTTGCCATGTTGCTGCCAAAGTGATTTTCCTTAAGTGAAAATCTGACTGTCACTCTCTGACTGGATAGCTACTCCAGTAGCTTCCTAGGGTCAAATATAAACTTCTCCATTTTACTTTGAAGTCCTACGCAAACCTGCCACACCTGTTTCCAAACTCCTTGAACATTCCTCACCCTCTTGTACTCCTGAATCCAGGCAGACCAGCCTTCTCTCTGTCCCCAACGTATCATGCTCCATTTCTTGTCTCTGTACCTTTGAATTCTGCCATCTAGGCAAGCTTGCTTTTCTCTGTAGTTCATGCACGATATTTTTTTCATTATGGCCTTTGAGTTGGCTATCCCCAGTACATGACTATGCTTCCTTCCTCCTCACTTAAGTCTCAGAGTCCTCTTCCTTCTAGATACCACTGAGGTTTTCTGGATCCTCTCAGTCACGACTGTCCTCCCTCAGACTCTTTCGCATTTCTTCTTTTTAGTGTTTACTCTGTACCTACAACTCCCATTAGAATCTAAGCACAGGAATCGTTTTCTTCATTTTACATCTAACATCGGTGCCTTTTGGGTCTGGAGTACACCCACTTAGGGAACTCTGTACCTCCCTCCCAAAGAGTGGAGCACATTCCATACCAAAGGAGGAGGCCAGAGAGCTCCAGATTGTTCTTCCTGGTTTAAGTAATCAATTGGATACTTACATTGGGACAGTATGATGGATCCCTGCCAAGAGTTTGATAGTCATCCTTCTGTTGCGGTGGCCAGATTACAGATTGGATCCCTGCAAAGACCCCTGGAAAGCCCGGTGGTAATTATAGAAATCAGACAAAGGGAGGCGGAGCTATAAAATACATCACTAATGATTGGTGGATATTTTGGGTTTCTACTTAGTAATGAGCTCATTTCCAGGCTTAGGCATTAAGCCAATGTTGATGGGTAAATGCCCAATCACAAGATTATATACTGGCCACCGTGTCCATGTTATGGTTTTCATCAGTCACAGTAATGGCAGTTTAATTGGGATGGCATTGAATAAGTAGATTACTTTAGGTAGGATTGTCATTTTTATTATGTGGTTCTGCCCACCTGTGAACAATTAATATTTCTCCAAGTACTTAAATCTGCTCATTTGTATAGAAAGTGTTTACAGTTCTTGTGTTTGTCTTGGCAGGCACACTTCCACACTACTAACTGCAGTTATTTTAAATGTTATTTTGCTGTCTCTTTTCTTGTAGGGCTTTGCTGGGTGATGTATAGAAATGCTGATGATTTATGTGGGTTTATTCCATATCCTGCTACTTTGCTAAAATTGCTTAAATTATATCATCATATCCTCTGCAAAAAAGAAGTGGTTCTAATTCCTTTCATTTTCTTCTTATTGTTACTAGCATTTCTTGTATAATATTGAATAATATTAGTGAAAATGGGCATCCTTGTTTCATTCCTTATTTTATTGTGAAGGTTTCTGGCTTATCCCCATTACAGATAATGCTTGGTGATGGTTTTAGGTAAACGTTTTAAGGAAAAATTCATTTATTCTGATAATTTCAAGTATCTTTAATACTTGACTGTTGTATTTTGTCAGAAGCGTTTTCTAAGTCTGTTGATATAATTTATAATATTTATACCTTTTGTTATTGATATAAGCAGTAATGTTAGTAGTTTCCTTATGTTAAAGTCATCCCTGCATTCCTGGCATATGAATCCCACTTGGTCGCAACGTATAATCTTTGTGACATATTGTTGTAGTCCCTTGGCTAGTAATTTTTTTTTTAGGATTTTTGCCTTAATATTCATTAGGGAAATTGGTCTGTAATTTTCTTTCTCTGCTTTTGCTCTTCCTGGGTTAGATATCAGAACCACATTTGTTTCATAAAAAGAGTTTGGTAGGACTCCTTCTTTGCCTGTTACTTCAAATATTTTATTTAATATTGAAATTAGTTTATCTTTAAATATTTTGTAGAATTCACTTGTACAGCCATCTGGTTTTGATGCTTTTTTTTTCTTAGGAAGCTCATTTATGGCTTGTTGAATTTCTTTTTCTACAATAGATTTATTTAGATATTTTATTTACTTTTCGGTTAATCTGGGCAGTTCATATTTTTGTATATATTCTTCCATTTCTCTTAAATTGTTAAATATATTGGGCAAATATTGAGCAAAATAGCTTCTAACAATTGCTATAATTTCTTCTTAATTAGTAATTTATTCACCCTTTTCATTTTTTATAATAACCATTTTGTTTTCCCTTTTTAAAATCATATTAATCAATGGTTTTCATAAAACCCACTTCTAGTGTTATTTATTAATTAAATCATTTGCTTACATTCAGTTTTGTTAATCTCACCTTTAATTTTTAGGATTTCCAATTTGATGTTTAATTGGGGATTTTAAAATTTGTTCTTTCTCTAGTTGTTTTAATTGTACACCCAATTCACTGATCTGTTCTTTCTCTATTTTATTGATGTAAGTAAACATTTAGAGGTATAAATTTTCCTCTGATTACTGCTGTTGTTGCATCTCATTAAGTTTTGCTATATTGTCTCATTATTATCATTCTTGTTAATGAAATTATTGATTGTTTCTGTGACTTATTCTTTAAGATCAAGTTATCTAGTCTTCAGTTAATTTTTAATTTTTGTTTCCATGTTTCCTTTATTAAATGTGATGTTTATTGAGTTATGATCTGAAAGGATGCATTTAATAGTTCTTCTTTTCTATATTTAATTAAAAAGTTTTTATGCCCTAATAGATGGTCGGTCTTTGTAAAGGTGCCATTTACTGTATTTCCTTCTATTCTGTTTTTTCTCTCTGTTTATATTTTTCCCTTTTTTTGCCCTGTTCCTCCTCTGAAATCTAATTATTTCTCACCACTGCCTCCCTAATCTGCATACCCTTCTAGGAGTCCCTCCCTTATCCTATCCTCTTGCTATCCTGTTTCTTTTTAATTTAAGTAGACTTTTATACCATACTGTGTGCATGTGTTATTCCTTCTTTAATCCAGTTCCCACACTACCCACCCTCCACCCCTCCAGTCTAACAGTTCTTCCATTCACACCTCTTTTGTATGAGATCATTTGTTCCATTTTACCTCTTCTACCAAATTTCATATTTTAATCTCATCATAATCAGATCAACTTCAAGCCTTCAATCTGTGTATACTCTTTCAAACTATTCTTGTAATAATAACATTCTTAAGAGTTACAAACATTTTCCCATATAAGAAGTAACCAATTAAATATCTTATAATTAGTCTTTCATGTTTTTACCTTGTTATGTTTCTCCCGAGTCTTGTAAGTCAGATTTTCTCTTCAGCTCTGGTCTTTCCCTCAAGAATACCAGAAAATCCTCTAATTCATTAAATATTCATTTTCCCCCCTTGGAGGATTACACTCAGCTTTGCTTTGTAGGTTATTCTTGGTTTCAAACCCAGCTCCTTTGGTCTTCAGAGTATCAATGCCTTTCAGTCTTGTAATGTAGGTGCTGCTAAGTCCTGTGTTATCCTGACTGTACCTCCACAATATTTAAATTGTTTCTAGTTGCTCTCTTTGACCTGGGAGCTTGGAGACTTAGCCATAAAAATCCTGTGAGTTTTCATTTTGTGATCTCTTTCAGGTGGTGATCAATGGATTTTTTTGAATTCTCTTTCAACCTCTAGTTCTAATACTTCAGGGCAATTTTCCTTAATAATACATTTAAATATAATGTCTACACTTTCTTTTTGATCATAACTTTTAAGTAATCTAGAAATTCTTACGTTATCTCTCCTTGGTCTGTTTTCTAGGTCATTTATTTTTCTAATGAGAATTTTAACATTTTCTTGTATTTTTTATCCTTTTGATTTTGTTTTATTTCTTGATGTTTATGAAATCAATAGCTTCCTCTTTTCCAGTTCTAATTTTTAAGGAGATACTTTCTTCCATAAGTTTTTTATCTTTTTCCAGTGAGTTCACTTTCTTTTCATGATTTTCTTGCTTTATTATTATTATTATTATTTCTTTTCCCAATTTTCTCTCAGCCTCTCATATTTGATTTTTAAAGTTCTTTTTAAGCTTTTTCCAAGAATTCTTTTTTTGGCTTGTGACCATTTTACACTTGTCTTTGTAGCTTATTTGACTTCATTGTCTTCTTCTGAGTTTGAGCCCTGATCTTCTCTGTCATCATAGTCGTTATCTATGGTCAGTAAAACCAGGGTTTACTTGGTTTTTTTAATGGTCTTTTTCTTGGTTATTAACTTTATGTTAGGGTCAGGCTCTGCTTCTGGGATGTGGGGCATATTATCTCTGACTTCAGGTTTCTGAGCTCTGTCTAGGGGTCTTTGACTTCTTGGTTCTTCTGGTGTTCTATGATTTAAGGCCAGGTGTGGTCACTGTTCTTCCAGCTCATGCCTCAGTCTATGAGTGAGCACAGTATGCCTCTTCTACCCTGAGCTGTGCTACCAAAGACCTGATTGCCACAGTAAAAGCTCTTGCTTCCTGGGGTCTTTCCAGGCTGCAAGTGAGCACAGGCAGCAAGTGAGCCCACCGTTCTGCGCCATACTCACCTGCATATGCTCCCCCTCCCATAGCCGCGACCTAGCACTGGCCCTGCATCCAGCACCAGTGGAAGCCCCCCTCTCACTCCTTCGGTCTTCCCCTGATCAGCCATCAGACCTCCATACTGTGCATGGGGTAAAAGTTCTGGAAGTTAAGGCTGCCCCTAGACTTGCTCTTTGTTGATTTGGCATCTGCACTTCACTCTGGCCAGACCACCACCCCAGAAGGTTGGATCCCTCCTAACATCCTCCCAAGTGGTCTTAGGTTGCATAATTGCTTTATCCTGCCTTTTAATTATTTCTGCCACTCTAAAATTCACTTTGAGGAGTTATTTTAAGGTATTGGTAATGGGAAGGGATTTGGGAGAGTCATGTAATTTCCTGGCTTATTCAGCCATCTTCCCACTCATATTTTTTTATAAATTACTTACAAGAACTAAGAGATTTATTGAGCATTCTGAGGGCCTTCTTTCTCTAGTTCTCTTGACTTGCATGGCTACCAGTGAAGCAAGTATACTGTCCATCAATTATTCTTTTCTCCAACCATGAGAGTAGCCCATCTTTTTTTCCAGTCACTTAATTATCTTGTTAACATCCTTTATGCTATGTCCTGATGGACCACCTATATAGGTTATCTGTTCCCCTGCATTGTTAAGTTCACAAAAGTACTTTTTTTTCTAAAATTTGTTTTAGAATGCTGACATCTGCATAAATATCAATTAATCAAGGTCCTTATTTAACATTTATTTGAAGTTCATTATTACAAATGGTTACAAAGAACAGAATTATGGAAATGAACTAGTTAAGAACCACTAATGGCAATGAAATAACCTGAGCAGAAGTTGCAGTTTTAAGAGAAACCTTTGGATTTTAAGAGAAACCTTTGGATCTCACTGAATTATGTGCCATTTTGGGGCCATGTTTCTGTTGTGTTTCCTTTTTAGGTCATCTCTTCCTTCCAACTTAGAAATCAAACAGTTAGGAGATGGAACTGAAGGAGTATTTGCAATAACTCAGCTGGTTAAGCGAACACAGTTTGGTCCATTTGAATCCAGGAGAGTTGCCAAATGGGAGAAGGAATCTGCTTTCCCACTGAAGGTATGAAATCACCAGACATGAGATCTTTTTGTTTTTATAGTCTCTATCCTTTATATCCTGAATATAAAGAAATACTATTAGTTTTTATAAATTCAGTGATGTCTCTAAGCATTACATGACCTCATTTTTAAACATTTCCAGTTTTTATCTAATAAAATGTAAAAGTTTTGCACAAAAAAACCCCAGTACTACCAAAATTAGAAGAGAAGCTGGGAAAAAATGCTTCCATTTAGGATAATATGTACCGGATGATTAGAAAAAAAGATGTTTTTATTTTCTCACCTCACAAGCTAGATTCATAATATGATTTTACAGTGTGAACATGTACACACTTAAGAGTTAGGGAATAACATGGAAATAAACATTTGTTTGCCAACATTATGTTAAGTGCTTTAAAAATATTATCTCATTTGAACCTAGCAATAACCATATGAAGTAGATTCCCATTTTACAGTTGAGGAAACTGAGGCAGACAGAAATTAAGTGAATTAACCAGAGTCACACATCTTTTAAGTTTCTGAGGCTAGATTTGAACTTAGAGCTTCCTGAATCCAGGTCCCAGTATTAGTAGGTAACTTGCTATTGAATCTTCTTCAATATGTCGCTTATGTTCATTGTGGTCCTTTTTTTTTTCTTTTCAGATCATAATTAAAAGTGATTATTTGGTTTTGCATAGTTTAGAACCACACAGGAAGACCCAGGATCTTCTCCCTGATAGCACATTTGCTTCACTAAATGTGTGTTGAATTACATAGTTCTATACCCAGGAGAGCATTGAGTTCAATCTGAGTTTATGTGAATTCTTGCTAATTTATATTCTAGTCGTTCTGTACCAATTTTTCCTCCAGATTTGTAACCCTAGGAGACATTCGTTCATTTCAGTTAATTCATTATTGATGAGGCACCTATTATGTTCTAGGAACTATACTAGGCATTAAGGATACAAAGACAAAAATGAAAGAGTTCTTGGGGGAGTTTATATTCTTTTGGGGGAAAGGAGAGAAGGAAGCAGGAGAGGAGAGATTTAACATGTAGAAAGATAACTAAGTTTGAAATTCAAAGTAATTTCAAGATGGAGAAAGTATTAATACCTAAAGATAGTTGTGGAGAATTAAAAAAAGAGCTTCATGAGAGCGGTGCCTTTGAAGAACTCTCTAAGGCAGACATACAGTCCAGAGGCAGGACGTAGACTGTTGTATAGGGAAGAGCTAGCATGAAAATTTGACTGGGACAGAGAGTAGCTGGAAGGGAGTGAAATGAAATTAGACTGCAAACATAGGTGGAACCAAGTGATGGGGAGACCCTTCAGTGCTAGACTAAGAGTCTGTATTCTGTCCTAGAAGCACCAAGGAATCATTAAGTGTAGGAGATAAAAGACAGACCTGCTCCCAAAGAGTTCACATTCTGATTGGAAAGACTATATGTAAATAGGTAAATACATGATGCATAAAGTGTAGGTTTAGGGTAATTTAAGAAGGAAAGTTACCAGCAGCTTGTAGGGCCATTTAAGGTGAGATTTGAGCTGTCCTAAAGGAAGCTGGGAAGACTGAGAATTGTAGGGGAGGGAACAGAACTTTCCTCCCTTGGGGGTTACCCAGAGCAAAGACACCAAGATGAGATCTGTAGTGTCATGTGTTAGGAAGAGCAAATACGTCACTGTAGCCAGATCAGCATATGTGTGTTTGTATGTGTATGTGTGGTCATGGGAGATGGGGAAGGGGGAGGGAGGAATAAAGTGTAAGGTTACTGGCTAAATAAAAGGTGCCCAGTTGTGACAGGCTTTACATGCAAAACAGAATCTTACATTTTGATCATGAGGGTAATAGGGAGCCACTGAAGCTCCATGATTAGAGGAGTTAACATAGTCACACCTAAACTGTAGAAAATCAACATAGCAGCTGAATAGAAGATTCACTGGAGTGTGGAAAGATGTTGACTGGGAAACCAACCAGAAAGCTACTGCCGCAGTTGAGGGGAGAGGTGACAAGGTCTCACATCAGGTTGCAGTTGTGTAAGTGCAGAGAAGGGCTTCATGTACAGGAGATGTTGATTCTGGGAGCCTCTCTTCTGTAAACATTTTTAGGGCTTCTAACCTTGCTTCTCCCGCTCAAGACTAGACTCTCCAGTTTTAAGTAGAGCTATGATTTCATCAATGTGCGTACTTCCTTTAATGATGCAGACTGTAATACATCAGTGCCTTATAATCCTGTGAAGTTTTCATTTATAGGCTTTCAAAAACCCCTCCCCAGCACAATAGAGATCTTTTTCTTGTGTTCTTTTAATATTCTGTAGTGACTTGTAGTGCTCCTAACTGTATACCTCTCAACATTTGCCCTTATCACATGACTAATCTACCTCTCTGATCATGCAGTTCTTGAATGTTAGCTTTTATTCCAATTCTTGTCTATACATCATTATTGATCAAACGTTTGCTACCTATCTATGCCCAACATACATCTCTCCTTTACTTTTGGGTATTCTTGCATTTTTTTTTATTCTTTAAGGATTTAAAGAGAAAGCATGGCTAATTTGTCTTAAAAAAAATCTGGATGATTTAGTGAATTGCAAACTTGTTATGAGTAAACACTGTGATATGGCAGCCAAAACAGCTAATGCAGTGTCAGACCTAATTAAGAAAGACATAGTGGCCGGGACTAAGGAGGTAGTGATTTTACTGTACCCTACCTTGGTCAGACCACATCTGGAGTATTGTGTTCAATCTGGGGTGTTGCATTATAGGAACGAGATTGATGAACTAGAGGGTATTCAGAAGTAGGTGGTAAGGATAGTGACAAAATTGGAGATATTCATCCCAGAGAAGAGAGGACTTGGGAAACATGATAGCTTTCATCATGTATGGGAAAGGTGTGGAGGAGGCATTAGACTCGTTTGGCCCTAGTGGAAGGAATCATATTCATTCATAGGTGAATAGTATAAAGTGAGAGGTGTAGGTTAGATGTGAAGAAAAATTTTCTAACAATTAAAATATCCAAAATGATTTACTTTGGGAAGTAGGTTCGTCCCTTCCTTGTCATACTCATACCTCCCCTATTCCATTACACAAAGAGATTGAATGATTTTTTTGTTGAGGCCATCGTAGATGTCATGCATCTTCATAATGGGTAGGATTTTTGGATTCTTTCTAACTCAGATATTCTGTAATTCTGAGAGTATGGTGTGCCATAGTTTGTAGACATAAAGTTTTGGTGTTTCCCAGATTAATTTATCTTGCTCTTTTCATCGTACTCAATTCCACTCAACCCATTGTCCATATATAGTCAGTGCCATTCCATTTTAAGTAAGTATACTGTTAAATTAACTCAGTAAGCTCCCATCCAGCTGTATGCCATTCATAATTTGGGCATTTTTCCTATATTTGAGGTTTTCTATGTTCATTGTTAGGCCAGTTTATTTTGAATGAATTTAATGAATTTCGTTAAGGAGTAGAATGTGCTGATCCTAATCAGGCTGGTCCCCTCGTTGTTTAGGTTCAACATTAGAATAGATAAAGACACTGGCCAATCTTCCAGCCATCAGCACAACAAGGTTTACTTAACCAGGAAGAATACACACTCAGCCCTTGTAGACAGCCACATTACAGCAGGCGCACTGAAATATGTCTGCTCAGCAGGGCAGGGTGTGGTGACTTGCTGGCCTTGAGACATCTACCTAGTCTAAAGGACTCTGACTCTAAGTAAGTCAGCATTTTTATGCTCTTAGGTAAAGAGAAGCCATGTCACTATGGTCTCAGGCCATCAGAAAGCTCTCAACAGCTAGAAACTTGAGCTCTGCTCCCTCTGGGCCAATCTTGGGAACACCTTTCTTAACTATTCAGAAAGTAAGTAGCCTAACATGGCATAGTTAGGGAACACTATTCTCTCCTGTTCCACTGCTCGATGCAAGGTCCTTAAGGAATTTTTATTATGTAATTTAAATGGATTAGGGCCATAACTGCATAGCCCTACTCTCAGAGATACCATCAGTACTAAAAGAAAAAGGAAAAAAAGCTAAAGTGGAATATAGGAAAAACAAAAAGAACAAAAAAAACTCGGTGATACTCTAAATGAGCGACTAAATGTGAATAAAATTAAAACTAAAAGCTTTGCCTCCCTGCTTTTGAAGAAGCACATCCTAGAGCTCAGTGATAAGTGCTGTCAAATCTTTGCAGGTAACACTGGATGTCTTGATAAACAGGAACAAAGATAGGAACAGCAGAGATGCAGAACAGACAATGATACTCGTCACAGTTACTTTTTTCACAAGTGAAGTTCATCTGTAATGAAATATCTGAGTGGTCATTATGCCTTTGCATACATGCTATCTTGGTGCCAGTGTTGATCATAAGAATAGCCCTGTACCAACAACCCCTCAGTATTTCTTAGCCTAATAGCCAGGAATCCTCCCTGGGAGTCCTAGTGGGAAAATATCAAATTTCTGCTGCTTAAGAGACCTCTACTTGGGGGTACTTCCTTCTCTCAGAGTGCTTGGATAAGGCCTCTCATTCTCTTTCATCCAAGATTCAGGATTACCAGGTCAGTAAGACATTCTCCTTTATTCCTGGTAAATACACATCTACTATTATTATGATCAAATAATTTTACACATACCCCTGTGCTATAAGAAAGCAAGGCATTTTTCTATCCTTCTGAGTTCCTGCAAGCCCTTTCTTGGGAAAGAATTGTTCAAACCATCATAGAGGAAAGTTTCGATACCAGCCAAGTGAGGGGAACCTGAGCTGTTTGCCTAAGGTATATAGACCCTTCAAACCTTGAAGTCTGGATAACTGCATTGGGGAAGGAGTAAGAAAGGACTAGAGAGGAGCTATATCCAAAATTTTTCATCTTTCTGGAGATTGGATTCAAGAAACTCCCAAGCTAGGGAACCCTTTCCCTTCTTAGGGTAGCATTGATTTATCACTGGTATGGCTTCTTAAAAGTGGAATACTTGTCCTTATCAGTCAGGGACTTAATGTCTATCAGTAAGTCAGCTTTTACTAAGTGCCTACTATGTGCCATCCTGGCGCAGCTAGGTACCATAGTGGATAGAGTGCCAGGTTTGGAGTCAGTAAGACTCATCCCCCTGAGTGCAAATCTGACTTCAGTTTCCTACTAGCTCTGTGACCCTGAGCAAGTCACTTAACCCTATTTGTCTCAGTTTCCTCCTCTGTGAGATGAGCTGGAGAAGGAAATGGCAAACCACTTCAGCATCCTTGCCAAGAAGACCCCACATGGGGTCACAGAGAGTGGATATGATTGAAAAAGTGACTGAACAACATGTGCTAGGCATCGTGTTAAGTAATGGGGATACAAATAAAAGCGAAAGATGATCTCTGCCCATGAAGAGTTCATGATCTAACGGGGAGATGACAAACAAATAGGTACAAACACACTATATACAGGGTGTGTGTTCGTCCTTCATTACTGAAGAAGACCACACCATCAGAGAAATAATGACATGACTTGCACTTGACCTTATTTTGAGTGAGGGAGGGCTGTGCAGGTCACCAGCCTCACTTCTCCTCCAGAGCCATCTGAATCCAGTGACCAGATAGTCATCAAGATGAGGCAACTGGGGTTGTGACTTGCCCAAAGTCACACAGCTAGTGAGTGTCAAGTGTCTGAGATGAGATTTGAACTCAGGTCCTCCTGACTCCTCCACAGGTGCTCTATCTAGTGCACCACCTAGCTGCCCCCATATCCAGCGTAAATAGGAAATAATTAGTAAGGAAGTCACTGGAATTGAGAGGGTTTGGGTGCATCTTCCTGTTAATGAGATTTTAGTTGCACTTAAAGGAAGCCAGGGAAGCCCGTAAATGGATGAGGAAGGAGAACATTCCAGGCATTAGGGACAATCAGAGAGAATACTTGAAACTGAAAGATGGAGCGCCTTGTTCATAGAACAACAAAAAGGCCAGTGTCACTGGATCAAAAACTATGAGGGAGGGAGTAAAGTATAAGAAAACTGGAAAGGAAGGGGTTAAGTTACGAAGAGTTTTGAATGCCAAACAAAGCATTTTGTATTTGATTCTGGAGGTCATAAGGAGCCAGTGGAGTTTATTGAGTAGGGGAATAACATGGTTGGACCTGTGCCTTAAGAAAATTCCTGGTGGCTGAATGGAGTATGAATTGAAGTGTTGAGAGACATGAGGTAGGCAAACCCACTGGCAAGCTATTGCAGTAGTCCTGGTGTGAGAAGATGAGGACCTGTACCAGGTCATGGCAGAAAAGAAAATTTGACATATTTGGGAAATGTTGCAAAGGTAAAATCAACAGGCCTTGGTAGCAGATTGGATATGGAATGTAACAAATGTGAGAAGGTGGGAATGATACCTATATTGTGAGCCTGCAGAACTGGAGGGAGGAAATAAGGAAATAGAATGAGTTCTGTTTTAACTGGATATCTAGTTGAAGATATCTGAAAGGCACTTGGAGGTCAGCAGAGAGATTGGGGCAGCTACATGGCTCAGTGGACGGAGTGCTGGGCCTGGAATCAGGAAGACTCTTCTTCCTAAATTCAAATCTGCTCACTCACTAGCTATGAGACTCTGGGCTAGTCACCTAATCCTGTTTGCTTTAGTTTCCTCATCTGTAAAATTTGTGGGAGAAGAAAATGGTAAACCACTCCAGTATCTTTGCCAAGAAAACCCCAAAAGAGGTCATAAAGAGTTGAATATAACTGAAAAATTACTAAAACAGAGAGATTGGGGCAGGAAAGGTAGATCTGAGAATCATCAACATAAAGATAGTAATTAGATCCATGAGAGCTGATGAGATCACCAAGTGAAATAATTTAGAGGAAGAAGAGAAAAGAGCCCATGACAGAACCCTGAGGGATACCAATTAGAGAATCTGAAAGAGGATCTAGAAAAAGAAACTGGAGAGGTCAGGTAGGTAGGAGGAGAACTAGGAGAGAGTGGTATCCCAAAAACCTAGAGAGAAGAGGATCAGGGAAAAGAGAGTGACTAAAAGCAGCATCAGAGGCTGAAGAGAGGTCAAGGAGAATGAATGTTGAGAAAAGGTCATTGGATTTTGGCTATCATTGGTAACTTTGGAGGGAGGAGTTTCAGTAGAATGATAAGCTCAAAAATCAGATTTTAAGGGGTTAAGAAGAGAGTGAGAGGGGAGAAAGTAGACATCGACTAGGGATAGTATTAAAGGGGCAAACCTCTTGTCCTGAGATGGCATAAAAGTGTCATTTTGCCAGTAGAGGGTGTTAGTAGAGTGCCCACCTATAACGCCAATGTGATACCCATAGCAGCTGCTACAAACATATATGCGTATCTCCATGCTTGGTTTGCAAAATATAACAAACTCTCTTCCTCCAAGACCATTTGAAACATCCCTATTGGGATAGCAGTAGGCAAGATTTAGTATGGTACTCATTACCAATCCAAGGAATGCCAACATTTCTTTCCATCAAACCTCTCTGTGAGCAAGTTCCCCTAGGCAACTTTCTCTATCTCTGTCTGTGTCTCTATCTGTCTGTCTGTCTATCTGTCTGTCTCTCTCTCTCTCCCTCTAATATAATATATACTATTTTCAATCAAAGATTCTGCATTTCATTGGCTTACTGCAAAAAAGGTATGGGAATCCCTGTGGCCCAGAGCCTAATTGGCTTTATGCCCGGGCTCCAGATGAGGCCTGTTAATGGGTGGGGAAGATCTTACATTCCTTTAACCTCACACCTAACTCATATGCAGGCAGCTCAGGACAGCACTGTCCTTATTTAGATGGATTCCTTGCCCCTACACCCAGCACAACATGCCTACATGGTTCTCATGTCTACTTTGGCAGAGGACTCACCGACCAAGCTGTTGTTCTCATGGTGCCTTCAACCTAGTTATTTAGTTGAGCAAAGATCACATGTCTCTGATGGTGACTTACATGCTTCACAAATAACCATATGCAGTAGGAATTACTGGCAAAAATCTTTCATGGATACTGACTCCAGAAGAAAGATCCCTTGATTGTCTAGGTTCCAGACCACTTGAACAGGTCTATGGCCACTATCCAGGAATCAGTAGATATAAATATTTTATCTTATCCATCCCTCAAATGCCAACCATGTGACCTGTGGCTCAGACCATTGTAAGGACTTGTTAGTGCTCCATGCCCCAGAGTATCTCCTGTTACCAGATTAATAGCTACTTGAATTTGTCTCTTGTAGAGGACAGAACCATTAGTAAACCAGGCAAAATGGTGCTTCTCAAGAGCTCATCTGATGGAAGCCCATTGGACTAGGGGAGGAGACGGAGTTTCTGTCTATCTTCAGATAGGTCTGAACAGGAGATCTCAACCTCAGGCATATCTTGTTAAAAGGTGTATCTTATTAAGAGCACTGGGATCTGCACAATGGTGATTTTGAATGTACTAGTTTTTATTTACTGATCAAGACTTCCTATCTCCTGTCAATCTTCCTTTACCACAGTCATGATGGGCAGCTCTGGACAGAGTGCTATGTGACCTTGCACCATCTGTTTACTAGCAACTAGGTCCTAGTAATAGATGAACAACTGCTTTTCTAAATTGGCATAATGAATAGATGCTTTTGGAAACTTGTAGCTCCCGAAGCCCTACAGTTGCTTATTTTGGTCCCCTCTTAGTGCTTGCCAAAGGGTTCATTCACCCTGGTCTTTATGAATAGAGGCTTCCAAAAATATGGGCCCTATAGAGTCATAAGGACTGAGAGACTTCTTGGATGGTCCAATTTAGATTTAGGTCTACCCTGTTTTGGGTCCCACTCAAAAGAGGCAGAGATGCATGTGGGAACCACTAAATGCAGACCATCAGAATACTTGGGGTTGGGGGGAACAGAATGTAATTTTTCTGAAACATGAAAAGTCCAGTAGGTCTCATGAGGAAGCAAATGGATTGCTCCTGGAATCCTCTGGGTTTTCACCACCTATTGTATTCCCCAAAATTTAACTGAACTAACTGGACCCTGGATTTTCTTTATGTTGACTTCTCACCCCTCGGCTCTCATATGGGCCACAATGAAATCTAAGGCCTCTGCTCCGCAGCCTTGTTTAGCCCAGCTAACATTGTGTCATTAGTATATTGTTATATATTAATGCCCCCCAGGATGGAAGGCCTCACCGTCAGGTCTCTGTCCACCAGAAGGTAACAGCCTGAGGGAGAGAGCTCAAGTGTCCTTGGAGAAGGATGGTAAAGGTATATTTGGCTACTCAGGAATGGAAAAGAAAGTGCTGGTTAAGGCCACCAGTGCCTGAGGCCCCCAGGAAGCAGAGTCAGCAGCTAGGCACATGAGACTTAAGCCACTTTACCAATTAAGTCTTAGGGACAGCTTCCATGGCTTTTAGTAAAAGAACTAGCCTAACCTTACACCAGTTGTTGTTCAGTGATTTCGATCCTGTCCGATTCTTTGTGATACCATATATGGGGTTTTCTTGGCAAAGATACTGGAGTGGTTCTTGCCATTTCCTTCTCCAGCTGTTTTTTTTTTTTAAACAGATGAAGAACTGAGATAAACAGGATTAAGTGACTTATTTACACAACTACGAAGTATCCGAAGCCAGATTTGAACTCAGAAAGATGAATCTTCCTGGTTCCAAGCCTAATGCTATATCTACTGTGCCACCTAGCTGCCCTTGACCTTTAAAGGAGGGGGTGGAAAGTAACTTGAGTTTTTACCACACAGTAGTTCTATAATGTGGAGAGGTGAGATGCAGTCACCCCAATTTCGTGTGCAAATAAGAACATTTAGAAGAACTTATCATTAAGGGATAAGCTCTTCCATTTGAACTTTATGCAGCACATCCTTCATGACCTTTTGGTGAGAGTATCATGCTTGATCTGTTGTTTGACAATGATAGTCAAAGAATCATTGAGCAAAAGCATCTCTGATTGCATCTATTAAAAGATATTGTATAATCTTAATAATTGCATGAGAGATATTTTTTTGGAGCAAAGTCTCTTGAGCTGCAATCTTCTCTACCAAGTTAAATGCTTCTTAATAACCAACAAATTAATATAAACAAAAATTAGCAAAAAAAATTAATATGATATGATCTTTATTCTCTAATACTTTGCCTTACTATGAAGACACTAGAAATCATATGCAGAAGAATAACTTTAGTGCATGTGTAGATAATTCCCATAAAAATTTTATAAAACTAAAAAAGTAGGCACATGGAGTAGTTATTGATGTCCTCTCATCTCACTTTCTTTTTTACAATGATAATATTATCTTTAATTCTTTCCAATTATTGAGTATCCTACCCTCTTAAATACCTTGAAAGTCATTTATTCAGTGCTCTGAGAATTGAAACATAGCCAGAATGGATCTTTTCTATGTGTTCTTCTCCTGGTTTCACTGTTCTGCCTTATTTCATTTTTCCATTATTTTTATGTCATTTCCTTCTATCTCCAGCCTACCATCACCACTATAAATATACTGTGTCCTCTCTTGAAGCCTCCCATATAACATGAAGAAAGATAAGTTAAACTGATGAACAAAGCTCATGAGTCTCACAATTTAGGCCATATTCTGTGCCCTTAATCTCTCTAATAAGAAGAGGTATATGTGTTAGTTATAGCCTTTTATTTTTTTTGAAACCTAGATTGTTCATTGCAGTTAATGTGAATTCAAGTGCCTTTTAGTATTTTTTTAAAAAATATTATAATGGTCTTTGCTTTTTATCATGGCATAAAAATCTAACCAAGTTCGTTTCAATGTTGTCTTCATCATTTTTAATGGCATAATTGTATTTATTAGTCTCCTATTTAATTAGTGGGCACCCATTTTGTTGCCAGTTTTTTTTATGCCATAAAGACTACAGCTAAGAATATTTTTCTTGTATATGTGTGATGGCAAGCAAAGTGGGATTCTTCGCTGTTTTTGTTTTAGTATAATCAAGTGCCTCTGATTGAATCTTGCCTTTTATCAACCAAGAGTCTTTACTAGGAATAAAGTACAGAAACAAGAGTTTCTTTAACTACAAATAGTATATGTATTTGTATTGTTAATGTGATTAAAGATCTTCCTCACCCATTAATGGTCCTGCCCATTAAGGGGAGTTTGAGAAGGCCCACGCCTTTTGTTAATGAGGCACTGGTTCTCAAGGGTTGTGATGCCCTCTGGCTCTAAAAAAGATATAAATGCTCTGAGGGTGAGATTTTCTTTTGGGCTTACTGACTGGAAGTGTTTTATTTGGCCAGATGAGACTCTGGGCAGCTGCTAAGGAGCCCCTTGGCTTTGAAACTGTAGATATCTGTGCTTCCCTCTCTGGTAACTATTGTCAGACAGTTGGACCTGTCTGTTGATTTGTGATATATGTATTGATTATAATCAGACAGCTGGAAGCCATGTCTGTTGATTTTTGATTTCTCATTTCTCTGTATTTTCTCTGAGGTTCATGGTGTTGACTTTTGTGAATTAGAGATATGTGCTTGATTAAAGGTGATTGTTAACCCCTCAAAAGTTGCCTTTCCTTTTATAAATGCAGATCTAAGAATCTGTACATCAGGCCCCCCTCTGAATGTTGGGGTGCTTATTGATACAATATGGGAGCTCTCTTTTTTTCAAACAAGTTTCAACTTTTGTTGATATCTAAGGAGTAAAAAATAAAGAGAAAAGAAAAGTACGACTAATCTATACAATATAGTGATTATACAGAGGTCCATATCTGTAGTGCCTAGTTCTGCAAAGAAGGGAAGGCAGTTGTAAGGTCATCGAGTCAGAGCTAGACAGGACCTCAGGGGCTAAATGGTTCCGTGATCTCATTGTCTGAGATGAGGAAGCTTGAGGTGAAGTGAGTTGTTTAAGGTAGTCAACAACAGAAGAGGGATCTGAATTCAAGTGTCTGACTCTACAACTAGGACTTGTTCCATGACACAGTTAATACTGATCATCATACAATGTTTGTTTTTCTTCTTTCTTTCCATTATTTCCATTTACGTTATTGTCTTAAGCGTGTGTATTTCTTCCTAGATCTGCCTACCTCACTCTGTTTCAGATCACAGTTCCTCCCAGATATCTTTTAAGTTCTTCATGTTCATTGCTTGCATTTTGTTTTTATGCCACAGTTTATTTAGCCATTCTTTTAATTAAATTAACATCTACTTTGCTTCTAGATCTTTCCTTCTATAAAAATGCTTCTGTGAATGTTTTTTTGTTTGTTATACATAGGATTATTCTTTTTTTCCCCCCTTGATCTCCTAGGTGGTCAGCAATGGAATTTCTGAGTCAAAACACGGATATGTTACCTACTTGCTTAACCTAATTCCACAGGGGTTGGATTAAATGACTTAGCGTGACTGTCTTTACACTCCTGCAGTATCGACTGTGCCCACATCTCGTCATCTTTGCCAGTTTGTTGGGTGTGAGAAGAAATCTCAGGCTTGCTTCACTTTGGATTTCTTTTATTATTAATCATTTGGAAGTCTCTTTTGGTGTTAAAAGTTTGCATTTCTTTTTGACAACTGTCGATTCCTATTTTTTAACCATATATACATTGAATAACGATGCTGGGGACCTTTCTTCTCATTGTTAGTGAAGTGTCTGAGTAAAAGGGGATCAGCATTTGAGTAACTTTTTTTCCCCTAGTTCCAAATTGTTTTCCAGAATGGTTGTACCAGTTCATAGTGCCGCAGTCAGGGAGTCCCGTGCCTGTCTCACCACTCTTCTCTTCGGTGGGTTTCTAATGAATTTCTTCTAGTTTGAGGTAATTCTCAAAGTTGAGTTTGTATTTCTTTGATTATTAATGATTTTAGGAGGTTATTGCTAATTTATATTCCTCCCTTTGAAAAAAGCATCTGTTTCTATTCCTTGATCGCTTTTCAATAACATTTTGAAGGGGCCAGATTAGAATTATTATAATTGCATTACATTCTTATCTGTATTCTTTCTGCAGTCAGGTGGCACAGTGAATAAAGTGTTGAACCTGGAAGTCAGGAAGATCTGTGTTCGAATCTGGCCTCAAATACTTAGGAGTTGTGTGACCCTGGGCAAGTTACTTGACCTCTTTTTCCTCAGCTGAAATGGGGATAATAATACCTACTTCACCTGGGTTGTTGTAAGAATCAAATGAGATAATATTTGTGAAGAGCTTAGCACAGTGTCTGGCACATAGTAGACACTTAGCAAATGCTTATTCTTTCCCCCCCTCAAACTTTGTATCAGTTTGTATTTTGCTTTAATTAGTCGATGTTCTGATTGCACACAATTTATTATACTGCATTCATTCAATTAACCAGCTCTTTTCTGTATGTTAAGATATAGTGAAATTCAGTTTTGGGATGATTTTCGGTACTTTCCATCTCCAACATCTTCCCACTCTCTTTTGGAATAAAGTATGTAACAGATTATAAGAGTAGTAAGAAACCTTTTATTTCATTCAGAAATATCCTGACTCGCATTTCTATTTTCCTTTGTTACAATAAAGTCATCAACTATCAAATCATATGTTGACTTGGTTTGGAGGAGTTTTTCAAGTTCGTCATAGAATTATCCTGTCTCTACATCGTCTACAACAGAAATTCATGCATGAAGGGCAATCTACATGGTCTTTTTCATATTCTGATGAGCACTTCAAAATTAGATGATCAAATGTCCAGTGAAATAAGCTCTTTTGGAAGTTTTTTTTATTTAATTTATATATCCATAAATAAACTTGGCCATATCCTTGATTGATTCATAGTTTCTGCTTGGAGGAACAATCAATCCTTTCCTTTTCCTATGCCTTCTTTATGTTTTCTGGTTCCATTTACAATGAAAGTATCCATGTCACTATTGTTCATTTTCCTCTGAAGTATGGAAACCCTGATCATTAGACAAGTATGTCACATTTCTAAGTACCAATATCAAAGTTAAGGTTTCTAGATGACCCAACAGCTATAATGTTTTTGGCACTTTCTGCCCTAAAGACTGAGACTTACTTTGCATTTTTCCTTACTCAGGAGTTTCCTGTGGTAAAAGAATGTATCACTTGCTGCTGGTAATGAAACTTTGTTCTCAGGCGGCCTAGGACACAGAGCCACCTCCGTGGCATGATAACTTCTGTGTGTAGTCTCAGCTATGCAAATCCATCTGTGTGTTACCTATCTCATATCCTTAAAACATGGCCCTTGAGAAATTATTATCTTAGCTATTTCACTTTTCTTTTTTGTGCCAACGTGTCTGTAATGTTTTTTCTTATTTATTTTAGTAAATGACCATACCATTGCCTCTCCACTTGTTAGGTTTTCCAGAAGGATGGACACTCAGTTTGTTTTGATACGTCCAACGAGGATGACTGCAACTGGATGATGATGGTGAGGCCAGCAGTAGAATATGAACATCAGAACTTGACTGCCTTTCAGCATGACAGTGACATTTACTTCACTACCTCCCGGGACATTCCTCCAGGCACCGAGTTGCGAGTGTGGTATGCAGCTTTTTATGCCAAAAAAATGGAGAAGCCAATGCTGAAGCAGGTCTCCAATATTGTGCATGGTATGTGGGGGAATGATAGCCATTTGTCCCCCTTTTGTGGGGGAATGATAGCCATTTGTCCCCCTTTTTGAATATAGCCAGCCAGTATTCCACTGTGCCTTTAACTGACACCTAGCAAAGAATTCTGAATAAGTAAAATAAGCTTATTTCATATATACTGGGTTAACCTTTTTAAAGAAGGGTTTGTCTTTGGGGTGATTTGATTTGGTTGTGGCTTTTTAAAAAAATCATAGCTTGACTTTCCTGTCATTTTAAAAATGATTTACCTGTGGAAAACTTCCATTTTTCTTCTTTGTTATCTGCTCTGAAAATGTTTACAGTTAACTAAAAAGGGAGCAGGTCAGAAAATGTTAAAGAATTAACTAAAACCAGTACTGGAAAAATCACTTAAAGTTCTAGTCCTGCTAACCAAGCAGCAATAACATTATTTTTTGCTTATTAAGGATTATATGTTGCTTTTAAAGTTTTTTCTTTATCTAGGAATGCATCTTTCATCTTTTAATTGGAGAAATTCTACTCTTATCAGCTTTGTCTTGGACTTTTTCTCACACTTTATAAAGTACTCTGAGGCAGCTCTCAGCAATAATAGGAATATTGTGAGGGTTTGTCTGGAAAGATAATGAGTTCAGTTTTGGACTTCAATGAAAAGCAGTTCCATGAATGTGCAATGAAAAGTAAAAAGTAAACAAATCAGTTACCCAAGAGAAGCAAGAGTGTTTTAATAAGAGTGTTTAATAATATGTGTTGTTCTGTCATGGCCAGCTCTCTATGACCCCATTTGGGATTTTCTATCTAGAGATACTGGAGAGGCTTGCCATTTCCTTCTCCAGCTCATTTTACAGATGAGGAAACTGAGTCAAAAAGAGTTAAGTGATTTGCCCAGGGTCACACAGCTAGTGAATGTCTTAAGGCCAGATTTGAATTCAAGTCTTCCTAACTCCTGGACTCTGTCCAACACACCACTTACCTGCCTGTTATAATAAGCAGATTTCTTCATTCAGGCTTCTGAGTCTACATTTTAATCATCTAAGGCTAAAATTTGATTTTAGTTGAATTTTCAGTTTCTTCACCCTTTTTCAATGCAGTGTTTGCATACCTATAAATGCTGATTTATGTAGGTATGTTTTTCCTTATAAAATGTCCATCTTTAGCTATCTGAAACTTCTAGGAATTGTCTTTCTGTTCTTTAAGTATAACATATGCTCTTATAGGCAGTGATGAAGTAGTGTCACTGAAGGATCAAAGGTGTGTTTTAGGAAAATTTTTCTATTTAATTGATTGAACAAGGAAACATTAAAAGGCAAGAAGATCACAGGCGACATGGTATTGTAGATAAAGTATTGAAAACGGAGCAAGGAAGACCTTGTTCAGATATCCTCAGACACTAGCTGTATGGCCCTTGTAGAGATACTTACCTGCTCTCAGCCTCAGTTTCCTCATCTCTGAAATAAAAGGATTGAATTCAGTGACTTCTGATGGTCCCTTATAATTTGAAATCCTATAATCAGTTAAAAGATTCAGGAAAAAATATGTTTAGTTAAGAGAGTTTTGTGGTAGTAGTTCTAGAAATGAGAAGGAAAATAGTATTTGGCAGCTGACTCTATATGGGAGGTAAGGATTAGGAAGGGATAAAAGATGCCTTCCAAATTTCTGCTTAGGTAAGAGAGTCATGCTATCATGTAGTTAGGGGGAGGAACTGATCTGGTGTAAAGATTCGTTTCGGTTAAATTGCTTGCCAAACCCCCATTACATGCAAGGCAGTGTTTTAAATTTGTTGAATTTGAAATGCGTGGTATTCACATGGAGATGTTCAGCACATGTAAATTAATGAAACTACTAATCCATTTATTCATTCATTCAGTTAACAAATTATATGCAAATGATGTGTATTCCCCTTTGAATGAGGGGAATACAAATATGAAAATATTCATCTTCCCTGCTCTCAAAGAGCTTATAGTTAGGCAGAAGTTAAGATATATGTGAATATATTTTCTAAATTAGAATGAGAATAGTACAGATAAGGGCTGAATCTGAGAAGCGGTGGTACCTGAGCTGAACCTTCCAGCTTTAAATAGGCAGAGATTAAAAGCACAGAGGTAGGAGAAACAAAGTTAAGGCAGCTTTTTGATTAAAAAATAAATCCAGCACATTCAGCTAAATGCATGCAAAATATTGCTGCAGTATTCTAATTGTGACTTTTCTTTCTCTCACGTGCTTTAAGAAGCCTGAAGGGAATAAAAGGTCACAGCTCTTTAGATATAGAGAATGTATAATTCTGAACAACTTCTGTTTACATCAAAGTGGTTTTCTTGGTAAATGTGATGTGAATTCTACAGAATTACTTGAGGAACACTATAATGTTGGAAGGAAGGCTCTCACAGGATCATAGATTTAGAGTTGGAAGAACTGTTAGAATCATCTAGTCCAATTTCTCATATCATAAGTAAGTTAAATGAGGCCCAAATAGGTTTAGAGGCCAGATAAATAATAAGTAGCAGCCTTGGGACTGGAACCTGAGTCCTTCAGTTCCAAGTCTAGTATTATTTCCACCATACCATACTGCCTCCTCATTCATTGCTTAAATGTGTCTGCTCTAAAGAAGTGGAACGGTACAAAAATGTGGTTAGAACCTTGATTCTTTGTCTCCCTTGGGTCAAAAAGCTTTGGGTTTTTACCAGTCAAATATCAGAATCATTGGTTAGGAGATTCTTTACAGTGCCAGGGGTTTGCGGCATGCCTGACTTGTGCTCTGTCATAGTAATAAAAATACCAAAAAGCCATGATAAAGAAAGAGTCACATCCACATATGTGTGTATAAAAAGGGTCACACACACACACAGAGACACACATATACACACACGGTATTTTACCTTTTCTCTGATTCCTTTATGTTTGGAATGAAAAGGGTATAGAATCTCATCTAAATTTATAAATAGATTTAACAGTAAAGTATACCATTTGCTGACTCCGAAGGTCAGTAATTGTCACGGTTTAACAGCCATGATCCAGACGTAACCCACCCCCCAAAGTGCACAGAGCTCTTACATGGCTCTTTGTAGCTTGGAGGGCACGAATGTCACAACCTGATCCTCAGAGGGCACTTCTTTCATTTTAATGTATCCCTGACATACTGAAAAATTAAAATGGATGATTGCAGAGGAATTTAAATATAATCCCAGAATGTCACTAGCAAATTGGCGCATCTATTACAAATGACAAGGTATCATTAGTTTACAGGAGTGTTATCTGCACTATGGGTGGCTTCATTGTAGGATTAACTGATCGCTGTTCACTTTTGTTTTGGCTTTTAGCCAGCACTGCAGAAAGCAGTGTTCCCGTTGAATCAGAGTCCAATAAGTGGACATGTAAAGTATGTTCTTCTACCTTCCAAGAACCACAGCTACTGACTGGTAAGGCCAACAGCTACCCAGAAAAGTACCCCACAAACTCTCTGATGGATTTCCTTAATAAACCAGTAATTGTTGGCGTTATTATGTTTAGTTCCAGAAAAACACTATACTATATTTCTTTTTGACTCAACTCTACGACTCCCTTAATGGTACTTCATTCCCTCTGTTGAATTATCTCCAATTTATCCTGTCTGCCTTATCTTACATAGTTGTTTTCATGTTGTCTTATTAGACTGAATTCCTTGAGAGCAGCCATTATCTTTTGCATTTCTTTGTATCCCTTGTGCTTAACACAGGACCTGGCACTGTCGATCAAACTGGTACTGCCCATATATGCCTGCAAAGGGCAGTGGGCAGTTTCTCTTCCCTAGTTATCCACTTACTGCCTGGAATTTACTTTTCAACTAGGGTGTAGGATTTTATTGATGTCATTTCTTCCCCCGTGCAGGTTCATAACCTTTCATGCCTTATCATTCTGTCTGCTTTTTATCTGTGTCTTTCCATATATCTTTCTTAGAAGACACAACCAACACATTGAGGACCTTCCTCATTCTTTCTCTATCTCTGTGTATACCAATGAAGCTCTCGAAGTGTCTGTTGCATTTTTTAATGTAACTGACCCACCTCTTTTTGAGGTTATTCAGATCCTTATTGATATCTTTTATGCCTCTTTATGTGCAGAGTCATCATAATGTGCTATAGCTTACCTATGTTGACCATTTTTCTTTCTGTTCTCCTTTAAGCTAGTTTTAATTCTGCCACATAGCATTGACCGGAGAATGTTGGTATTAAAAAGACAGGATCTGGCTGCAATATACCACTAGCACTGTAACTGATTACAATATCTGAGACTTCTATTGTTAAAGATTTATTCCTTTGGTTCTTAAAAGGAAAAGTCAGGATTACTTAAATGCATATATCTTAAGGTGGGATAAAACTTAATTTTCTGCCTTGGCCCCCTGCTGAGAGCAGGGTCCTGGGGGAATGTAACTCGGAATAAGCAGATTATTCTCAGTTGAGAAACCAGGAAGGTCTGACCTGATTGAGTGATACAGAAAAAGGGATTGGAAAAGGTGCAGAGGAAAGAGATCAATCACTTAACTACACATTTTCTGCATTTTCAGAAAGGTAATCTCTTGATAACTGTCTCTTACCTTAACGTGATGCTTAAACTGAATTAGCCATTGGGACTAGAGGTATGGAACTCAACTGTTTTCTTCAGTTTGATCTATTTCTCTCCCAGATTTTTATACACATTCCTTTACTTTTTGCTGACTTTTGTTTTTTCTATAAAAAAAATAATCTTTATATAATGTTAATTGATGAGGTGAGAATTGTGTAATTAGAAGTCATATCATTTAAGTAGGGCTTTTTACCTTTTTTGTCCTCTAGAATGTGCTAGTACAGAACCAAGCTTGGAATTTAATTGTGACTCAGTCGCACAGATTTGATGGATTCTGGATGTTGACCTGAAAACTTGGTTAAAGAAAAGGCAACAGGCTCAGTGCATACATTTTATGATGTGATTAGTTAACTAATCAATTCCCTATTAAGATAACGGTAACATAATGAATGCATTATGGAGCCAGAAATCTTCTGGCTACCGATACAAAGGATCGAGCAGCCTTAAATATGTTTTAGGACAAAAAAGTGTTCTGTGTCCTTCAGATTTATGGTCTCCATCAGTGATTAACTAGACCATTAGAAAGGAATTTCTTAATTGCATAGGTTGTAAATACAATAAGATAACAGGGTTTGATAAAGTTTCACATAGAAATTATGATCCAAGATGTCTGTGTTTTCTTTACCATTAACATGCCATAACATAGTATATGTCTACAAATATTAAGATATGGAAAAAGTCCCATTATTCAAGATAGTGTCTTAGGTTAAAGGTCTCTTAAGGAATGTTAAGTCAGCCCCGGCTGGCTTTTGTTGACATAGGAAGAGGCATTCTCTGAGTTTGCTTTGGAGAGGACAAAGAGATTATTTCAAAATTTTATATTGAATGTTATCAGGGATCAAGAGGAAATTTCATAAAATTTCTGAGTACATCATCTCTAGGTCATTAGAGTATTTCTGGGAGTGGAGAGATTTTTGTTCCTTCCATGTAAGCTTCAGGGCAGAGACATTCATGTTACTTAGAGAACAAAAATTCTTATGTTGATTTGAAATACCTGCTTAATGACATCCTTAGCATTTAATTCCAGTCAAGATTAGGAGGAAATTTGCATCAAATTTTGACTCCATATGTTTTAGACTTTTGAACTTGGTCATTTTGTTATTTCTGTTTAGAGTGTGTGTGTGTGTGTGTGTGTGTGTGTGTGTATTTATATTTTAGGCAGCCAGATGGCCCAGTAGATGGAGCACTAGCCAGTTAGTTAGGAAGACCTGAGTTCAAATGCAGGCTCAGACACTTAGCAATTATGTGACCCTAGGCAAGTCACTTAACCTCTGTGATGGGGAACTCGGTATATCATAAGGGAGGCTGTTCACTTTTTTTTTTTAGCATTAATTAATTTCCTCATAGAAATTTTCATTAATGTCTTTTGTTTTAACATTGCCTAACTTTTCCTCTATATTGTTTCTTCCCCGATGTCCAGACAAAAAGTCATCCTATCAAAGAAATTTTTAAAAAGAAGAGGAAAACAATGAGCAAAAATTAACAGTTCATTGAAAAATAACAAAATGTGCAATCTGATAAAAATGTGCAATGTTGCATATCCATGGCCTGCCTACAGCTGAAAAAATATGAAGAAAAGAGCCTTCTCACTTCTTTGGGGCCAACCTTATTCTTTATAATTTTCAGCATTCATTTCTGGTTTTAGCACTTAGATAAAGATGGGTTGTTCAGCTGTTCAGTGTGTCTGACTCTTCATGACCCCATGTACCATAGCATACCTACACTGTCTGTGTGGTTTTCTTGGCAAGAATACTGGAGTGGTTTTTCATTCCCTTCTCCAGTGGCAAAGAGAGGGATTAAGGAAGGCTTCTTGTAAAAGGTGGGATTTTAGTTGGAACTTAAAAGAAGCCAGGGAGGTTAGTAGAGAGGAGGAAGAAAGGAAAGTGTGCCAGTGAAAATTCCTGGAGCCAAGAGATAGAATGTCTTATTTGTAAAAGAATTAAGAGACTAGTGTCACTGGATCAAAGAGTATTTGTTGGGGAGGAAGGTGTAGGAAAGCCAGAAAGGTAGGAGAGGACTGTGTTATAAAGGGTTAGAATGTCAAACATGGCATTTTGTATTTGCTCATGGAGGCAATAGAAAGCCACTGGAATTTAATGAATGAGGGGGTGGATTTGGATACAACATGATGAGATCTATATTTTAGGACAATCACTTTAGTAGCTGAATGAAGACTGGACTGTAGTGGGGGGAAACTAGAGCAGACAGACCCACCAGTAGTACTTGAGGTGTCAGGTGCACTAGAGTAGTCTCAATGTCAGAGGAGAGAAGGGGGTGTATTAAAGACATGTTTGGTGAAATCTACAGGGAGGCAAGGGGGTCAGAGATAGTGAGGAATCCAGGATGACTCCTAGGCTGCTAGCTTGAGAATGGGAGGACGGTGTTACCTTCTACAGTAACAGGATAGGTGGAAGGGGAGAGGACATAAAGGGAAAGACAACAAATTTGTTTTGTGCCTATTGAGTTTAAGGTGCTCACCAGATATCTGGAAGATGTCTGAAAGGCAGTTGGAAAGGAAAAATTGGAGGTCAGTAGAGCTATTGGGTCAGATTCAAGAATCATCAGCGTAGAGACGGTAATTGAACTATGGGAAATGGTGAGATCACCAAGTGAAGTAGCAGTATGGAGGCAGACAGGCTCTCGACAGGACCCTGAGGGACACCCATGGTTAGAGGGTGTGATGCGGAGGATCTAGCAAAAGTGATAGACTAGGAGTGGGTGTATGGGAGGAAAACCAGGACAGAATGGTGTCCCAAAGTTCCAGAGAGAAGAGATTGGCGAGGAGGAGAGAGTGATCCACCATATCAAAGATTATAGAGGGGTCGAGAATGAGGGTTGAAGAAAGGCCATTGCATTGGAACCAAGAGATCTTGATTAATTTTGGAGAGAGGAGTTCAGTAGAACGATAAAGTCAAAAATCAGATCGTAAGGGGTTAAGAAGAGAATGCGAGAAATTTAGAGGCACCTGTTGTAGACGGCCTTTTTGTGTAGGGCAGAAGAGATATGGTAATGGACATGGATGGATACAGTGGGGTTTTTCTAGGATGGAGAGACATGGTCAGGTTTGTAGGCAGTAAGAAATGAACCAGTAGAGAGGAGAGATTGAAAATAAGTAAAAGAAGGAAGAAAACCCAGGACACAATCTGTCTGAAGAGAAGAGAGGAGGAGGCAAGGACTTAAACATAGGTGACAATTTGGAAAGATTTGAGGAATTGACTTTCAAAATATCTGAATATAACAAATGATTGGGTGGGAGTAAGGAATCATCCTATTATTCCAGCAAAAAATGAGATCAAGGAGATGTCAATAACCATCAATCCATAGTCCTTAAAATCTTTTATGAGAACTATCTACATATATATTGATAAGGGAGCAGGTAGTCTTGTAAATCATTTTCAACAACAAATGTTATTTGTGTTGCACGATTGACTAAATGTTGTTAGTCATTCAGTCAATAAATATTTATTAAGCATCTGCCATGTGCCATGACCTGTTTTAGGCACTGAGAATACAAGGAAAGGCAAAAGACTCTCCCTGTCCTCAAGAAGTCTTATGGGTGGGATAACATGTAAACAGCTATGTATGAGCAAGCTGTATACAAAATAAATTGGAAATCATCAACAGAGGGAAGTCACTACAATTAAGAGAGTTTGGTAAAGACTCCCTATAAAAGTAGAATTTTTAACTGGGACTTGAAGGAAACTAGAGAAGTAAGGAGGGAAACTATTCCAGGCCTAGGGGACAGCCATTGAAAATGCTCAGAGCTAAGAGATGGAGGGTCTTGTTTGAGAAATAACAAAGAGTCCACTGTTACTGGATTGCAGAGTATGGGATGCGTTATGTGTCAGAAAATTATAAAGGTAAGGGTGGTTTGAAGTATCAAGCAGAAGATTTTATATTTGATGCTAGAGGTGACAGGGAGCCGCTGGTGTTACTTGATGGGGAGGTGACATGATCAGACCTGCACTCAAGAAAGATCACTGACATCTGAATGGAGGATGGTCTGGAGTCACGAGACATTTGAGGCGGGGAACAACCTGGGGAGATGACGGGTACCCTTAATAGTAATAAGGAAGGTAGGAAAAGGGGAGAATCTTGGGGAAAAGGTAGTGAATTCAGTTTTGGACATGTTGAACTTAAAATGTTTAAAAGATACATAATTTAAGATGGCTGTTTAGGCAGTTGGAAAGGGTGAGACTGGTGGTTAGGACTAGATAAATAGGTTTGAGAATCATCAGTGCAGACATGACGATTGACTACCTAGAGGCTGGGTTCACCCGGGTCCTAAATCCTGCCTTTGAGTAATCTTGTACATTTGAGCCTTTTAATCAATGACTTAAAGATGTAGATGGCATGATTATCAATTTACAGACAACAACAGTGGAAAGATAAAGTGTATTCAGTGACTTGGCCAAGGTCAGACTCATAGTATATGAAACAAGATTTGCCTTGCGGCTCTGAATAAGTGAATCTCAGCGCGGAACAACGTCCTCATCACTTCTCTGTTTCTGCATCGGGATGCTTCTCGTTTATTCCCATTCATCACTCTTATACATACATCATAGTAGGGTCTCTTGTTTCGCCTTTTCTTGCCTTGTTTCATACTATTTCATAAGCATATTTTCACATTTCTTTATGTTTATTCATTGGGATTATACTATTCCATTAGATTAGTGGATTCATTTTTGTAGTTTTTCTGGTTCTGTGGTTTAATTTGTATAGCTCCTGAGTGAGGGAACCAGCCCCTCGTCTTCTCTCCCCCCCTTATTGGATTAACTGGTACTTAGCAACTTAAAGTCTTCTGAAGTTGCTTCTAAAGGAACACTGAGAAGTTAAGTGGCTTGCCTTGGGGTGGGACTTGGACCCAGGTAGTCCTGACCACTATGCTATACTACTTCTTGTTAATGTACAACAATTTATTTAACCAGTCCCCTGTTATTGGACATTTAGATTGCTTAGATTGCAGTCTTTTTATGATTACCAGTAATGCTGCAATAAAGATTATGGAGGAGATAATTCTTTTTAAATAACAATTTTAGGGCTTATTCACGGTAACCAACATTCATCTTGTACCTATGAAAAGCATGAGAGAGTCTGTCAAATACCTTGCAAAAACTCAGGTTATATTATGTCTCTAGCAGTTCCTTGAGGGAACCATTCTAGAAATCCTTTCCAGAAGGGAATTAGGTTAGACTGCCATGACTGTATTGGATAAAAGAAGGGACAATTTGATTGTGATCACTATTTCCTTTTCTAGATATTAAGTTGTTACCATTGTAATAATACTTTCTAGAATTTTACAGCAAATTTTAATTAAACTCTTTGTCCTATAGTTTTTGGAGTCCATTGTCTTCCCTTTTGATAAATGAGTCAACACTTGACCTTTTTAAATTCTGCAGCACATCTCTCTTGTTTGTCGAGAACCTCATGTTTATTTAATATTTTGCTTCCAGATTTCACTAGTCCTTCCCTTTCTTTTCTGTGTAACATTTTTCTAACCACTTGACACAGGTCAGAATTTCTCTTTGCCTTTTTAGATCTTTTTCCTCCTTTGTTTTTATGTCACTGTGTTGTGTAAAAGGAGCACTTCATTTTCACTGATAACCTTGAAAATAGAGATACATTTTTTTGAGTCCCTTCTAAGAAGAACATCAATCTGCAGTTTGAGCATAAATAGCAGGAGGGATTCCTTAAAAATGGAGGGGTCCCCAGATGCTCATATTGTGGATCACATTATGCTAATTCTATTAAGCCGTTGGATTATAACTATACTACAGGCCACATGTGGCCCTCTAGGTCCTCAGGTGCAACTCTTTGACTGAATCTAAATTTCACAGAAAAATCTCCCTTAATGAAAGGATTTGTTCTATAAAACTTGGACTCAGTCAATGGGCTGCACCCAAGGACCTAGAAGGACACATGTGACTTTGAGGCTGCAGGTTCCCCACCCCTGGATAGTACATCCTCAGTAAGAACACACAACCACTCAGAAGAGTTCAGCCTCTCAATCAAAACCGGAAACACCAAATAGATGAAGAATGATGGTTGTTGAGATTAGGATATGCAATTGGATTGAAGATTATTACTTCATCATGACATGCATTGTCATGTATTGAATACTGATGGTGAGCTCAGCCTTCAGCTGAATAAAAAGGAGAGAATGTGCTGGATTGCATATGGCAAACTACAAGGGCTTTCAGTGATTCCACGCTCCTCCTTAACATACAGTCCCATGTTTTAATTACCAGCATTCTTCTTGTGATACTCTATGGCTGTGAGTCATTAAAAAGGTCTCCAAAGAAGTAAAAATATGAGTGACACAAATGGCAAAGAAAAGTTAAATAAGCTGTTACTTATGAACAATAACTAGCATTTGAAAAGGGATGTAAGAAATATTTTTACACAAAGAAACAATTTGAAAAAAGTGTAGACTAGTTTTGTGAAAGTAAAGGATAGATAGATTCCCAGTCGAGACAAAGCAGTAGATAAAATGCAGGCACTGAATGTTGTACTGTTACCCATAAAATTTTAAGATGTAGAGTTGGCCCTGTAGCACCCTGGATAGAACATATAGAGAATTTATGGGGGGACATGGGACAAAACATCCTCAGGATAAGGTGATGTGGATGAATTGAAGGTGTAGTGTTGAAGAAAATACTCATGTGGATGAAATCATGAACTCTGCGAAGTAGAGGCTGTCTCAGTTTTAAGCTATTAATGCTCAAAACTGAGCTGTGCCTGTTGGTTCACTATGTATTAAAGTGTAACCCTGTCAGTGACAGTGCTAATTAGAAAATGCACAAGAAAGCAGAAAAGTTATACACGCAGGGCAGATAGGTGGTGCGGTAGATAGGATACCAGGCCTGGAGTCAGCAAGACCTGTTTTCAATACTTAATGGCTATGTGAGCCTGGCAAGTCATTTAACCCTGTTTGCCTCAGTTTCTTCATCTGTAAAATGAGCTAGAGAAGATGGCAAACCACTGCAGTGTCTTTGCCAAAAAAAATACCCAAATGGAGTTGCAAAGAGTTGAATACAACTAAAACAACTGAACAACATACACACCCACTCTCACATATATAGGCACACACGTGTGTATACACATGTGTATGCACAAACATATGGATTAATTTATCATAAAACTATCAAATGGTTCAAAACCTTTCCTAGCACATCTTCAAAGGTGCATACTGGTGTCTACCAGAAGAAACTCTTCTGTGGCCTTTGTGAAGATGCCCTTTCACCTTTGGTTTGGCTTTGTTACTTAAGGAGTTAGGGAGTGGGTGGTGAGGGGGAAGGCAGTAAAGAATATGGCTGCAAGTAACATAAATATGCACTGCAATACTGCATCATGTTAAATGTCATTTTATATGGTTGGCGTCTACATCCTATTTAGTCAACATGCACATCCTATCAAGTCTTACAGTATATAAATAAATTTCATAATTGATTAAATGGTTGATGAGATATGTATTTAGGATTATTTATTTCTATATAACATTAGGTATAAGCTCTTGATTGCCAATTTGAGAAGCAACAAATGATGGAAAATCATACTGAACTTGTCATTTTGAAAGGCCTGAGTTGGTATCTTTACTCTAACACATAACAGGTTGTGTGGCCCTATAGACGACACTTTATTTCCCTGTGCCTCTGTTTTCTTTTCTGTAAAATGGGCATAGAGGGGGCGGAGTCAAGATGGCGGAGTAGAAAGACGCACGTTTATGAGCTCTGGACCCACAGCCCATAGAATTAATGTAAAAAGAGATCCCCATAAGTTCTGGACCACTGCAAGGTGTGCAGAAACAGAATGGAAGAGATTTCCGTTACAGAGAGCCCTGGAGAGCCGTCCCCAGGGTCTGTCGCGCCCCGGAAAGTGGACTCTACCCCAGCACTGCCCTGGCCGTGGCCCCAGAGAAGCTGACCCAAGCAGGCTTCAGAGATGGAAGCTTCGGCGGCCGGGAAAGTCCCTCCGCCCACAGACTCTACAGGTCAGTGAGAGACACACCCAGGCTCACCGAGAGGGGAGCGGGGTGTCTCCGTGACTCGGGCCCCCTCGGGAGAAGAGGCAGGGGCGGGGGCAAGAAGCGGTGGAGGCAGAGGCGGGGGCGGAGGCAGCAGCGGCGCGCAGCCACGGCGGCCCGGGACTCCCCCCGCAGCAGGCAGGATCTTCATTACTGAAAGTCTCTGCATAAACCCCCTGAGGGAGCTGAGCCTGGGAGACGGCCCTGCCTCCACCCCAGCACCAGAACTAAAGCTGAAATTGATTTGCAGCTGCGTGGCGCTGAAATTACATTTGAATCTCAGACTCCAAGCACTAGCAGGGCGGATCTAGGCGGAGGTGGACAGGAATCTCAGAAGTCAAGTAACTGGCTGGGAAAATGCCTAGAAAAGGGAAGAAAAATAAGACTATAGAGAGTTTTTTCGAACAGATGCAAATAATCTCGACTTCCGGATCTGACGAGGAAATATTCTTGCCATCAGGGAAAGACGTGGAGGACGGGGCCGCAGTACCCCAGACATCCCAGGGGGTGTCGGACGGGCTCAGGCCTTGGAAGAACTCAAAAAGGATTTTGAAAAGCAAGTTAGACAGGTGGAGGAAAAACTGTGAAGAGAAATGAGAGAGATGCAAGAAAAGTATGAAAAACAGGTCAATACCTTGCTAAAGGAGACCCAAAAAAATGCTGAAGAAAATAACACCTTGAAAAATAGGCTCACTTAATTGGCAAAAGAGGTTCAAAAAGCCAGTGAGGAGAAGAATGCTTTCAAAAGCAGAATGAGCCAAATGGAAAAAGAGGTTCAAAAGCTCACTGAATTTAATAGTTCTCTCAAAATTAGAATGGAACAGATGGAGTCTAATGACTTTACGAGAAACCAAGAAATCACCAAACAAAACCAAAAGAATGAAAAAATGGAAGAGAATGTGAAATATCTCATGGGAAAAACAACTGACCTGGAAAATAGATCCAGGAGAGACAATTTAAAAATTATGGGACTACCTGAAAGCCATGATCAAAAAAAGAGCCTAGATATCATCTTCCATGAAATTATCAAGGAAAACTGCCCTGACATTCTAGAACCAGAGGGCAAAATAAGTATTGAAAGAATCCATCGATCACCACCTGAAAGAGATCCAAAAAGAGAAACTCCTAGGAACATTGTGGCCAAATTCCAGAACTCCCAGCTCAAGGAAAAAATCTTGCAAGCAGCTAGAAAGAAACAATTCCAGTACTGTGGAAATACAATCAGGATAACCCAAGATCTAGCAGCTTCTACATTAAAGGATCGAAGGGCGTGGAATAGGATATTCCAGAAGTCAAAGGAACTAGGACTGAAACCAAGAATCACCTACCCAGCTAAACTGAGTATAATACTTCAGGGGAAAATATGGTCTTTCAATGAAACAGTGGACTTTCAATCATTCTTGATGAAAAGACCAGAGCTGAAAAGAAAATTTGACTTTCAAACACAAGAATGAGAAGAAGCATGAAAAAGTAAACAGCAAAGAGAAGTCATAAGGGACTTACCAGAAGTGAACTGTTTACATTCCTACATGGAAAGACAATATTTGTAACTCTTAAAACTTTTCAGTATCTGGGTAGTTGGTGGGACCACACACACACACACACACACACACACACACGTACATGCATGCACGCACACACACATACACACACATGTACATGCATGCACGCACACACACATACACACATGCACACACATACAGAGAGCACAGAGTGAATTGAATAGGAGGGGACCATATCTTAAAAGAAATTAAGGTAAATGGTGAGAGAGAAATGTAGTGGGAGGAAAGAGGGTGAAATGGAATGGGGTAATTATATGTCATTTAAGAGGCAAGTAGGAGACATTTTAATGGAGGGAAAAAGAGGAGAGCTGAGAAAAAAAAAACAAAAAACACGAAGTTTACCCTCATCACATTTGACTAAAGGAAGGAATAAAATGCACACTCATTTTGGTGTGAAAACCCATCTTACAGTATAGGAAAGTGGGGGAGAAGGAGATAAGCAAGCGGGGGGGATGATGGAAGGAAGGGCAAAGGGAGGAGGGAGCAATTTGAAGTCAACACTTGGGATGGGACAGGATCAAAAGACAGAAGAGAAACAAGGAGGGGCAGATGAGGAGGGATGGTAATCCAGTTGGTCTTACACAACACGACTATCAGGGAAGTCATTTGCAAAACTACACAGATATGGCCTATATTGAATTGCCTGCCTTCCCAAAGGGAATGGGTGGGGAGGGAGGGATGGGGAGAATTTGGAACTCAAAGTTTTAGGAACAACTGTTTAGTATTGTTGTTGCTACTAGGAAAGAAGACATACAGTTAATGAGGAATAGAAAGTCATCTGGCCCTACAGGAGAAAAGAGAAGATGGAGACAAGAGAAGAGAGGGATGACAGAAGAGAGGGCAGATTGGAGATAGGGAAAATTAGATTGCTTGGGGTATTGGGGTGGGGGGAGGGGATAAAAGGGGAGAAAATTTGGAACCCAAAATTTTGTGAAAATGAATGTAAAAATAATAAAAAAATAAAGAACTGGAAAAAAAAATAAAGAAAATGGGCATAGAATATTTATAATAGTTTTTTAGAAAATCCAACAAGGTAATTTAATAGAAAGTTTTATAAAACTTAAAATTTTGTACAAATGCGTACTCCTGTTGGTGTTAATAAATTTTTTCCATGAACATAATGAAGGAAAATTACTGATCTGCCTGCCAGAACCACTGTTGTAAGTAACTTTGAATTCTTATAGAAGGACAGCTCAACAAAGGAAATAAAAATAGCATATATGGGAGCAGGAAGAGCCCCCAAGTGAACTCATATAAGGGATAACAAGTCTGTCTTTACAAAAGAAATAGAATAACTGAAGCCAACAATGTGAACTACAGCTGTGGCTGCTGTTGCCACTACCCTGAGATTACATCTGGAAGTACCTATCCATGTATAAACAGTGCTAAGAGAAGTATGTTCTCTTGAAGGAAGGAACAGATAGGGAATAAGAAAGGCGAAGGACTGCAGGAAAAAGATTGAGCACAGTTTTAGTACAGCTAAATTGTTTTCCTTTCACGGTCGCAACCAAACTCACAAATGTTGCCAGAGGCCCTCTTTTCCTGCCTGCTTTCCTCCTTTTTTAGTTATATATATAGGCTTAAGACAGATTACTGCAAAACAGGTTAATTTGGGATGATTTTCTGTTTTTGCTATAACCTGTGCATATTTCATTCCTCTGTGATGGACATCTAAACTTTCTAGGTGTAGGTAAAAGTTACTTAGGTTAGTGATTCTCCCCTGTATGAGTAAAGTGCTGTGGGGGCAGCTAGGTGGCAAAGTGGATAGACCACCAGTTCAGGAGTCAGGAGGACCTGAGTTCAAATCTCACCTCAGACCCTTGACACTCACTGGCTGGGTGACCTTGGACAAGTCACTTAACTCCAATTGCTTCATCCTGGGTCATCTCCAGTCATCCTGATGAATATCTGGTCACTGGATTCAGATGGCTCTGGAGGAGAAGTGAGGCTGGTGAGCCCCCTCTCATTCAAAACAAAGTCAAGTGCAAGTCACACCATTATTTCTCTGATGGCATGGTCTTCTTTGGCAACGAAGGATGAACACACACACAAAGTTCTGTGATATTTCATTTACATGCATGGAAGTGCTTTTTTAAAGTAGCAAGCCAGTGGAAAGAGCACTGGATTCAGGGGAATTGTCCCTTATGATTTGTGTGGCTTTGAGTAAGTCATTTAACTCTCTAAATCTGTTTTCTTCATCTGTAATAAATGAGAGTTGTAACTAGATATTTTCTAAAGACAATTCTAACTCTAAATCTATGATCCTATAAACTCTCTTTCTTTCTTCCTTTCTTTTTTCCTTCCCTTCCTTCCTGCCATCCTTCGTCTCCCTATACCTACCTTCTCTTGCCCCCCACCTCCACTTGGAAGGAAACAAAAGCCCTTGTAATAAATATTAATCAAGGAAAACATTCCCACATTGCCTGTATCTGAAAAAGAATACTTTATTCTGTATCTCAAATCCATACTTCTCTATGAAGATGTGGATGGTAAGCTTCATTATGAGTTATCTGAAATTACAGTAGGCTATTGTATTGACCGGAATTCTCAGGTATTTCTTTATGTTGAGTTTTTATTGATATCTTTTGCTTTTACATCAACTACATTTCCTCCTGTATTTCTCCTGAACACTTCCAACTCATAGTATGTAACAAATATTTTTTAAAAGAATAAGAGGGAAAAAATCAACAAAACTGAATCAGTACGTAAAAGTTGAGTGTGTGTCTATATGTGTGTGTGCGTATAGACACACACACACACACACACGCAAAATGCTCTATACCTACCCCCTTCCCCTCTGCCTCCAGAGGAGTGGGGAGAGTTACCTACTCTTGTCTCTTCTTTGTGGATAAACTTATTCTTTATAAGTTTGCAACATTTGTTTTCAGTTGTTTTGTGATGGTTACTATATTATTTACTTGTCTCTGCTTTATAAATATAAATATTTATAAATCAGTTTAGCAATAGATAAAGTGGTGGACTTGGAGTCACCAAATTTGGGCTGACATTTACTAACTGTGACTTTGGGCAAATCACTTCAGTTTCTGTTGCTTCAGAAGATGGTTCTAACACCTGCCTCCCAGAATAATTCCAAGAATAAAATGAGATAATATTTGTATAGGGCTTTGCCTACCTTAAAGCACTATGTAAATGCTAATAATGCTTGATAGCACCTAGCTCAATAGCTAGATATTTCCCTTATCAACTCATTATCTTACTGCCTTGGCTCTTCCAAATCTTTTCATCCCTCCTGTAACCTCCCATGGCCGCTCTCTCTCAGCTGAGAAACTTGCCTCATATTTTACAAGCCATTTGCAGTGAGCTGTCTTTTCTCTCCTCTTTCTCATCTCATCACATAGCTGCCTTCTGCCACTATACCCTCCTTCACCCCTGTCTCACATGACAAAGTGGCCTTACTCCCAATCAGAGCTAACCCCCCTACTTGTTCAAGTGATTCTGTTCCATCTTTCCTCCTCCAACAGATTGTCCCTCCTGTTATCCCCACTCTTTCACTTATTTTTAATCTTTCCTTATCTACTGGCTTCTCTCCCACCTATGTCTCCCCCATCCTCAAAAAAGCCAAACAAAATCCAACCCTAAAAAACCCCTCTTGCTCCTTCATCCCTGCCAGCTGTTGTCCTATGTCACTTATGTCTTTTGGAGCTAAGGGGCTGTAGTTTCTTAAAAAGGTATTCGCACTAGGTACCTCCACTTTCTTTCCTCTCACTCTCTTCTTAACCCACTGTAATCTGACATCTCACTTTATCTTTTTTACTGAAACTTCTCTCTCTAAATTTACCAATGATTAGTAGCCAAATCCAGTGACCTTTTCTCAATTCTCATTTTCCTTGACCTCTCTGAAGCCTTTGGCACCATTGATCATTTCTTCTTTCTAAGTTTTTGGGGATCGACTCTCTCCTGGTTCTCATCTATTCATTTTTTGTCTCTTTTGCTGGCTCTTCCTTCAGATCGCATCCTCTAGCTGTAGCTGTCTACGTCACAGTTCTGTCCTGCGCCATCTTTCTTCTCCCTCTACTACTTCACCTGGAGAGCTCATCAGCTCTTAGAGATTTAATCATGGTCTCTGTGCTGTTGATTCTCAAATCTCCCTGTCTGCTCCAATCTCTCTGCTCATCTCCAGTCTCACATCTTCAACTGCCTTTCAGATATCTCAAATTGCAAACATCTTAAACTCATTATGTCCAAAACAGAATTTTCTTCAAAACATCTTTCTTACTAACGCCCTCTGCCCCCTCCTTCCTACCTTCTTTATTCTTGTAAAGGGCAACACCACCTCCTGGTCCTTCAGGTTCATAACCTACGAGTCATCTTGAATTCCTCACTATTTCTCATCACCCCTCTCCCCATCCATCTCCAAGGTGTTGCCAAGGCCTGTTGATTTCATCTTTGTAACATCTCTCAAATATAGTGTAGGTCCTCATTATTTCACACCTATACTATTATAATAACCTGCTTTTGGGTCAGCCTGCCTCAATTCTTTCACTCAGTGTAATCCAGCCCTCCATTCATCCATTAAAGTGATTTTCCTAAAGTACAGGTCTGATCGTGTCCCCATCCCTATCTCTGCACTCAATAAACTCCGGTGACTCCCTTTGGCCTCCAGGATCAAATTCAGAGTGCTCTGGCATTCAAAGCCCTGCATAACCTAGCCACCTCCTACTTTTCTAATCTTACACCTTACTTCCCAACAAGTGCCCTTCATTCCAGTGACACTGGTCTCCTTGCTGTTCCACAAACAAGGGGCTCCTTCCTCAGCTCTGGGCATTTTCTCAGGCTATCCCCCGGGCCTGGATGCTTTCCCTCCTCTGCTCAGACTGTTGACCTCCCTTGCTTCCTTTAGATCCCGACTGAAGTCCCTCCTCCTATAGGAAAGCTTTCCCATCCACTCAAGTCCATTGCTTTCCCTCTGTAAATTAAGCTGTTCTCCTGTATGTAGCTTACTTTGTATGTATTTGTTTGCATGTTTTCTCCTCCATTACATTCTAAGCACTTCAAAGGCAGGGACTGTCTTTTTCTTATTTATATCCCCATACTTAGCACAGTATCTGGCATATAGTAGGCACTAAATAAATATTTATTGTTTGAGTTTTCCTTTGGTTCTTAAACATATTTTATAGATGACTTGTAGTATATTCAGTTTCCTTTGTATTTTGTCCATTTTTATATAACTTAAGCATTTAAAATTTTTTTTTTTTGCAAAGTGGCCCAGCTTCACCAGATTGCTAGAGCAGACAGAAAACGTTTAAGGATACCAAATAATTCTTAGAGCCCCTCGTTGGTGGCTTTGGGTGGATAATTCTAAATTGCTTTCTAGAATGGCTGGACCTATTTACATCTTTTCCAGTGGTATTTAGTGTCCTGTTTTTTATATCTTAGGGGCAGCTAGGTGACGTGGTGAATGGAGTGCCAGACCTGGAGTCTTCTGCTATTGAGTTCTGGCCTCAAACACTTCCTAGAAGTGTGACCCTGGGCAAATCACTTAACCCTGTTTGCTGCAATTTGCTTATCTGTAAAAATGAGCTGGAGAAGGAGATGGCAAGCCACTCCAGTATCTTTACCAAGAAAACCCTAAATGGGGTCATGAAGAGCCAGGAATGACTGAAAAACAGCTGAACGACAATTTCTGTATTTTATTATATTGTCTCTTATTGTTGTTTTCTTTGATGAAGTTTTCTGTTTCCATGATTTGTTCTTTGATCTACCGATTCTTAAGGATTAAGTTACTTAAACTCTTTATGTAGTCAGTTACCTGTGTCCTAAACATAGAAGAAAGTATGGTGTGATGTGTTTCTTACTTCATATTCAATTAAAAGTAAAGCCATCATTAAGTGAAACTTTTACAGAAATTCACCACATACTAAGGCATAGCGATATTGCAGATAAATCTAAAAAAGTAGAAATAGTGAAGACTTATAGGCTGTAACATGATAAAAGTGGTAATCATTTTAAAGAACATAAAACAATACACAGACCTCAATGGGGAGACTTAATAATGAAATTCTAAATAATGAGTAGGTCAAAAAACAAATCTTAGAAATAATAATTACAGGAGAGCAGAGCCAAAATGACAGAGAAAAGGCATAGATTTGCCTGAGCTCTCTCCAAAATCCCTTTAAACAACTTTAAATAATGCCTCAAAAATTCTGTAGCATCAAAATCCATAGAAGGATAAGAGTGAAGCAGTTTCACAGCTCAAGACAACTTAGAAAGTCAGCAGGAAAGATCTGTTGTAGTATGAGTGGAACACAGACCATGCCCCAGTAAAATCAGTAAGCTTTATCAGCGACTGAATCAGTGGTGGTTTCCAGACCCCTTGGCCCACAGATGATAAGGGAGTTAGAAAACTGGTCAGGAGATTCCAGGAGCCCCTTTGCTGGCCCCAGGGACAGGATTGCATTGCACATACATGGATCTGGGTGGCAGTCCTGAGGCTCAGTTCCAGGCTGCACAATAGCACTAGCACACCAGAGCTTGTGGTTGCAAGGTCACTGGGACCCTGGTCATAGTTCCCAGGCAGAAATGAGTGCTTGAAGTAGCTCATAGATCGGAGCACAGACCAGGAAAATAGTCAATACACCTCTTCCTAGTAGTAAACACACCATACAACCTTGGAAGAACTGGAAACTTACTGGTACTCAGAATTCTCTCTAAAGATAACTGCACAAAAACCTGAAGCTTGGGACACTCCCCCCTCCATTCGAGAAGCAGATTTCCACTTAAGCTTAGAGTTAAAAGTCAAGAAGTAGGCTAGGAAAAAATGAGCAAACAGCAGAAAAAGATCTTGATCATAGAAATGGGTAGGAGACAGGGAAGATCCAAACACAAAATCAAGACTGCTACATCTAAAGCCACAAAGAAAAATAGGAATTGGTCTGAAGCTGTGGAAGAACTCAAGAATTTTAAAAATCAAGTGAGAGTGTTAGGGGAAAAATTGGAAGGAAAAAGGAGAGTGATGCAAGAAAATTATGAAAAAAAAAAACATCAACAGCTTGGTAAAGGAGACAAAAGTGCTGAAGAAAATAACCCCTTGAAAAACAGAGTAGGTCAAACAGTAGGAGGGGCATAAAAATCTGGTGAAGAGAAGGATGCTTTGAAAAGCAGAATGGGTCGGATGGAAAAGGAGGTACAAAATCTCATTGAAGAAAATCCTTCCTCAAGAACTAGAATTGGACATGTGAAAGCTAATGACTCTATGAGACGTCAAGAAACAGTAAGAAAAAAACGAAGAAAATGTGAAATGTCTCATTGGATAAACAACTGACTTGGAAAATAAATCCAGGACAGATAATTTAAGAATTATGGACTTTAAAAAAAAGCATTATCAAAAAAAAAAGAAATTAAATATCATCTTTCAGGAAATTATCAAGGAAAATGTCCTGATATTCTAGAATCCCTGTGAGGTTTACCTATGAGGGTAAAATAGAAATGAAAAGAATCCACCAATTACCTCTTGAAAGAGATCCCCAAGTGATATTATAGCCAAATTCCTGAGTTCCAAGTCAAGGAGAAAATACTGCCAACAGCCAAAAAAAAAAACCAACCAATTCAGATACTGGGGAGCCAGAGTCAGGATAACACAAGACTTAGCAGTTTCTACATTAAAAGATCAGAGGGCTTGGAATATGATATTCTGGAGGGCAGAGGAACTAGGATTACAACCAAGAATCACCTGAGTATAATATTCAGTATAAAATAAAAGGATATAAGAACTAAATAGAAAATCTGACTTTCATGTATGAGATTCAAGAGATGCATAAAAACAAGAAAGAAGCCATAAGGGAGTGGCATGGTTGAACTGTTTATGTTGCTACATGGGAAAATGATACTCGTATCTCCTAAAAATTTTCTCATCATTAGGGCAGTTAGGAGTCTATATAGAGGGCATGGGCATGAGTTCAATATGATGGATTGTCTAAAAGAAATTTAAATTATGGGGTGAGAAAAAGGAATGTCCTGGGAGAAGGGGAAAGGGAGAGGTAGAATGGGGTAAATTATCTAACAAAAGAGGTATGAAAAAGATTTTACAGTAGAGGGTAAGATTGGGAGAAGCAGGGGAGAGGGAGTATGTGAACCTTACTCTCAACATAATTGACTTGAAGAGGGAATATCATACATACTCAGTTGGGTATAGAAATCTTTCTTACTATATAGGAAAGCAGGGAGAAAGGGATAAGGCATGGAGGAGAGGGGCAATGTGTAGGCTAATAGTGTTGGGGGAGGTAAAAATCAGAAGTAGACCATTTGAAAACAAACATGGTGAAATGAGAGAGAGTAGGATAGATGGGGCAGTAGAATGGAGGAAAATACATAGTAATCAAAACTTTAAGAAAAATTTTTAAGTAGGTTTCTCTGATAAAGACCTCATTTCTCAAATATATAGAGAACTGAGTCATATTTGTAGAAATAAGTCATTCCTCAGTTGATAATTGTCAAAGAATATGAATAGACAATTTTCAAAGTTTTCATATAGTCATATGAAAAAATGTTATGGCCATAAAGAATGCTCTACATCACTATTGATTAGAGAAATGCAAATTAAAACAACTCTGAGCTACCATCCCACATCTATCAGATTGACTTAATATGATGGAAAAGGAAAATGACAAATGATGGTGGGAAAATTGAGACACTAATGGTGAAGTTGTGTACTTGATTCAGCCATTCAGAAGAGCAATTTGGAAATATTCCCAAAGTGCTATAAAACCACACTACCCTTTGACCAAACTGTACCACTAGTAGGTCTGTGTCCCAAAGAGATAAAAAACAAAGGAAAATGACCTGTTTGTACAAAAAAATTTATAGCAGTATTTTTTAGCGATGTTAAAAAATTGATAATTGAGATGTCCATCAATTGGGAAATGGCTGGATAAGTTATTGTATATAATTGTGATGAAATGCTATTGTGTTATAAGAAATGAAGAACAGGATGCCCTCAGAAAAACCTGGAAAGACTTAAATGAACTGCTGCAAAGTGAAATGAGCAGAACCAGGAGAACATTGTGTATAGTAACATCAACATTGTGTGATGATCAGCTGTGATAGGCTTAGCTCTTCTCAGCAATACAATGATCCAAGACAGTTCTAAAGGACTTGTGATTTTTTTTTTAAATGTTATCCATCTCCTGAGAAAAAAATGAAGGTATATGAATGTGGGTTGAATTATACCTTTTCTTTATTTTTCTTGGGTTTTTTTTTGTCTTCCTTCATATCATGACTAACATGGAAATGTGTTTTGCTGTATCAGATTGCATGCCTTTTTAATGAGGGGGCAAGTGGAGGGACATAGAGAGGAAGACAATTTGGAACTCAAATAAAAAAATGTTAAAAATTGTTTTTACATATAAGTGGGAGAAAATATTAATAAATAGTTGTGCAAAAAATAATGACAAAGATAAAATGATATATCAGACTTTCTGATAAGCTAAAAGAAGCTAAAAGAGCCTTATGGGGAAAAGTAGTATCTGTTTAAAAGCATGCATTAATAAAATACTAACTTGAATGTACCTTGAAAGAACTGGAAACTCAACAAATTGCCCAAAAAAAAGCACACAAAAAAAGAGATACAGAAAAATAATGACAAAGATAAAATGATATATCAGACTTTCTGATAAGCTAAAAGAAGCTAAAAGAGCCTTATGGGGAAAAGTAGTATCTGTTTAAAAGCATGCATTAATAAAATACTAACTTGAATGTACCTTGAAAGAACTGGAAACTCAACAAATTGCCCAAAAAAAAGCACACAAAAAAAGAGATATTGAATTTTAGGGGACAAACATATAAACTGGAAATAAACACTTCAGAAGCTATTAACCAAAATGAAAGCTGGTTCTTTGAAATACTAACAAGACTAGTAAACCTTTAACAAATTTGATTAAAAAGAAGACTTCAGAAACACGAAGGACCAAAATAGCAAATGAACAAGGTGAAATTGCAAGAAAACCTGAAGAAGTAAAAATTATCAGAACCTGTTATGCATAGTAATTAACAAAAGTGAGAACAGAAGAGAAATAGGTTACCTTCAAAAATACTGAAATGAACAGAAGACCAAATAGATATTTTAGATCATTCAGTATCTGAAAAGGAAATAGAACCAGCTATTGTGAAGGAACCTCCAGAGAACAGTCTCCTGGTCCTGATAGATTGATTCACAAGAGTATTCTAGCAAAGTTAAAAAAAAAATTAATACTATTGCTACACCAATTATTCTCAAAAGATTGAGAAAGAAAGCACTATACCTAACTCCTTTTAAGAGGCAAATATGGTTCTAATACCTAAGCTAAGGAAGGATAAAGCAAAGGAGAAGAGAACTGTATGTGAATCTCATTAATCAATGTTGATTCAAAACAAAAATAAATCCTGTCAAACTTACAATAGTAATTTATCTAAGAAATTATTCCTTATGATCAAATTGGATTTACATCAAGCGTAAAAGGATGGTTCAGTGTCAGGAAAGCAATCACTGTAACGGATAATATTTAAAGCAACTTTTCAAAAATGTTGTGAATGAATGAATGAATGATTGAAAAAGAAGCTGTTATGTACTTCCTACGTGCCAAACATTGTGCTAAGTGCTTGGGGATACAAACAAAAAAGGCTCGATAGTTCTCTGAAATTGCTCATCTTCTAACTAGAGGAGACAACATGCAAAAAAAAAAAAATTCAACTCTGGGCAGTTAGAAAATACTTAGAGTTCTAAATGTTGCGGCAGTAGAGTGATGCAAACTTAGGCAAACAATTTGTTTCACAGGAAGGAGAACTAACCTTGATATCTGTGTGACTTTTGTTTTTAGAAGTAACCAGTTTTTTGTGAAGGGCGTACCTTTTTCTCTAATAACAGTATAACAATGATAAATCATATTCATATAGCTGTTTAAGGTTTATGAAGTACATTCCCAACGATAGCTCTGCAAGTGGAAAAACTATTTCATCTTCCTTTTACAAATAACAAAATTGAGCCTCTGCAATGTTAAGCAATGCCTTAGAATCAGATTTAGAGCTGTAAGGTGGTGTTGAAAGTCCAGTCAGGGTCCAGTAAGGAGAGTCACAAAGCTGGCGCTTGTCTCGGACAAAATTCAAATCTAGTTCTCCGGATTTCAAGTTTTTCTACTAAGTAGTAGAAAATACTATGTAGTATGCTGCCTTTCAGGAAAACGAAAACAAAGAGTGATCTTCCAGGCTAATAACACTAGGGGCAGTACTGGCAGAATAATATTTATATGTTTGCATGTATAAAAATGTTTAACATTGGAAGAGATTTCAGAGATCATCTGGTCTAATTCTATTGAAATACATAGTATTTCCGGATTGCTTCACTCTCTTTCTAGAACATGTATTGAGTCATCTGGAACAAATCAAAGGCATGCCTCCAGCCAGCCATAACGAAATAGCTCCAGATAAAGAAATAGAGATACTTTCTAAGGATACACCTGTTGTTTCTGAAAGTGGCATTGCCAACAGAGAACCAAAGAAAAAGCCCCGAAGAGGTAAAAAATCCAAAACTTCCAAAGGCGAACCACCTCTTGTCATCATTGAAGACAAGGAGCCAGAAGGTGAGTGCTGATTCATGAAATGGTTGCCAATTCAATCTTTAGTAGAGTCCCATTTCTTGGGATCAGAGACCTTAAAGATGAAAAGGACTTCAGAGAAAGAATTTAGTCGGTGCTTTTGTTTGACAGATGAAGAAACTGAGGTTCTTAGTGCTGTCTGTAATGCAGTACTTTTAAAAGATTATTCTGGCATTGCTGTATAGAGTGATCAGAATTGGATAGAGACTGGAGCCATGAATTCATTGTAAAAACACCAGAAATAATAATAAACAACACATTTCTTTTGTAAGTTTGTTTTACAGAGTATGTTCTTTATAGCAATCCTATGTAGCAAGAAATATTATTATAGTCATTTACAGACAAGAAAACTAAGGTTTGGGGAGTTTTAAATGACTAGGTAATAGACTTGCAGCTGTCAGAGCCAGGATTTCAACTGCAGCAATCTCTGTGGACACCAAACCAAGGGTTTTCCCCACTGTACATTTCAGCTTCCTATATGTGAGGGGATCGGAACCAAGCAAATAGACATCTTAATTGTGTCTATTAGATGTTGTTGATTTTATGGTTTTCAGATTTCTTAAAATGGGACCAGTGGCCTTCTGTTTACCAAATTCGGGCTCAACAGTCTAATTAGATTATTTTGTTTACACATATATTCTACAGTTTCTGAAATTTTCCACTTAAGGTTTTTCTAGTGTATTCAACCAGCATGCTTCGTAGGGATTGATTTTCCAGCTTGCCCATTACTCGGTTCTCTGACTTTTTCTTTGTGTAACCTGTTGTGTGGATGGTACTCTTTCAAGTACCAGAAAAGAAGGGCATAAAGAAAGAAAAATATAATAAAATTTACTTTTCACAAAATCTCTGATGAATGATCCTGTGATTCTGTAACATTTAGTAATTTTCCTACTGTTAATAGGGGGAGAAGATCAAAACTAGCATCTAAAATAAGGTTTGGAGATCATATCATCTATGCCAATTTCTATTACTGTAGATTTTCTCGTTTTGAACATTTTAAAACTACTTAGCTACAGATTCTCCTTAATCATCTTAATGTACATTTAGGTGTATAGATTTTGCAGGAGTATGCATTTGAAATTCTTTTTGGTAGCTCTGAGTAGAAGGAATTAGAATATCGCCATCTTTTAAAAATACAGACATTCATTGTAATTTATATGCCTGATGTCATAATGAATTATGGCAGATATGGAAAAATAATTTCTTTGTCTTTTAGTTTTATTAACTTAAGGATTTAAAATGTAATTTACTTTATGGCAGAATAGTATGGTGGAAAGAATACTGAATTTGAAGTTACAGGGTCTAAATTAAGGACCTAACATATTAGGATCATGATCATGGAAAAGTCACAAGTCTCAGAGTTTCAGTTTCCTCATATTTAAAAATGAATATAATCATTATGTTATTTATTTCAATAAGTTGTTAGAAGGAAAAAGACTTTGTTTTAAAGCACTAGATAAATGTGCTGATTCATTATGATCATTGTAAACACATAACCAGTTTAAGGGCAAGAACTTAATTTTGCTTTCCTGCATAACATACTGTCGCAAGATGATAAATTGGACCTTGAGTGATTTGGTTTTGTGTTTTTAATTCAAACTTACTCTGGTTATCACATGATTTTAGTGTGCTTTCATAAACATTTCTTAGTTTCAGATATTTTGCCAAATAATTCAAGTTTTTTATTATTTTTACAAATAATTTATGTTTTTGGTTTTATATATATATATAATTTATATTTTCCCCCCTTTACCGGTGAATCAAGTGGCAGAAATTGTAACGGAAATCCCGCCTGATGAAGATCTTAACTCAACTCCAGATGAACGGATTATGGAGCTTGTTTTAGGAAAGCTGCCCAGTACTACAAAAGATATCAGTTCAGTTCCAAAGTAAGTCATTGGTTAAACTTTTTGTTTTATCATTGCTGACATACTAAGATACCTAGTGAGAAGTATTGAAATTTCTTTTATAAAATAGAAGGCAATCCTCAAAAATGACTTGATGGAAATGGGCCACTTCTAATATTATGGAGGGTTTGACTTAAGTCTCCCTGTGCAACAAAACCCTTCTGTTGGTCCTTTAATTACTCAGCCTAAGATTCCATCTCTTTTCCTTTCATCATCAAAGTTCTTGAAAAAGTATCCTACATTACTTGCCTGTATCTCACCAATCCTTCTTTCTTCAACCTCTTGTATCCTTGCTTCTGTCCCTCCCACATTCTTGAAACTGCCCTTTTTGAAGTAACCATTGGCTTTTTCCTTGACATATTCAATGGCCTTTTCATCGTTCACATTCTCTGATTTTCCTTTATCATTTCACACTGCTGACCACTTTCTCCCTCTTGATATATTTTCTGTGTCCTTTGTAAGGCCACATGCTTATGGTTCTTTTTCTACTTCTCTGAATGTTGCTTCTTTATCTCTTCTGCCCTCCTTCTTTTGCCTTCTATGTGTGTGAATATTTGCAAAAGTTTGTTTCTGTTCCTTCATCAATAGACTTCCTTGTCTAGTGATCTCATTATCTCAGAATTCTTTTCCAAACTGTTCCTAAACAATAATACTTTACCACAATAACAGATCCTCAGTTTGCTGCCCTACAATAGTGGAAATTAATTCCCTCTCAAGTCAGATCACTCCACTTTGGGACAGCTCATAATTGTTAGGAAGTTTTTTTTCCTTCCATTGAGTCTAATGTATCTTTCTGTTACTTCCCCTTGTTCCTAGTTCTGCCCCCTGGGGCCACAAAGATCAATTTCATTGCCTCTTTCATGAGACATTGCTCCAAATCACTGAAGACGGTTATCGCATTTTTCCTACCTCTCCTTACCTTGTGAGTCAATATCCCAGGATCTTCCATCTAATTCTCATATATCAGGGTTCCCCTATCCTCTCCTCCCCATTCCAGTTTGTTGGTTTCTCTTAAAAAACATCAGAACTCAGGATTGACCCCAGTCCCTGATGACTGATCTCACCAAAGCTAGAAGTGGCAGCATGGAATTGTTGAAAGAACACCGGATGAGAGTCCAGAAAACCTGGATTGCAATACCACCTCTGTTATGATTTTTTTATCATTTTGAACAAATTATTTTACATTTCTAATTCTCAGATTCTTATTTGTAGAAAGAAGGGATTGAACCTGATAGTCTCCAAAATCTCTTCTGGATCTAAATTTATACTCCTACAATCATAGATTATATTGTTTTTTTCTTTCTGAACGCTTTTGGAGTAGACTAAAATCTTCAGATTTTTTTTCATGAACTGCTGTCTATTTACATCTCTTCCATCTTGTATTTGTGCTTTTTAAAGTATAAGAAGGGGGCTTTATATTCATTCCTATTCATTTTCTAAAAGAAATCTTATTTCTAAAAGATTATTATATTTAATATTTTGACCTCTAAAACAGCATTTAGTCTTCTAACATAAAAGACTACCTTAAAGGTACTTGTCCAACAGGAATTTCCCATACAGTTATTAAAATTATTTAAGATTCCTTGAAAGGTACAGCAACACATATAAGCCTGTAGACTTTTCAGGCATGAAACAGGGAGATAAATCTTACTCTTATAAAAGTTGTCCAGCACAGAATCCACATTGAAAAGGGATTATCTATGGATGGTAAAGTCCTCTAGGTGCTCTGTTTTTATAAGACATTGTTCAGTTGGGCCTAGATTTACAGAAACTGCTAAATGAAGTCCATGTCCACTCAAAACAGTTTGATGTAACTATCCTCACAGAAGTAACGAGTCAATAAGGAGTGCTTATTGTACGGATAATAGCATGTAGTTTGATGGACAGCGAGTTTTGTACCCAGAATTAAATAAGAAAATAGCATGTTATATTGCCTTTGGGAGACTGCAAAACTTTAAAAATCCCTAGTGCCTCCCAGAAACAAATAGCCCTCCTTTTCATACCAGTATTCATCCTGACATTATATGGTTACGAGCCATGAAACATAATCTCTGAAGGACTGAAAATACTTATCGAGTGAAAGTAAGGGATGCACCAGAAGTGTATGAATGAAAAAGATGAGTTGGTCACATTGCAGTATCAGGGATAACTGAAAAACAGTTCCTATGCTTAACCGATACATTACATCAAGAGAAATTGAAGCAGGCACCCTAGCCTTGGATGGACTTGGCATGACAAACTTACGAGAGGACATAAACAAGAGCCAGAAAGTGTGGGTGGTCACACATGGGTTGCCTCATCAGCGGCTTCCAGCACAGCTATTGCCTCCACTTACTTTTGGCCCAGGCTCCATTGTGGAGGTATAAAATAATTAACTTTATTTTAAGGAATATTTTTATCGATTACACCACAGGTCCACTTGAGGAACTGACTAATTTTTAAAAATTCAGTGACGGAAGGGGAGGTAGAGCCTACTGGCAGAGTAGAAGGAAGAAGCTCTGTGAGCTTTTCATCCTCCTAACTTCTCCACGTACATCTAGAAAATGAAGCAGGCTGAATTCTGACTGGGAAATCCAAGTCCAGATTGACATCAGAAGAGGCAAAGGCTGTGGACGCTGGGGATGGGCTCTAGCCAGGAATAGGCCATGCCGAACGTGCTGGCTCAGGGAGAGCCTGCGTACCAGGACAAGACAAGGTCCCAGATCTAGCATGAGAGGGACCTGGATTTGTACAGTGCAGGAACCAGAAGACCTTCATCACTTCACACTTAGACTGCTGCAGTGGCCTGCTGGTTGGTCTGTCTGTCCTCTCTCCTCTCTCCAGTCTCTCCATTTTCCTAAAGCATGCTCTGACCTCCCTAACCCCCAAACACAACAGACTCGAGAGGCTTCCTGTTGCCTCCAGGTTCAAATACAAAATTCTGTATTGGCATTCAAAGTCCTTCATACCCCTCCCCCCCATTTTCATCTTTTTCTACCTTAAGCTCCTCACAAACTCTTACTTCAGTAACACTGGCCTAATTGTGGCTATCCTTCCAATTAGACATTCCGTCTCTTAGCTCTGGACATTTTCTCTGGTGTTCCCCATACCTGAAATACTCTCTGTCCTCTTCTCTGACTACTGGTTTGCATGATTTCCTTCAAGTCTCGCTAAAATCTCATCCACAGGAAGTCTTTCCCAATCCCCCTTAAATTGAATGCACTTTCTTTATTATTTCCAGTTTATCTTGAATATAGCTTCTTTGTATATGTTTGTTTTGCAGATTAGACTGTGAAGTCCTCATATCCCTAGCCCTTGGTACCATGCCTGGCTCATTATATGTACTTAATAAATAATTACTGATTAACTGATTGACTCATTATCCAGTTCAGAGTCACAGGTGGAGGTGGGGACCTATGCCAAGAGAAAGACAATCCAGAGTAAGGAGAGGTTCCTGGCCCTTTACCATATATATGTAACAAGCAGGGAGGAAATTCAGAAACAAACAGTGACTATGTGACTTGGACCTGGATGTAGGTCTGGGACTAAGTTCCAGTTTCTAACTAACCCTGTCGGAAGCTTATAGCAGAACGAAACAGGGCAAGAATCCCAGACCAAGGAGGAAGCCGCAGAACTGTCATTCTGAACCAGCTGAGTTTTTCATCTGACTGATAGTGGCTGAATCTAACAGCAGGCTACTAGAATTCCGGTCAGGACAAGCCCACAATCCCATTACTCAGACTAAAACTTGGGTCAGAGGGCAGAAATCCAGCTTTTCCTTGGATCAGACAATTATGAAACTACTGAAAGTTTTCAGGTCTGAGGCCCAGATGTACCTGAAATCCTTAAAAATAGTAGTGGGTGGAGTGTGGACGATCTAAATTATATTCCAGCCTCAGACACTTACGAACTGTGACTCTTTGGGCAACTCGTTTCACTGCTGTTTGCCTCAGGTTGCTCAGCTATAAAATGGGGATAATAACGGCACCTACCTCTCAGGATTGTTGTCAAGATCAAATGAGATATATTTGAAAAGCACTTAGCACAGCGCCTGGCACGTAGATTCTTATTCCTTTCCTCCTTTCCTGGTACCCCAAAAAGCAGCACCAAGACCAGCCTAGACATTCCCTTGAGAACTGTGAAGAGCCTAGCCCTAACATAAAGTCCAAAGTCAGGAAGAAGGCTTGGAAATAAGAGCAAAATAAAAAGAATCCCCCCATAAAAAGCTATCATGGCAACAGGGACACTCAAACCATCAGCCCAGCAGAAGACAGTAAGCCCAAAACAGCTACAAGCAAAGCCTCAATGAAAAATACAGTTTGCATACAAATTCAACTAGAACTTCTGGAAGAGATGAAGAAAAGGGATTTTGTTTGTTTGTTTGTTTTTTTAAGCATGAAAATATCTTTAGAAATTAAATGAGAATACTAGAATAAAAAAATGGAAAGAAAAGAATTATTAAAAAATTGAAAAGGAAAATAACAGCTTAGCACAAATAAGTTTGGAATGATAAGTTGCTTCAAGGTTTGCAAGACTTAAAAGCTAAACAGAGGCACTTTTGTTTGATCATAAACACAATAGAAAAAACTGGAATTATTGATTTAGAAAGGGATATCATCAGTTATGCACTTAAGGAAAGTTTTTCAGCAGCAGCATGGTGGATTGATTGGAGTGGGGAGAGCCTTGAGTGGGGAGACCAGTTAGGAGATTGATGCAGTAATCTAGACAAGAGATGAGCATGTTGGACAGAGTTCTGACTTGGAGTTAGGAAGACCTGAATTCCAGTCCAGCCCCCCACATTTACTAGCTGTGGGACCCTGAGTAAGTCATTCAGCCTTTTACTACCCCAATTATTTCATTTCTAAAATGGGAGGGTAAATAGCACCTACGTACCATGGTTGTTGTGAGGATAAAATGAAATGCTATTTGTAAAGCAGCTGCAAACCTTTAAAATGCTCTATTAATACCAGCTGTTATTGTTATTATCATTATGTGTGATCCAGAACTAAGGTGGTATCTTTGTGAGCAGAGAGAAGGGGAACACCTGAGAGAAGCTGTGAACATAGAAACAGAGAGATTTGGCACCTGATTGATACGTGAGGTGAGGAAGGTTGAGGAGGCCTTGAAATTGCTGAGATTATGAACCTGAAACACTCCATCAGTCAGAACACTTTCGTTTATTGAGGTACGGTAAAATAAAGTTTTCTATTCAAATCATAGTAACTGTAGTACACCCCTCTGGGTCATTCTACTCTTCTCTAGCAGTTTGGCACATTGTCATGGGGGTGAACACATGTCCATATATAAGTATATATTTTATAAACAAAATATATGTGTATTTTATATACAAAAAGTATATATTTATATAGAGACATCTTCCTGAATTCAAATCCAGCTCCAGATACCTACTAGCTATGTGACCCTGGGCAAGTCACTTTATCTTGTTTACCTCAATTTCCTCATCAGTAAAATGAGCTGGAAAAGGAAATGGCAAACTACTCCAGTATCTTTGCTAAGAAAACCCCAAAATGGGATAACAGAGAGTTGGACACAATCAAAAACGACTGAACAGCAACAAAAATGTTGGTAGAGAGGGCACTAGTATCTCGAATGACCAGAAAAGGCTTCAGATAGATGGTGCTGATTGAACTGAGTCTTGAAGTAAATCAAGGAGATTCCAAGATGAAGAAATGAGAGGAGAGATTATTCCAGGATGGAAAGGGAGACAGAAGGGAGCACATCATGTGTGAGAGGCAAGTATGCCAGAATGACTGGACAAAAGAATCGATGTGTAAGGTTAGATAATTAGGAAAATCAGATTGTACAGAACTTTAAATGACAGAAGAGTTTATATTGTCCTAGAAGCACAAAGAAGTCACTGGAATTTATTTAGTAGGGAGTAGAGGTGACATTTAGTAGCTAGGTAAGGCAGTGGATAGAGCATTGGATTTGGAATCAGGAAGACTCACCTTCATGAGTTCAAATCTGGCCTTAGACACGTATTAGCTGTGTGACTCTGTGTGGGTCTGTTTGCCTCAGTTTCCTCACCTATAACAACCTAGAGTAGGAAGTGACCAAAATCACTCTTACTGTCTTTTGCCAAGAAAACCCCCAGTGGGGTCACAAAGAGTCTAATAGGACCGAAAATGGCTTGATAACAATATAAAGGCAGGAGTTGGTGGAGGAGGAGAGGAAAAGGATAAAATGTGCAAACTATTAGAGAAAAGTAGAATGACCCGTGGTGGAGGACAGGAGTGGGCGGTGTAATGTGTACTGTAGTTACTATTTGTTAAATGGAAAATTTTATTTTACTGTACCTCTAAAGAGGAAAGTTTGCTGACTGAAGGAGATTAAGGAAAAGTCTGAAATGACAGTGACAAGCAGAGAGTATTCAACTTCCCTTCTATGATTACTGCATTGTGGGATGGTAAGATAAGCTATAGCCAGCCCTGGAAAAGATAGCTAGCGATTCTTAGAGGAGAGCCAAATCTCAGTGAAAGAATATAAAAGAAAAAAGCCAATGATGAAAAGCAGGGGGATGGGGAAGGGTGCAAGGAGGGAGCATGTCCAGAATGCCAGAGGACATAGTAAAAGGGTTGGGTAGAGTTGTTCATATTTCCTAATTGTAATTGTGTAACAATATCCTATTATGTCAGTATACCATAATTTATTTGCCAGCTTCCATTTTATTATACGTTTAGGTTGATTCCAGCTTTTATAAACACAAATAATAATGCTATACGTGTCTGTGAACAGATAACTCTTTTTCCTTTCTGATAACTCTTTTAAAGGGTGTGAATATTTTTGTAACTTTTGCAGAGCACTGACAGATTGGATATCACCAGTTTGCAATTCTCCCAGCAATGAGTGAGTGTCTCTCTTTCTTCTATCTCTTTTCAATTTCACGTTATTAGATACCGGCCATCATTCTGTCCTGCTTTAAATCTTTTTTTAGATCTTATCAGCCAATGTGTCACTCCCAATTTTATATCACTGGAAAATTTGATAAGCATTCCTTCTGTACTTCAATATCTTGATCAGATATCTTGATTTGAACACAATAGAACAAAGGGAAATGCTCATAATACTCTACAAAAGTCCTCTCTCTAGCTTGACATGGTTTCATTAATTCTGGTTTTTGGGTCCGATAATTCAAACAGTTGTTCATCTGATTTTTTGTCACTAGCCCATATTTCTCCAATTCTCCAGACAAGGCACAGAATAAGACACTTTGGAAAATGTCTTACTAAAATCTAGGTTTACTATTTCAACAATTTCTCCTTAATAATGTTAAAAAAGGAAATGTAATATAGCATCATCTATTTTTAATAAACTTTTCTTGCTTTTAATGATTGCCACTTCCCTAAGTATTTGGTAACAAACCCTTTAATATTACCATTGTACTATTTTCCCTTGAGTGCTAGACTAATTTTTCTAATGTTAGATTTGATCATGTTGACCTCTTGCTTAGAACTTTTTAGTGGATCTTCGTTGTTTAGAAAATAGAACTCAAATTTCCACGGATTTAACTGTTATTTCTATGTATAGTTACTCATGGTGTAGACACTGGACCCTAAATTTTCCTTAAACATCTCCTTTTAAATGTAACTGCTGTCTCATATTCAGCATGCTTAAACTTATTTGTCCTTCAAAACCGCTCTTCCACCCTAATTTTTGTTTTTTTTATTACCATAGTCTTGCAGTTAACCTATACTTAAAACCTTGAAGTCGTCTGTCTCTTCTCTGTCTTCTGCCTCATTTCCAGTCAGTTTCCACGTCCTGTTGGCTCCACCTCCATATTTCCTCTTCAGTCTGTCCCTTTCTTTCTGCTCCCTCCTTATTCATCTTGGCGACAAGACAATCTCAATAACTTACTAATCTATTTAGCTGCCATCTTTTTAAAAGCAGATTGTAAAATTTCACCTCTTCCAACATCTCTCCTACACATCATGTTATAGTAATAATTCCAATGAAAATCTGGTCATGTCATCCCACTGTTTACAAATTTTTAAGTTTCCTTGCTGTTTTATAAAATCTAAACTGCTCAGCCTGACAATCAAGGTTTTCTGTAGTCTGACCGCAAACTACTTCATACTGTTGAGTGCCTTACTTCATCAACTTTGTGTGCTCTCTCCTTTTCTCTTGGGTAGGCTTAGGTCAATGGTTTATTCCCCAGAGATAGATTAAACTGGGAGTAGAAAGTAAATTGGGGGTATGAAGGGTAATTAGAACTGCTATTCAAGGATTTCTTCTGTCTTTGTTTTAAGGTAGTCTGCCCTTTATTTGATGCTCAACGAGGCCTCTACATTGTATGATGAGGAAGTAGAGGATGACAGGGATGCAAGTATAGCTCTATTTTGAGAAAATAGGAAGATACAGGTGTTCTTGGATACTGACAAGAGAATTATAAACAAATTTTAAAAAGGAGGAGGACTTGAACATCTTGAGAGGGAATATCCTGGTCCTGCTCTCCATCCCTGGGCACAGAAAGGTGTGTTTAAAGTAGATCTAGTCCCCAGGTTTTCTGAATATAGCTGTAGAAACATTTAACTGGAGTGCCGAAAACTTAGGAAAAGACTTTGAGGTATTTCTCTCAAATTCAGGGACGCTGAAGCGGGGAGTAGAGGGAAGAGGGTCCCTGCATCATTTGCCCCAGGGCTGATAGAAGAAGAGGCACTGGCTGAAGTTGGAAGTGTCCAGTCTTGGTAGTTGGTCCTCCCAATGCTATAGTGCCTCATGCTGGTCAGGGGCATTTCCTAGAAGGACTACGTCGGGAGACAGGGATCAGATTCGCCTCTTCTGGTTGTGTGGAGTGGAGAGGACATACATCAGGGATAGGGAACCTACAGCCTCAAGGCTGCATGTGACTCTCTGTCCTCAAGTGCAGCCCTTTGACTGAATCCAAACTTTACAGAACAAATTCCCTTGATAAAAGAATTGGTTCTGTAAAACTTGGACTCAGTAAAATGGCACACTCAAGGACCTAGAAGGTCATAGGTTCCCCACCCCTAGTGTAAGTATGTCTAACAAATGATCAAGTTAAGGCACTTTGCTACTATTTCTTTTAGCCTGATGTAAATACTATGGGAGTCTACCCCCATGATCACAAAACAATCAGGTGAGGTAGCTAAGGGAAGCACAGAGATGGACCTTCTGAATGGGAGCGCAGTCCCTAAAGCCAGCAATCCTGCAGGACCTGCCTCTTTGAACCCTGTTTCTCAAATAGTTTCTTTGCATAATGCATAATAAAAACCCACTGTACCATGCAGATTTGTCTGAGTCTTTAAAGACAGTCCACTCTAAGCTGTTCAGGACAACACTGGTAGGGGGTCCTATTTTCCAGGCCCTAAAAACCAAATGGAAAAAGGGAAAGGGGATGATGTTGTAATTGCTGTGCTTGTGGGCAGCTCAGTCATGCTCACCAGACCAATTGGCTGGGGTTTCTGACCTGGGCAGAGATGGAGGGGGGGCAGTGTAGTGTAGTCCTAGATTGTAAACAACAGTAGAATAGGAAAGTCCAAGCAGGGACCACGCTCCTCTAGCATGGAGTGATACCTTCCCGGTGTACTAAGCCAACTCTGGCAGCTCTTCCAGAAGCCACTAAAGAAGTCTCTCATGTTTTCTGCTGGCCCCATACCCCATCTTGTCTTCAGCTTAGGACTTGAGTGAGAGAGTAAAGAGGCATCACTTTATTGATTACAGCTTTTACTGAATGCTGCTGTCTGGGGAAGCTGGAGGAATGGGAAAGGGCAAAAGCAAAAGGAGAAAAGGGGTGGAGAAAGCAGGGCCCTTCTCTGACACAGGCACAGAGGAGGTGAAGAGAGGAGAGGAGATTCTGGAGCACCTGGATGGCTGCCCACAAGGATCAGCCCATCTGCACAAAGATCTGGGGAACCTCTGCATACTGGGCAGGGGGCTGGGTTTCTGCAGACCTCATTGGCCATTCCTGGTGTGAACTAAGGGAAGCTTGTGAATTTTGGCTATAAACTTTTGTGCCTGATTATGGCTCAAGAAAGCTTGGGGTCGAAGGTGTTTTGTTTTGTTCACCATTTCTATGGGAGACAAATGTCCTAGAGGCTTAGCGAACTCTTGGATCACTGGGACCAATCTTGAGGGATTTTCTTCTGGCAAACGCTACTTTTTTTCTGTGCTGTTCTCTAAGATTAGAATGCTCAAAGTTCCCAACCTATCCTGATTTCTAATTATTGCAATCCTACCCATTCTTCAAGATCAAATTTAAATACTGCTTATTCCAAGAAATCTTTGTATCAATAATAGAATTTGTTCATACCTCCTCATATTCTCTTATTTCGCAGTTATTTATATATGTGTCATATCTTTCCTACCAGACTGTTGTCTCCATAAAAGAAAGAAACGTTTCTTACTCATCTTTGTATCTCTTCTAGTACCTTTTACCTCCTAGGGCCATTAATAAATATTTATAAAGTTTTTGAACAAGTGAGAATTAGCACAAACATTTAAAACAAATTAGAACTGAAGTTTAATTATTATTCATTTATTAATAAAGTTAAGGCACTGTGCTCAGGACTGAGGGTACAAAGACAAAAGTGAAACAGCCAAAGATCTCTGGCAGCTTGCATCCCACAAATAATAATATTTAACATTTATATAGCAGTGCCAGGAACCGTGCAAAGTGCTTTGCAATTATCATTTAACCCCATAACAACCCTGGGAGGGAGGTGCCATTATCATCCCCATTTTGCACATGAGGAAACAGACAAACAGAGATTAAGCAACCTGCTCAGGGTCACACAACTGGTAAGTATCCGAGGCCTATTTCGAACTCAGGTCTTCCTGACTCCGGGCCCAGTGCTCTGTCCATGGTGCCATCTAGTTGCCATAAGAGCAATATTGTATGTTTGTATGGTGACTCAGTAATTGATTTTTCTGACTGCGTTATTGATAATGCATTTAAGTTACCTTACACTTAAACGGTTTTGCTCCGTGTGCGTATGTGTGTTTTCAAAGAGAAAAGAGCTTTCGTCTTCCTAATTTTGAGGAAAAGGGTAAGAAATATTAAGATTGTAATAGTTGTTTTACTATAAGGAATAATGAAAAAACATAATTTGTGGCTATCCTTTATTAACCCTCTCTTTGTCACCCAACTTGTTTGTTTTATAGCATAAATCTGTGCTTAACTGGTATGGAAGTGGAGTCTTCTTTGTTAATCCAGAGTCCATGTCTTGATGCTTTCTTTAAATTTTGGTTTGTTCATTGGCCAGCATTAATTTGCCTACCTTCCCAGATTTCTTATGTAGCATTTTTTTTTCTAATCTGGCAGGTTTACCCATCATCAGAATACTATATCCCTCAAGAGGAGTTTAATTCTTTCTAGCAGGCATGGTTTACGAAGAAAGCTAATCAAACAGCTTGGGGAGCACAAGCGGATCTATCAGTGCAATATCTGTAGTAAAATTTTTCAGAACAGCAGCAACCTCAGTCGACACATCCGTTCTCATGGTGAGTTTCTGTTAACACTGACAAACTGAATCGGAATGATACCAGGCTGTGCTCTTTCTTGTGCCTGTTTTTAATGAATTGTTCTCTGTGACTTTTTAATGGCTGCTACCGGTAGTTGGAGAGCACATTTCTCTAAATGTTGACATGTCTAAGGTCAAGAGTGTGGGTGGGGAGAAAGAGAGGAAGGCACCCCAATATTTAGAAGGATTTCCAAATCCTTTTTTCAGTGATCTGTATGCTGTTTGAATTATTCATTTCCATGTCTAAACTGGCAAACTTTTTTTTTTAAACGTTGGTTGGATCCTCAGGTGATAAGCTGTTTAAATGTGAAGAATGCGGAAAATTGTTTAGCCGAAAAGAAAGCCTAAAGCAGCATGTTTCATATAAACACAGCAGAAGTGAGGTGAGTGGAAAACACTTAAAAAGGTAAATGACTCTGAAATTATTATTGGGGGGAAAAAATTTATATGAGAACCTAGAGAGAGCTACTAAGGCATTAAAGTTACTAAAAGAACAAGAAAAGATGAAGCAACTGGGTAGAAAGGAAGGTTGGAAGATCCGATCAAAATAGTTGAATATTATTGAATTGAGATGTTATTTGCTTAAAAGTATTACATGCTTTGTAGGGTTATTTCATGGACAGGAGGGAAAATTTCTTTGTTTTCAAGTAAGATTGCATTTGAGAGGAAAATAGAAGATGAAAGAAATGGGAAACATGATGTCACTAAAAATGGAAAGACAGAATACAAGTTGATGTTTGTTTCAAAGATGTACTCAGTGCAATTAAACAAATATTGGAATGTGTATTATGTCAGACACTGTATTAGGTACTCTGTACCAGTGGTTTCAAATTCAAATAGAAACTGGGGTGGGATTTTGACACCTCAACTCAAGAGGATATAAAATTAATTAGATATGATCTGTCTTTTATTAATAGAAATTAATATTTAAATAATTCTAATTTAAAATAAAATGTAAAATCTTAGTGCTTTCATATAATATGGGAGCTTAATGCTATGGGAACTCTTCATGGAAGAAATGACATTAGGCTTCATAGAGGAGTGATTAAGGAGAGGAGAGGAAAAAATTATATCAGAGGAAATGGAAAGAAAAAATACAGATGCTAGAATAGCATGTTAAAGAAGGGATGATTAGTCCAGTGTAGCTGAAATATAGTATATCTTAATGGGAGTGTTGGATGATAATGGCTGGAAAAGTAAGTTAAGACCAAATTAGTTGAATAGCTATATTGAGAGAAATGGATTACATGCCCAATTAAAGATTTGGTTTTGAAAAGTGTGAACAAATTCCAATTCTCCATTTTAATTTTAGTTTTTCTTCATTTTACTAAATATGTTTTCTATTTGAACATAGATTGATAGTGAATACAGATATAGGTGTGGAACTTGTGACAAGTCCTTTCGAATAGAGAGTGCGCTAAAGTTTCACAACTGTAGAACAGGTAAGAACAACTCTGTTCAATGGTATGCAAACGAACTGGCAAAAACTGAAATCAACATACCATAAACTTTACAACTTTTCACATATAATTTTTAAAAAATAATATATCTTTTTACTACAGTCACTTTACATGATTTCACAGATTCACAATATCTTGACATATATTAATTTTTCATTATGAAACCACACTTTTATTGCATAAATGTAACTTTAGACAGTCTATTTTTCCAAGTCTACCCTTGATTAAAGTTTCCAGGCCGCTGAAACATGTTTAATCTCAATTTCTTGGACAGATTTTTTAACTTTTCATAATATGTAGCATGGTGCAAAGACATATTGTAGAATTCCAGTTCCAGCTGGAAATTTTTGTATTTCTTAGGTATAATGGACCTAATTATAATGGATCTAATTATAGATATAATTGGACTTTCAGGCAAGCCTTGTCCTTGACACATCTCAGCCATATGACCCTGGGCACATTATACAGAACTCTTAAGTTCCCTAAGTGGTTTCTAAAACTATAAATTGAGGAATGCTTGCTAATCTTCACTGGTAGAAAAGTCCCACACTGGGAGTTTTTATGTCAATTAAATTATAACTCTATTTAAAAACACACACTAACACAACTAGCTATGTGACCCTCAAAAAAGTCATTTAGCCATTCTGAGACCTCAAGATTTGCTTCAATATAAGAAGAAAAAATGAATGGCATTTAAATAGTACCTTAAAGTGTTTTAAACACTTTTTATACATTTGAGCCTCTAATAACTTTTAAAGAGATTATTATTCCTATCCAATCTACAAAAGTCTTATAGGTGTAATTGAATGAGTAGAGAACCTGGGATTAGGGAATCTTCCCATCTTTTCCTGAAAATTGTTCCTTCAGTCATTCCTTCTCTCTAATCTTCAGTTTCTCCCTACCTAAGGGTTAATTTTCTCCTTCTTACAAGTATATTCATGTTAACCCCATCTTTAAAAAAACAATTCACTAGATCCTACTATTCTCTTAAACTATCATCCTATTTTTCCTCTTCCTTCCTCAGTCCAAGTCTTGGGGGGAAAAATCTGCCTGTCCTCATTGTTTCCACTTCTTCTCTCTCATTTTTCAACCCTTTGCAGTCAGGCGTCTGACTCCATCAGTCCGCTAAAGCTGCTCTCTCCAAAGTTGCCAAATGCCAAATCAGATGCTCTTTTATCAGTCCTAATCCCTATTGATCTCTCTGCAGGATTGGATACTGATGGCCATTCTTTATTCCTGGATATTTTCTAATTTGTGTTTTTGTGGCTCCACTCTCTGCCAGTTCTCCAAGGTGTCTGGCTGTTCATTTCAAGTCTCCAGTGTCCTTTGCTGGTTCATCATCTGTATCACACCTGTAACTACAGGTGTACCTGAAGGTTTTCTTTTTGACCTTCTTCATCACCTCGCACAGCTTTAATCATCACTCTGCTTAAAGTTCCCAGATGATCAAATCCCAGTCCCTCTCTTGAGCTTTAGTTCTGCCTCATCAGCTGCCTACTGGAAATTTCAAACTGGATATTCCAAAGAATCTCGCTTCCTACGTGTCCAAAACAGAACTCATAATCTATTTGTTTTTGTTGTGTCACACCTATTACCCTTAAGGGTTTATCCTAGACCCTCTTCTCTCTCTATGCTACTTCACTTAGAGGGGGCAGCTAGGTGGTGCAGTGGATAGAGCACCAGTGCAGGTGTTCAAATCTCACCTCAGACACTTGTCACTCACTAGCTGTGTGACCTTGGGCAAGTCACTTAACCCCATTTGCCTCATCCTGGGTCATCTCCAGTCATCCTGATGAATATCTGGTCACTGGATTCAGATGGCTCTGGAGGAGAAGTGAGGCTGGTGACCTGCACAGCCCTCCCTCACTCAAAACAAAGCCCAGTGCAAGTCATGTCATCATTTCTCTGATGGCGTGGTCTTCTTTGAAAACAAAGGACAAACACACACACTTCACTTGGCAGTGATTTGTCAGCTGTCATCTCTACGCAAATGATTCTTGCACTTTTTGTCCACCTCTAATCTGTCTCCTGATTTCTCATCTTTCATTTCCAGCTGCCCATTGGACGTTTCGAACTAGATATTTCTGGGACAATTTCAACTCAAAATGTCCAAAATGAAACTCACCTTTTCTCCCCAAAACTTCCTTTCATTTACACTTCCCTATTACTGTCAAAGGTGCCACCATCTTCCCGGTCACCTAGGCTCACAACCGCCTCTGTCATCCTCACCTCCTTGTTCTGTCTTATTGCTCCTCCTTCCGCTCAGTTAACAAAGTCTGTCCATTTTACTTCCTGAACATCTGCCTCGTCTGACACCGCCATCGCCCTGGGTGCAGGCACTCATCCCGTACTATTGCAGTCTTCCTGTAATAGTCATGTGGTTGGTCTCCCCGCCATGTCTCTCCACACTGTTTCCCATTCTCCACTCAGCTATCAGACTGATGGTCCTAAATCACAAGTTTGATCATGTCACCCCTTCTCTTAATTCAATTCCAGTGGCTCCCCCGACTTTTAAAGTCCTCTATAACCTGGCCCCTTTGCATTCTTCTTACTCCCTTACACCGTACCTCATACTATGCAGTCCATGACACTGGCCTCCTGACTCCAGGGCTCTGTGGATTTCTTGAGGGAATCCAGCTCCTCCTTCCTGCCTTCAGAGCCTCAGAAGCCAGCTCTGTGTGTGTCTGGCCTTTGCTTGGTCACACAAGAGCCTACCAGCCTGTGGTGGTGCTGGCTTTGCTGGCTGGCCCCTTTTCTTATGGTCTGTGGGCTTTTAGATGACTTTCTTTGCGGTTCTAACATGGAAGATGAATTTAGTATTATTGGTATTATCTCATTGTATTTCTTGGTCATTAGTTGTCTAATCCACATTTCAGGTTTTTGTTGGAACAGCTATGTGGGACTTGGGTCTCTTGAAATAACCATCTTGCCCAGAAGTCTAACCTATAGTTTTCAAACTCCATTCTCTTCATTTTTCTGAACATTTCTTCTTCAGTTTTCTAGGATCCCTTTTATTCTTTATAGTCTCAGGAATCACTGGCAGTGAGTTAGCAATCATATCTGCAGCTGTAACAGCAATAAATCCATATTATTCTTGCAGCAAAGGAAGCAAATAACAACCAGGAAAAAATGTTGAGGTGTTATTGTATTGAAATAAATTTATGCATCTTTTCAGATAATTGAAAGCATTTGTCAAGTATAATACTAAGTGCTAGAAACAGACATACAGAAGGAATTCCTGCCCTGAAGGAGCTTATGTTCTAATGGGCCAGGTGGGTGGGTGGAGGATACTATGTAAGGGGGGGGTGACTAGGGAACTCTGTTTTGGTCTGGGAAGTCACAGCGACCGGGAGCTGATCTGTAAAGCAATCTGTTGACACTGTGCCCCTTCTAGAAGCAGTGGAAATATTTATTTGATTAGTCTTCCCAGAGCAAGAGGTAAAAAAAGGTAGTGGCAGTTGACAGATGTGTCTTGTGTGAAGATGGCTGGGTAAGGCATGGTTTTGGAGTCAGCTCGATGTATTTAAGAGATGTTATAAAGGTGAAATCAACAGGCCTTGGCAATAGCTTGGATATGGGGGGAGTGAAAAATAATGAGGAATCCAGTATAACTCTTAGGGTAGTGAGCCTAAGGGACTAGGAGAATAGGATTGCCCTCTACAGAGACAGAGAAGGTAGTGTTTAGGGGGAAAGATTGTGGGTTTTATTTTGGACATAGACTTTAGGATGTTTGCTAGCCATATAGTTTCAGATGTTTAAAAGGCGGTTGGAGATGGGTGATTGGAAGTCAGCAGAGAACTTGGGGCAGAAAAGGTAGATTTGAAAATCATCAGCACAGAGATGGTGATTAAATGCTGGGAATTATTGAGGTCTCCAAATGAGAAGGTTAGAAGAAGGGAAGAGAGCCCAGGAAGGAACCCTGAGGGACGTCCGTGGTTAGAAGGCATGATCTGGTAGAGGATCCCACAAAAGAGATAGAGAAGGAGCAGACAGACGGGTGAGGAGCAATACTGGGAAAGAATAGTGTTCCAAAAACTTGGAGAGAAGAGATTGTCAAGGAGGAGAAAGCAATCAAAGGTGGCCAAGGCTGCAGAGAGGTCAAAGAGCATGAGTACTGAGAAAATGCCATTGGATTAGGCACCTAAAAGATCATTAGGAACTTTAGAGAGCAGTTTCAGTGGAATGATGAGGTCGGAAGTCAGATTGTGAGAGATTAAGAAGATTAAGAGAAAAGAGAAAGTGGAAGCAACTATTGTAGATAGCGTTTTCAAGGCATTTAACTACGAAGGGCCAAAGAGATAATAGAGGATGCTAGTTAGTGGAGGTGGATCAAATGAAGGTTTTTGGTTTTGTTTTTGTTTTTTTTTTCAGAAAAGGGAAAACATGATGTATTTTTGTAGGCAGTGGGAAATGAATCAGTAGACAAGCAGAGATAAAATAAGTGAAAGAGAAGAGATGTCAGAGGTGGCGGTCTGTTGGAGCAGATAGGATGGACTTTCCTCACCAAGGAGCTTGCTAGACAATTCACAAAACAAATATTTTATTTTATTAAGGGGATTTGTTCTGGGAAGTTTGGATTCAGTCAAAGGGCTGCACTTGAGGATCTAGAGGGTCACATGTGGCCTTCAGGTTACAGGTTCCCCACCCCTGCCCTAGACAGAAGAAATCACAGGCCCTCACTCCCCTTCTCCCATGAAAAATGCTTCTTTTATTTGCATAACTGTCCTTGTCAATGGGAGTCACAAATAAACTTGCACTAAGGATAAAATGATATACTGACTTACTAGAGCTAAGGAGTTAGAGGAAACAACAGTAAAAAAAGTTATGTGATACACCTAGTAAATGGATGTTGTTCATTTTCATCCAAAAGGATAATTTGGTTCTATATTAAAACCAATATGTGTATCTTTTGAAGTGGGCTTCATAACTGATAAATATACACGTTTACAAACACATAATACAATCATTTAGTTTCTCCTGTATCTCATGCCCAACCATCTTATCTATGTTAAACAGAAAAATTAATACTTCTGACAATCTTCTCTAGTCTTATATTAAGAGCTACAAAAGGGCAGCTTTCTTTAGAGAACAGTAGCATTTGTTTTGCTTTGGAGAGTCATTTTCAAAGGAGGAACTTCACAAATGTTATGGCTGTCATTCTTTTTCAGTTATTTAATTGGAATAGGGGAGATATTTTTAGATAAGACTGCTTTGGGGGTTTTTAGTTATTAAATTATTGGTACAGATGAAATTTTTAAATGTCAATTTTGGCTTCTGGGAATACTCGTTCTATGCTCCTTTCATGATGATATTTCCTTGCCTTTCCTTCCTGATATTTGTTATCATTATGAATGAAGGTAGCTGCTGTGGGCATATTATACATTTTTACTAAAAAGAATTACTTTTTCAAAACATTTTTTTCCTTCTTTTGGCAGATGAGAAGACATTCCAATGTGAGATGTGTTTCAGATTCTTTTCTACCAATAGTAACCTCTCTAAACATAAGAAGAAGCATGGTGATAAGAAATTTTCTTGTGAGGTATGCAATAAAATGTTCTACCGGAAAGATGTCATGCTGGATCACCAAAGGAGACACTTGGAAGGTGAGTACATTTGAAGTGAATACTTCTGCCATTATTTCCTTTTGCTGTGTCATATTATATATCGATATAAATTAAAAATCACTTAGCCAGACTGTTGTAATTAGGAATAGAGAGAATTGAATTTCAGCTTTCATAAGAAACTTGGAGAAGTGTTCCATGTGGATATGTAAGATGCCAAATGTAAGAGAGACAGTCAAATGGAAACAAAAATTTTAATGCTATTTAAAAAATGAAAGAGTGCTTAGTCATAATTGATGTAAGCCTTCCTTCTGGATTCTCTCTTATTCCTCAGTTTTAATCACATTGCTTTTACTTTTTGTCTGACTGAACCTTCTCAGCTTCTTTTGCAGGATCATTGTCCATGTCTCACTTGCTGTGTCTGAGTGTATACCATAGGGCTCCAACTTGTGTCTTCTCTCTCTATGAGCTCAACTGTCCTCTCTATCCATCTGAATCCCACATCTACATCTACAGCTCTTATTTATTTCACATAATTGATGTGAATATGAAGTAAACATAGCAAGAATGGTAGAAAAAGTTTTTGGATATGAAAGTTTGTTATCGTATTAATAAGATTTTATTAAAACATCATTTTGAAAACATTTTGTCATGAAGCTATACATTCCCAATTGCTGAGACAATGGACGTTGACTAGGATTTGAATTTTTTAAAAAAGGAAAACAAGGATTGCCTTACCTCTATTCTGTGTATATCTTAAATATCTAATTTTTTACATGTTGTGTGTCCCATTGAAATGTATGCTTCCTGGTTATAGGGACTGCTTTTACCTTCCTTTGTATTCCCAGAGCTTAGAACTCTTCGTCCTTAACAAATTCCTGTTGACTGATGGACTGATTTACAGTCCGGTTTCCATTCCTATCATCCAAGGAGGAGAAAGTAATCAAAGGTGGCCAAGGCTGCAGAGAGGTCAAAGAGCAAGGTCATCCATCAGTGAGCTCTTGATTGCTAAATCTGGTGCCATTTTCTCATGGCTTTTTCTCTTGGCTTCTCTGTAGTGTCTGATGCTGTTAAGCCTTCCTTTTGGATTCTCTCTTATTCTTCAGTTTTAATCACATTACTTTTACTTTTTGTCTCACTGAACCTTCTCAGCTTCTTTTGCAGGATCATCGTCCATGTCTCACTTGCTGTGTCTGAGTATATACCATAGGGCTCCAACTTGTGTCTTCTCTCTCTACGAGCTCAACTGTCCTCTCTATCCATCTGAATCCCACATCTACATCTACAGCTCTTATTTCTTTCCTGCGGTCCCATCCTTTGTCTCTGAGTCTCTGTTGGACATCTCCACCTGGATGTTCCATGGGGATTTCAGACATGTCGTCTTTCCCCTTAGGCCCACTTGCTTTGCTAAACTCTCTGTTCTGGTTACCTATGTTCACAACCTGGGAGTTCTGCTTGATGCTTTACTTTCGCTTGCTGAACTGATATCTAATCAGTTACCGAGTCTCATTGATTCTGCCCCTTTAACATATCTCCTATCTGTCCCCTTCTCGGTGCTCATACCACAACCAATGTAGTTAGGCCCTAATCACGTTTAACTTGAACTGTTTTCATAACTTCCTAGTGGGTCTATTCCTTCTCAAATTCCTTTTCTTTAGAGCTGCTAAATTGATATTACTAAAGTGCAGGTCTGACCCTGTGGTTCTCCTGTTCAGATAGCTTCTGTAGTTTCCCTTTGCTTCCAGGATAAAGTACAAAATCTTGTGTATGGTATTTAAAGCCCGTCCCTGACTGGCTCCAGCCTACCTTTCCATATTGATTACATTTCCTCACTCTCATGTACTCTGCATTCTAGACATTTGCAGTTCTTCATCCATGATAGTTCATTTCCTGCCCCTGTGTCTTTGCACAAACTGCATTTCTCCCTTCCCTTCCCATTCCCCATGGATTGAATGCTCTCCCTCTTCACTTCTGCATTTCAGATTTCCAGCTCCTTTCAAGCCTCATCTTTAGAGGCTCATCTTGTTTACCCCAGATGTTAATGACTCAACCCTCCTCTCGCCCCCCCAAAAATCCTTTTGTATTTATTGTGACTTTTAAAAAAATATACTTTGTCTTTATATCACCTGTATTTCCCATTGTATTCCTGCAACTCCTCTCAGATAGCCTTTCCTTATAATAAAAACATAAGAAAAGAAAAAAAAAGTTTTTCATAGCTAAACAACATGACAGAAGAGTTTGACATCATAGACAGTCTCCTGCCTCCATTCTCCCATCCACCAGGGAAATGATCTTCCTCATCTCTTTTTGGAGGCCAGACTTGATCATTATAATTTTGTAGCATTCAGGTTCGATTGTTTGGTTTTTGTAATAGCTATTGTGTCTGTCATTTTCCTGATTCTGCTTTAGAACATGTTTTGCATTGTATGTAAGGATGTTATTTCATTCGAGGAGAAGGGAAGCTTCTTGGGGGTGCAAACTGTATTCACTTTCATAGTTGTATACCCATATTTGTGTAGCCCAGTATTACATATAAGTAGGTTCTTAGTAAAGGCTTGTGAGTGATTGGAGCTACAAGTTGCATGTTTGAAAAAGCCATACTATCCTAGACACAGTGTTTTCCAGTAACAATAAGGTTTTTTGTTGTCAGATAACGATCAGAACAGAAGCCAAAAGAGGAGTACTATGTAGTTTACTTTATAAAGCACTTTAATATGTCACCGTAAGTAACATGGGGCATTCAACAGTTGTAGTGTCCGTTTCCATTGTACTGAATGTAAAAACTGATTTTTTTTTTTGTCTTTTTCTTGTCTTTTGACGGGGGGTGGTGTTTGGCAATTTAAGGAGTCAGGCGTGTGAAGAGAGAAGAATTTGAAACCAGTGGAGAGAGTGTGGTCCGATATAAGAAGGAGCCCTCAGGATGTCCTGTATGTGGAAAGGTAACAATTTATCCTTGGTCTAAGCAAATACAGAAGTTTTTACTCAAGACTACTCAATATTTTATTTAGTTAAGATTATTTTACTTAAGAAATAGGAACTAAAACTACAAATTTCAGTCTTAGAGTGCTAGAAAGTAATTCTTTTAAGGTTATATAAATAGAGACCAGTGCTATTGTTTTACGAGAGTAGATAATAATCTTTATTTGAAAAACTAAAATGACCAGGCATTTTTATTGTATCATTAGAGTCAAGTGTATGTTCTGAAAGAAGCAAGTTTTTCTGATTTTTTTCCTCTGGCTGTGTGTTCATTTTCTCTATTTCTAACCACCCCCCTGTTACTCCCTCTGCCTTTTTTGAAGTCTTTGGAAAGTTATCCACTGTATTCATAATGTAGAACTGAGAAAAACAGTATAGAGACAGAAATTAAAAGTGTATTCAACTGAGCTTTTTACTCACCTTTAAAATATTTATTTTCCCTTTTGCATTGCCAAGTTTGCTTTTTCTCTGACACTGAAAACTAATTAGTTGTCAGACTAAGATGGAAATGAGAAATTAACAGTACCACTTGTATCCTATCTTGAGTGCTTTAAGAGCACTTACTGAAGTCATAGGCAGTATTTCAGTAATTCAGTACCCTTTCCACCAGTACAAATTTTGACACCCACATTCATCCCAGTTTCCCAGAACCACATGGCTGCTCAGGAGAGCAAGGAGCCATATGATTTCAAAATGGCAGTGACAGAGTGGTAAGATATTTCTGGGCCAAACCAAGGGCTGTAGGAACTTGGTCCAGAAGCCACAGAGCCTCGGTGACACTAATGCAGAAGTGAAGAGGGAGAGCATTCAAGCCATGGGGAATGGGAAGGGAAGGGAGAAATATAGTTTGTGCAAAGGCACAGGGGCACTTTTGACAAGTGAAGGAAGTTTAAGATAAAACCTCAGAGAAGAGATCCTACAGATAATGCCATATAAATAATAAATAAATAAAATAGACCATATATACATACAATGTAAAATATTAGTTTCACTTTTTATGGTGGTAAAAAACTAGAATCAAAGCTAGGCACCCATCAATTGGGAAATAGCTGAACAATCAGTGGCATGATTGTAATATGAAATATTGCTGTGTTATTTTTAAAATATAAAAAACTTAGAGAGACTTGGGAACACTTGTATTCCATAATGCAATCTGAAATAAGTAGAAGGAAAAATACACACAATGACATGAATATCCTGTTCCCAGTTCCTTCACTGAAAGGAAGCGGTGAGGCAGTGGAGGGAGAGATGCATGAGAGGGCATGAGCAAAGCTGGTGAAGCCACTGCTGCCTCTCAAAGGCATCAGTAAGGAGCTCTCTCTGTAGCAGGGCCCTCCAGGCCACTGGCCATGTCTTCAGGCAGGCCTTTCCCCCATCTTACGGGAAAGTAAAACGCCATGGAGACAGACACCAGCCTGGATGCTGCTACCTCTTCACCAGCCACAACTCCCAAAGATCCAGAAAGCAAAATTCTCATTATGACTTGGCTGTGTCAAATTGAAATGGATGTGGTTTTTATCACTTTGAAATAACATCAAAGAGGATGTATTTGCGCATCTGCCTTATTTCCTCTCTATACTCCAGTTAGATTTTATTACTTGGTATATGAACCATAGAGTCTTACCTACTAAGGCTTGGGCATAGTGGATAGAGTGCTACACTTGGAGTCAGGAAGACTTGAGTTCAAATCCCTCCTCAAACATTTCCTATGCTTGGCCTCAGTTATAATAAAGGAGTTGGACTAGATGTCCTCTAAAGTTCCCTCTAAATATGAATCTATAATCCTATAAGCACTGGACCTTTTTGTCTACCCTGTAGACAAACTTTTGTGTATGGTTGTCTCTCTCTTTAGAATGTGAGTTCCATGAGAAGAGGAACTGTCTCACTTTTCTATTTCCAGCATAGTTCACATAATAAGTGCTTAATGAATTTTTTTTTCACTCAGTAACATAAATGAAAGCAAGTAAAGAAGAGCTGGGCTCTTACGTAGTCTTGGTGACTGATCTTGATCCCAGAGCAAATCCTAACTCCTCCTTCTCTGAGATTTGGGAGACTGTGAATATGCTGACACCATCAGATACAGTCACTGTGTCTGTTGGTTTTGGTTTTACTTAAGTGTTTTTCTTAGAATGAAGGATTCAGAGAAAGGAGAATGGCATTGCAATATCCAGAAATAACTGTTATGGAAAAACAAAATACATCAATAATTTTTTTTAGATTTGGCACAATTATTACAAAATTAGTAAAATTCTTTTGCTGAATTAGAAGAAAATAAGAAAATTCATTTGGAAGAACAATAAGTCAAGAATATCAAAGGAAATAATGAAAAAAATGTAAAGGAAGGAGATTTAGCAGTACCAGATCTTAAACTATATTATAGGGCAGTTATCAAAACTCTTTGGTACTGGTTAAGAAATACAAAGGTAGATCAATGGAATAGAGTACATGTACAATGTACAGCAGCAAATAAACATAATAACCTTGTATCTGACAAGTATAAAGACTTAAGATTCTTGAATAAGAATAATTATTGGTTAAAAATTCCTGGGAAAATCAGAAAACAAACTCAGCATAGACTACTGTCTTATACCATTTACCAAAATAGAGTCAAAATAGATATATGACCCTGATATAAAAAGAGCTATTGTAAGAAAATTAGAAGAACATAGAACATAATACTTATCAGACCTATGGATAGGTGCCCAATTTGTAAATGAACAAGAGATAGAAAGCAAAGTTAAGCGTCAAATGGATAATATCAATGACATAAATTGAAAAGTTTTTGTCCAAATAAAACAAATGTAGTCAAGATCAGAAGGAAAGCAGGAAATTGGGGGAGAAATTTTATAGACAGTTTCTCAGATAAACGTCTCCTGTCAAAAATATATTAAAAATGTTGTCAAATCCATAAGAATATGTCATTCCCCAATTGATAAATGGTCAAAGGATAGGAACAGGTAATTTTCCAGTGAAGAAATCAAAATATTTTATAGTCATACAAAAAAATGCTCTAAATTGCTAGTGATTAGAGAAATGCAAATTAAAACAATCTTGAGATACCATTTTGCACCTGCCAGATTGGCTAAGATGATTGAAGGGGAAAGTGACAAATATTGAGGGAATGTGGAAAAATTGGGACACTAAATCATTGTTGGTGGAATTGTGAACTGATTCAACCATTTTGGAGAGAAATCTGCAATTATGCTTGAAGAGTTATTAAACTACCTATACCCTTTGACCAATCAATACTACTACGAGGTCTATTTCCAAAGATGATTAGGGAAAAAGGAAAAGAACTGATGTGTTCTTAAATATTTATAGCAGCCCTCCTGGTGGCAGCAAAGAACTGGAAACTGCATGGATGCCCATCCATTGGGGAATGGCTAAACAAGTTGTGGTGTATTCCTGTGATGGAATACTACTGTGCAATAAGAAATTATGAGCTCAGTGATCTTAGAATAACATGGAAAGACTTGCACAAAGTAATGAAGATGAAAATGGCAGGAAGAGAACATTGCATATAGTAACGGTAATATTGTTTTAAGAATGACTTTGAGTGACTACGTCTTTTTATGAGCATCCCTGCAAATTCTCGTGTGACCCTGGGCAAGTCACTTAAACCTTTTTGCCTCAGTTTCCTCATCTGTAAAATGAGCTCAAGAAGAAAATGGCAAGCCACCCAGTACCTTTGTCAAGAAAACCTCAAATGGGATCTCAAAGAATAGTTCTTTTGGGTGTATGACTTCATCTACCTCCATTCACCATAATCAGATGATGAGAGTTAAACCCTAGCGTTGGAATTTAACAAGGTCTAAGTGGTAAGAAGACAGTATGGAGTCACATTGGTTAACTCTAAGGTTTTGGAACATTTGCTTAAAAGTTTAGATTTATTGACTTTATGTCATATCATCTCTGCTCCTCTTAATTCATCAGTCCCCATGGGTTTAAATGATTTCTGTGTAGGTAGTTCACAGATCTATATAGCCAGCCCCAGTATGTTTCTGAAACTCCAGTTATGCATCGTTAGGTATTTGATAGACATTTGGTTTTCATTTTGTTGTCATATAAGAAATCTAACACTCAATGTATGCAAAAGACTACCACTCATCTTCCCCCTATTCCCTAAAGCCCTCTCCACCAAGCCTACCTCTCTATTTAAACTTCCCCATTTCTGTCAAGGGCACCACCATTCTTCCAGTTACATTAATCTGCAGCATCAGTGTTTGCCTCAACTCATTTTCCTCACTCCAGATATCTAATTAGTTGCAAAATCTTGGCATTTCTTATCTCCACATCATGTCTTGCCTCTCACCCTTTCTCTTCATTCATATAACCACTGTTTTAAACCATTCTTTCATCACCTTCTGCCTGGACTGTTGTTCTAATCCGTCTCCCTGCCTCAACCCCAAACATCCAGTCAGTTGTCAAATGATAGCATTTCTACCGCACAACATGTCTTCTCTCTGACCCCGCTGTCACCTCACGTAGCTTCTGCTTTAGTTAAGTCCCTCATCACCCTGCCTGTTATGTTGAAATGGCTTCTGAACTGGTCTCCCTATTTTCATCCATGCTCTACAGCTGCCAGAGTAATTTTCCTCAAGTGCATATAATTTTCCTGTTAGTAAACTTCAGTGATTCCCTGTTGCTTTTAGACTTAGATATAAAGTCTTCTGTGGCTTTTAAATCCTTTTACAACTTCTCCCTAACCTATATTTCTAGCCTCATTATACATTATTCCCCTTACTGTACCATATGGTTCAGTAGTATATTAATAGTGTCCATATTTCTTTATGTACATGTTATCTCACCCAGTAGAGTATCAGCAGGTAATGTTTCTTTCTTTTTTTGCCTTTATATTCCCCAGGCTCCCCACAGTTCCAGATACATAGGCAAACATACACAGACTATAACTATGTATAACATAAAATATATACAAAAATAGAAATGAAGAAAGGATGGTATAAAGATGAAAAAGATAATGTTTTAAAATAATTTTTATAAAATATTTTTCAACAATTTTATTTCATGAATGGTAAAAGGAACCTTTTGTTTTCACTAAAATGTTAATGTTTTAGTGAGAATATGACTTCATTATTTTTACAAACCCTGCTAACTCTTTGTTATACTGATTCAAAAATTAGTTCTAAGTTCATTTATTTAGATAATTCATTTTTATGGTCACAATAACTGAAAAAGGTAAGTCATAATGATACATAAATCCATATAGAAGAAGTGCAGTGTTGACTTCACTTACTAAATCATGATGCTTATTTTTCAGGTCCATCCACCAACAATGCAAAATGTTTGATTAATTTCAGTTAGTTAATTGCCATCTTTCCTATTAAGTAGTTCTTTAAAAGTGATCAGAAGGTGTTCCTTTTTTATATTTTTGATAAATGTGTTCAGACCTACTGAATCTACATTTGCAAGATTTTTAAACAAATGAGAAAATTGTTTCCAAATTATTTTAGTCTGCAAATGTGAGATACTTTGGGGTTAAATTTTTATTGCTGTCTTTTGCTTATTTTACATTACCCATAATTTCTTCCAGCACCCCTGCCCCTCCCAAAAGAGCTATCCCATATAACAAATAGTATTTTTGGGGGGGAAAAAAAAGGAAAGGAAAAAAAGTCAGTATAACTGATTAATATATTGAAAAAGTCTAAAAATAGGTACAAATGTATAATACTTGTGAATCCCTGCAAAGAGATGAGGTGAGAGTATCTTTTTATATCTTTTCTTTCAACCTATGCTTGTTCTTTAGTTTTCTGTATTATTTACATTGTTGCAGTCATTGCATATATCGTTTTCTTAGCTCTACTAATTTCACTCTGTAAATGTTCATCTGGATCTTTCTATGCTTGTCTGGATTTAGTATATCCTTCATTTCTTATCGCACAGTAATATTCTATTACATTTCATGTACCGCAGTTTGTTTAGCTCCAACTGATGGACATCTTTGTTTCTTTGCTGTGACAAAAATGCTGCTATAAATATTTTAATGGATGTGGGGACATTCTTCTTATCAGTGGCCTAGTAATGGAGTCTCAGATTCAAAGGTCATGTACACAATGTCAGGAGATTTGGTAGGTGGGCACACTGAGATAATTCTTGATAATAGAAGCCTAATTTTTAATGTGTTACTCATTGTTATGTCCTGTTATCATTGGCTAATATATCCATACAGTAAACATTTTGGGCAGAATTCATTGTTAATGATAGTGGATATAAAATCACATTTCAAATAATTTCCTTAATTTTGGAATTTTGGGGCCTCTCCTTGTCATATCTGATTAGACTGTTATTGTTTTTTACCTGGTAATTTGGCTGTCAAGAGCTTGGAGTCATTTTATAGCATTAAGCAAATTTTCAATGCAGGAATCTTTGAATGCCTCTTCCTCATCCTGTAATGGCTAGGTTAGTTAAAATTAGATAATTTTATATGTAAGTCCAAGGGCAAGCATAAACTGTAGTGTGTTATAATGTACTTTAAGACAAGGATGAATGAGGAAGCCACTGGCATTCCCTTCCAAATTACGGAGTTCCCAGTCTCCAATCTCTTGTCGTGAATCTTCTAGTATCATGTTAAGTGGAGTACTAGTATCACTTTGTATAGTAAATATTAGTAAAGCTTAGATTATATGTACATTTAGAATAAGAAATAAAATTTATAATTCTATTATAATAATTCTTATTCTATTATAATAATTATTATAAGTCTATTTTAACTCAATAGATTATCTTAGGTACTCCTTGGAATATGTATACTCTGGGCATGATGGCACACTCCCATACTCACTAAACTCCAATGGCTCCATGTTACCTTTAGGATAAAATATAACTTACACTGGTTAGCTTTTAAAGCTCGCCACAACTAGATAACATGTATTCCTGGCATATTGCTTCCCTTCTTGCATTGTATATTTCAGCCAAATTGATTTTTTGCCGTTCTTCAGGCACAACACTGATGTCTTCCATAAGTAAAAAGGTTTGGAGCATATAAGCCCAATGTCTATATTTTTCCATCTATACATTAAGTATATGAACCAATCTACTAATAACTATGTGTTTTATAAAACTTATACCTGAAGTAGGAATTAAAAGAATGCAATTAATACAAAATATTTGATCTTAGTAACTAGGAAGCCACTAGAGTTTATAAAGTAGGGGAATAACGTGGTCAGACCTATGTGTTAAGAAAATCATCTTGACAGCTGTGTGGAAGATGATCTGTAATGGAAAGCAGGAGAGCAGTGGCAGGGCCATTGCAATGTTCTAGGTGAACAATGATGAGGCTGTGTGCTAAGGTCAGGTAGTTAAGTGGGACGGTGTTTGGAGCATTGGACTTAGAGTCAGGAACGTATGGCTTCCAGTCCAGCCTCAGATATTTAATATCAGTAAAGCAAATCACTTACCTCTTTGTGTCTCAGGTTTCTCATCTGTAAAATGAGGGTAATGACAGTACTTCCTTTCTGTAAAATTAGGGTAATGACAGTACTTCCTTTCTGTAAAATGAGGGTAATGACAGTACTTCCTAAGGTCGTTCTGAGGATCAAATGAGGTTTGTAAAACTGTAAACCTTAGAGCACTGTAGGAATGTTAGCTATTATTGTTGTTACCATTATTAGGGTGGTGGCTGTATGAATAAAGAGAAGAAACAGGTGTGAGAAATGTGGAGGTATAACTGACGAGATTTGACAGCTGTGTATGTGGATGTGGTCTGACATAAAGCGAGGAGTCCATGACAGAGTGGTTATGAAACCCTGTGTTGTTGAAAAGATGTTGGTGACCTTCATGATCTTAAGAGGAAGATGGGTAAACTTTAGGGGAAAGGTGATGTAATGATACCTGTGATCCAGATCCAAACCATCTGTGCCTGCTTATTCTTTGTTAGTAATTCCTCAGTCATCTCATCCAAATTTATTTCACAAAGTGGAATATTTCATGCAAAAGGAAAAAAGGAGGAGCAGAACTGTTGTTCTGTGCTCACCCTGTCCCCAGTGCAGAGCCTTCCTTTCATCAAGTACCTGCCATAGCAGCAAGATGATGGGGTTGTGGGGGGAGAGGGAGTAGATAGAAACTCCTTCCATTAGCCCCTGTGTAGCTGCTATGGCAACCTTTAATTTAGGTTATATGAGGCACAGCTCCAAAGATGAAAGGCTTATCCAGCAAAGGGAGAGGCAGCGGAACTGGAAAACATGGAGGAATATAGTAGGTGTGTTTCGTTGGAGACAAGCTTTATGTTGTCATCTTTCCTTCTAGTTGATCACTTTTGACATTTCAAAGTTAGACTTTTAAAATTCATTTTAAAAAAATTATCAAATATACTTTTCTCCCTCTAACCTCCACCTGAATTAATTTAAAAAAAGCAGTAAAACAAAAAACCCAACAACTTTATAACACATAAGCATAGATAAGCATAACACGTTCCCTTATTGACCATGTCTAAAAATGTCTCTCATTCTGCATATTGGTCTATCCATCATGCCTCTGGGGTCATGATTGATCATTAAATTAATTAGTTAAATCTTTCAAAAACTGTTCATTTTCAAATGTTGACGTTATAGTATAAACCATCTTGCTGGTTGGCCTTGCTTTAGTCTGCCACAGTCCACGTACATTTTTCTAGGTTTCTCTGAAATAATATTTCTTCATTTCTTATAACCCAGTGGTATTCCATTAAGTTCCTGTACCAAGATACATTAATGTATGTTTTAGTCAGTTAGTAAACATGTATTAAACAATCACTGTGTGCCAGGAGCTGTGTTAAATGCTGAGGATACAAAAAAAAAAGCAAAAGACAGTCCCTACCCTCAGGATATTCACAATAAAATGGGTGAGACAACAAGCAAACAGATATATTCCAACAAGCCAAAAAAAAAATAGGAAATAAAAGAAGAAAGACCCTAGAATTAAGAGGAATTGGGAAAGACTTCCTGTAGGAAATGGGGTTTTATTTAGGACTTGAAAGAAACTTCTAAAGAAGCTAGTAGGCAACAGTGAGAAAGAAACTATTTTGGCATTGGGGACAAGCCGAAAAAATGCCCAGAGCCAAGAATTGGAATGTCTTGTTTGTGGAACAGCCCAGAAGCCAGTGTCACTGAATCAAGAGTATATGTAGGAAATTAGGGTGTAAAAAGACTGGCAAGGTAGGGGAGGGCTGTTGAATACTGAACAACAAATACAAAAATATTTGATCCTGGAATTGATAAGCATCCATTGGAGTTTATCAAGTATAGAAGCCTGACATGATTAGAACTGCACTTTAAGAAAATCACTTTGATGAAATAGTAAACAGCAAAGGGAAGTCATAAGGGACTTACCAAAGGTGAACTGTTTACATTCCTACATGGAAAGACAATTTTTGTAACTCTTAAAACGTTTCAGTATCTGGGTAGTTGGTGGGACCACACACAGATGTACACACACACACACACACACAGACACATATACATGCGTGCATGCACACACACATACACACAAGCATGCACACACAGAGACAGAGAGCACAGAGTGAATTGAATAGGATGGGACCATATCTTAAATGAAATTAAGGTAAATGGTGAGAGAGAAATGTAGTGGGAGGAGAGAGGGTGAAATGGAATGGGGTTAATTATATCTCATTCAAGAGGCAAGCAGGAAACTTTTTAGTGGAGGGAAAAAGAGGAGAGCTGAGAAAAAAACATGAAGTTTACCCTCATCACATTCGACTAAAGGAAGGAATAAAATGCACATTCATTTTGGTATGAAAACCTATCTTACAGTACAGAAAAATGGGGAAGAAGGAGATAAGCAAGGGGGGGGATGATGGAAGGGAGGGCAATGGAAGAAGGGAGCAATTTGAGGTCAACACTCTTGGGGAGGGACAGGATCAAAAGACAGAATAGAAACAATGGGGGACAGAATAGGATGGAGGGAAATACAGTTAGTCTTACACAACACGACTGTTATCGAAGTCATTTGCAAAACTACACAGATAGGGCCTATATTGAATTGCCTGCCGTCCCAAAGGGAATGGGTGGGGAGGGAGGGATGGGGAGAATTTGGAACTCAAAGTTTTAGGAACAACTGTTGAGTATTGTTCTTGCTACTAGGAAATAAGAAATACAGTTAATGGGGAATAGAAAGTCATCTGGCCCTACAGGACAAAAGAGAAGGGAGGGAGGATTGAAGAGAGGGCAGATTGGTGATAGGGAAAATTAGAATGCTTGGTGTATTGGGGTGGGGGGAGGGGATAAATGGGGAGAAAATTTGGAACCCAAAATTTTGTGAAAATGAATGTAAAAAGTTAAATAAATAAATAAATAAATTTAAAAAAAGAAAAAAAGAAAATCGCTTTGGCTGCTGAATGGAGGATGGGTTGGAGTGGGGAGAGACTTGAGGCAAGCAGAACAACCAGAAGGCTGTTGCAGTCCTCCAAGTGTGAGGTGGTAAGGGCTTGCACCACTATGGTAGCAGTATCAGAGGTGAAACAAGAACATATTTGAGAGATGTTGCAAAAGTGAAATCGACAGACTGTGGCAAACGTTTTATTTGGAGGTGAGAGGTAGTGAGGAGTTGAGTGTGACATTTAGGTTGCAAGCTGGGATGATGGCAGGGTTACGGAAGGGGAGGGATTGTATTGCTCTTAACAGTAATAGGAAATCTGGGAGAATGAAAATATTAGGGGGAAAGGATAATGAATTCAGTTTTGGATATGTTGAGTTTAAGATATCTATTGAACATACTGTATGAGATGTCTGAAAGGCAGTCTAGATTCATGATTGAATGTCATTAGAAAGAGGTTAGGGCAGGGTAGGTTTGAAAATGATACCAGTTTTCCCATAGCTTCTTTATCATTTTTTTTTTGGTCAGCTTTGCCAATCTGTTGTGTGTGAGTTGGAAACTCAGCATGCTTTAATTTTCATTTTTCTAATTAATAGTGATTTGAAGTATTTTTTCATATGATTATAAAAACTTAGATTACTTGCTTTGAGAATTGCTTCATGTCTCTTGACCATTTATTTGGAAAACTGCTGTTGTTCTCGTCTATTTGAACCAATTTCATAGTGCCATGTAAATGAGATCTTCATCAGAGAACATAAGGATTTTTTCCAAGTTAGCTGCTTCCCTTTTAAACTTAGCTATTTTGAATTCATGTAAAAATTTTAAAATTTTATGCACTTAACTCCTTATACTCTTTTGTTTTTTCTTCTCTTTCCTCCTCAAACCCTTTTTGCACAGAAGAGAAGTTTGGAACACAAGTGTTGCTCATTACCAATGCTTCCATGGTAGTGATTCCCCACATTTTTGGTTCCCCTAAATCCCTTTCAAAAAGAGCAATAAATTGTGTTGTGAAGCCCTTGTGGTAATTTAATATGCTATTCATCATATTTTGCAGGTGTGTAATACAAATGTTAAAAAATTAAGCCCCATTAAATAATTTTTAGCATGAGCTCCTTGGACCATTGTCATGAACCCTCACGGGAGTTTGGCTGTGCTTGACTTAATGAGTTTTCACTTCTGTACTCTTTTCTTCTCCTTCTTCAGACCCAAATAATAGCTTTGTACTTTTCTCTCCCTTCCTTCCTTTTTCTTCCCTTTTTTACTCCTCTTCATGATCCTCCCTGTGAAATTGTGTTTTTTTCCTTTTTATTTATTACTGATCCTTCCCTTGATCTCCTCTCCTGTTTATTCCCTCTCCTTTTTCCTCTCCGTTTCCCTGTTGAGTTTGATGCATTTCTACAATACTCCCTGCTTTTTGTGTTCATGTGTGTATTTGTTTGCATGTTTACACTCTTTTGCTTGCATGTGTACACTCTTTTGATCAGTTCAGATGAAGTGAAGTTCAAGTGGTAGCCAACCTCCCCTTATTTGTTTTCATAGACATCTACTTGTACCCTATTAATTATATGTCTCCCTGTTCTTTCATTCCCTATTGTATCCTTTTTATCCCTTTCCCATTCCTTTCTTTTAAGATCATCAAAACATAACTAAAATCACTCACAATCCTTCTGTCTTATTTGACTTTCTCTATGATGACATCCCAGTTTTTAAGGGATTCTAGTATCATTCCCCATTAAAATGGAAACATTTCATCCTTATATTTTCCCCTTGCCTATAATTTTTATCTCTCTCTATTCCTGTGTTTGTAAAGAGGCTTTTTAATCAGTTCTGGTCTTTTCATCAAGAATGTACAAAAGTCTTCCATTTCATTAAAGGTATATATTTTTTTCCTATACAATTATACTCAGTCTTTTGGGTGAGTTTTTCTTGGCTGTAACCCTTTATCTTTTGCCTTTTGGAATATAATATTTCATGTTCTCAGCTCCTATATAAAGGAAACTGCTAAATCTTGTACTTACTGTGGTTCCTTAGTCCTTGAATTCTTTCTAGATATTTACAGAATTTTTCCTTTGAACTGGAAACCCTAGATTTTAGCTACAATATGCCTGTGAATTTTCATTTTGCAGTTTTAAGAGGTAATGGTGTTATTTCATGTAAAGAATTACCCCTACCCTAACCTTCCACACATACACACATGCACATGTACCAATAAAAAGGTTTTTTTCTTGATTATTTTATTGGTAAGTTTTGTTTTTAAATCCATTCCCAAATATACAGCTTCATTCCCCCCTTACCTGGTGAGTCATCCCTTGTCACAAAGACTTTAAAAGATAAAGGGGGAAAGAGAAATTTTCAAAACTAGCCACTATTTCAACCTGTTTCACAATATTGCAATATTCTGTATTTCCATATTTCTGTACAATGTAAGAAGCAAAGTTTATTTTTCTCAAATCTTCTCCAGGATCAATCTTAATTGTTATAAATGCATAGCATTCTGTTTCAGGTTTTTTTTTCTTTCCCTTTATGTTATTTTAGTCATTTTTTTCACTTATCTTGTTGCTGATTATTCACTCCATGTCAGTTCAATAACGTCTTCTCATGTTTCTCTGAATTCTTCATATTTGTTATTTCTTATGATGTAATTATATTCCATTCCATTTATTTGTTGCCGGTTTATCTCGTCATTCCCCAGTTGATGAACATCTACATTGTTTTCACTTCTTTATCACTACTAAAACTGCTGCTATCAATAATTTGATGCATGAGACCTCTTTTTTTTCTGTCTTTGTGAATATATTGGAGTATATATTGGAGCATCAGGATGTTGTTTTCAAAGACTGGGCATTTCAGTTACTTTTCTTTCATTTTAAAGCAGAGTTCCAAATTGTTTTCATAATGTTGGACCAGTTAACTCTCCCCGGAGTGTATCTTGTGTATCTGTGCCTGTCTTCTGGCAGTCCCACCAATGGACATTAGTCTGATCTTTTGTCATCTTTGACAATTTTCTGAGTGTGAAGTAAAACATTAGTTGGTTTATTTTACATTTCCCTTATTCAACACATGCTCTGAGAAGATACTTTCCCTGTAAAATTTCCATTCCTCCTTTTTCTCTTATGTTGAAACTCCAAGGGAATATCTCTCTTCCCAAGATAGACAGACAATCCATAAATTTGTAGAGAGTTTGCAATTAAACTAAAGGAGAAGTCAGAGCTGCTTACTGCAAGTTTGGGTGGAATCAAAGAGAGTACCAGCTGTCTGTATATTGTAAGGTCATTAACTTAATTATAGTAAAGATTAAAATTAATGCTAAATTGATCAACTGGTGTTACCACTGAAAACAATATCTGCTGAGATTTTTAGATGGTTATTTTGTATAAACAGACATTAAGTTATATTTCTCAAGTCATGAGAAAGAAAAGCTTTTTTACTTGTCATTTTTTTTCTGCTTATAGGTATTTTCATGTAGAAGTAATATGAATAAACATCTCTTGACTCATGGAGATAAGAAGTATACTTGTGAGATCTGTGGACGCAAATTCTTCCGAGTAGATGTGCTTAGGGATCATATTCATGTTCATTTTAAGGTATTTGTTGCACATTATTTTCTATGCCGTTTTTGTTGCCTGATGCTGAAATTATTGTTGATTTGGCAGCATTCTGAAATAATTATCTACCTTGTTTAGATTAAGAGTGTTTTAAAAAAAATGTCATCCATTTTTAAATTCTATCTCTCTCTCCTATCCCTTCCAAGGAGCTATCCCTATAATCTATTCATACAAATCTTCCTAGATTTCTTTGGCGCAATAGGATTCCATCAGTCCTTTCTCCAAATAATGGATAGCTCCTTTGTTTCCAATTCATTGCCACTATAAAAGGAGCTGTTATAAAAATTTTGTAAGTATGGGTTCTTTATTCTTTTCTTTGATCTCTTTGGGTTATAGGTCTAGTAGAGGTATTGCTGGGTCAAAAGATATGCATAATTTATTATTTATTATTATTTAATCATAATAATATTATATTATTATATATAATATATAATATTATGTTATTATTTTATTATAATATTTAATTTATTATTTTATTAATTTTTTTGAAACAGTTCCAGATTAGCACAGGCTTTCTGTGGTTACATTCTTATAATGTGATCATTTAAAAAAGCATAGTTGGTCCCTACAAATAACACCTCTGAAAATCTTATCCTATTCATCAAAGAAAACAAATGAGTAGTCATTAAAATGGAAGCATTTGAATCATTTCTTTACAAGAACCATCAGATAGGTATTTGAAAACAGACCAAGAAGAGACTTCTTTGAGTGGAGCCAAGATGGAGTAGATGAAGAACCCAGCTGAGCATTCCCAACATTTCCTTCTGAACAACTTTAAAATAACACTTCAAATCTAATTCTGGCATGGCAGAGACAACAAAAAGTGAGGATAAGAAATTCTTCCACCTAAAGTCAATGTAGGAGGTCAGAAAGAGAGATCAGTAACAAGGATGTGGAAGCTGGCTCAGAGCCCAGTTGGGTAAAACTCCAGGGTTGGAGCAAGGTGGTAGCAGCAGACAATGAAGTTAAAAGAGCTACAAGCAAAGCTGCAAAAGAAAAAAAGTGTGATTTAGATAAAAGACCAACAAGAATTTCTGGAAGAGCTAAAAATGATTTTTCAAAGTCAAATAAGAGTGGCAAAGGAAGAAATTTGTAAAAAGACAATCAACAATGTTGTTTTGGGTTTTTTGGATTTTTTTTTTTGAGGCACCAAAAATACTGGAGAAAATAATACCTTAAAAAAATAACTGGCCAAAATGATGAAAGAGGTACTAAAATTTACCAATGAGAATAGCTTCTTAAAAACAGAACTGGTCAATGGAACATAAGAGACAAAAACTCACTGAAAAATAACTTATTAAAAAATTACAATTGGCCAAGTAGAAGCTAATGATTCCATGAGACATCAAGAAACGATAAAAGGGAGTCAAAAGAATGAAGAAATAGAAGAAAATGTAAAATATATCCTCAGAAAAATAACTGACCTGGAAAATAGATTAAGGAGAAATAACTTAAAATATTGGAATACCTGAAAACTGTGATTAAAGAAAGAACCGAGACATCATATTTCAAGTAATTATCAAAGAAAACTGTCCCAATATATTAGAACCAAGTGGTAAAATAGAAATTGAAAGAATATACTGATCACTACCTGTAAGAGATCCCAAAATAAAACCTTTCAGCGATATTATAGCCAAATTCCAGAACTGCCAGGTCAAAAAAAAAATATTTCAAGCAGCTAAAGAGATCATTTAAATACGGTAGAGCCACAGTCAGGTTCATATAAGATTTAGCAGATTCCACATTAAAGGAGCAGAAGACTTGGTATATGATATTGTGGAAGGCAAAGGAGCTAGGATTATAACCAAGAAATACTACTCAGCAAAATTGAATATAATTCTTCAAGGGAAAAAATGGATATTTAATGAGAGAGCTTTCAACCATTTCTGATGAAAAGACCAGAAGTGAATAGACATTTTGACTTTCAAATATAAGAGTAAGAAAAGCATAAGAAGATAAACATTAAAGAGTAAACATAAGGGACTCAATAACATTAAGAGGTTTATATTCCTTTATGCAAAGATGACCCATGTAACTTCTAAGAACTTTTGAACTAAACTGCCAAGCATTCAAACCCTACTGTAGAGAGTACAACTCCAATGGGCTGGCCATGTAATTTGAATGACAAGTGTCTACTTGACTGAAAGACTACTTGATGGAGAACTCGCACAAGCAAGCACTCATATGGTGGTCGGAAGAAGCGATACGAGGACACTCTCAAGGTCTCTCTGAAGAACTTTGGAATTGATTGTGTGACATGAGATACTCTGGCAAAGGACTACCCACCATGGTGTGCCCACATCAAAGAAGGTGCATAGCACCTTGGTAAGCAGTATTGAAGTAACTCTAAAGAAACATGAGAGGTGCAGATGTAGAGAGTCCACCCCAAATGGTCACGTGGACTATTTATACCCGACCAGTGGTAGAGCCTTTTGAGCTCATGTTGGTCTAATCAGCCATAGTCCGACACACTGTAACTTGACTCTGACGTTGAGGTGTCATTCTGGTCCTTTTTGAAGATGAAGGACAACAGCCAACCCAGAACTTTGTTATTTTTAGTGCAGTTAGAAGGCTACAGAGAGAGGACGTGAGTGTGAGTTGATTATGTTGGGATTATGTTTTTCAAAAAAGGAGAGGTGAGAAGGAAAGAGAAAGACGTCATCTCACATAAAGGAAATGCATAAAGAGGAGCTTTTATGCTGTAGGGGAAAATGATTTGGGGGGCAGGCAACACTCGAACTTCACTGACATCTAAATTGGTTCAAAAAGGGAAATGCATACACACACACACACACACACACGCACACACACACATTCATAAATCTATCTTGCCCAACAGAGAAGGAGGAGGGAAAGGGTTAGCGAAAAAAGGAGGATGGTGGTAAAAGGGAGGGTAGGTCAAAGAAGGCAGTGGTCGGAAGCAAAACTGACTTTAGACAACAGACAGGATAGAAAGGGAAGAATAAACAGAAAATAGGATGGAGAGAATTGCACAGTTAAATGGAAAAGAATAGATTAGAAACCAGAATCCAACAATGTGTGGTTTATAGGAAGCACACTTGAAACAGAGAGACACACAGACAGTTTTACAGTAAGGAGCTGAGCAGAATCTATTATACTTCAGTCAGGGGTAGAAATCATGGTCTTGGCCAAGCAAAAACAAAAGTGGACCTAGTTAAAAGGATAAGCAGGGAAACTACGTCTTTCAAAAAGGCACCATAGACAATGAAGTAATGTTGATACTAAACAGACATGTACCAAATGGTATAATATTCAAATTCTTGAAGAAAAAGAGAATGAATTACAGAAGGAGATCCATTCTTGTGGATCCATTAAAAGCTATTAATTAAATCCTTTAAATCCATACTTGTTATTATATATTAAATATTAAATCCATACCTTGACTTTCCCCTCAGATAAATCACACGATAAAATAAACAAATAATGCAACAAAAAACCAAAAAATAAATCTAACAGTAAAATAAATAGGAAAGACATTAAGGAGGTGAATAGAATTTTAGAAAATAGGATAGAAATAGAAAGAAGTTGACCTTTTTCTCTATTGTACATAGCACCTTTGCAAGTTCACAAAAATTAACCATGTATTAAGACATAAAAGTCTCACATACAGAAAAATATTAAATGCATCCTCTTAAGACCAAAATAAAGCAAAAATTACATTCATTAAAGGGCCATGGAAGTAGAAATGAAAAATTAATTGGGCGTGGAGCACATCTGCCAAGGATGCCACCTCTGCAGATATGGCACTACAGCTGGCAGCAAACCAAATGTGCTGTGTACCTCTCTTTGCTCCTCTGAGGTGCCTAATCTGGAAACACCAACATCATCTGCACAGAAAATTTCCTGAAGGTCAACTATTCTCCATTTTTATTTGAAGCATTTATCTGTGCTGCCATACATGATATTAACAGCAGAGCCAAAATTAGGAAATGATGCCAAAGAAAAGGCAATTCCAAGAAATTGGAATGTGGGAGGCCTTTTCTTTGGCAAGTATTGACAAATAAATGATGCAAAGAATAAGGAAAAAATTGTTTTACAAACACAAGGCAAATGAACTGAGTGAAGCAAAAGCAAAAGTGCAGGAAAAAAAATGAGAACATGAAAGCTAAGCTTTGAAGATAATGATGGAGATCTGGATCAATTCTGTCTAGCTTTATTTACCTATCCTTGAGGCTTTCCAGATAAGGATAAGCAGCAGCTTCCCGTTCCCACTCCCCAGCTTCTGAGCCCAGGAATTCCAAGCCGCATGTCACAAAGAATAACCACATGAAGTTTCACTACTGATTAGAGAAATGTAAATTAAAACCACCTCACACCAGTCTTATTGGCTAACATGACACAAGAAAAATGCTGGAGGGGAAGTGGAAAAATTCCACACTAAATGTACCAGTGGTAGTGTTGCGAAGTAGTCCAACATTTTGGAGAACAATTTGATAAGCAATACCACTCTTAGGCCTATATCCCAAAGAGATCAAAAAAAGGGGAATACTACTTACATGTACAAAAATATTTATAGCAACTCTTTTTGTGGCAGCTAAACATTGGAAATCAAGGGGATGTCTATTAAATGGTTAAACGAGTTATGACATGATTGTGATGGAATACTATTGCGCTATAAGAAATGACTAGTAGGATGGCTTCAGAAAACCTGGGAAAACTTAAATTAACTGTTGCAAAGTTAAATGAGCAGAACCAGAAGAATATTGTACACAGTAACAGCAATATTGTGTGGTGATTATCTGTGAAAGACTTAGCTACTCTGATCAGTACCATAATTCAAAATTGTATTTATTCTGTGTGTGTGTGTGTGTGTGGACTTACAAACTGCTTGCAAATAGGGATTATTTCTTTTTTTGTATTTGTATTCCCATCACCTAGTGTGATGTCTGAGCCATAGTATGTTTTCATTAAATAGCTGTTGATTAATTAGCAAACTCTTCTGATTTTGTATCCTCTGAAAATTTGATATCTACTGTCTATACTTTCATTTAAGTTACTGTGTTGCCTCTCCTTTAATAAATATGTTCTAGAATTTTATATAGGATCAAGGTTAAAATGCCCATCAGAGTAATGTGTGCAGACTCCACCATCTACCCTCTCTTGAATATCAGAATTATGTGTCCTCCAGTCCTGTAGCATCTCTCCTGTTCACTACAGTTCTCTATAATTGTAGAGCGTTAGGGGGCACAGTGGCAAGAGTCTATGCTGTAGTCAGGAGGACTTGAGTTCAGAGCCAGCCTCAGATGCTCCCTTTCTGTGTAGCTTTTGGACATCACTTAACCTCTTTTTGACTCAGTTTCTTAAACTGTAAGATGAGGATGATAATAAGCCCCCATCTCTCCGAGCTGGTGTGAGGATCAAACGAGGTATTTATGAAGTGCTTAGCACAGTGCCTGCCACTTATCAGGTACTATATAACTGCTTATTAGTAGCAGTATTATTACAGATTTTTTTTTTTAAATCAACCAAATAGCCTCAGCAATCACATATGTTGGTTCTTTCAGTATCCTCAGATATAGTTCATCTAAGCCTGGTGTCTTAAACTCATCAAAGGTGGCTTGGTGCCTCCTTACGGTCTTCTTGTCAATCTCTCGTCAGTCCTGGATTTCAGTTCCCCAGTAGCCATTTTTGTTCTCATCTATCCTGTCCAGTCTGAAGCTAATTCTCTTTGGCAGAGAAATACTTTGATAATGAAGCAGATCTATGATCTCATCAGTATCGTTGTATTTTCAAATATAACTCATCTCTGAAATTTCTTCCATAAATTATCCACAAAGTTTCTACTCATATCTCTAGGGCTCTTTTCTAAATCTTTTGATAATTGCATGGTTTACAATGAAGTGCACAGGCACTTACTTTACTTATTTGTCTACAGCATGTCTTTTCTGGTCACCAGCTCTCTGATAAGAATACGGCACTCCTCTATGGTTCTGTATTGGTTATTTATATGAATTTATACTCATTATGTGTCATTCTATTGCCCTCTGAGTGAGTTTTCTTTAATTTTTTAAGAAAACCATGGTAGGCCTTTACTTGTAGCTATAAGCATCACCAAAAGGATATTGGTATTAAAAAGGTACGTTTTTTTCCTCAGGGATTAATTTGGAATTATTAAAAGTAATCAATCGTTAATACGCACCTGTTCAGTGCCAGACACTGTGCTAAGAATTAGACATAAAAATAATAATGAATCAGTCCCTACTCTCAAAGATAACTGAGATATCACTGAGATAACAGTGGTATATATATGACAACAATGAAGTATATACAAAGTAAATACAAAGTAGTAAAATACAAGGTTGTTTGGGAGGGAAACTACTAGCAATTGGGGAAATCAAGAAAGAATTCATTTAGAAAAAAAACATGCTACATAATTTCCCGAAGGTGATCTGCAGTTCTCGGACGCATTCACTGTCAATCCATGGTCTATATGTGTCGATTGACCAGCTCTCTAGGTTGTTCTTCTAATTATATCACTGCAAAAGTATTTGCAACTGTCCTGAAGGATATCCAATGTGAAATCCAAATCAAAGAAATTCCATATGGAGAGATGGAAAGATCTTCCAGATGCTTCCTTTTGTGAATAGCGTTGTACTCATTGCATCAAGCTATACAGTATACTATATTGAGCTTCCTAAATGAAATCTATAATTACTCAAAAGATTATAACATAACTATGCATACAGGAAAATCCATGTGGGTGAATGACATCTGTTGTCCAGATTCTGAGATGCAGTTCAATGAACTAGTTTGTCTATTGGCAGAAAAAATAGAAACAAAATTAGAGTTGAGTAAGTCTATCTTCTCTTTCTTTGTCTCTTATTCATTCCAAGTAATGTTATCCCCTTTTTGGCCTTTCTTTTAAAAAAAATCTTAACTTTTAAAATTATTTCTACCATTCATTCACAGGTATAGTTTATTCTGAGCATTAGCACTCATTTTCTCTTAGAGTACCATGCTGTTCTTTTGAATATATGTACTTGCTTCCATCTTCTATAGATGTTGTTTAAAATAAAATGTTTTTAGCACTCTGTGTATCCACATTGCTTTCTCTAAGTAGTTTCCTTTCTTCTCATTAGAATTATTTGCTTGTAAGAGTTCAGCAAGGCAGCTTGATGGCTCATAGAACACTAGCTCAGGAGTCATATTCAGTCTCAGACATTTACTAGATGTGTGACTTTAGGCAAGTCACTTAACCCTAATTGCCTCCTCCCCATCCCCAAAAAAAGAAGAGTTCAAAACAGTACACCAAAGACTATTCTGTTCCCTGTCCTAATAATTTCATTTTACAGTGGCTTCAGTGAACTTGGCCTAATTACTTTCTCTATTACCAGTTCTCAAATCTAGGCTACTAAAATTTTATTGGATAAATGAAAGAATTTTTATTTTTAAGCACAAGTTAATTTTCCAGGATAAATTTTAAAGATGCATTTCCAGAGAAAAATTTTCAAAAAGTTAGTGTGGTAATTAGAATCATAGAGCAAGAAGGCTTTTCCCAAAGTCATCTAGCCCAGGGATTCTTAACTTTTTGGTATCATAGACCTCTTTGGAACTCTCTTGAAGCCTATGAACTCCTTAGAATAATGTTGGTTCCTGCATTTAGAATCAAAGGAAATGTTAAATTTCAATTAGCAGTTATTGAAAATAGATGTAATTTTTTTTTCTAATACAAGTTTGTAGAACCCCAGAAATCAATTCATGGAAGCTTTTGGCATCTGTGTAACATTAATGGCAGCTGCATGAAGATTAAAGATCTTCTACTGGTAACAGTAAACTGGTTCTTTCTTTTCTAGGACATTGCATTAATGGATGACCACCAGAGGGAAGAATTCATTGGTAAAATTGGTATTTCATCAGAAGAAAATGACAACTCTGATGAAAGTGCAGACTCAGAACCTCACAAGTATAGCTGCAAACGGTGCCAGGTAGTATATAGTTTTCTATTAACCTCTTATTTTCTCTTGAATGGAAACTTTTCATTCAGATACCTAAGATGATCAGAATATATTGACTGATGTTTTGGTGTTAATGAAACGTGAAAGATCTGACTTCTCACAAACTAATGCCCCCTAAAACCATTTTTTCCACTAACCAGGTTCTTGATATGACAGATTGTAGGTGCATCTATCCTATTCTTCATCCCCTCATTGGGAGTCTAGTTCTAGAAAAGTTAAGGCAAATACTTATCAAAGCCCCTCATCCCTATCTGATTCTGCAGTGATGGGAGTGAGAGATGATAGCTGATTTGTAAACAACATAGTAAGGAGATGGCCAGGAAATATACCAGCTATACCTAAGTAAAACTAGGGAATACACCAAAATTAGAGGGCATAAAATTTGAGCAGTAGATATTCTTTCATTTGGTCTTTTTCCTGTGTATGGACAAGCCAAACATTTTTCAGTGATTACAAACAAAATTATCTGGAAGACCTCACTATCCAAAGTTAATCTTTCTTCCATTTGGACTCTGTACTGGATCACTGCCATTCAAGTGACAAATATCTTTGGTAAGCATTTAATGCCTCATTTGAAGTTTATTTTCAGAGGGTCACTGAATGGGATTTTTTTCCCATTCAGTTATTACATTGTTCAAGAAATTTCAAGTGATAAGATACACTCAGTTGTAAAGAAGCTTATTCTGCTTGATCAAATGCCTTTTTTTATATCAACAGACAAGCACACCAGGATTCTCTACATGAAATGGTAAAGATGTAATCCATTGTTGATTAATTCTTTTAAGATTTACTTACTCCCTACTGATGCCCTCAATACATATCCAATTGATTTGTATATAAATTGATAATTACTGATAATCTCTTGTTCAACTTTTTCAGTATTTGTGAAATCCAGTTTGGTATTTTCCCCATTTTTAGATACATTATATATTTGTCAATCAGCATGCTCACAGTTGTGTGAACTCTAGAATGGATCTTCTGCCTATATTCTTGGTTTTTTATTGTCTTTTGTGCTATTTCTACGCCTTCTATAAGGACGTTTGGATCTGTCATCTTATGGTCAAAGTGCAGTGGTTCCATCATTTTAGATGAAGAAAACAGCTCATTGTCAAAAAAAAAAAATTTTTTTTATAAGAACTCTTCATTTTCCTTATGTTTGTAGACCTCTTTCCATTTTCATCCTTGAATTCTTCTTTGATTTCCTTTGATCTCTTGACAAATTTTCTTTAAATTGACTTTTACCCTGAATTACTTCTCTATGTTTTATGAGAGATATTGGTCACTATCATCCATCATCTTTTTTCATAATTTTTTTAAACCTAGCTCTGAGTGTCTTTTTAAAAAAAGATGAAAGAGCTGGAGAATTGAAAAGTGCTAATTTTTCCCAATTCCTTTCCCATCCATTCTCTTCAAAAGCTCCCTCTGTTCCTAGCTTTTGAAGTATTGGACTCATTACTTTCTGTTCCCACCTGCTCCCAAGATATACAGAGAGCTGAATCCACCTACCCATAGAACAGAAGTCAGTTGCATCAAGCATAGAATGCTGGTGATAAAAACACTCCCTCTGTCTCACTATCCTTCTTTTCTTTGTAAAAAGATAGCAAGGAACAAGGAGAGGGAAATTTTTTTTTAATAGGATAGACAGAAACACATAATTAATGAATTGTGAATGAGAGGAACTCATCTGTAAAGCAGGATAGTAGAAAAGATTAGAAAAAAGAATCCAACAAAAATATTTATGATAGGAAACACACTTAAAATATAAAGTTATATTCAGCATAACTATGTGTTTAGAATTAAAATAACAGGCTGGAGCAAAATATAGTATTCTTCAGTTGAACTCAAAAGCTGTGGTAGCAGTTTTAATCTTAGACAAGATAAAAAACAAAAATAGGCATGATTGAAAAACATAGAAAACTACATTATGCTGAAATTCATCTCTAAAATGCATTAGTAGGAATACTTTTAAATGTACCAAAGCATATGTGGCATAGCTTCAGGAGACTTAAAGGAAAAGCTAAATGAGTTATAGGGAAAAATCCATAGTATAACTAGTGAAGAATCTCAATATATATACCTTCTTGAGCTAAACAAATCTAAGCAAAAACCTTTTTAAAGTTAAAAATATGAATATAATTTGAAAAAAGTTAGATATGATAGCTCTATTGATTACTGAATGGAAACAGAAGAGTATACATATTTTTCATTTGCAAGTGAATTTATGTATAAATTATTTTACAATTTTTGCAATCATTATTTACAAAAATTTACCATGTATTTACAAATCTAGAAATACTTAGCACATTCTTTGCTAAGAGCAAGACAATAAAATTATATTTAACAAAGGGCCACTGAAGAAAAGATTAAAAATTAACTGATGTTTAACTCAATCTTAAATATTAAAAGCAAAGAACAACAAAAGCCAAGGGAAAAAAATCCAAAGAACAAAAGCAGAAAAAAATAAAGAATTTCACTAAACATAACAATGAGACAATACATCGACTTTTCAGAGATGATGCCAAAACAGTACTAAAGGAATTTAAAAAATTTTTTAAATATTATAATCAGCTAAAGAGAAAAAGAGAATGAATGGATGAATTGAGCATGGTGCTGAAAAATGTATATAACTAATACCTTGAAAAAAAGCAAGATTAAATAGCAAAATCACAAAAATCAAAGAAGTGATTAACAAAATTGAAAGCTAAAAAACTCCAAAAAACACTGAATCATTAAAGACTTAAGAAGGTAAATATGAAAGGTGGAGGCAGCAGGCAATGCTTGAAACTTGCTCTTCTCAGAATTGGTTGAAAGATGAAAGAATATATATGTATATGTATGTATGCATGTTTGTTTACACACACACACACAGACACACACACACTCATACACTTAATTGGCTATAGAAATCTATCTTACCCAACCGGGAAGTAGGAGGAGAAAGGGATGAAGGGTGGATTAAGGGAAGCAGTGGTCAGAAGCAAAACATTTTTGGGGAGGGACAGGATAAAAAAAGAGGGAAGAATAAACTGAAGAAAATAGGCTAGAGGGAAATACAGTTAGTCGTCACAGCTATCAAGATAATCTCACTCATAAATCTCATAAAACAGAAGCAGACAGCGGAATAGAAACCAAAATCCAACAATATGTTATTTACACGAAACATACTTGAAACAGAGAGTCACATAGCAAGTAAAATGAAGGACTGAAACAAAATCTGATATGCTTCAGGTGAAGTAAAAAAGGCAGGAGTAGGTAATCAAGATCTCTTACAAAAAAAAAACAAAAATAGACCAATTAAAAGAAATAATCAGGGAATCTACATTTTGCTAAAAGGTACCATAGATAGTGAAACTATATTAGTACAAAGTATATATGCACCAAATGGCAGAGTAACTGTTTTCATTAAGGGCAAGTTAAACAATTACAGGAGGAAAACAGACAGTAAAGCTATATTAGTAGGGGAACCCAATTTTCTCCTCTCAGAGCCAGATCAGTCTAATAATAAAATAAGAAAGAAGTTAAAGAGACAGAATCTTACTGAATGGGAATAGACAGGAGTTTATCTTTTTCTCAGTTGTAAAGAGCACCTTCACAAAAATTGACCACATACTGGAGCACAAAAACCTCACAGCCAAATGCAGAAAAGTAATAATATTAAATGACTCCTTTTCAGACCATCATGTAATAAAAAAAATACAATAAAGAGTCATGGAACTACAAATTAAAAATTAATTGGAAACTAAATAATCCTAAAGAATGAGAGGGCCAAAAATCAAATAAAAACAATATAATTTAATTAAAGAGAATGACCACAAGGAGACAGTGTACCAGAATTTATGGAATACAACCAAAGCATTATCTGTAATAGGGATAAAGTAGATGTCTTCCCAGTAAGATCAGAAATGAAATAATGATGTCCATTATCACCATTATTATCCATAATTGTACTAAATGGTAGCTATTGCAATAAAATAAGAAAAAGAAATAGAAGATTAAGAAAAGGCATTACTGAGAAAACAAAACTATCGGATATGATTGTATATTTAGAACACCTTTAAGTTGCATGATATAAAATAAATACACATAAATCACCAGCGTTTCTATGTATTGCCCACAGAGCATACCAGGAAGAAACAGAGAAATTACATTTAAAATTACTGTAGACATTAGAAAATATTTGGGAAGTTGCCTGCCAGGACATAACCAGGAACTATATGAACACAATTACAAAACACTTTTCACACAAATAAAGACAGATTTAGCCAATTGGAGAAATATCTAATGCTCATGTGTAAACAGAACCAATATAATAAAATTGACAATACCACCTAAATTAATTTACTTATTCGGTTCCATACTAACTAAACTACCAAAGAATTACATTATAATAATGATAGACTTTATTTGGAAGAGAAAAAGTCAAGAATGTCAAGGGAATCAATAAAAAAAAAAGTAAAGAAAGGTAGACTGGCAATGCCAGATTTCAAACTCTATTACAAAACAGTTATCTTTGAAACAGTTTGGTACTAGCCAAGAAATAGAGTGGTGGGTCAATGGAATATATTACACAATTCACAGTACTAAAATACCATAGGAATCTAGTCCTTGAAAAATACAAGTATTCTTTGAGGGACAGAGCTCACTATTTGACAGTTGCTGAGGAAACTGGAAAACTTTGGCATGAAAGTAGGCATAGACCAATATCTCACCAAGACAAGGTTAAAAGGGTTACATGATTTAGACCATGGGTGGGGAACTTACAACCTCGAGGCCACATGTGGCCCTCTAGGTCCTCAAGTACGTTCATAGAACATATCTCCTTAATAAAAAGATTTGTTCTAAAACTTAGATTCAGTGAAAGGGCTGCACTCAAGGACCTAGAAGCCCACATGAGCAAGCAATTATGAGGAATTAAGCAAGGTTTAACTGTTTACATTCTTATAGTACATATAACCATTGAGAATTCTATTTTCATTAGGGGAACAGAGAGGTAGCCTAGTTAGATTGAAGGCCTGGGAGTGATTCTTCTCTGTTTTAATGATAAAAAGAAGGCTGTAAAGGGTGAAGAACAGGAACACAGTGGAAAAGGGGAGAAGGGAAAAAAAACTAGAGGAGTTATCCCACATAAATAAATTGGGTACACAGAGGGAAGTCTCTGTAAGAGGAGTGGGGGGGAAAGGAAACACTTGAACCTTACTGTCATCTGTTCAACACGCGCACGCGCACACACACAGAGTTGGGTGGGAAAATATATTTTTACACAATACAGGAGGGAAAGGAGTTCCTGGAAAAGGCAAGGGGAAGGGAATTCAGAAGAAGAATAGATTAAGGGTGGTATTAGTCAGAAGGAATACAAACTCTTAGAGAGGGAAACAAAAGGAAAGAAAAGTATAATAGAATAGGATCAAGGGAAATATAGTCAACAATCTTAACTGTGATTGTGAATAGGATGAACTCACCCATAAAACCAGAGGGGATAGATAGCAAAATGGATTAGAAACCAGAATCCAACAATACATTGTTTATAATAAATTTTAAGAGAAATACACTTTAAAGACTTTAAAGAGAAATATACAAACACTTTTAATATAAGGGGCAGGAGAAGAATCTATTTTGCTTCAGCTAAAATAAAAAATTCAGGGGTAATAATCATGATCTCAGAAAAAGCAAAATAGACCTAATTAAAAGAAATAAATAGGGAAACAGCATTCTGCTAAAAGATATGACAGTGCGTTAATATCAGTACTAAACATATATTTACCACATGAAATAACATCTAAATTCTTAAATGAAAAATGAGTTATAGAAATAGATTGTGAAATAGAATAATCGTGATCTCAATTTACATCAGACCTGAATAAATCTTTCAAAAAAAGGTGGTGGGGGGAAAAGTTAAGGATTGGAATAAAATTTTAGAAAAATTAGCTGAGACCTATGGAGAATATTGAATGGGAATAGAGAGGGATAGAATTATTTCTGATCTGTGCTTGTCCCCTTCACAAAAACTGACTACGTATAAGTGTATAAACAACTTCACAATGCAATAAAAATTACATTCAATAGCATCTTTGGAAAAAAGATAAAAAGTTCATTAGAAACTGCCAGTGCTAAAGAATGGATGGGCCAAAGACAAATAGAAACAGTCATTTCACCAAAGGTAATGAGATAACATACCACATATTTTGGTATGCAACCAAATCAGATCTTAGGGGAAAGTTTATATCTCTAAACACTTTCATCAATGAAAGAGGGGGAAAAACAGCAGATAATGAATTTATATCTGGAAATGTTTTCTTGGAAAAAAAAGAGAATAGATCAAGGAATTGGACATGCAACTAACTAATAAAACTAGAAAACCATCCAATTGAACACCAAAATTGAAATTCTAAAAATCAAAGGAGAGATTAAGAAAACTAAAAGCAAAAAACTCAAGAAATAAATAAAACTAGGGGCTCTTTAAGAAAATTTGATTTTTAAAGAGAAAGAAGAAAATCACATTACCAGTATCAAAAATGAAAAACGTGACTTTACAACTAATGAAAAAGAAATAGAAGCAATTATTAGAAAATATAAGTAAAGAAGTGATCCTACCAAATTCCTTTTGTGACACAAATAAAGGTTTGATATTTAAACCAAGGAGAGTCAAATGGAAAAAGAAAACTATAGACCAATATCCCTTATGAATATTGATACGAAAATTTTAAATAAAATATTAGCAAGAAGACCACAACTGTATATCACAAAGGTCATCCACTATGCCTAGGTTGGATTTATATCAGGAATGAATGATTGGTTCAATATTGGAATAACTATAACTGACCATATTTTTTATCAAAAAGAACCAAAAAGTCATATGATTATTTCAATAAGTAAGAGCTGTTCTTCAGTAGATAACGGTCAAAGGATGTGAATAGTTCTCAAGGAAAGAAATCTAAGCTATCATTACATATGAAAAATCTCTAAATCACTAAATGCAGACTAAAGCAATTCTGATGTTTCACCTCACTGCAGTTGATTGGCAGGGGCAGCTAGGTGGTGCAGTGGATAGAGCACAAATGCAGAAGTCAGGAGGACCTGAGTTCAAGTCTCACCTCAGACACTTGACACTAGCTGTGTGACCTTGGGCAAGTCACTTGACCCCAATTGCCTCATCCTGGGTCATCTCCAGTCATCCTGATGAATATCTGGTCACTGGACTCATCTGGCTCTGGAGGAGAAGTGAGACTGGGGACCTGCACAGCCCTCTCTCACTCAAAACCAAGTCAAGTGCAAGTCATGCCATCATTTCTCTGATGGCATGGTCTTCTTCAGCAGCAAAGGATGAACACACACAATATGATTGGCGCTGCTCTTTACAGAATATAACAACCATTCTTGTAAAAACCAAGATCAAAATATGTAGTGAGGCTACATAGACCATTCCAGGAAGATTGAGAGATAAAGCAAGAATGTTCATTACTACTACCATCATTCAGTATGTACAGTGAAGACATAAATTAGCTCAAAGACATGAAAAGGGAATTGAGGAAATATGGTGAGGGAAAGGAGAAACAAAATGATCACTTTTGACAGGTGATAAAGATTATATCCTCATTTCCCACAGCTACACTGCTTTTAGACTTCTTTGAACCACTTTGTTATATCTTCAATCTTCAGGAAATCTCATCCTACAAGACTGAATCTGCCTACTATTAACATCTCAGCAGTACTCTCTGCCCTTCTGATTAGATCCTCTGAGTAAGAGAGTAGGGCTCCCAGAGGCTCAGCAGTCTTCTCTCCATTTCCTACAAATTACACTGCTTTTGGACATCTTTTGATTTCTCCATTATTTCCCCTTGCTAATTTCTCATTTCTACCTATTTTTCAGCTTCCTTCAATTGTTATTAGACCCATTAGACTGTAATCTCCTCAAAGGCAGGCGCTGTCTTTTTTTTTTTTAACTTGTATTTATATCCCCAGTGTTTAGCATAGTGCCTGGCACATAGGAGGCGCTTAATAAATATTTATTGACTCACTGACTGAAAATAAATTTTTTCCACTCATGACCCCATCAGCATCTACAGAGTCAACTAAAAACTTAATTAGAACAATCAGTAATTTCAGCAAAGTTGTAGGACACAAATTTAATCCATACAAATAATCAGCACTTCTGTCCATTACCAACAAAATTCAAGACAAAGAAAATTTTATTTAGAATAGCTACAGAATATTTAAAATACTTAGGAACATTCCTACCAAGATACACACAGAAACTACATGAATACAACTCTTAATATAGGAAAATGAAACAAACCTCAATAACTAGAGGTATGTTACTCTGAGACAATATTATAAAAATGACGATTTTTACCTAAACATGCTAAATTAGGGTTGTATCAAGGAAAGTCAACAAGCATTTATACAGTACCCAAGGATTCCCTTGAGGGGCTAGGAAAAATAAAAACAAAATTCAAACAATATAGTTTTCTTCTTCCATTTGATTCTCCTTGGTTTAAATATCAAACCTTTATTTGTGTCACAAAAGGAATTCGGTAGGATCACTTCTTTACTTATATTTCCTAATAATTGAAAAAAAAATAAAAACAAAATAAAGGTGAAAATTCTCAAGAGAGACAGTGAAAAATAAAGTAGAAAGAGGAGCTCACAATATTAAATCTCAAACTATTCCACAAAGCAGTGATCATCAAAACACTTTGATGCTGATGAAGAAATCGAAAGGTGCCTCAGTGGACTGGCTTAGGTACATATTTTTCATGAGTGTTGTAATTTGTAGCAGAATAGGTTAATCTTTCTTTTCTTTTAAATGTTTTTAACACAACCTATGGTGCATGAAGATGGAGTTGGTACCCTAGAAAGCTATATTACTAAAATCTGCTTAGGTTGCATATAATGGTTCCAGAAATGTCACCATTGCCAATTCATTCATTTAGGTTAAGTTGGAAATCCAGTATTAAAATGCCGGTGATTCTCAGTAGCTGTGCAATGATGTAAACTTATTAAAGTTTATGTAGTTTATTATGTAAACTTATTATCAGATTTGATAACAAATCTATGATGTAATGAGACATAATAGGTAGTTTTTTTCTATGAGGTAATTGGGGAGAAAGGGATATAATATGGGATAAACTTAAGAACAGCTCTAAGTCAGATCTACCTTGATAGACTCTAAACACCAAAGGGCATTGCTAATGACATTGTGAGGTATGGAGATACTAACAGAATGTGAAAAGGGAAGATGGAAGGGTACAGAATATGAACTTTATAGACCATGTCCTTGTGTGTCCTAATTGTCTTCTAACTTGGAAAAGAGAACAAGATTTAGACTCAGAGATGCAGTTATGTCTTGGAAGTCACCTTGTGAATTGCTGAAGCCATTTCGCCTATGTAAGAGAATTTGTGTTTTAAACTTGCCTGGGTCTGTAATTTAACATTTCTTTGACCAAAAAGGGTAGATTTTCTGTACCTTACGATGTAAGACATCCAAGTTTTTCCTATTGGCCGCTTCATTTATTATTGGCACATTCCACAGCTGACATTTGGCAGAGGGAAAGAGTACCTCAAGCATATCATGGAGGTCCACAAGGAAAAAGGCTATGGCTGTAGTATCTGCAACAGACGATTTGCCCTTAAAGCGACTTATCATGCCCATATGGTTATTCACCGGGAGAACCTGCCTGACCCCAATGTACAGAAGTAAGGCCTTTTGTGACAAAAATGTTACCTCTTGATGGCTGTTTTATGGTTGGAATTGTGGTTGAGAGGGATGGTTGTACTTTCATAGTGACTGTCTTACTGAGTAATTTGCAGGACCTCAACATTTTTATCAGAGATGTGACTGATAGACACATTTATTCATTTTGTAGTATCAATAACGGGTTAAAAACACAGTAGTGCGATATGATTTATTTCCTTATTCTCTTGTCCATTGTTATACAGATAATTATACTTCTTAAACACTTCAAGATTTAGCCATTTTGTATTTGTGCTTGTTTAGATGAAGTTTGAAAAATCTATTTAATATTTTGTTTATTTTCAGATAATAAACAATACATAAAATTTCAGTTTTATTGCAAATTACTAAAATAATGGCTGTATGTGAGCTCACTGTCCAATAGGCTTTTTCTCTGTTTTAGGTACATTCATCCATGTGAAATTTGTGGAAGAATCTTTAATAGCATAGGAAACTTGGAACGACATAAGCTAATACACACAGGTAGTATAATTTAAACCTCTAGCTCTAGGCTGCCTGTTTCTAATATGAACACATTCCTTAACTGTTTAATTATAATCTTAGTGGGAAAATTGTTTAGCAACGTACCGTGAGCTGTAAGGATAACTAATAAATCATTTATAAGGAATTTTAAGGTTTGCAGAATTCCTCAAATCAGCTCTTGGAAGTAGGTAATATAAATATTCTTATGTGCATCTTACAGAAGAGGCAGCTCAGGCTTCAGCCGATTAAGTGATGTAGTTGCCTTCACAAAACTAGTAAGTGTCAGAGGCAAATCTCTATGATACCTCTCTGAAATTCTCTCCTATAATACTTAGGGAATTGAAAGTTCTGGAGACTGAATCCCTTAGCTTAAAAATACTGTGCTGTTTTTTTCTAGATGTTGAAGAATTACCCCAGCATTTGTGGCCAAGACATTACTCTTTATTAATTGCATTTGCAATGGGAGAGACACTCAAACACAGACACAGTGTCTTAGTGTCACCAAGAAGCTCTGCTGTGTGTCTGGGGAAGGCAAATGATTTTTATAATCTTGCGGAAACAAAATCAAATGAGGGAAGTACAAAGTTAGGGTGAGGGGGGAACAATTTTTAGGAAACTGATGAGAGTCAGTTAGGTTTGGTGAGCAAGGAGGTTTTTTGTAATATTCTAAGGAAGGTAAACTATTAACACATAATTGATTACAGCAATCTAAGCAAGTGCTTATCCATTGTTTTAAAGATGGAGCAGGGTTTTTAATGGGAAAAGTTTCCAATAGTGGTAGACCTTTCAAGCAGCTGTCAGGCTCCCCAGAAGCACAACAAAATGAAATTCCACATTATTTCTCCTTTTTATGCTTATAGAGTACAAATGTCATTACTCTGAAAATCAGGGACAAGTAATTCTGTAAGGTCAAAGACAACAATGTGCACATAATTTCTTTGGGAGAGATTATTGCTAGTAGTGCCTGGCAGAAGGGATAGGAAAGGCAGCAACCAGCAACCACTAACCACATCCTCAAAAATTAGGACATTGATTCAGGTAAGGAAAGTGAAGTTGTCTTCTGTCATGCACCTCTTAGCTTTCTGAGGCCTGGCTAGTCACCCACCCAGAGGAACAGATGTTCTCACGACTGTCTTCTAAGGTTTTCAGGGGAAGAAGAGGTACAGACCCAGAATTGTTGTCCTCATAGGGCATAGAACCCCTATGGCTAACCAGGACATAATCTATCCATGTTTGGGAGGAATAGAGCAAGGCTTCCCTGTTCCTATCTGGACAGATTTCGGTGTTTGGCAATTTGCTAAATGAAAGTCACAAAGACGTCATCAGTCCTGGGTTTGAAAGTTCATTTGTGCTGTCCCTTCAGATTAGATCTGGTGGCTTCTCAAGAAAAGGAACATTTCCATGTGGAAAGGCCTTCCTGCTTTATGAGGTGTTGATAGTAATGAAAACTGGGTTACAGAACCTTTGATCAGGATTTCAGGGAATTCTTACATTCATAGACTTTCACATGAACCCCATCACTACCTGGCACATTGTACTAGTATGTGCAGCATTAACAGTAATTTAAGATGTCACCAAGTAGTTGTAGGTCAGAAAAATAGTTGCTTATTAAAATTTATGTGTAACAAATCCAGTTTTTCTAATGGTAAGGCATCTGGCTTTTTAAATTTGATTTCTGCAAAATTTCTGCTGTCCCATTTAAATTCCATTTTGTCATCCTCTGGCCCCTGAAGCTTAGTCTCAGGACAGTAGAAATATTAGATCAATAGTACCTAAGGGATTTCCTTTATAATTTGTACTTTAAATTGAATATCTCTTTCGTTGCTGATGTGTTTATCTCATGAGGCAAGTTAGCAAATCTAAGAATTCATTCTTTCAGGAGTATTTCACTAATTGTTACAATGCTTCTGCGCCAGGATAGACCAACACATCCTGAACACATGTACAAGGGGAAAATTCTCATGCATTCTTATTCAGGGCTTTATCCTTTCTAAGGATTAATCATATATAGAAGAGAAGGTGTGGAGAGGAAGTGCTCGCATTCAACCATGAAAAGAGTAGTTGAAATTAAAACTTTTAGCTTTTTCTTATATTAATTCCACTTTTTCTCTGGCCATTTCTTTATATTAACTTAATTGTTTGGGCTTACATTTTTTTCCTACAGTTTCTTAAGCATATTATTTCTCATTACCTTTCTCTCTCTTAGAATGTAAAATTTTGTTTCAATTTAGAACATTCCTAGAGTTGTGCTACGTGTTAAATTAGTCCTATTTAAAAAATGGACAAGTTCAAGGACTATTCAGGATCTACAATCCATAAACCAACAGGTGTTTTGAGGAAGCAAGATTTCTCCCTTTGTACAAAATCCTATTCACACAACGCACTGGCCAGCACAGTAGAAGTGATAGCCATCCATAGTAACTAGGTGACTCTGAACGAAATATACGTAACACAAATGAGACGCTGCTGAGTCTGCGGAGGGTCAGGGCTCCCAACACGACCCTCCGACCGATCTCGCACATCTACCTTACAATAACCAGAACCAAAACAAGCTAACAGTCAGACAGACGAGCCAGCGTCCTCGGGACACGTGTGTTTTAGGAGGCAAGTTGGTTATCAGAAGACTAAAATGATTACTAAATAAAGGAGCAGTGCACTAAGTAGATCTGTCACTAATAATTCCCCTTCCAGGCCTGAGCACGTATTTTGAGCATATAGTTCCAATTCTTCCGTAGTTCAGGTTCTTATCGTGTAGTCTTGTGGCTCACTCGTTATTTTGCATCTTGACGTTTAATTTGAATATTTTAATTTTTTAAAGGTGTAAAAAGTCACGCATGTGAACAATGTGGTAAATCCTTTGCCAGAAAAGATATGCTGAAAGAACACATGAGAGTACATGATAACATCAGGGAATACTTATGTGCAGAATGTGGAAAAGGTAGGTATGTCATTCTATTTAATGTAATTCACTTGTAATGCATGCAGGAAGTAAACAGTGGTGCTAATCTAGTGCAGATGTGGCAAAGTACGGTCACCTCTCTCTACATCAGCTTCATTTAACTTTGATCCTAACCTAAAGCAACTGTTAAAATAAGAGTTGCACAATTTTCCCTTCTGCTTACGTAGCCAAAATGCGATTTGTGACAGATACTTGGTCATATTTCAGGAGGCTAAGAAAAAACAATTTCCTTAGTCAATAGACATACACATATCTGACACCCAAGGACTGCTTATTTTTGGAAAAGCCTCCTTCAGTTCCAGTTCTCAATTTTTTTCCTCCTAATAATAGTTAGAAATTGCTTCAAAGACTTTTGCTAGCTAGCTATTAACCACAATTTAACCTAAAAATCACTAAAACGGGCCCAGAATGGCAGATGGGCTTGTTGTCATTTTTAGTAAAGAAATGTAGTCAACTCATATTAATTCAAACTCTGCTACTTTAATTTTATAATTCTTACAAGTGCTAGGCTAAAGTTAACCTTTTCACTATCACTGAGAAAGGCTGGCTAGGTGGAGAATTAGGAGACTGTGCCATGCAATTCTAATATAACAAACAGAAGGGCAAATGTTTATCTACCTGAAAGAAAAAAAGGCCAAATGATTCTTTAAGCCACATAGGAGAACTCCTTGATAATAATAATGGCTTTTAAATATGTAAAGAAGATGCTGCTGATATCTGGCCATTGGAAGAAAGGAGAGCTGTTACTCAGAGGCAGTGTCTTTTGGCTAGCCAGTAATACACATTTATAATTCAAATGGCAGAACTCTAAACAAAGACTGTTACTCCTCAGGCTAGTATTCTGAAGGTTTGTTCTTTTGTAGGTAGGCACTGACTTGATTTATCTACAGCCCATGAATGCCAAAAGTAATGATATGCTATTTCTTTCTTTTAAACTAGTCTATAATTGGGACTTTTATGCATTCAAATTGTTGAGGTTACAGTTACATATATTTGTAAATATAATATGCATATATATACATATATATTTAAAATCCACACGATCATCTTTGTGTGATTAATTTTGAGATGTAAGTTTAAAGTTTAATATTAAAATATGCATAATGGAATTTTCTTGCATTGAACAACCTCATTGCTTTTCAATGCTGTTCCCTTTTTAAATTAATATTAGGTTTTATTTTCTTGAAAATACAAATAAAGTTGTTCAAAACTTTTAAAGCTACTTTTATTATTGCTTAACCTAATGTAGTTTTTAAAAAATTTTTATTTACTCATTTTTAGTTTAGAGCATTTAATTCCGCAAACTTTTGAGTTTTTAATTTTCTCCCCTTTCTTCCCTTCCCTCCTTCCCCAAGATGACATGCAATCTGATATAGGCTCTACATATTAAACATATTATCACATTAACCATATTCATGTTTATTCATATTAAACTTATTATCACATTAATCATGTTGTAAAGAAGAATTATAACCAATGGAATGAATCATGAGAAAAAACAGAAAGGAGAGAGAGCAGATAGTATGTTTGATCTGTGTTCAGACTCCGTAATTCTTTCTCTGGATTTGGACAGCACCTTCCGTCATGAACCTGTTGGAGTTGTCTTAGGTTCTTGCATTGCTGAGAAGAACCAAGTCTATCAAAGTCAGTCCTCACACACTGTGGCTGTTACTGTGTACAAAGTTCTCCTGGTTCTGCTCCCCTCATTCAGCATCAGTTCATCTAAGCCTTTCTAGGTTTTTCTGAAGTCTGCTCACCCTTCATTTCTTACAGCACAATAGTATTCCATTACATTCATATACCACAACTTGTTCAGCCAGTTGATGGGCATCCCTTCAATTTCCAGTTTCTGGCCACCAAAAAAAGAGCTGCTATAATATTTTTTGTACATGTGGGTCCTTTTCCCATTTGTATGATATCAGTGGAATACAGTCCTAGAAGTGGTATTGCTGGGTCAAAGGGTATGCATATTTTTATAGCCCTTTGAGCTTGGTTCCAAATTGCTCTCCAGAATGGTTGAGATCAGTTCACAACTCTACAAACGATGCAGTAGTATTCCAATTTTCCCATATCTTCTCCAGCATAAAATGTAGGTTTTTGATGATGCTAACTTAATAACTTTGTACCTGCATTGCCAGTTCAAGGCTGGATAAAAGATTTGATAAATCAGAATTCTATCACAGATTAGGTGCCCTGAGAAGTTAGGTGTGATGAGTTTAAGGGTGGCTGATAAAAGAATTCATTCTTGCCACTAGTGTATGTACAGTGCCAAGGGCTTGGCACGATTTGGGCATTATATGCTTTTCTGTTTGTTTTTTTCTCACAGGCATGAAAACCAAACATGCTCTTCGTCACCATATGAAACTTCATAAAGGTATCAAGGAATATGAATGCAAGGAGTGCCATAGGAAATTTGCTCAGAAGGTCAACATGTTGAAGCACTACAAAAGACATACAGGTCAGTGAGTAGCTCGAAAGTGATAGGCTTCTCTTCTGTCATTTCGTCTAGATAACCTAATTATTAGTCAGTCAATGACCAGGTGACTGGACTACATGAATTCTGGATATGGACAGCACCACCATCTCAGTGCAGTCTAACATTTCCTTAGCATGACAAGGCAAATACACAGTGACTTAAAGTTAATTAACTTAAAACCCACTGAAGAGCCAACGCGATGTCCACAGCACCTACGGCAGCCATGAATATGCTGGTCCAATTCTGAATGGCTAAATACAACAGACTCTCCACATGGAAGAAAGAACCAAAACATTTATTCAAACACCAGAAAGCCAAATCCATCATCATAACCAAGAAATCTATATACAGTAACAGTGCAGAGGCTTACCCCTGCTAGGACCTTCCCCCAAACCAGTTCCCATAAACAAATCACAAAGAAGCCCTTTCGCTCATGCTAGTTGCTGCCTTTCCCAGCTCTGACTGCTCTCTGACCAACATCCTCTCAGCTCTGCTCTAGCTCTGCCTCTTCCTTTTCCACCCTTCCTTCTTCAACCCATTTTGTTCCATGTGACTTAGACCTTACACTTCCATGGGACTTAAGCAGATCCCATGGGCCTGTTAATGGATGGGAAAGATCTTCCCATTAAGAAGCAAGATTATATTAACAATAAGCAAAATGCATTATCAATACACCCCTACATGTCTATTTTCTATACTTAACATTCTGAGAAATACATAGAATGAGTTCATGTTAGAGCTTTTTTAATTGACTAAAATTCTTGACCTAAACTCAGTTTTACACCTTTAATTCTGTACTCATCGATTTTCGGAATGATTACCTGAAGGTACAGATCATAAAAGCAAAATATATTTTATTTATCTTTATTATACTAAATTAAACCCAGTATTTGTAGCGTTCATTTAGCAGGGACTTAGAATAATATTCCCACTTGTTGATATTTTGTTTGAACACATCAGTCACTTCACCAAAAACAACCCTCCATCCATAGTATCTTCTTATTTTAAAAAAAAGTTAAGCAGAATTACCTACTATAGTGATTACAATCAACCATGCATATGTAATTTTCCCTCTTTGTAATTATTTTTAAAAGGGAAACAAAAATGGGAAATTTATTTAATCATTTGGAACCAATATTATCCATTGTATTTAATCTGTGGTATTACCTTTTAATGATACCTGCATTTGCCTTACCGTAGATAAAGTGTGGGTTGTTCTTTTGGAACTTCACGCCTTAGTAATTCATAAAAATCTTTCTGTTTTTTCCTGAATTCTTCATATTCATTATTCCTTTATTTTGGAATGAACCTGTGATTTCCTTGGTAAAAAGCACTACCACTGAAGAAAATGTGTATTAATGCACTTTAGCACATGCAGCATATGAGGCGCTTAGAGGTCATATCATTCTCCAGGGTTACATAATCATGAAGTGTCAGTAAGTCAGTAGGCATTTATTAAACACCTACTATGTGTTAGTCACTGTGCTACGCACTAGGGATATGAACAAAAAGCTTTCTGGTAGCTCACCAACGATAACATGGAAACAAATATACACAAACTATATGCAGGATTATGCAGGATTAATAGAAAATAGTTAAAAGAGGGAAGGGCACTAGAATTAAAGGGGATGAGAAAGGCTTCTCAGAGGAGATGGGATTTGGACCGGAACATGAGGTTAGTCAGGAGGCAGAGATGAGGAGGAAGTGCATTCTAGCACAGGGGACAGCCAGACAAAATGCCTAAGGGGTGAGAGATGGGGGCGTCTTCTTCAAGCAGCGGAAAGCAGATCAATATCGCTGGGTCAAAACCTGCATGGCAGAGAGTAAGATAATAGTATGATGAAAATAATAATAAATTAACATTTATATAGCATTTCCTGTGTGCCAGGCACTGTGCTGAGCACTTTATGAATATTTCATTTTATCCTCACAACAACCCTGGCTAGTAGGTGCTATATTATCTCCGTTTTATAGATGAGGACACTGAAGCAAACAGAGGTTAATCACTTCAACAGTTTGAATGGATTTAAGAGTCTTGCAGCAGTCAGACCAATCAGCAGATTACTGAAATCGTCTAAGCATGAGGAGATAAGGAACTGTCCCAGGATGCTGGCAGTATCAAAAGAAAGGGATATATTCTAGACTCTAAATATCAATATCTTTTAAATATTAGATTCAATATCTCTGAAAGAGATACTGTAATGGTGAAATTGACAGGCCTTAGTAACAGATTAGATAGAGGAAAGGGGTGTGTGACAGACAGGAAGAAGTCAAGGATGACACCTAGGTTACTGAGACTATGGTGGTATCCTCAACAGTAACAGCCAAGTCAGGAATAGGAAAAAGTTTAGGGGAAGAGATGATGAGTTCCATTTTGGACGTGTTGAGTTTAAGATGTCTATTGGACATCCAGTTTGAGATATCGGGAAGGCGGTTAGAGAGGCAAGACTGGAAGTCAGCGGAGAGGTTAAGGCATCAGTATAGAGATGGTGGCTGACAAGATTATCAAGAGAAGTAGTATGGAGGGAGAAGAGAAGGACCGAGCCCTGTGGGACATCAGGGACTAGTGGAAGTGATCTGTGTGAAAATCCATTAAAGGAGACGAAGCAGGAATAGTCAGATATGTGGTGAGATGGGAGTTGAATGTAATTCTTCCACTCTAAGACTAGTTCCATCTACTCCATCATGCTGCCTTAGCATTCCTTACGGTGCAATCATATTTCATTAAATCAATGTTCCATAATCTGTTTTACCATATTCCTTTCATTGGATATATAATTTCAAGTTGTTTTTCCTATTATGTACAGTGTTGCTATGAGTGTTTTGGAGCACCAATATACTTAGAAAGATTTTCAAAAATAATCAGAAACAAAAACCTCAGTAAATCAGAATTTGATTACTCATTATGTCACTCAACACCCTGGCTAATCAAGAACAACTTCATTAGCCATAGCAGTACTTTATGAGAAGATAACTGCTTCTGTAGTGTTGTCTGTGGTGTTTCCAAGGCAATTATTCTTAGTGATCTAGTTGTCTAAGTAAAAACGCTGGACTTTTTAATTGTAACAGTTTTCCTTTGTTTAGGATTACTCTGAGATGTTTTAGCAAACAGCAATTTTTAACAAGTTTCATTGAGTCAAAGAACTGGAAAGGACCCCTTAGAGATCATCTAGTCCAACTCTTACTGTACCAATGAGGAAACTGCAGCCTAGAGAAAGCACGTCACTTCCCCAAGGTGTACAACTAATTGATAACAGAGAACTCAAGGTTCTTCATTCCCCAGTGAAAAACACATCGATACATTTATGTCCACATTCGTACCCATTCTTTAGGTGGGCCTTTTAAAATAATTTGTCCTATTCCTTCCTGACATATCTTCAGTCTTGTTTACCTGGAAATTTAAATCAGGCCTAGCATGTTTTGCCCTTACTAACAATAATACAAATTCCAAGACAAACCTTTCACATTGTAGAATTATTATAGCAGACTAATGAAGTAATTAAAATTATTGAATACTCGATAGAAATTTTTCAAATGTGAAACTTTTTGAAAGGTATCATCTTCCCAAGTTATGATGCCATGCCACAAAATTTCACTCCATTAGACTCCTCCTGCCAATTTATAATTTGTTGAGGATTAATACAAGACAATCTGCATGCCTTCATCTGTCCTTGGATGTGATAGCCGTTTCTTGGGTTCTTTTTCTGGGAAACAAGCCATGTTTTCCCATCACTTGTCTTCCAACCATGACACAGCAAATATCATCAAAAGTTGATAAAGCAAATGTTCCACTGTGTCATTATTTCCCTCGGGGGTCATGTGACTGGCTTGAAGTTATTAGAGTAACCATAGCAGCCAGGGCTTCTGTGGGGGAAACAGAAAGAACTATCTCGGTTGGTCTTATACTGATAAATACGCAGACCTCTGAGCCCATCAGCTCAGCATGCATTAGTTCTAGAATTACCACATTTAACCAAGTAGAGGGAACAAGCAACCAAAGCAGCAGCCAAATAAGCAAACGTTCATGAAAAATATACAAGTACAAGATGGATCTCCTTTCTTTTGGCCCCTTTCTGCTTCTGCCGTAATAATGGCGGAGTGGCAGACCAAAGTATCTTAAGATAACCCCCTGGTTAGCATATGCCCACCCCATTATAACCTCCCCATCCCGGTAATTGTGAACTACAGATGTCACCGTACCCACCCTGTTTCCCAAGGCCTGCTGCCTGTTCCCTGTTCCCAAACCCTTCACGACGATCTATCCCCTCAGTTTACCACTTCAGATCGAACTACCCCTTCCACTGCATTCTGAGGAATGCCTAACTTACATCCTTCATCTTCTTGCACTGAAACCAAACTCACAACCAACGAAGAACCATCCCTGTCCTGCTCTAGCACTGCTCATTCTTTCATTTAAAGTACCTGACTCACTAGTCATGGGGAGGGACTGGAGCTTCTTCAGTTTGCTCATATGTTATGACCTGCTTTTCAGCTCTGCCTCAGCTACACACGGAGATGACCATAATCCTTAATCTTCCCATCAGCCATAAGTTTTCCACTTTCATCTATGATAAGCTAGTAAATTACTTTATCTGCTCATAATCTTTAACATTCTCTTTCTTCCCTCTGCCCTACAACTCTTCACCCTATTCATCCTCACCATGATTGCCAAGCTCTCCACCCCTCAGTTCATTTTCCCAGGCCATCAGCAATATACTGGCTGTACTCTCCTCTTCTGCATTTTGACCCCCTTGTTTGGACCAGTTCAAATTTACACTGTCCTCCTCTCAAGTTCCTTTCCTCTGTATCCTGTTACTAGGGTATATGGGGTGTTCAGGGAGGACTTGCTGAGCCCTTTTCAGGGCTGCTCGTCTACTTTTGGTATCCACCTCCACCACATTCTCACTTGGGGCTCTAAGAAACTGTAGCATGTGCAGCAAGCAGCCACATCTCAGTACAACATCTTGGAAGACAGTCTCACCCACGTGGGTAACCAGCAGGCCTCAGATGCATAGGTAAGGTAAGGGGATATCTACCACAAGCATGTGGAGACTGCCCCCAACAAAATGGGCTGATAAAAACAGTTTGTTCCAACAGCCATGAAGGCGGCTGAGGCAGGCACTATGGAGCACTTAGAGCTTCTTTAGATGTGGAAGACACCACAGTATTCCACTGCAAACTGGGCCTTCACCAGTTATCTTGACTTTTATCCTACCACTGGACTTCAGTAACTCTGGAAGAGAATGGGACTGATGACTTTGTGTAACTTTGCTTCACTTAAATCCAATTCACTCATGGTCAAGACATTACCCCCTAATGTCCCGGGCCCTCTTCAAAACAAAGACAAACCATCCTTTCATCAATCTTGCCCAGCCAAGCCCCGGCCTTGGATTATTTCTACCATTTGCTGCCTGTGCCCCCGTTCATGTGCTGCTGAATGAAGCTGCTGAGAAATGATGAAAATCTTTTGGTTAAGTCCACACAAATTTATACTACATAGTCTCCAATGAGCCTTCACTGCAGCAAAGCAATCCCTTTACATTTCCCTAATGGATTCATTATCTCACTTATCACAAGGACATTTCCAAACTTTCATTCCTCCTCAAATTCTAACTATCTATCCCCCCCCTCATCTTAGGACCTTGCCTTATATTTCAGAGAAAAAAATTGAGGTCTTTTGCCAATATTTTCTTCTTCTCCACTAAATCTCTTTTGTTTTTGTAGAGAATTCAACAACCCAGTCCCCTCCCCCCACCTCAGGCTCTTCTGAGTGTCACATCAAAGCTCATCCAGAGAATATAGAAACATAGGGGAAAAGAGCAGGACATGTGCATGTATGTTGTTTGTGTAAGGGGGAAGGTAAGGAGAGGCCATGTCACCCAACTTCCAGGTGAGGATTGTTGTGTCCTTCCATAAGTCACTTGGGACATAGACCCCAGGCTTGTGAAATGTGAATTACCCGCATGGGAGGAGGCTGAGGTGACTTTAAAATTCAGCTCCCAGGGAAACTACCATGAAAGGAATCAGAAAGTGAGCAAAGAAAAAAGCTTAAAATTATCAAAGATCTCAGAAAGAAGAAAACTCAATGACCTTGAGCATAAGCAGATAAGCCAGTAGCAAAGAAAATAGTAATGGAAGGGAAAATGACCTCTAGATCAGGGGAAAGAGTTCAGGTATCTGAATAAATATTTCAAGACAAAGAAATCAACAACTGAGGACCATGAGGACCCTGTGGACTTTGAAACAATTTTCAGGTTGTTCCTGAATAATTTAAAAGAGAAACAAGAATTTTGAAAACAGAATTTATAACCCTCCAGAGCAGAAATAATTAACAGAGTAGAAAAACTCAGATCCATAGTGATGTCTCTGACAAAACAAAAGAGAAAATAACTGACTGACTGCAAATTCATAAAAGTGGAGGACAGTCTAGAAAAAGAGAAACAGCGAGCAGTAATGTTAAAACAAAGCAAGATCTCCATCGCGATGACACATATTAATCTTGAAAACATGATGCTTAGAGATGTTTTAAAGCTTATGGAACTCTGAAGAACATGATGTAATCAAAACACCTGGACCACATGAGGAAAGGAACAATACAAGGAAACTTCTCAGAATTTCTAAACACAGAAAACAAAGTGTCAATTCAAAGAATTTACCTCTTGCCTCCAGGGGGAAAAAAAACCACTTTATGCCACAAATTCCCATTACCCAGAGGGATTAATTTAATAATTCTGCTGACAAACAACAGATTCTGTAAGCTACCAGGGCTTTGAATGCCAAAAAGAGCATTTTTGTACTTGCTCCAGGAGGCATTAGAAAGCCACTGAAGTTTATTGCGTAGAGGATGACAAGATCAGACCTGCTCTTTAAGAAAATCACTTTAGTGGCTAAATGAAAGATGAATTGCAGTGAGAAGAGACTGGAGGCAGACACACCCAGCGGGCTATTGAAATAATCCAGATGTGAGATGATGAAGACCTGAACTAGAGTGGTTGGTACCATCAGAGGAGATAAGGGGACATGGAGGAGAAATGTTGCAAAGGTGAAATGGGCAAACCTTGGCAACAGATTACATATGGGGGTTAAAAGACAGTGCATTAGGTGGCAAAATAGAGCACTGGCCTGGGACTTCAAATCTGGCCTCAGACATTGGGCAGTAGCTGTGTGACCCTGAGCAAGTCACTTAACCCTGATTGCCTCTCCCCACCAAAAAAAAAAATTTAAAAAGAATCCACCATTACTCCTAAGTTTTGAGCCTGAGGGATGTCCTCTACAGTAATAGGAAAGAGGACGTGGAAAGGTTTGGAAGGGGAAAAGATAATTTCTGCTTTGGGCATTTAGGATGTCTACTGGGCATCAAGTCTGAGATATCTGAAAGGCAATTGAAGATTTGATTTTGGAGGTCAGTGGAAAGTTTGGAGCAGGATAGGTAGATTTAAGAATCATCAACATAGAGATGCTAATTTAGTCCCTGGATGCTGATGAACCTTTTCTGTTATAGAATGCCAGCACTCTTTACATGTTTTTTCTTTCACCCCTTCATTGTAAAGAAGGGATTTGAAGACGAAGAAAGGAAAATGTGTACAGCAAGCTTTGGTGGAAGGAAAAGCACACTTACCATAACCTTTAATGTTAATAGAATGAACACTCCTATGAAATAAGTGAGAATAATAGAATAGATTAGAAAGAAAATAATATGTTGTTTACACAATAAGTAATTCACATAACACTGAAATTAGGGGTTGTAACAGTTTTTGTGACTCAGTCATCTTCAAAACGTTAAATGTGGTGATGGGGAACTCAGACAAGATTATGGAAATAGATGACATGGTTAAAAGAGATAAGAAGAGCACATTACTCTTTGATAATGCAGCAATATAATACCTAACAAATTCATCAAATGGAGCATTTTAAAATAATAGTATAGATAATGCAATCATATCATACCTAATATATTCACCAAATCATATAGCATCTACATGATAAAAGGAAAAATCAACTGAATTACAAGAAATAATAGACAGTAAAACTATAACAGTTGGACACCTCAACATGCTCCTTTCAGCATCTTGACAAATCTAAGAAAAAAGGTAAACAATAAAGAAGTTAAGATTGGAATAGAATATCTGATCTTAGAAATAATATATCTCTGAAAATTACTGGATAGGAATCAAAATTTTTCACATGCATCAATATTTTTATTGGTATATTTACATAGATCAGTATTTTTACATGTACTTGTCATCATTACAAAAATAGACCATAAAGATGGCATAAAAACTCATAAAGGTAGGAAAGTAAAAATATTCATCATATTCATTATTAATCCAATGCAATAAAAAATATAATCAAATAAGGGGCATTTGTAGAATGGGATTCAGACTTAAATAGAAAATAAGTTTTAATTCTAAAGAATTGTTGGATCAACAAACAAATCATAGAAATAATAAATAATAAAACATGCGATAACATGCTGAAAACTTTGGAGTTACAGCCAAACTGGTCATGAGATGAAACTTTAGATCCTTGAACACTTTCATTAACAAAGAAAGAACAGTTCACTGGGCATGCAACTAGGGACAAAATAAAAGAAGTAAAAATAGATATCCTGAAAAATAAAAGAAAAAATAGAAAACACCATCAGATTGACAAATAAAACTAGACAGACTTTTAAGTAAATTAATCTTCCCATAAAAGAGGAAAATCCAATTTCCCCATTCCCCAAAAAAAAGAAACAAAAAAAGTTTGCAACAGATGAAGAAATAAAATAAATGATCAGAAATTGCTTTGCCCAATTTTATATGCCAACATAACTGGTAAGTGAAATTGATGACTTTTCAAAAAATAATGGAATAAGTAAATAGAATTTAGGTAACTCAGTCTCAGAAGAGGAATTTGACAAGCCATCAGAATAAAGAGGTAAAAAATAATAAAAAGCAGGATTAGATGGCTTTTCAAGTAAATTTTATCAAACATTAAAAAAAAGTAATTCCAGTGTTACATAAATTGTTTACAAAAATAGCGAATAGGATTTGTCCTAATTCTTTCTATGAAACAAATATGTTCTTGATAGCTAAGCCAGGAGGAGAAAAAACAAAGAATACTGATGCAAAGTCATAAGTAGCATATTAGCAAAGAGATTACAGTAATATATTAAAAAGCTTATATAGTGTAGCAACACTGGATTTATACTAGGAATGTAGGATTGGTTAAATATTGAAAGAATCTTAAACATAATTATAAAAAATGATCAGAATTATATGATGTTCAGCAGAACAAATTAGGTAAACAAGATCTGGAAGCAACTAAAGATAATAGTATAGTGTTTGAATAATCTAAGACACATTACTAGGTTAAGGACTAAATTTGATGCAAAACTATTGGGGGAAATTAGTTAAATTAAATAAACTTAAAGTCTGGAAATTAAAGTTTATGGTCTGTTAGTTAAGTGACAATCCTGCTAGGATTTATATAAATTATTCTCCTACTCATTTTTTTACCAGTGAGATAGGGTTACTTTTGGTTCCAAAGAAAATTATTGAACTGGGGAAACTAATCGGCTTCTATTCATTTTATTGCCTACATTTAGTGGTAATTCCTTTAAAGAAGTTATTTTGAAATAAATTCACCTCCATATTCAGGGAAGAAGAAACAGACCATGCACAAAGAAATCATCCTAAAGAATAAAAGAATATTCTTTGTCTCCAGTCAAGATCTATATATAGAAGGATGGAGATAGGATGGGATGTTTCTGAAATGTTTCAGTTTGTGTCTTCACCAGCCATTTGGGCAGATCAGACTGTATTTTCATATCAGCTAATGAGGGGATAGCACCTGAAGATCTCAGGAAGACTGAAGACCCCAAGTGATTGCCAGCATTGGTGTGTTACCACAAAAATGGCTCACCAGGTTTCTCTTTTTATACAGAAAAGGTCCCATTGCTAATACCATCAATAATGTTTCAAATTTTAGTCATTTTAGGGATGCTGGGTCAGTGATTGACTATACAAAATGTCAGGTTTATGATCAGAAAATAAATCTCTCAACTTTTGTTTATGATGCAGAAATCTACAAATAGGAACTAAAATGCTATATAAAATATTTCACTTTTTTGTTGAAATGAACATTATCACAATTTTGGAAAGAGTAGAAATCTTCCCAGGTCTTTCCGAGTGAGGCAGAAAAGAAAATTTGAATATTAACTTACATACATGAATGGAAAACAATACAAAATACTTAGGAATTGACTTTTAATGAGGAAGTTCTTAACTGTGAGTTCATAAACTTGTGTTTTCTTAACATTTTGATAACTATTTCAATATTGGTTTTCTTTGTAATTTATAATCCTATATATTTTATTTTGTCCATTTAAAAGTGTCAGCTCTGTCAAAGACCATCTTTTCTTCTCACTGTATACAGTTTCACTTGTTGATTGTACCAGTGAATGGTATTTCAATGAATTCAAAAATTATCTCTAAGTTAATGATTCTCAGCTGCTTACCAGCCCTGCTGTCTTTTCTGATAGACTTGCCTTTCCAACTGCCTATTACACATTTTAAACTGGATACCCCACTGACATACTAAACTCAGCATATCCAAACATGAATTCTTTATATTTACCCTCCCAAGCCCTCCCCTCTTTCCTAACTTTCCTATTACTATCAGGGTATAATACCACACTCCCAGTCACCTAGGTTTTAAACCTTAGGTGCCATCCTCAACCCCTCTCCCTCACTCTCCAAGTATAATCTGTTGATTTTGCCTTCATAACGTCTTTGGTATGCTCCGTCTTTTACCCTCGTTCAGACCCTCATTGCTTCACACTTTGACTATTACAGTGGCCTGCTGGTTGGTGTCCCTGCCACGATCTCTCCCCAACGTGGACAATCTTCCACTCCGCTGCTCAGGTGGTATTCCTCAAGCATAGGTCTTACCATTCCCTCCCCACTCCCTTCCCTTCATTAAACTCCACTGGCTCCCAATCACTTCTAGGATCAAATATGAAAGTCCTCTATTTGCTATTTCAAGTCCTGCATAACCTATCCTTTCTGGTCTTATCCCACCCCAGAATCTCTGACCTAATGATACTGGCTTCTTTGTTATTCTTCAAACAAGACACCCTATCACTTGACTCTGGATATCCTCATTGGCTGTTGCCTGTCCCTTGAATTCTCTTCCTCCTCATTTCTACCTCTTGGCTTCCCTAGCTTCCTTTAAGTTCTAGCTAAAATCCCACCTTTTACAGGAAGCCTTTCCCAATCCCCGTTAATGTTAACTATCTTCAATTTATCTGGTATGTATGTATGTATACATGTATGTATACACACATGTATATAGACAGATAGATAGATATGTATAATTTCTGCAAGGGGCAGCTAGATGGTGCATTAGATAGAATTCCAGCTTTGAAGTCAGGAGGACCTGAGTTCAAATCCAGCCTCAGATACATATTAGCCGTGTGGTCCTGTCTGTTTCTTCACCTGTAAATGAGCAGAAGGAAATGGCAAACCACTTTAGCAGTCTTGCCAAGAAAACCCCAAATGGGGTCCTGGAGAGTTGGAAGGACTGAAATGAATGAACAAACAGCAGGAATGACAATATTTGCTATCTGCGACTATTCGTTTGCATGTTATCTTCTCTGCTAGACTGAGATCCTTGAGATTAGTCATGTTTTGTCCTTAGTAGCTTTCCCACTGCTTAGCACCGTGCCTGGTGCATAGTAATCACTCAGTCGCTTAATACATGTTTACTGACTCACAGCCTGAGAAGGGATCCGCTGGCACCACAAGACTGGCCAATGAGTATATGAAACACAAAAACATTTAAGGACCCCTTTTTGATTACCAAGGTAAATTATCTCAGTGCATGCTTCTTGGGAGAGGACAGTACAGCCTTTGATCTTAAGTTTACAGCTTTGCTTTTTACATGAATGTAGTTGGGGACAAGGGGTTGCAGGAGAAATTTGGGGTTTTAATATTAGGGAGCAAAGGTCTCAGTATCATTATAGTCATATGTAGATGGAATGCATCCATTCATTCACTAACAGGCAGTATAATTTTGTTTCCAGTTATTAAAATCCTAAACAGCAAGCGTATTCTTACATATACCCAAAAATATGATTATCAGACTATAAATCAGATATTCTAGAAATTTATTGTAGCAGTCACATTTTTTTAACACCAGCAGACATCTATAAATTCTAAAGTGAACCAGTGATGAGGTAGTTATTGCTATTTTTCATATCACAATTTATTAAACCAGTTTTTTCTCATCCTGTTTCTCTGGAATTCAATGTATTTTTCTATTACAGGGATCAAAGATTTCATGTGTGAATTGTGTGGAAAAACTTTTAGTGAAAGAAACACAATGGAGACCCATAAACTTATTCATACAGGTAAATATCATTCTATAACATTTCTAAGGGATGTCACAACTAATTCAGATGACCCCCCCCACTTACACTTTAATGAAAATGGTATATTCTTTTATGAAAAAAAAACAGACAATATTGTTATTCATGGTATGTGAGAATATATTAGGATTAGATTATATAGTATGCATGTTAAATTAGAAAACAATTTATCATCCATCTGTATTTTAAATCTTCCCCGTATTTATTTACTAGCATCATAATAGTGTGTCTTATTACAGTGAAAGAAAAAGGCCTAAACATCTTTTTTTTTGGATTTTTTTCCCTTAGCTGTAGTCTGATTTTTAGTCTTACTGACTTGTGGTAATGAGCAAGACTGAGTAAGCTCTTGTTTTCAAAAGCTACCAGTCTGTCTTTCCTTTCTCCCAGACACCTGCCAGAATTATCTTCCTGATGCACAGGTCCAGCTCTGGCCCTACTCCGTTGGTCAGAAACCTGCTGGGACTTCCAGAAACAGGAGTACCATTTAAGGCTTTCTGCAGTCTGTTTCCAATTTACCATTTGATTTTATTGTATGTTATATCTCTGAATTCCAGTCAAACTAGCTGTTTCCTGAGTCTGTCCTGTGTTTTCTCATATCTGTACTCATGCAGGCTGGAATATACTCCTTCATCTTGGCCTATTTTAATCTTTCCACTAAAGACCAGTTCAGATGACCATGAAGTCTTCCCTGATTCCCAAGTCTTCTTTCTACCCACTTCACCCCACACACACCGCCCCCAAGGATCTCTCCAACCTCTCATTTTCCTGGGGCCTTGACTTCTCACTTGCCCTATCACATTCCACCTTAGTAATGTGTGTCACTGTTGTATTCCCAACTCTTGCCCACCCTAACATCCACCCCCATTAGGTTATAAGGTCCTTGAAGGCAGGGACTGTATCATTCCATTTTCATGTACCTAGCAATTATCCACTGTTAGTAGGTACTCTATTGAATGTAATTTTCATGGAATTGTGGTCAGAAAAAAAAGATAAATTTAATATTTCTGCTTTTCTGCATTTGTTTGTAAGGTTGTTATGTCCTAATACATGGTCCATTTTTGTGAAGGTGCCATACAGAGCTAAAAATTAGTTTTATTCCTTTCTATTCACCTTTAGTATTTGTCAGAGATCTGTCACATCTTTTCTAAAATTCTATTCATTTCATTTATTTGTTTATTTTATGGTAAGAGGCTTGAATTGAGGTGCCTCCCAATTATAATTTTACCATCAATTTTCCCCTGTAATTCATTTAATTTTTCTTTTAAGAATTTGGATGCTTTGCCATGTAGTACATATATGTTCAATATTGATATTAATTCATTGTCTATGGAAACTTAACAAAACGTAATTTCTCCAATCATCTCTTTCAATTAGATTTGTTTTTGCTTTTGCTTTGTCTGAGATCATAATTGCTACTCTAACCTTTTGTACTTTTGTACAGCCGAAGTATAATAGATTTTGTTCCAGGATCCTTATTTTAACTTTATGTATATCTTTCTGTTTCAAGTGTATTTCTTGTAAATAACATATTGTTAGATTCTGGTTTCTAATGCATTCTGCTGTCCTCTTGTTTAATGGGCACTTAGTAAAGGTTGACTGAATTTTAGAATTGTTTTGAATTTTGCCTGACTCTGTTGTATCAGCATACTAATCATATCTGTAATTGTATTTTATTTAAATTTTTTCCTTATGAAGTGGGAAAACAATGGACCTGCTCTGTGTGTAAAAAAAAGTATGTCACAGAGTACATGCTTCAAAAACACATTCAGTTAACTCATGACAAAGTAGAAGCTCAGAGTTGTCAGTTATGTGGAACAAAAGTTTCAACCAGGGCTTCAATGAGTCGGCACATGAGGCGCAAGCACCCAGAGGTAAGTTAACATTTGCTAGTATAGTGTTTGGTGATGGTAATAGATTATACATGGACCTCCTTCCCTCTGCTCTGTAGGAACATAATTTTGGCAAAGAGCCTTAGCCTAAGGTCCTTACAACCATAGCAATGTGGTTAAGGTAAGTACTTGTTGAACTGAATTTGGCATAATATAGCACTTTCGTAACTTGAATTTCACTTTCAAAGAATTCTTTTAGGTAATCATGTTTTAGTTCACTCATGTCCAGCTCTTCATGACCTCGTGGACCGTACTGTCCGTGGGTTTTCTTGGCAAAGATACTGGAGTGGATTAAAGCAAGCAGAAGTTAAGTGACTTTTTTGCCCAGGGTCACATAGCTAGTAGGTATCTGAGTTCAAATTTGAACTCAGATCTTTTTGACTCCAGACCCAGCATTCTAGCAGCCTCCTTACCAGAGTTTAAGTGACTTCCCCAAGGTCACATAGCTACTAAGTATCTGAAGCCAGATTTGAACTCTGTAATCATGTTATTAGGTCATAAATATCTACACATTCTTACTCAATATTTGTTCATTTTGATCCAGTTTTCATATTAAAAATAGCTGTCCACTTCACAGATTTCTAAGCAGTTAATCTGACTTTATAATTGTTATTTATTAGGATAATAAAACCCATTCAATACCACTTTTTCAGTGACACCATTATTGCTTTTATTTCTCCTATCTGAGTTAAGGATATTTTGACTCCATACTATTTTACTAATTATTAAGTCTGTAATTTGTTTTGTACCCAGAAAATAGTTGAGGAGAATGGTAGACCAAGTAGTTAAAGAACTTGGGTTTGAGGTAGGTTTTGAGAAGAATCAAGCAGTGTTTTTTTCTTCACCACCTAATATAATGTTTTTTCACACATCCAGAACTTAATGAATGAAGAAAAGAAGGTAGGAGGTAAAAGGTAAAAGAGAGGTTGGCTACATGCCAGTTATTATTAGTGCTAGTATATCTGATTTTTGTGAATTTAGTATTTTAAGTGCACTGGACAATATGCTATTTTTTAATTTTTATTTTATTCTGAATATAATAGTCAAAAAAAGAACATTTTCATATACAAAGGAGAACATAAAAAAAGGTGATTATATTCAAAAACATGAATCTCTATCACATATGACTTACTTATTTTGAGAACTTCCCACATACTTGTCTGTTTCTTTCTAGATTTTTTTTGTTTTCTTCTGTGCATTTTAAAAAAATGTTCTCATGAAATTCTTTTCTTTCCTTTTTGTTTTGTCAATCCTATCAATGGCTTTGATAGGCTTCCCTTCCTTCTCCAGCTCATCTTCTCCAGATATAAAAAGAAAAGCACAATCCTCATAACAAATAAGCGTAATCAGGCAAAATGAATCCATACATTTGCAATAACCAAAAATGTACATCTACTTCTGTCCCTTGAGTCCCCCTGTTAGGAGGTAAGCAACGTGCTTCCTTCGCAATCCTCTAGAGTCATGGCAGTTCTTCACATGGGTCAGAATTCTTAAATCTTTGAAAGGTTTTGTTTTCTTTAAATATGACATTGTTACTACATAAAATGTTTCCTTATTCTGCTCAAGTGTAAGTTTATACAGTTCTTACTAAGCTTCTCTAAAAACATTCCCTTCATTATTTCTTGTGGTTCAATAATATTCCATTACATATACATACCATTATTTATTTATCCATTTCTCAACTGATTAGGACTTTGTTTTCAGATTTTTGCCAGAATAAAAAAGAGCTGATATTAATATTTTGGGCATAGGAGTTCTATCCCTTTTTCTTGCATCTTTAACAGTATAGGCCCAATGGGTCAAAAGGTTTACATTTTGGTGACTTCTGAGGCATTCCTTTCCATAATGGCTGGACCAATTCGCAGATCTAACAGTATATTACTGTGCCTATTTTCCCCACATTCCCTCCTAGCAACTCCCATTTTTCTTTTTGTCATCTATGCCATTCTGATAGAGAAATTCAGAGTTATTATAATTTTCATTTCTCTAATTATTAGTGACTGTGAACATTTTTTTCACATGGCTTTAATCATTTGGATTTTTTCCTTTGAGAACTTCCTTTTCATATCCTTTTATTACTTCCCTCTGGTCTATGCCACTCCTGGCTATGCTTCAGACTTTCTGGACTTCAGCATGCCTCATCTATAATCCCACCTTGGAACATCCTTCTGCTATACCAACCCCCTTCTCCTATTGGTGAGTTCTTCCATTTTGTGGAGGTTCTAGGCCAACCAACCTTCATTACCCTCCCAGCTGTGCTTCTGACTTTCCAGACTTCAACATCATGCCTCATCTGGAACGTCCATCATCCCCTGTGGCCTTCTCAACCTGGAACATCTCTCTGCTATGTCAGCCTTTTCTCTCATTGGTGAGTTCCTCTTGGGGGTCTCCATTTTTTGGAGAGTCCCCAGGCCAGCCAACCTTCATTCCTCTCCCCAGCAGCTTTTGACTTTCTGGACTTCAGCACTATCCCTTATCTGCATTTCCATCCTGGAATATCATCATCTCCTACATTCTTTTCACCTTGGAACATCCACCGTGTTCTTCCATTAGTAGTTTGTCCTGGGCCTTGCATTGTATGGACAAACCTAGACCAGTTAACCTTCATTGTCTTTCTGACTCTTTAGATTTCAACATCATCCCTCACCTGCATTCTCACCCTGCAGTATCCATCATCTTTGCAGCATTTTCACCCTGAAACATCCCTCTGTTGTGCTGGTGCTCTTCTCTCATTGGTAGTTTGTCCTGTGACCTGTATTTTGTGGACAGGCCTAGACCATTGTCCTTTTAACTTTTTTGGACCCCAACACTATGCTTTTTCTGCATTCCCACCTTTGTAAATCCATTATCCCCTACAACCTTTTCACCCAAGAACATCCCTCTACTGTTCCTGGCCCCATTCTCCCATTGGTGAGTTCCTCCTGAGACCTCTGTTTTTGTAGGTACCCAGGCTGGAGTTCATTCCCCTTGTAGCTGTGCTTCTGACTTTTCAGACTTCAACATCATGACCCTGTACCAGGTACCTTCCCAGCCTCACCTCTCCCCACTTTCCACTTACCTTTTCCCCTGTAAGATTATAAACTCCTTAAGGGCAGAGCATGTCTTTCTTTTTGCTTGTATCTGTATTCCCAGCACTTAGCACAGTGCCTGGCACATAATAAGTGTTTAATAAATGCTTGTTACCTTGCCTTGCCTTTTGGGAATGGCTGTCATTATCATAGATTTAAATCAGTTCCTCAAATATCTTGACTATCAGACACTTATTGAGAAGCTTACTTCAAATATTTTTTTCCTTCAAATCACTGTTTCCTTTCTAATTTTAACTGCCCTAATTTTATTTGTATAAAATCTTTTCAGTTTTATGTAACCAAAAGTATCTGTTTTTATCTTCCATAACTTTTATCTATCCTTTGTATGGTTATAAACACTTTCCTTCTGTATGAGAATAGGCTATTTAAAGGAGTCCTGCCTTCAATTTTTGTGAGTCTTTTTATAATGTATATTATAAATTATAATGTATATTATAAATGTGTATCACTCCCTAAGCTTTTGAAAAAGTTAAAATTTTTGTATAATCAGGCTTCTTCAAATGGAATATTTGTCAGTTGTATCTCTTGTGCTGGATATTACAGAGTAAGACACAAACCTGAGTTGCTGTAAACTTAAGCAAACTGAAAACTGAATAGAAATATGCAGAAAATAATTATTTAAAAAGGTGGGGAACTTTTGATTTCACATATTTTTCTTCCTTTCCAGTTTTCTAATCTATTTAATGTCTCAGTTTCTTTTGCTCAGTTCTTTTATTCAGGAACTTAATACAAGTTTGCAGTTTAACCACATACTTCACTTCTTTTCCTTCCTCTGGCTAAGGTCTTTGGCTGTTTTGCTGCCTCTTGGCACTGCCATCAAAGGTGAAAGGGAAAAAAAATGAAATTATAATAGATAGTGTTCCAATTATAATGAAGCATTATTTTGCTTACAATTCCACATAGCTAATATTTACTTCATCAGCTGGCCCCTCAAATTCAATGACTTTTGTAAAGCTAACTGCTTTTGTCTTTTCACTGTAGGTCCTCTCAGTTAGGATTGATGATTTGGATCACCTCCCAGAAACAACCACCATTGATGCCTCTTCAATTGGCATAGTTCAGGTAACTCAAAGGAGACTCACTAAACTATATAGCCCATTAAATTTCCTGATTTAATATGTTATCAGGGGATTTGTGACCAGTAGCAAAGATGGACCGATCACCTAGCAAGAGTGATATCTGATGGATAGATAGCCCATATTTTTGTTCCTTTGGTTTTCATGTAATGCCAAGAGATCTAAAATAATGTGGGAGAGCCAATGTGCTAAATTTATGGAAAGGCATGGACAAGAGTTATATGGAATATATGTAGCAGATCTCCAGGTCAAGATAATTATTACTGTGAACAGCCAATACTGGTTTTTACATTAGTTTAAGATTTATTTACAGATCCTGAAAGATAATCTTTGAGTACTTAAACTTTTTCCTTTTATGAGTATTATGGCTGTTTTCTGGTTAGTTTTTATATTGTGTGATCCTACCAAAATGACCTTGTCAGCTACTAAAAATTGTTATTTTTCCATAGCCTGAACTTGCTCTGGACCAGGGAGAATTACCAGAAGGGAAACATATAAAAGTTGCCAAACGAAGTCACAAACGAAAGCAAAAACCAGAAGAAGAGGAAGAAGTACTGGTATCTGAGGATCCCACCTTCAGTGAATACACAGAAAAAGAAGCTGAATTCACAGGGACTGTGGGAGATGAGACAAACTCTGCTGTACAAAGCATTCAGCAGGTCAGTGCAGTTAGTCTTTTATTCTGAGAGTAAAGTAGAGTAGCAGTCTAGTCATAAATGTTGGGATCCTGAAAACCAAAGCCCTATTCCATAGAAATATAAGGTATTACAGAGAATAATGGACCTAAATTTTTCTTTAAATTTTCTTGTACTGGAATCTGCTGATTAGTGGTACTTTTCACTGAGAGAGAGAGAGAGAAAGAGAGAGAGAGAGAGAGAGAGTGTGTGTTTTCCAGGATATCACACCTCTTTTTTGTCAACTACATTATAAGTTATTACATTTATTTGGCCATCGAGTGAAAGAATGCCACTTTCTTTTCCTTATTGGTTAGCCGTGTAGCAACTTTTATTCTACACTTTCTAGCCTGATCTTCAGAGTGTGAATTTTCAATCACCAATGACAAACTTATCTTGAGTATTGAAGCAGACTAAGAGCTTGCTTCTCTCTCCTCTTCAGGGTGGTTCTCTTCATTTTCTTTCCGATTGTTAAACTTTATGTAGGTTCTCAACTTTATAGTCTCTGTATCCTTGTGCTTTACCTAAATCTCTCCCAGCAATAAATTAGTCTGAATTAATCTTTAATGAAAATACTACTACTGTTTTGGGGCAAGAAGTTTGACTTCTCCCTAGCTCATTCCCACTGCATTATACTAACTTCCCCATAGTGGTACATGAAATGTTTTAATAAGAAGAATCTACTAAACATGAAATACATGATTTTATGTGATTCTCTGCAGGTGGTGGTGACCCTGGGTGATCCAAACGTCACAGCGCCATCTAGTTCAGTCGGTTTGACCAACATTACTGTCACTCCCATCACCACTGCAGCTGCAACCCAGTTTACAAACCTTCAGCCAGTGGCTGTTGGCCATCTCACTACCCCAGAACGTCAGTTACAACTTGACAACTCCATTCTGACTGTGACATTTGACACCGTCAGTGGGTCCGCCATGTTGCACAACCGCCAAAATGACATTCAGCTTCATTCTCAGCCAGAAGCCTCTAATCCGCAGTCTGTTGCCCATTTTATCAATCTGACCACCCTTGTCAATTCCATTACGCCCCTGGGGAACCAGCTAAGTGACCAGCATCCTCTGACCTGGAGGGCAGTGCCTCAGACTGATGTTCTACAGCCCCAGCCACAGCAAGTACAGCCACAGACAGGACAGTCACAAGTTCAGACTGAGCAACAGCAGCAGATGTACAGTTATTAAGTTATATTACAAAAACTTTTATGAGAAATGTAAGGAATAAAAAACATTTTGAAAACTTTGAGATTTGTTGTTATATACCAAACAAAGAGTAAGAAAATCCCAACTATTTCACTGATTCCAATGTAAATGAAATCCAACCTGTGCAAAACTGTCTCCAGTCCCCTACATCCATGTGTTAAATTTTGTCAGCCTAAACTTGAGAGGTGGCCAATTGTTAGTTAAGTTCAGATCACAATACGCTATATGTAGGGAAAGAAGTCACAAATGGTAAATATGCTTTTAACCTATTTAAAAACAAAAAAACTTTATTAATTTTCTTGGGATGGAGAATGGGAAATTAAATGTCAAGTGAAGTAAGGTACTCAAAACTAAATGGCATTTTGTTTTCTTTTCCAAAGTTGCCATCTTACAAAGGACATATAAAAAAACATGGTTAAAAAAATGGAAAAGGGAATTCAATGTGACAGAAATTTGCTTTACAGTTATAAAACAAGTGTTAGGCCAGTTTCTTTACTTTTGGAAGCGAATTAAGTAAACAAAAAGTACCATTGTCCCCTTTGCATTTTCACCTAACTGAATTTCTTGCAACCATGTTCTAAAACCAAATGTGAAATAACATTTAATGAGTTTTTCAAGCAATGTTTTAAGTTAAAAGGTCATCATAGTGAACAAATCTATAATGTGAATTTTCTAATTTACACATCAAACTATCTTCAGTAACTTGCCATTTTCATTCTTTTTCTTTCTTTATTCCTGTATATTCAGGAGTCTGCTCTGGTCAGTGTCGTCTTCCTTAATCTTATAAAGTAATTTGCACTGAAAAATTATCCATATCCCCACTTACACAACTATTCAGATATTTGGGGACATTTCTGTGATATTAAAAAGCAAATAAAAAATACTGTCATTTCTAGTATCTACTTTGGAAAAACCTCAGGATGCTTTAATATCCAAAAGTCTATCCTAAGACTAATGTCAGTGACAGGGAAGAGCAATTAAAATATTTATATATTTTTCTTTCATTTATACTTCAATTTCAAACGTTAAATTTTTGTTAGCAATTTTATAAGTATAAAATTGTTGATTAATGCATTGCAGAATTAAAATATATTTGTGAAATTCAAAGGCATTATAATTTAGTGTAAGGAAAAAGAGGTTAATGATAGCATAGCAATAATTAAAGTTTATAATGGAAATATAGTTGGGGTCTTAATCAGTGTGCTTATTTTTTCTTCCTTGCAATGCCATTTATATACATATACATATATAGAGAGACACACACACACCTTATATATCTCTGTGTAGAGATGTGTATCTAAGTAGATATGTGTATACATATATATAAGCACGCACGCAGACATGAAATAATGCCTAGGGTTCATTCATTGTCCCCGTGCTATCACCATCAACCTCCATAACAAGGAGCAAAAATTTCTGGGGTTTTGCTTCTTTGTTTTTTAGGGCAACAGAGTATTGAGTGACGAATCTCCCAAATTAAGTGTTATAAGAAAACATTTTTTTTCAAATTTATCTCTTCTGAAATTTCTAAACTCTGTTGGGAAGAAAATTTAACATATTACCTATAACTATTGTGGTTGATGTGGATATTTAAGCAGTCTACCTTGAAGAAACAGTCTTTAGGTGATTAGTGAAAAATAAAGCCCTGTGTTAGTGTTGTTTTTGTCAGTGAGGCTTACTGTAAGAACGCCAATTCCTTAGCATTTCACGTTAGTCAAAACTGTAGGTGTTATCAGGCAAAATATGATTTGCTTTATGGAGTTTTCATAAAATAGGAATGGTTTTCCAAAACAGTGAAAAAACTGAAAGGGTCTTTCTGAGAGTTTCATTCCTTTCCTACCCCAACCCCACCCTCCTCTGTTATTAAACTGCTCCAAAATCTACATCACTTAAGTTAGGTTTTGATAATGAAAGTCTTTTAGGTTAATTCAAGCAAAATCAAAGATATCATGACACTAGCCTGAAACTATATGGAAAGATTCACATTAAAACAGAATAAATTTTAGAGTTGTATTCCACTGGTTTCCAAACTTAGTCCTATGAAGATGACAATGGCAGACAATTTAACTGTTCAAACTGTGTTTTTTGATGTATGTATGTATGTGTATATGTGTGCAAACATATTTTATAAGAAAACCATCCAGTACTGCAAGCACAGCAATTTTATTAAATTAGGGCTTTTGTGTAATGTTTTATTGTTTCTTCTTTAAAGTACAACTGACATGTTCCAGGCACAGGCAGTCTGGAATTCCAGGCTATCAGCGTATTTCTTAAGAGCCCCAGAGTTCCTGAGTAACTGAAAATCACTGTCCATAAACTGTTTTTTAAAATGGCCTAGTAAAGAAGAAAAATAGGTTGACTTATAACTGAAATAACTCAAAGCACCAAAGCTTTTCATCTTCCTCATGAAATAAAGATTTTTAAAATCACCACCTTATTTTTTTTCCCAAGGAAGTTTTTTTGTGCCTAGAGTGTCATAATGTTTGAAAGAGTCTATTTTATTAATTTTTTGGCCATGATATGCCTCTCCTATTGTTTTTAAAGCCCATAATATACTGTTTCCATGCATGAGGATTCTTAGTGAAATTCAGAATACTCAAGTTTCCTTCCAAAGTACAAATATGTACTTTGACTTAAAAAGTTCAGTACTTGAGGCAAAGTAGATATCTTACAGTAATCTGTGAATTTGCATATCAGAAAATAGATAGCAAAAAGTACTACTCAGCCAAAAGTGATATACTGTATATTGTTCTGTGTATATATAATTGTTTATTGACAGAAAGTATTCTATTTAATTTTTAAAAAAACATATTCCATGGTGCACAGACCTAGCTGCAAAGGAAAAAAGTAAAGTAGAAATTTTTGTGGTCATCTAGTCCTGTGAAGACATCTTAGTTATGAATTAAAAAATCATTGACCTATTTTTGCCTGTGAATTCCTTTTAAAGTTACTTCTATATAGTTGTATGCAATGTGGCAATGTAAATCTTATAAAAACATAACACAGGGTACAATAATAATTGTTAAAACATTGATTATGTGCTGCATGTTGAAAGGGAAGAAAAATGACGCCTCCCAAGAGACCATGGTTTGTGATATTTTCTCTCAGGAAAATGTACTGTATTAAGTGCCATTACACTGTATCTAATATTAAACTGTTTTGGAGAATTCCAGGTATGGAAAGTATATTTCATACACATAACACTTTTCTTTCCACCTGTTCAGAGTATCCAAAGGCTTTACATCTAAATTCCGTATTGGTGACTTTTATTGGATTTTTAAAAAAGGTATTTAAAACTGTTTTGAGAGATTGATTGTCTCTGCTTCCATTCAGTTGTTTTTTTTTTAAATGATTATCAAATAAAAAGGTGCTGTACTATCTGACTTTAAATTAATGGACTCTGATCAACTTCTCATCTTAAAAAGTATGTGGATATATATTTAGTCCAAAGTAATAACTTACTGTGATGCTATTTTACAAATTCTCCCCAAAATCTCCTTATTTGAAATACACCCCCCAGCTGCTGAGGTGCTCATGAACTTCATAAAGAGCAATAAGATATATGTAGTATTTTTGACAATGCATGGACCAAAAAGAAAACTAAAGAAATACAAATTTGAAATAACAGAGTTGGGTAAGTAAAAAAAAATAGCTGTTTAAGCAGAAGCTTTGTAGAGGAAAAAGACAAGAATGATTGTCTGGGATATTATCATTCAAATTCTAAACCTCTTTATTCCCTAGTTACAAAAGGTTTGAGAGAGTAGAAATTTTTAAGTCCCTAAATTCACCTTTAATCATCTTGCTTTTGATAATTTGTAAGAAAAGAGAACATGCATCTCAGCATCCTTTATTATCTGAAGATAATTCTGCTCCCAGTAGATTGAGGTGTGCCTTCTACAGGTATGTATTAGCTTTGCTAATGAAAGGCAGTCTTTCAAACCACTTGAAATAATATTTGTATAGCACCTAAATATAGGTATGAGATGCTTGACAACAGCCCAGCTAAATGGATCATTCAAAGAAGTCCAGAGAGATACAAGGGGTCACCCAGCTATCAAGTGGTAAAACTTAGACTCAAATCTGAGTCTTCTGACTCCAAATCTAGGGTTTTTTTCACTAGAATTAAAATAGGTAATATGGATGTATTCATCCACGTGTATGTGTATACACACACACACATATATATAATATGCTGCCATATCCGGGTGTTACTCATTAAAAATAGATATTTACCCCCCTCAGCTGTTCATTTCTACTTCTACTTTCTCATCATCCAAGCTAAAAGTAGAAGCTAGCAACAGAAACCCTTACAAATGGAATAAGAAAAATCATAGATTTAGAGCAAGAAAGAACTTAAAAAAAAAACTTAAAGCATAATCTAATTTTACAGAGAAGAAAACAAGTACCACATCAATGGGAGAGAATGTATGTATATAGAGAAACTGGCCATGCCTCTATTTCTCCCTATTTTTTTTAATGCATAAAATGTGGATCACAGTTCATGTTGTAAAGGAAGAAGCTTCTGTGCACAAATGGTTTAAAGATTAAATGATTTACAGGCTAAAATTTCAATTTATAAGTAAGCTCATTTTGATTCATAATAATTAAGGTATATATCTTTTGGTTAACTGAATACTCTTTGATATATCATGCATGGATTACCAGTTTTGAAAGAATCAAAATATACTTAGGAACTAAAATTACACAAACACAATTTAATCAGACAACACTTAAAGATCCCACAGTGCCTAAGAAAATCAGTTCCTCTGTTGGATGACTTAGTAAGTCTATGCAATCCAGCTCTTCTAGTAAATTAAACGAGGGTTCCTGTTTAAAACAATTTTCACATCTAAATTATGTAATAATCTTCAGTGAAAAAGAAAAATCTCCATTCTAGAAAGAAAATGTCCAATTACCCTCAAAAATAAGCTGGAGAATATAGGCTTAATCTGAAGAACTTTGATTAGACACAAAAAGTAAAAGACTGGGACAAAAGCATTTGTGCACCCTTTGAAGTAAACCCAAATAACCCTTGAATATGTTGCTGACCATTGGAAGCATTTAAGCCTTCCCTATAAAACATGTAATTAATCACAAAATAAACACCTAAGTGCCCTGAAGACTGGAATTCTATAGCATTAAATACATATTTTTATGAAATAATTTTTAAAATGTCCCTTGAAAAACTGAAATTCCCCTTTACAACTCCCTAGGCTGCCTACCTCTAAAAGGAACTATTATTCAAAATCAAAGCTAGCCACTGACAAAAACCGTGGCATTTGCCTTTAATGGGACATTGAAAAGGCATTACTAAAACCTGAGTTATTATTCATTCAAGGTGCACTTCTATTTGACAGAAAAAAGCTACAGAATGACATTTTAGGATTATAAAAGAGCAGAGAAAGAAAAGCTAGATGTTTCTTCATAAAATCAGAAGTCAAGGTAAAAAAAACATTTTAAAGTACATAAGAAGATAGCACTTCTGGGAAGGAAAGCTTGATCATTTTAAACGTAATTTATTCAGCAAGTAAATACTTGGCCAAATCACTTCAAATTAGAAAATACAAAAAAATGACAACTTAGATGTGAAAGTTAAAGTAATGAACTATACTCAAAAGTTTCAAATATTTTTCTATGAATGCCTTGGTTTTGATATTTTAAGTTTTTTCCATTGAATTTTTTTTAAAAAAGGCATCCACCACCATTCTCTCGTTTCATTATAGTTCTTTCAAATATGTTTAGATTACTTTGTAACATTTCCATAAATATATATTTATATAAATATAAAAATACACTATTTTTGTTATATATAAAAATATAAATATAAATATATATTTTATTATATATAAAAATATAAATATAAAACATATTTTATTATATATAAAATATAAATATAAAAATATAATATTTATTATATATAAAATATAATATTTTTATTATATATAAAAATATAAAATATAAAGTACAGAAAAAGATGTGAAGTGAAAATCTGACTACTGTGTTTTAAAAATCCATGTTATCACACACTAATAACTCTCTAGACACACATCCAAGTGTCCCCTTTGGTTTAGATGACGTTGGAAAACCACTTTCCCCTAGAATATTTTAATAACTGTATAAGATGCCCGGCTGCCTTCTCCTAGAGCTGAAGACTCCTCCCTCCCCCACCCCCTCAACCAGAGAAGGCGGGGCTTAAGCTCGAACGCTCGTTGACGTTGACTGACGTCGACGTGCTTGGCTCGCTCCTCCCCCCACTTCTTCCCTTCCTCACCAGCCGGTGATGAGGGTGGCAGTCATCTCCTGCCTTTGAGTCCGAGCGTCTTCAAAGCGGGGGTTCCCCTAGGTTGGGGAGGGGTGCGGGGGGGGGGGGCCTCCTCCTTCAGAGCGGCCGCCCTGCGGGTGGGGGAGGGGTGCGAGGCCGGAGCGCCCCTCCCCCCTCGGCGGGTGCGAGGCCGGAGCGCCCCTCCCCCCTCGGCGGGTGCGAGGCCGGAGCGCCCCTCCCCCCTCGGCGGGTGCGAGGCCGGAGCGCCCCTCCCCCCTCGGCGGGTGCGAGGCCGGAGCGCCCCTCCCCCCTTGGCGGGCCTAGGCCTGCCCGGCCCGTGTGGCCCCCAACACATAAATCTCCCGGAAGTCTTGGAAAAAATCGGACCGCTCGGCTGGTTTTTAACAATCTTCCTCTGGCTGGCCCCGAGGAAGAAGATCCAGCCCCCCGAGCTGGTTCTGCCTTGCGAGTGGCACGATTGCACGTTTGTGGGAAAAGCGCATGGAGGAATTTTGTAGTCACGTGGCCAGACACTTGCGAGAACCCCCTCAGTGGCTCCCGGGAAAAATTAGGTAATAGGTGAACGTAGGCCCCGGCAGAAATCACTTTTTTTTCTTTTTTTTTTATCGACCAAAAACTGGCAGAAATAGGCAAGGGTCAAACCAGCTTATGGGCATTAAATAAATTGGGCCTGATGGGGAGTCACATTGTCGAAATAGTTGATTTCAGCTTTATTAAATAATCAGATAAAGTTAGCATGGAGAGCCTTGAATTTGCTGCTGTTGGCGCTTTAAAACAAACAAAACCCATGGCGGTGTGTTTGCCAGCGTTTGACATCACTTTTCTTGAGGTAGATGCTTTTGTTAAGTCCTTCAGGTTTCCTTTGATTCAGACTGTTCTTCTCCTTGGAATTTTTTTGACACTTATTTTGATTAAAATAATTAAAAGCTATTACAGCTATTTCCAACTACTATGACACAGCGAAAGTACATTGTCTGAAAGAGGAATGGACTGTTTTGACTTGTGGGGGGAGAGGAATTAAGATTTCTTTTAATTGAGTAGCCTTTATTTTTAAACGTTGTTAAAATTTGTGAGTCCGTCCATTGAAGGCTTTCTTGCTAATTAGATTGCTTTTGAAATTGTAGAATAAGACTTTATAAGCACTGATTTAGATGAAGAAATTTATATTTATTGATTTAAAGAAGAGTAAAGTTCTTTTTTTCTGCATTTCAGGGATAGTTTTGGATGCAAAGGAAATTCATTTAAGCTTTTTCCAATATTTGCTCAGTTTAAGGCATGGTCCTAAGTCCTGCAGAAATTTTAATACTCCAACATATTTAATAAACATTTTTCAGGTACTTATTAAGGACAGGGATTCATTGAGGGTCATGGAATGTACAAAAATAGGTATGTGTAAAGTTGGCAGGAGTTTATAATTACTTGAGGCAAGACAAGTCTAACTGAAAAAAGTAACAAAAAGAGAAATAATATTTAGGAAAAATGGAGTAAATGACACAGCATTACACTATCATAGCAAATGGATACCAATAATTGATAAAGAAGTGAGGGACCAAGCTGGAGTAACCCAGAATTTCTTTCACGAAAGGATGTAAGTGATGTGCTAGAGCTTAAGTAAGGATTAAAATCTGGATAAGATAAAGAGTTGGAAGAACGTTGTTTCAGGAAGCAAGGATAGGAAAGTGTAAAATCCATCAAAAAGCATTTGTGCTTCTCTTTATTGTCTAGTATGTACCAAATACTGTACAAAACTATAATTGCCAGTAAGCAAGTGGGACAAGGAGGTGTTTAGGGCATTGGTTAAAAAAAAAGTTTGGTGGTACCAGACGGTTTATATAGAAAACTCATTATAAGGGCAGTGGAAGGCAGTTAGACAGGTCCATGGGGCTGAGTTTGGACCTCATCCTGAAGATACTGAGTAATCTTTGAAGTTCTTTTTTAATAACTGGGTTAAATGATTGAAACGATGTTTTAGGATTGTTGATCAGGCAATGTTTATTAGTTACATTAGAAATGGTCTGATATGGAAAGCAATTAGGGTTTTGGAGACAGTAAGCCTTTAAGTCCTTACTATGTTGGAGGCACTATGCTAAGGGTGTGGGATACAAAGGCAAAAAGACAATCCTTGCCCTTAGGGAAATCACTATCTAATGGTTGGGGAGACAACATGCAAATATCTAAAAACTGGCTGTATACATAATAAATAGGAAATAATCATCAGGGAATTAAGAGAGATTGGGAAAGCTTCCTGTAGAAGGTGAGATTTTAGCAAGGACTTGAGATAGTGAGAAAGCAGAGATGAGGAAGGAGAACTTTTCAGTTCCATGCTGTCACCCCTGCGATACGCTGAAAAAATTCTAGGAGCCCAGAGATGGAATGCCTTGTTTGGGGAATAACAAGGAGGCCACTGTCACTGGCTCAAGGAGTATGTGGGGTTCAGGATGATTAGAAAGGTGAGTGGAAAGGACGAGGAGAGTTAGGAAAGTTAGGAAACATGAACGTCAAGCAGAGGATGTTGTATTTGATCCTAGAGGTGATAGGGAGCCTTTGGAGTACTGAGTAGGGAAAGGAGGGGGTGATAGGGTTAGACCTACACTTTCGGAAAGTCACTGGTAGTGGGATGGAGGATGGACTGACAGACTCACCATCAGGCTACTATAGTAGTCCCAGCTTGTGGAGGTGAAGTCCTGCCCCACAGTGGTAGAAGTAACAGGACAGAAGCAGGGATGTTGCAAGGTGAAGTGAAGAGCTTGTTGGTAGTTGAATATGGAGGGTGACAGATAGTGAAGAGTCTACACCGAACCTGTCAGCCTAGATAACTGGAAGGATGATGGTGCCCTTGACAGTGGTAGGGAAGTTTGGAGGAGGGGTGGGTTTTGGTGAAAAGGTAAGTTCTGTTTTAGACACATCAAATTTAGTATGTCTACTAGATATCCAATTTAATATGTTCTTTAGATAACTGGAGACGTGAAACAAGGTCAGCAAAGTAAGGTTAGGTCTGGATAAGTAGAGTCAGGAGGGCCTCGATCCATGTTCTGGCCCTGCCACTTTTATGACATTGGGCAAATCATTTAACCTCTTAGGGCCTCAGTCTTCCTTATCGGTAAAGTGGATGATGGAAAGATGTTATTTCCAAGACCTCTTCAGCTCAAAGTCTGTGATTATTAGGGCAGGTAGGAGACTATTGAAGTAATCAGGCTTGAATTATAAAAAACCAGGCCTTTTTTTTTTTATGGTGACTATAGCTAGAGTATTGACAAGGGACATGAAAAAAAGTCGAAAGATTTCAAAGAAAAGTGATGAAAATAAAGCAATGAATCCTTGTCATTAATCATTAAGTTAAACCTCATACTTAATCTCTGTGCATGTACCTCTGATGAAAGGTAAGATCTTTGAGAAGACAGACTTTCATTTTTGTCTTTGTATTCCCAGTACATATCGCAGTACCTGGCACAGTACCTAGCACCTGATGCTTAAAATATATGGATATTTGAATGTTACTGTAGAATTTCATGGTGAGGAAAATTGAGTTAAAAAATGTTACAGTTGCACAGGGTCACTCAGGTTATTACTAACAGAGCTATCATTAAAGTTTCATTACTGAGTCAGCCACTCTAATTGTGATTTTAAAGATCCCCAAATTACCTAGTATTTTAAAGTGTTGATTGTTTGCAAAGGGAATGGGGAGAGGTAAAAAATGAGGATTAATTAAGGGGAAAAAAAGAAATGCATCAGAAAATAACTGAATGTAGTTTCGTGAGATGGCAAAAGAAAAACTAATTTAGCTCAACCTGTGTTTCCATTCTATCGTGCTTTTTATGAGCATTGAAAAAAACTTCCTACTGAACTAAAAAACTGAAGTACTAAGCAAACACGACTATATTTTAAAATAAATTATGCCTATATGAAAATCATAGTTTGAAAGCTGTATAGGTGCTGGAGAACATCAAATTCAACTCCCTTGTTTTTAGTGGGAACAAATTAAGTGATTTAGTTAAGGAAAAATTAGTATCTGAATTCTTGAAGAACTGACAACTCTTCTGAAATTCTATGACTTCAAAGAGATTTTCCCACTGCTGTCTTGGAATTATGACACTTGAAATTGTTATTTTGGGAATCATGCCATCATGATTTGAAATGCCATTATGACAATAACCAATATAGGCAATAAACAACAAAAAGTGAATGTGGGTACCTTTTGTCTAATAATGAAAATGCGTAAGGGTACGCTGTCCTTTTTCTCAAGGAACTTACAATGGGAGTAACAACATGTGTATAAATATGATACAAAATAGAGTGTGATGGTTCGCGAAAGGTATAACATGGTATATTTTTGAGGAACTGAAATTATTTGATTGGAGTGTTCAGGAAAGGTTAGGTAGAAGCAACATGAACTTTGTAAAATTTTCATTTTGGTAGAGATAAAGGAATTGCTTGGATAAGGTAATTTGAAGATGAAAGTACTGAGTCCTCAGAGGGATCATGGAAATTGGGAAGTCTGGAGAACAGTTTGTTTGTTTTGGAGGAAGAAGATATTTTTCTACTTAGGACATGTTGAGATGTCTACGGGACATTCAGGTGAAGGTGTTCAACAGGCAATGGATAATAAAGGAGAGAGATTAAAATAGGATAGGTAATTGGGGAACATATGAATGAGGTTAATAATTGAAACTATGGGAAGCTGGTAAAATCACTAAGAGAAGACAGCCTAAGAGAGAGCTAGGGTGAATATTAAAGATAAGGGGAACAGAGAACAGATAGTCATCCAGGAAAGAATTGAGAACACTGGTAGCAGCAGCAGCAGGAGAGGGCAAAGTCAAGTAAGCCAGAGGAGGAAAGAGTAGGGTGGGGTAAGATTCAGAGAGATCCAGGAGGAAGGACAAAGAAAAGACTTCAGAATTTAGCAATTGAGATGTCATTTAGAAAGAGAAATTTCATTCAAGTGGTAGTGTCATGCAGATTGCAAGGGACTGAGAAGAGAAAAAGTTGTGAGCAATTAAAGGCAAAGAGTGTAGTCTTTCCCCATTAGGAGTTGGACTATAAAAGTGAGGGGAGAGATAAGGCATAGTTGCTTAAAGGAATGGTCCAGTCATGTGAAAACTTTATTCTGTTTCCTACACTGCTTAGAGTCAAGGTAATCTTTTTCACTGGGAAAAATTCTCTAAAATACATGTTCCAAAAGGCTGTGGCGTCAGCCTAATAATGTTACCCCGTAAGGATGCTCTATATTGCAAGAGGTTTGAAAAGTGCTGAACCTGCCCCTTTCCTGCTCTGTTGGAGGTACAGAAGAATCATAAAGGAAATTGGCTAGTGCTCTCATGAAAGCATAGGAAATGAAAGTCATTTCTTTATAAGTACGGGGAATGTGTGATGCCTGCTTCAGTTCCTTTGTGTTTCCTTGCCATTTAAGTAAATGCCTTCTGCTTTTGAAGGCTTGAGTTCTGCTATTGAATAGATGATCATCTAAGCAGTACTTTCAACCTGGGTGTAACTAAGAGAGGTGTTCCATCAGTATAAGATAAATCTGAACAGATTTATCGGCAAGAGAGGAGAGAGAGGGACTGATGACCAGTGTGTTGATCTTTCAGAGAAGATGGGTAAAAATGGGATTGTCTCTGTAGATAGAGAGTTTGGTCTTGGCTAAGAGAAGGTACTTCTTCCTCAGAGTAAATAAAGGAATAAAGGAGGGGAGAATTGGTAAAGATATGAAATGGAGTTTTGACATGTGGAATAGGAAAGACTGGTATCTCCATTTTCTTAGTGAATTGTAAAGTGAGATCATATGCTGAGAGAGTTATGGAGGTAACAGCCCATAAGGCTTGATAAGAGAGAGGTTTGGAACAGCTGCTGTAAGTAATAGTATGAAGAGTCAATAGTACATAATAACAAAACAATTATGATTGTACATCTTATGATTCACCATATTTTAATATTAAGATGAAAAGGTGACCATGTAGTGAAGACAGAGACGCCTGTGGTCATAATGATGTTTTGCTAAAATGAAGTAAGTGTGTAAGGGAAGCTGACAAATATGAAAGACATTATTTGTGATTGCAGACCCAAAACAGTACCTAATAAACTTTTACCTCAGATAAAAGCAGTTGAAAATAAAATTCCTAAAATATGCATGGCCTCCAAAAAAAGGAAATACAGGTAGGTGAAACAATTTGCTTAAGGTTTCGTAGATAACTACAGAACCAGAACTTGTGTCTTGGCTTTTAGTTCATTGTACTTTGCACAACACCCAGGTAAACAGTAGTAAGAATTTGTTGAATATCAATTTGAATTATATATTTTTCCTTATTTAAGAAAAAGGGGCTAAACCTCGAGACACTAAAAAAAAAGGTTTTATATTTGATGAGTTGAAGATGCTAAAATACTAGTGTAGAAGTTTATTGCTAACAAATTATAGAATTAAAACAGCCACATTAATACCTCTAATAAATACCATAGATGTAAATTTATGTATGATCAAATACTGTCCTATGAAATCTGTATTTTACATTTGTAGAATTTCTTCTTTTTGTATTTAGAACAGCATGAGTGTCTTTGGAGAAGTTGTGAATTTTGTGCCATTGGTCCCAATGAATTGATAATCCATGTGAATTTCCATAGTTATCACGCTAAACTGAAGTACTTAGGCTCTCAAATAAGAGCATCCCACCAAGATTTGCCAGAATGTTCACAAAGTAATCACAGCCAAAATATGGTACAGAGATTACAGACACTTTTATTTGCTGTTGGGAGCATTGTGATGTAAGTAAAGCAGTTGTCATGCTAATCCTTTTTTTCTTTTTCTGTTTTCTTTTTGCTATTTCTCCCTGCTGGGAAGGGTTTAATTGTGGTATAGATAAATGTGTTTTACTTTAATTTTTCCAAAAGTATTCTGTTTTATTACAAATACCTTTTAAAATGGACATATAAAATATTTTACCAGATTTATTACACATACATATTAATCCCTCCACTTCAAAGTCCTAGTCATAAATGAAAGGGTGATCTTGGGTTCTTTGCTGGCAAGACACAAACTTTGCCTAGTCCTATTAAATTGGGAAAGCTTCTAAATAAAGACTTAATGACAGATTGTAGATATTGACTTAGGACCCCTATTTGGTTAAATTTGAAGAAGCTCTGCTGTAGTTATTCTCAAAATCCAAATGCTGATTTGCAGAGGAGCTTTCATTTATATTGGAAATAAAAATCCATACTGATGGGACTATAGATTCTTGAACTATTATGTGTATATATATACATATATTTTTTCATATAAATTACATAGCAAAAAAGGTAAATTGGAATATTTCCTTTTGTTGGCAGGGGAGATGAGAGTTTTATGAGTATTCTATATATTTTTTTAAATTATAAAAGCTTTTATAACTATGTATTCTAAGATAATGAAATGTCTGCAACTTCTTATGGAAGAAAGCAGTTAGGTAATTTCTGTCGAGCATTACCTAAGCAAAAAAATGAGAGAATATTTGTAAATATTAGACAGTTTTGCTATTGGTAATTTTCAAGCACTATTTAAAAAAATAGATGTTTTGTATATTAGTAAGGAAGTAAGAAGTTTTTATAGTCACCAGTTTAATATGTTTTTAGTATTTAACGTCCATTTAGTAAATATCTCAAAGGGCTTTTTCTCGAAAAATTCAATAGAAAAAAAGATAGTATGTATCCTTATTTATTTTTTCAGTTTTCAATCCAGGAAAAATGCTAAGTAGTAATATTTAATATAGAATGATACCATGATAGGCAATACTGACCTTATTTAATCCCTTCTGTTAGAATTTGCATTGTTATCCTTCTTTGTGCCATTTTTCTTCTATTTGCATGAATGAATTAATATTTATGCAATGTTTTCAGATGACTATCAATAACCCAGAATGGTTTTATCACCATGTTACCATGCATGCTTACTGTGCTGAAAAAGAAAGTCTCTTAATAAAAAAGCCATATTCTGTCGCTGGAAAGGTAATGTGCAGACTTTTTTTAACCAAAATGTGCCTATTGTTCTTTAGGTAGATTAGTGTAGTGTGAATGATTGCTTATTTATATGAATGTGCCACATGACCTGAAAATACTAAGTTTGGAGGAAACCTTAAGAAGGTATGTAGCCTAGCCCAGAGGAGAGGGGCCTTCTATTTATTTAGACCCAGAAAATATTATTGCGATAATATTGGTCAAATCCACTGCCCAAAGTGTCAGCAACCATTTACAATATGGATGCCAGGTTCTAACACTATTCTTCTGCCTGCTTTGGCAGGAAGACTATAGTAGCCTGCCTGGGTCTCTTTGTTGATCCCTGAATGGCAAACCCCAAGGTACAATGTTCCTCTGAAATTTTGGGTGGGAGTTAGAGATTAGAACAATATAGGTGATGCAGTTGAGAAAGAGACTTTTCCATGGCTTCTCAGAAATCAGCACAAAATCTTCCCTGCCCAAAAAGCTGTTTTCCTGTTGGACATTTCAAACTGTGTGTTTTACATTTGAACGTGTCCTACACTAGACTCGTTATCTTTGTTGTAAACCTTTCCCCTTCCAAATTAGCCTTAATTTGTTGAAGGCATTACCATTCTTCCAACCTTTTATGTTCCTGATGTTGGCAGTTACCCTCAACTTGTCAGTCGCCAAATATTGCCATTCCTTCCACTGCAGTTTCTCTGACATCCTATCCCTTCTTTGTACTTACACAACTGACACCTTAGTTCAGGCTTTTTTTACCTCTTCCCCTGATTACTGCAGCTACTTTTAATCGGTCTGCATCAGACCTCTTCCTGATCTAATCCATCCTATGCACTGATGCCACAGGAATTTTTCTAAATTGTGGCTCTAACCATGTCACTGTGCCCTGATACAGTAAGTTTGGTAGTTTCCTATTTCCTCTAGAATAAATTTTAAAACTCTTGTGTTTAGCTTTTAAAGTCCTACAAAGCCTTGCCCCAATTCAGCTTTTCCAGTGTCATTGGCTATCACTTCCCCTCCCCTACTTCGAAGTACAGCCAAGTTGACCTTTTTTGTGTTCTTACACACACAAAATCCCATCTCTTATCTTTACATCTTTGTACTAGCTCTCATGGTTGTCCACTCTTTCCTCAACTCTTTGTAGAATTCTTTTCTTTCAAGATGCAGCTCAAAACTGTCATCTAGATAGTCTTTCCTGATCCCTTTCAGTTGCTTGTGCTCTCCCCAAACGACCTTGTGTTTAACTACCTTGTTAATATTTACATATATGTATGTGCGTATAAGTAAAAACATACATATATATAATAAGTATATGTATGTGTATATATATGTATATGTGTATATATATGTGTGTGTGAGTGTGTGTATGTATGCTTGTTGTCTTCCCTATTAGAATATAAATTCTTTTTAGGTAGGTATTAATTCATCTATTATAGATGTATCCTCAGTGTTTAACATATCTAGCACATAATAAGTGATTGATAAATACTTGACTGATTAGATTTATTATTGTCAATCACCAAGGTAGGCTATGAATCCAGGTCTCCTGACTCAAGATCTAGTACTCTTAACCTTTTACACAGCTGCCTTGACAACTTCACAATAAAGAAAAAATGAGTACATTTCCTCATCTACCTTTCTCAGTTAAAATGGAAATCAGCCAGCTATTCCCAAATATGTATGTGTGTATGTATGTTTGTGTGTATGTATGTGTGTGTGTATATATATATATATATATATATATATATATATATATATATATATATATATACACGTATATGTATATGTATTGTCAACTATTACTGAGTTCCTTCTAGGAAAGACAAGCAAAATTAGGCTGCATGTGCATGTTCATTTTTCTCAAAGCTTAAGTAATATGCATATAAAAATATACATGGGACTTCATTGTGGAAAACAAGTCCAAGGACAGATAGAAAAAGGGGACCTTATATCCTCAGAGTAATTCCCTCTCACCCCTCTCTCCCTTCCTGTCTCAGGATGCCTATGTCAGCCAAAAGTATAGACTCCGTATGTGCTAACCATAATATGTGAAAGGAAAGAGAGCACGAGCAGAACAGAGCAGAACATGTATCCATAAAATGCCAAAATAAAAAAAAGTCGCACTCTTCAAGATGGCGTCCAGTTAAGCGTCCTGTCCTGGATAGTCACAAACAGAAGAGTGCTCTTGATCAGCTTAATCTGTCTTGTAGTTGCTGACACAGGAAGGGGAATTTTGGGTTCACTCAGAGAGCAATGCAAAGCATGTCTGTCACGCCAGAGCATGCATCATGGTAGGTTAAGTTCAGAGTGGGCCAAAATGTCTTTCTCCTGATCCGGCAATTCAGATTTTAGACTTTTCTCAAGTTTTGGGGATTCAAAATGGTTTGGGAAGGGTCTTTTCCCTGTCTCTGAGAGATACATATGTATGTGTGTGTGTGTGTGTGTGTGTGTATTCATATAAAAATAGCCTTTAAGATATTTAAAAATTAGTGTTGCCTTTTATAATTTCTGCTTTTTAGTAAAGATTTCTATTCTTTTTGCTTTTCAGTTGTTTCAAATATTTTAGCTCCTTAAATCTTTTCTAATTCAAAATATTATTTGGATTATAGATCATCATACTGGAAACAGAATTTCAGGAAAAGGCTTATCAGTACTAAGTGTAATTGAAAGGTTACTTCACAGCTGTGGTAAATTATCCATTCTGGGATTCCAGCAGTTAAACATTCAATTCTCTTTTCTTAGGAGCTGTATGCAATTGAACACTGTATTTCAAAGTGTACATAAACAAGGCCTGACAAATTGCTAATTATTTTGCAACCACTGTTTTACCTTTCTTGCTGGCAAAGCATTACTATGATTTTGGAACTATTATGATAGATCTGAGAAACTAATGTTGTGGACATCATATATCAGGATATATATCAAGGTATTTGATAAAATCTCTTGAAATTCATGAACAAGATGAAAATATGAACTAAATAATAGTGCTGTTCAATGGATTCAGTATCAAATAGCAGCTCAGTTAATATTGGGAGAAACTTACTAGCAATAAAGAGTGCCTAAAGCTACGCCATTAGCCAGGTTTGTACAATTCCATTCAAAGTTTTTACCAGTATCTTGAATAAAGTAATGAATGGTATGCTTATGTGGATGAAAGATAGAGATTGGACCTATGATTTCATTGATTCAGAGAACTTCCAGATGAACAAATTGTCAACCAATGCAGGTGGTCACTGTATCTGTAATTTATAATATGATACAGTTTAACAGGAAGAAATTTGTAGTCTTAACTTGGGTTAAAAAAATCAACTATTAAGTTGAGGACTGGGAAGATATGCATAGCTGAGGGAAACAGTTCATGTGGGGAAAAAAACTAATAGTTTTCATGAATAGCAAACCCAATTATAAGTCAACATCATAAGAAAGTAAAAAAATAATGCTCATCTATTATTTAACTTCATAAATAAAAATCTCCAGAAAAAGAGAAAATGGATGTCAAACTAGGTTAACTAGGTTAAGAACCCAGGTCTCCTGACTCCAGATCTAGCCCTCTTATCTTTTACACAGTACTGCCTTGACAACCTCACAATAAAGAAAATCTGTTATGTTCTCTTTTGGTTAAAATACCTCTAAAGCATTGTGTTCTTATTTGTTTACAACACTTTAGGAGAGACAGTGATAAACCAGAGCTTATAAAAATTTGTGTGACCAGGATGGTGAGACAACTCGAACAATGGTACTTAGAATGAGGGAAACATAATAACTGTCTTAAAATCTTTGAAGGGCTTTCATGTGGAAGAAGCACTAGATTTGTATTACTTAACCCCAGGGCGTAGATCTGAGAAAACTAAGTGAAAGTCGCTGAAAGGCAGAGTTTAGTTCAAGATAACTAGTTAACACTGTCCCAAGTTGTAATGGGACTCCCCTGGAAGTCTTTTAACTCGTCTGAGTGACCAGTTATCAGGGGTCATTGTAGATGAGAGGCCTACTTCTGGTGGTAGTTAGTCCAAGTAGCCTTCAAAGTCATTTTGAACTCCAAGAGTCTCTTAATGACACCATGGAGGACTTCCTTGAGATTTGCTTATATAAACTGCCATGATTGTGTCTCACTCACTTCCCTATATACTAGGTAAATTCAAAACAGCATATCAAAATGAGGTTATGTCAGCCAGACTTAGATATATGCAGATATGTTGCATAAAATGCAAACTATGAAGAGATACTGCCTGGCTGAGAAAACCTGTAGAAAGAACTTTGATGCTGAAAAATAAGAATCACTGTACAGTAATTTATAATGTATAATCATTGTACAGTAATGTATAAAAATTCCTATCTATTGACAAAGATACTACAATATAATCTGTATACTATGTTAAGCTACTATGTGTATTATTTTTTTTAAAAAATCAGAATATTGATAACTATGAAGTCTCAATTCACTTTGAACCTTAATTCTTTTTAGTAATACTTCTACAGAGATAACAGTATTTGCAGTTTTTAATTTGTATAGTTTTGTTTTTATTTTTGCTGCTAGGTGGCACCATGGATATAGTGCAGGGCCTGGCTGGAGTCAGAAGAATGGAGTTCAAATCCAGCTTCTGACACTTACTAACTGTGTCGCTCTGGGCAAGTTGCTTAACCCTGTTTGCTTCAATTTCCTTGTCAGTAAAATGGGCTGGAGAAGGAAATGGCAAACTACTCTAGTATCTTTGCCCAGAAAACCCCAAATGGGATTACAGTCAGTCACAACTAAATCAACTTTACAACAGCGTTGTACTCCATTGGAGTGCCATCTCTTTGATGGCTATCATTTTTCTAATTTAATAGCTCACTTTAAAATTCCTGTTTTGTCCACAAAGATACTACTTACCTTCAAGCTGTTGGTTTATCCATCAGCTTTTGAGCATATATTTCATTATATAGGTGATGAAAGTGTTAAATATTATTAGGCTCTATGTACATATTTGAAGTGGTTTTTCTTGGATACCTATCCCCCTCCCCTTAAATTTTGAAGATTGTTTTGGTTTGACTTTTTTTAATAGCATGAAATAAATATAACAGGTCAGTTCATTAAAAGCTTGACAAAGGTAGCTTTTCATTACATTATATAACTTTTAATTCACATTTTAAAAGGTATGTGTAGATAGAAGTATGCTGTATTTATTTTTTCTCTGTAAAACACTATAGTTCTCATTAAGTATAATTAAAGCTAATATTTCCTTTTCTACTTTATAAGTACTTCATTAAAACCTAAGAAAACATTGTTTAGTTTATGATTGATATTTTTCTATTAACCAAATATGGCATCTATTTTTAGATTGTGATGGCATATGTAAGAGTCGGCACAAATTAAGAGAGCACTTAAGAACACATACTCAAGAAAAAGTAGTGGCCTGTCCCTCTTGTGGAGGGATGTTTTCCAACAATACCAAGTTTTTTGATCATGCAAAACGACAGATTTCAGAGGACAGTAAGTAGATTTGGTATCCCTACTCCTCCCCACCCCTCACCCTCCAACCATCTGTAACAGAATTCCCTGTGCTTGGGTTATGTATGAGGACATTTTGGTACATTAAGTGTTTTCCTTTTTGTTGAATCTGTTGATTTCATCAGTATGGAGATCTCTCAGTGAGGAACTTCCTCTACCAGGGCAGATTATTAACTTCTCTGCAATTTACAATTCTAGGAAGTTGCCTAGGGGGCTGAAGGGCTAAATATCTTGTCCACGTTCATAAGCCTAGTATCTTAGGCAAATTTGGCCACAGGTCTTTTGACTTGTAAGCCAAGTTCTCCATTCACAATACAATGCTTACTTTCCATTCTCAGTTTGTCCTGCCAAATTGTACAGTATCAGTAGAATACAATAAAACAGTATTTTCAATTGATTCTTCTGAAACTATTTTAAGTCCAAATTGAAGGAAGTGTCCATGTTTAATACTTTATTATTTTGCAAGATATATTGGGAATAATGATAACTTCCAAGTCTGGAAGATCTGGGGTTAGGTCTTTCTTCTGACACAGACTAGCTATGTGACTCTTGGGAAAGTCACTTAAGCCTTTCAGTGGCTCAGGTAACTCGGTAAGACTCAAATTTCAGCAAAGATTTCAGTCGGCACTGGCAGAGGAAGTTACTTACAGGGAGTTGGCTATGCTGAAGAATAGGTTTAGTCCAAAAAATAAATAAGGGAGTTGGTGTAATGCAAATTATACCAGACCCATAGCAGACATCTGATCATTACTTATTTAGGATTTTTCATAAATTACAATCATTTTCACAAGGAAGTGAAGAATTCACGCTAATATTGAAATGTAGCTCAGAAATTTGGAAATCAGTCAATCAACAAGCATTAAGCATCAGATGTTTATGATATGCTAGGCATTGGTGATTAAAAAAATGAAATGAAGCCGTTAACTGCCTTTCATGAGTTTATAGTCCATGGGAGGGGAGTATAATACACATACATATAGAAAAATATGCTAAGTAATTGGGGCAAAGGAAAATGGCATCTTGGAGATAAGGAAAGGCTAAGAGGTGGTACTTGAGCTGAGCTGTGAAGGGAGCTAGATGGGTACTTCTTTAAGAAGATTTCACTGTATTTGTAGCTCTATGCATATTATGCTATTTTTTAGTTTGAGAACCTGGAAGAAATTTAACAGATTTTGTTTTGTAGTGGAAACCTTATTTTTAGAATACGTCAAAAAAAAAATGGAAATACAATAAAAGAGAGATTCTTATTGTCTTTAAATTTTTCCTATTTTATGGAGACCTAGCACAAGGCAAGTGCTCACATAGAGGTCAGAAGGGGCAGTACAAGCACACTCTCAAGGTCTTACCGAAGAACTTTAAAGTCAATTCTGAGATATGTGAGACATGGGAAATGCTGGCACAGGGAGCCCAGCACGGTGTGCCTACATCAAAGAAGGTGCTGTGTCCTGTGAGCAAAGCAAAGCAGTAGCACTAAGGTAACATGAGATGTGCAAATCTGGACAGCTCTATATCAAATGTTCAACCTGTGGTGGTCTTTGGAGCTCATGTTGGACACTGTATCTTGACCACGGCATTCTGATGTCACCGGTGATCTTTGAGTGTAAAGGATGAGCAACAACATTGCCTTTAAATTTTGCCCTGCTTATTATATCACTTCCATATTTATCTCTCCTATAGATCTAGAAATATTTGGAAAATGGAGTGATGTTTTTAAAAGAAACCATTTAAAAGAACCTCCACAAAAGTTATGCTCTGATAACTTGTAGCAGTTTGGAGGTTATATTGGATGCTTGAATACTGTGCTAAATGAACACAAGCTCTTCCAGATTCTAATGACCTGGAAAAGTGTCATAGTTTATACTGGTGACAGATTTTGTATGCTGTTCTAGCTAAGTATGGAGAGATTCATTATTCTTTTGGGAGATTTTCTTTCCAGTGAAAATGGACAGATTTGAGTTAGACAGTAGTTCAGTTAGATGGATTTGGAATTGGTTGAAAGTCCCAAATCAAAATAGAATCCATCAATTGATAGTTACAAGTCATTCAATCAGTTGATAAACATTTATTGCCTACTGTGTGCTGGACACTAAATACCAATGCTAAGCACTGAGGATAAAAAAGGCAAAAGATAATTCCTGTCCTCAAGGAACTCACAGTCTAATGGGGGAGACAACATGCGAACATGCATGCAAAGCAAGCTACGTACAGGATAAATAGTAAATAAGAGGAAAGGGACTAGAATTAAGAGGAGTTTGAGAAGGCTTGCAGTAAAATTGGCTTTATAGTCAGAACTCAAAGGAAGCCAGGGGGTGAGTCAGCAAAGCAGGGGGAGAGCATTCCAGGTATGGGAGACTGCCAGAGAAAGGGAAGGAGGTTTTCAGAGGAGGGATCCCTGTGTGTTTGCCCTGTCCTATTAACATTTGGATTAATAACTTATATAATGTCATCAATTGCATAATTTTCTAAGTTGAAGATGACTCAAAGCTAGGCCATATTGGTAACAGTGACAGAGACAGAATCCAAAAAGATGTAACCTGGCTCCAGGCCATCTTTCCACAATTGTTGCCTTTTTACCTCTCTTTCTCCTTGTCCCTTTCCCTCCCCCTCTCTGTCCTGCACTCTACTTTTCAGCCAAACTCTGCCCTACTTGTTATTGCTATAAATGGCAGTCCTTTATGTAGCCCATCTCCAATTCTGTGTGTGTGTGTGTGTGTGTGTGTGTGTGTGTGTGTAGCATCATTAGCACCTACCACAACACCTGACATATAGACACTAAATTAATATGTAACCCTGGCTACAAGCCTGGACCATTTGGATAAGGCTCTCCTCATTAATAGAATGATGAATTGAGCGGTGTGCTCCTGAATAGTAATTACACAAAGTCATTAGATGGAAGATTATATGTACCTTGAGAGTACGGACAATCTTTCACCTCTTTTTGTATTCCTAGGGCTTAGCAGCAGTGTCTGACACATAGTAGGTGCTTAATAAATGTTTGGTGATTAATAGTTAGCATTTATATAGTACCTACTACTTTTTGTCAGGAACAGTGCTAAACACTTTATCCTTACAACAACCTGGAGGTAGGTACTTTTATTATCCCTGCTTTTCAATTGTGAAAACTGAGGCAAATAAAGTTAATTGATTTTCCCAGGGTCATACAGCTATTAAGTGTATTTTTCTCCTTCCTACTTCCTCTCTCTTTCTCTCTCTTAGTGAAGAATATATTCAAATAAAATAAATCCCCATATTATGTATGTCATAAAATATATAATTCTGCACCCTGAATATCACCTCTTTCTAAGTGTCATTGATCCATGATTGAATCATGGTCAGTCACTGCATTGATCTTTTACAGTTGTTTGTCTTTACATTGTCAATATAGAAATTTTCTTCCTCGTTCTGCCCATTTCACATTGTAACAGTTCATAAATGTCTTCTCATGTTTTTTTGAAAAACCTTACTTTCATCCTTTGTTGAAGTACAATAATATTCTATTGTATCCATATGCATTATGTCAATTTTCATCCTTTTTCAACATAGCAACCTTGCATATACTTAGAGTAAGCCGTTAAATCCATCTCATCTTTTCTTCAAGCTAAACACCCCCAGTTTTTTCCAGCTGATACTCAAAAGTAATTGATTCAAGGTCCTTCACCTTTTTAATTGCTCTCCTCTGGGTAGTCTTCAGGTTATCAATGATATTTTGAAACTGTGGTGCCCAGACGTATATAAACACAATATTCCAGATGAAATGGGATCAGTAAAAGGGATTACTGATATCTCCCTATTCCTGGAAACAGTGACTCCAAAGTAGCTCAAGATCTGTTTAGCTTCCCCTGCCCCAGATTTATTCAGCCATTCCCCAGTTGATGGGTATCTCCCCTTAATTTGCAACATTTTCCAACTAAAAAGAACTGTCATAAACATTTTTGTAATTATGGACCCTTCTTCCTTTCTTTGCCATGTATAAGCCAAGTGGAGATATCTTTGTGCAATTTAGTGACTATTGGGGCATAGTACAAAATTGTTTTGTAGACCAATTCAGAACACCAACAGGGCATTAATTTAGTGCCTGTTTTCCTGCAGCCATCATATTTGTCATGTTTCCTTTTTTATAACTTTGCCAATCTGTTGGGTGTAAGATGTAAATTTAGAGTTGTTTTAATTTGCCTTTCTCTAGTTACTAGTTGATTTGGAGCATTTTTTAAAATAACTTTAGATATATTAGATGTCTTCCTCAGAAAACTGCCTCTTCTCATCCTTGTACCATTTACAGAAAGCCTCTTATGTTTATAAATTGGAATCAGCTCATTGCATGTTTTGGAATATATAATACCTCAGAAAACTTTATTACAGACACTTTCCCCAAAGATTTTTCCTAATTACCTACATGCCTTCTAATTTTAGCTTCATTTGTTTTGTCTGTGTAAAAACTTTTTAATTTTAAATAATGGAAACTGTCTATTTTACCTTGTTTTCCTTTTTTTTGGATAATGAACTCTTATCAGATCTAAGGATCTGATAATTTCTTCTTTGCTCCTTTAATTTGTTTATATCCCTTTGTGTTTATATTATGTATCCACATTAGTATATTATGTGAGATGTTTACCTAGTTGAAGTTTTTATGACAGCTTCTTTTATATAATAAGTTCTTACCCAAATATTTGGGATCTTTGGATTTTGGGAACAGTAAGCAGCTGTATTTGTTTGCTTTTGTACCTAATTTGTTCCACTAATCCTCATTATTTCTTCACAGCATCAAATTATTTTTATGATAACTGCTATGAAGTATAGTTTAAGAGCTGATACTTCAATGCCCTCTTCCTTCCTACTTTTATTTTTTTCCTTGACATCAGTCCTGAACTTTTGTTCCTCTAGATAAATTTTGTTTTTGTTTTTCTAGCTTTATAAAGTTGGTGTTTTGATTAATATGGTACAAAATAAATTAAGTATATTATCATTTTGTTATATTGCCTTTGTCTACCCATAAGTAATATTTCTCTAGTCCTTTAAAACTATTTTTATTTCTTTAAAGTATTTTGTAGTTTGTTGTATTCAGACAGTTCCTATGGTGTAGGTATTTTAAATCCTATAGTTTTTCAAGTGGAATTTTTCTATATCTTCCTGGTGGGTTTTAGTGATAAATATACAGAAATACTGAAGATTTATGTCGATTTATTTTGTATACTGCTACTTTGCTGAAGTTATTGCTTCATTTAATTGATTTTCTAGGCTAATATAAACCATCCGTGTCAGCAAAATACAGTATTTTTTTTCCTCTCTACCTAAACATATTCCTTCACTTTTTCTTTATTGTCTTATTAACGTAACATATTTCTAAGTTACATCAAATAGCATCCTTACTTCATCACTAATCTTATTGGAAAAGCCTCTAGTTTAACTCCATTACATACAATAGTGGCTCTTGGTTTTTGGTAGATTCTACTTGTCATGAAAAGGAAAGACCCATGTATTCCTGTTTCATGTATGTGTGCATGCACACATACGTGTATGTTTTAAAAGGAAATAGGCATTTATTTTGTAAAAAGTATTTTTCCCTGAATCTGTTGGTACAACTGTGATTTTGATTGTTCTTATTAATATAATCTATTGGTAGTTTTCCTAATATTGAACCAGTCTCACATTCCTGTTATTAATCCATCCTGATCAAAGATTGTAATCTTTTTTTTATGTTACTGTCACCTTCTTGCTAATTTTAAGTTTATTAAGGAACTTGCTCTATAGTTTTCTTTTTCTATCTTGACTCTCCCTGGCTTATATATCAAGACCACATCTGTATTATAGAAGGAATTTGATGTGGGATCCCTTTTTCCTATTTTGACACACTTTTTCTCAGTATTGGAATTAATTTTTCTTTGAATGTTTGATAAAATTCATTTATAAATTCGTCATTTCTTCAGGTTTTTTCTTTCCTTTGGAAATGTATTTGTAGCTTGTTCAATTATTTTTTATGAGGTTGGATTATTTAAATTCTCTTCTATTTGGGCATTTTTATTTTCATAATTTTTCATTTCATTTAAGTTGTTGGGTTTTTTTGGGGGGGGAGTTTGTTGGCTAAAATACCTTTTATTAATGTCTTTTATTCTCCCTTTTCAATTTTTAGACTATTGACAAAAGATTTAACTGTTAGTACTATGTATAAGAGCTTTGTTTAAGGGACTGAATTAAAGTATTACTGAAATAATGACCTGCTTCCATATTGACTTTCACTCCATAAATGAAACCAAAAGGAATGAAGAAGCTTCAGATCTCTCAGGAGACAAATAATGAGTAGAATTAGCTTCATCAGTATCCAAAGGCAACAACAACCTGGCACATGGTAGACACTTAATAAATGTTTGATTGATGGGTTGTTTGAAATAGGATTTTATGGGACACCTGATGTCTAGATTATGCTACCTGACTCTAAAGATCCCCTGCTATTGCCATAGGGTCTTAAGTCATATTGGATATATTTTCCAGATAACCCTCAAGAATTATGGATCCAAATATCTCATAAGGTAGTACTTTTTGGCCGTTGGACAATAACTATATAGCTACTTGATTCTTCTGTGTTTGAAAGTTACGAGGTCTTCTCTGATTGTTGGGAACCAGATTCTTTGCTTCTATATGTATGGCCTCTAACTAAGAACAGAGAGGCCCATTGTTTATCTGGGACTGACCATGTAGTGGCTGAGGTTTCAACAGTAAAATGTACTGTGGGCACAACATAATTTTTAGATATTGACATTCCAGGAATAAAATGTTTTTCCTAGAAGGAAGAGTGGCAGGAATTAGGAACTAACATGTGTAGCATTTTGAGGGTTTTCCAGGTTTTCATTGTTTAATTTCAGAATTAATTTTTATCTTCTTGGATATAAAATTGATTTTTGTTTGCAAATATAAAGTATCGATTACCAATAAAAAAGAATCAAGTGGAAACATCTACTAAAATGTTCATATTTGTTTAATGTTAGAACATTTATTAAATTATTCATTTTGTAGTAGATTATTCTTTATATGAAGGTATGCTAGTTCTTATTTTGGCATTATTTAGTTTTCCTGACAAAAACATTCTAAAAATGTTGAACTGGTGAATTTATGTGTCTTTCAGAACAAATATTTATATGTCAGTATTGTAGCAAACATTTTGCCAGTGAGAGACTTCTGCAGGATCATGTTAGAATACATGGTAAGTCAAATATTTTAATTCTTCCTACAAAATTGTTATGCCTAGTCACAGTTTGTTTTTTTACTTAATCTTTTTTAATTAACAAAGATATATACTCTTTCCCTCTAACCTTTCCTAGTGAAAAGAAAAAGAAAACCTGTGTAACTAGTATGCATAACCATGCACTGGCCATATCAAAAAAAATACATGTGTTTTGCATCCTGAATCCCATCAGATTTTAAATCTCTATATACAAGTATACTTCATTTTACGTAATAAATTTACCTCTTAAAAAGTGTTAAAATTACATTTGTGTAGTTTAGACTATCTTTAATGTGATGTGATAACCAATTATTCAGAAGAAACTCATACTAATTTCAAAAATGAAATATATTCATTGTCTTGTTGCAAATTTGGATTTTTATATATTGAATTTTCTTAAAGTGAGGCTTTAGGAAGTGTAAATATATTTTTTAGAAGAAGTTGGAAGTTATTATTAAGGGACATTTGTTAAAGATAATTACTTTATTTTTTGTTTTAATGATATTCTATTTTCTTATCACAATCATTTCTAAATATATCCCTCTCTCCTCTACTTCAGTCATCCTTTGTGACAACAAAATACAGAAAACAATTTTAATTTTAGAATATTAGAAATTTTATTACTGAAAACAATAGGAATATAACAGCATATAGGGATAGTTTACTGGAGGATTTTTTGAATTAGCAAAAAAATCTTGAAAAAAAACAATTTTATTATCTCAGATTTTATATTCATTTATTTTTAGTCAGCCATCTTAACTGTCCACTTTGTGATATGGTATGTACAAACTTTTCATCTCTGAAAACACATATCAGATTCTGACACTGTGATGAACGTCCTTTCCTTTGTGATTTCTGTGATAGCAGGTAAGAACCAAGGACAGAATAGCAAAACAAACTAGCAGAAATAATTTAGTTTTGGTAGTGAAGCACTTAACTTTGTTCTTTTTAAATCTTTTTTGTAAGTTTCCAAATATATACAGTTATCCCTTCCATATCAAGGTGGGTAGGGCTATGGAGCCCCATTTGGAAAAATCTGCATAAAATTTTTTAGCCCTCCCTTTGTACCAGAAAAGATGTCTGAATTTTTTTTCTTTTATGGGGTATTTACAGTACAATTTGGGTTAAGTATTTGGTCATAGACTCTATGATGTCCGCTGGCCTTCTCTGTCATGTGTAACTTCTGCAAAACTCCCAAAAAATTACCATTTAATGTCTTACTCCGACATGATATATTGAAACTAGGATGGGAAAGCTGCAATATGGAAGGGATAACTATATGTTTGTATATGCATGTATGATACACACATGCACATATATGCATGTATATATGTAAACATGTATATAAACAGGCATGTGTATGCATATACACATCTATTTAAAATAAATATATGATACTCTGTATGTAGATAAAATGTTTGAAATATCTCAAAACATAAATGAGTAACAGTTTTATGTAAAAGAATCACTGAAAAATATAAATCTATTAAATATAGAAAGGAGAACAACTGACCCTGGAATCCAAAAAGCAACATATATCATTATACCTTATTAAATCACTGTTTTTTCTAGACACCTTTAAGGGAATACATTCTGTCAGGGACCTGGGATGCAACATTCTATTCTCAAATGCTTTTTTTCTTTTTTTTTTTTTGTGGGGGGGGTAAGGCTTTCACTGAATTTCATCTGGTTATGGTTAGTTCTGTAACATTGTTTATTTTCAAAAATGGTAAAAGGCTTAATTTATTTGAAAAGATGTAGGAAGTTTGGATCTGGTGTTAAGGGCAGAGAAGTAGTGGATCATTATTCTGTATTCATATTCTGAATCACCTTGGTCATTCACTTCTTAGAAGTATACCAAACTTTTATACATAGTTAGAAGGCAGAAAGAAAGCAAGCAACATATTCAGATACATATGAGAATGATTCTGTAAAAATAACTTTGAATTTTTCCATATACCTAACAGTCATGGATACACATGGAAACACTAGATGTGTACTGTAATTGAGTCATTTTCTTACAAATAAATATGGATTTTCTACCAGGCATTGTAATAATACTCTAAGTTTATATAAGCATTAAATTATAAAACAATGATTCTCATAAAAATTGCTTATTTACTAATACTTCTTTTTATCTGAATTCTAAGCTTCAAGAACGCATATGATCTACGTAAACACATTGAAACACAATGATTCATCGGCCTACTGTTGTGATGTGAGTGGGTGTGATCTCACTGCTCGTACCTTACAAACATTTAGACAGCATTCCAAAAGAGTGCATGAAGTAAGTAAATAAAAGCAAAAGCTTTGTTTTGTTTTGTTTTTTTAACAGAAGTCATCTTTGCTCTTTTGTGTCTCAAGATCTCTAAGTTATATTTGCCTATGACAAAGGAAAAGACACTTCATAAAATATTTTCCCTATAGATTAAAAAAAAATTTTAGTATTAAAAACCACAAACTTGTCAAATGTTTTATGTCTTTGCTATGATGGCTGCAAAGAGAATCAGCCACACATGGTGGATAGGGAGATTGGTTCTGAGTAAAGAAGAACTGGGTTCAAGTTCTACCCCTAACACATACTAGCTATTCTGGGCAAGTGACTTAACATCTCGGTGACCCAGGCAATTCTTGTGACTATAAATTATAAGGCAAGTACTGGCTGTGAACCTTGTGTTATTATGAAATTAGTATGTATGGTGAATAAGTGGGAAAAGGAGACATTTTACTCAAGGCAAACACCAGAAAAAGTTTACATTGTGACAATAATTGAGGCTTCCCAATTATAAATCCTACCTTTTCAAAAAAAGTCTTATTTTTCTTTCATTTTGTTACAATGTGTTCATTTGCAGAGTAATGGCACCATCAAGTACAAATGCCATATCTGTCAGGAGCGTTTTTCCTCGTGCTACACTTTGACTCTGCACCTCCGCAAGATGCATCAGCTCGGTTGCCGTTCTCGCTTCAGGTGCTCATTTTGAGTTTTTCATAAGCTTATTCTTTTGTTGAAATATATTTTAATTTATACTTTTTGTTTTTATATAACTTACAATTCGCGAAATAGTTCTTTCTTCCCCTCTCATAATGAAGAATTAAAAAGTGCGTGTGGGGGGAAATTTTCAGTAAAACCAACCAACATCAGAAATGTCTGACATATTCAGTGTTTCACACCCATAGCCCTTCACCTCTACAAAGGAGGAAATAGATCTTTTCTTTAGTATGGAGCTTGGTGATTATAACTCCACAGAATTCAGTTCTGATTGCTTTGTTCTTGTTCTTCCTATTTGTATTGATGTAGTCATGTATATTGTTTTCCTGTTTCTGCTTTATTCATTCTGCATTAGCTCATGTGGCTCCCCATGCAGATTAATAACTATATCTTATTTTTTTACCTCACCATAATATTCCATTCATTTACTATAATTTGTTCAGTGAGTCCCCAATCAAGGGGCATTAACTTTATTTTCAGTTCATTTTCATTATTTAAAAAATGCTGTTAGTAATATTTTAGTGTATATAAGGCCTTTACAGTGGCATTCAGTTTATTCTTTCCAATTGAAATAAGAATTCTACCACAGATTCAACTAATAAAACCTTTTGAAGACCTCATAGAAAGTAATTATTCTTTAGTGTTCATTTGATTACATAGTATTTCCAGTACAAATATAGATTATATATGTTTATAGACTTGGGATATACCCATATCTATTTATGAACAAATATCTAGATCTATAATTATAGATCTAAATATGCAAAAGACTTAATGGTTATCAAGGACTGCATTAGGGAAGAATACCTAACTATTAAATTCTAGTTCCTGTCTACTCGTCAGATGCTTTTGGACTTGATTATACTTAGTGTCATAGATCTAGAGCTAGAAGGAACGTCATAACTCCTGTACTCCAACTGCCTCATTTTACAGATGAGGCAAACTGGGCAGAGAATGTCTGAAAATCATACATAGTAAGTAGCCAAATTCAGGGCTCTCTGTACTGCATCTTACTGTTAAAAACGGTTTCCACTATAAATATGAATTCATATTGAGGTATATTATTGATCTAACAGTGATCAATGATTATAGCAGAGAAGAATGTTTTAAAAAATGCTGCTTATTTATGTGTTTTAGTTTTAAAGCTAATTTGTTCCAATAATGCTTTTGACCTTGATTATATGTATTAGTTAACAGTGTTTGGCTCTTGATTATGCAGTAGAGAAGTGTTAAAACTCACATACGTGTATGGAAAATCCAACATTTGAAATACCATTTATTAAATTAACAAGTATATATTGTTTATTTATTACGAGAAAGGCACTAAGATAGGACTTCTTATTCAACGGTTAGTTTTGGGGAATAGAAATAAAAATAAACAATTCATGAATTTACTAAATTTTCCCTTAAGGATATTGGCTCTATACTCCTTGTCATTTTAATAGTCATTATAATAAGAACATGTAAATATATGTTTATTAGATTCTTTGCATTCTCATATATTCTGTTTTTAGGTACAAAGAAAATGAAGATGGTTACTGGACTTTGAATATAGATAATTTGAAAACTGCTGTGGAATTAAATTATGATTTTGTTTGCAAGAAGCCTCCCCAAAAGACCTCTGGAAGCCAAAACTATACTAGAAATAATAGCAATGCTTCCTCCAAAGGATTTTCCACAGTATTGCATCCTTCACAGTTTCAGCCACTTTCGGGATCTCCAGTAGAAAAATCTTTTTCAGTAATGGATACATCATTAAAAGAGTGTGTATATTATGAACTTCAGAGTGTTCCACTCTCATTTGAAAATCCTCCAAATGAATTTAATGAAACTGTGGCACTAAATGTAAAATGAAAAAAAAAAAGATACAAGCCTTTATTATTAAAATAGCTATATAGAAATATTAAATTGTTTCTTGATTTTTAGAAAGGACAATTTAATAATCATTTTTATGACAACATTAGATGAGGTGCTGCCAAGTGTAAGAAATTCAGTGCAAAAAATTAGGCACTTTTCATCAGTAAGCAGAAATTCCAAGCTTTTTTTAAAAAGACATATAAATATAAATATTAAGGAGGAGAGAGGATTGGAAGTTTTCTTGGTCTGTTCTCTAACTTATCTTTTTTAACTCTTATCTTTTTTTTCATACTAACCTCACAAATTTGCAAAGGTGGGGTTTGGGGGTGGGGAGTAAAGGAGCAAGTTGGTAGAGATCTATACCAGTTAATCTTAGACAAGTACATTCAGAAGTAATTTTAATAAGGTTACTGAAGTAACCTTTTAAATTCTTTGTAAATGTCACCATAGTTTATTGAAAGGGTTAAATTTATTTCCTTAAGAAATTAACTTCTAGGCATTAGCTAGTTTAACTGGCAGAAATTGGCTTATTATAGTTAAAAGGAATATAAACAGGAGAGTTTGAAATGTTTAAATATGTGCAAAAATTACTAGTAAACTATTACTCAATCATACTGTAGTATTCAGAAAGTATGATTTTTCAGTACAGAGCTACTATGGTCAAAACACATGCTTTTGAAAATTTCCTGCAGATTAATTTATACCATTATATATGTGACCTTAAATGCCCTTCTTTTAGACATTTGTCTAAGTGTGAGTCCATTTGAGGTTTAGGAGAAAATGGACATAAGTTATATAGATGGGTAACTTTTAAGTATAATAAAATGGAAGTCTGGTCGTATTTTGTGTTTCAGTGTACTTTTTGACGTAAAAATAAAGGATTTTTCAAATATCTTTAATCACTATGCATTTCTAATAAGGTAGGTAGTGTAAAATTATGCCTAACTCAAGGTGAACTACTTGTAGTTTGTTAAAAATGTAGAATGCCATCTCTATTCATTTTTCTCTTGCTAATATTGTCACTTTAAAAATATTGTTGAAAGTAATAAAATTGCTTTTAAAATATTTTAAGGGTTTCAGTTTGTAAACTGCTTTGAATTTTTTATTTAAATGGAATCATACTCTTTTCACAAGTCTTTATGCCTCATCATAGTATGTAGCTAATCCTGCGTTCCTAAAGTCCATGCCAGAGAAATATAGGTTCTATTATGTTCCATCATATTTCTGTGGCTTTGAGTATAGTCATAGTAAAATGATGTGTCTGCTGAGGATTAACCACAGCGATTGTGGGGAGGCTCACCATCCGACAGTCACAGGATTCTTTTCTTGATCATAGTTTTCAGGTAGTCTCTTCTCAATCTGCTCTGCAGATCATTTGTTCTTATGTTTCACATTCTCTTCTCTTTTTTCATTCTTCATATTGTTTTATTATTTCTTCATCTCTTATAAAACTTTGCTGGCTTCCCTTTGTCCAATTCTGATTTCCAAGGAGTCATTTTCTTAAGATTCTGGATCTCCTTTTTTAATTGGTTGACTATTTTTTCATCATCTTCTTGGTTTTGTTTGTTTCTTTAGTTTCCCCTCAATCTCACTTGATTTTTAGAGTCTTCTTAAAGTTCTTCTGTGAATTCTTTTTGGGCAGGTAAACGTTTCACATTACTCTTTGGGGTAGAAGAGGGTTTCTTTACTTCAATAATCCTACTCTAAAGATAAATCCCAGTCTTCCCTATTCCCATAGCAACTCCCTGTGGTTGGATTCTTTCTCCTTTCCTGTGCATTTTTTTTTTATTCATAGTACCTTAGTTTTTGTAATCACCTCTGCCCCTGGGGTATGGGGAATAGTGCCTCTGCCCTCGGATCCTCCCTTCAGTTCTCCTCTCTGACCAGGAACCTAAACCAAGATCTCCAGCCTCCTGTAAGTGCCCACAGTCGGCGATGTGCCTGACTCACCGCTTCTGCACTCACCAGGTATGTGCTGGCTCCTGCTTGCTCCCACCACATCTCTGCAGCACAGCTGAGTCTCGTGTTCCTTCTCAGCAGAGGTTCCCTCAATCTTACCCAGCTCAGACACCCAAGTCCCTTTACTGTCCTGAGGGTAAAAGTTCCTGTGACTGGGACCTAGGAAGCCTCCCAACTCAGCTAACCCCAGGACTTGCTGCTTGTTGTTCAAGTGGACCCTTGCCTGAACTGTTTACTCTTCACAGGGTCTAAACCTCATCCTGGGATTTTTTTCTTCAGGTCTTCTCTGATTATCCCAGGAGGACCCTGTACTGCCCTTATGCTTATTTAGTTTTACCACTCTTTGTTCACTCTGAGGTGTTATTTATTGTATCTCTTTTGTGGGGGAAGATCTTGAGAGCTTGAAAGTTTTTGACCTACTCTGCTATCTTCCCAGAATCCTCTCCATATGTCACTTTTCTAAAATTCTGTTCATCTCCTTAACTTCTTGTTTATTTTATGGTTAGATTTATCTAGTTCAGAGAGGGAAAATTAGAGCCCCTCACTAGTATGGTTTATTGTCTGTTTCTTCTGTAACTCATTTAACTTTTCCTCTAAGAATTTGGATGCTATGCCATTTGGTGCATATGTGTTTGGTATTGATATTACTTAATTTTCTATGGTACTTTTTAGCAAAATGTAGTTTTCCTGCTTATCTCTTTCAGTTAGGTCTATTTTTATTTTATTTATTTTTTCTGAGATCATTTGTTAAGTTTTCCATGCATCCAAGGTGGTATGATCTAAGGAAAGGTATAGTCATTGCTTTACTGGACTGTTCTCTAGTCTTTACCTAGAATAATCCTCGTTTCCCTGAAACTGTAAGTGGTGATGCTCCTCTTGGCCCTGGCATGTGATCAGTTCCTCTACTCTCCTACAGCCACTAGGAATTGTTCTCCTTTCGGCCCTGCTCTCCTGTGGCTGTTGCTCTTTGCACCTGAACCGTGACCCAGAACTGGATTTGGGCAGTGCAACAGGGTCCTGAATCCAGGGTCAGCAAAGGGTCCCTCATAATCTGTTTTTAACCTATTGACTGACCTCCCCCTAGCCCCTTACCATCTATGTGCTGAGAGCTCCTGAAAGTGCTGCTGCTGCTGCTGGCGTTACAGCCACCTCCAAGACTTGCCCTGTTCTCCTAGTGCAGCCACCACTTCTGTGGGACAGATCTTTCCTGCCAACCTCCTAAATTGCCTTGGGCTGGAAGATTGTTTCACCCCAGCATTTTGCTGGCTTTCTTCTCCAGAAGTTGATTTCCTTACCATCTGTGTGCTGAGATCTCCTGAAGCCACTGTTGCAGCTGCCTTTGCGGCTTGCCCTGTGCTATGGGTTGACCATCATCTTGGTGTGATGAATATTTCTTACTGACCTCCTAAGCTGTCCTGGGCTGGACAGTCGTTTTACTCCCACCTTTTATTGGCTCTGTTTTCCAGAATTCGATTTGAGGTGATATTGTTGTTTGGTGGAGAGTGTGGAAGAATTTGGATGATTTCCCACCTCCACTCTGCCATCTTGGCTCTAAACAATGCTTTTGTAATTGAAATGAGAATACTTGAAGAAAGTTAGAAAACAAATGAGAGCCATGGAAGAAAGAATTGGAAAAAGAAATAATAATAGCTTGGTAGTTGAGATACAAATCCTCGCCCAAGCAATAAACTTGAAAATTAGATAAAACATCAGGAAATTAAACAAGGTAAAAACTGAAGGAAATGGATGGAAATGTAAATTATGTCATAGCAAAGCCAAATTATAATACGGATTGAGGAGAAAAAAATCTAGGAGTTACTGAACTATCTGAATGTCATAACAACAGATATTTTAAAATTGCTCAGATCTCTGAGTACCATAGAGCAAAGCAGAACTAGAACAAAAAACAAAAACATATTTACCAGTTACCTCCTGAAAGAAACCCCCAAAATATAAACACCTAAGGACATCATAGTCAAAATACATTGCTTCTAGGTCAAATAAAAAAGACTGTGAAATCAAAGAGAAAGAATTCAAATACCAAGGAGCCACAGTCAGAATCACAAAAGACTTAACAGCCAGCTTTGTAAAAGGAGAAATTGAAATATGAAATTCCAGAAGGTAAAGCCAAGATTAGCTTACCCAGAAAAACAGTGGGGAAAATGAATTTTTAATGAAATAGAGAAGTTATAAAAGTTCTTGATAAAAAGAACAGAGCTGTGGAGAAACTGACATTTAGACCTAGGAACTGAGAAACATAAAACGGTAACTACAAAAGAACAATCATAAGGATTAAAGAAGTATAAATTGCTTACATTCATATATAAGGAGATGTTACAGCTCTCCCCTCTAAACCCTATCATCATAAGAGGTAATAGAGTCTAATTACACAAGACCAGGGAGTAGTTTGGTTGTGTGTTTAGATGATCTTAAGAGAGGAATGGAAAGAAAAAGCAAGAGGGGAAAGTAAGGAAGGTTAGGGGAAATTCTCTTATGTAATTATGTTGTGAAAGTAAGACATCTATACAAAGAGAAGGCGATAGAGGGAGCAGCTGACACTTGAATGTCAGTTTTCTCTGAAGTGGTTAAAGGAGGGAATACTCACACAGTTGGTACAGAAATACTTTTTCTCTCATAAGGGAAATGAGAGAAATGGGAGAAGGAGAAGTGGAAATTAAGGGAGAGATGAGTCCTAAGCGAAACAAATGTTAAGGATGTGAAAAAATATAGCTCATTTTGAGGTGGCAAAAAATGGGGATCATAGAGGTTTTTATAAATTGAGGAATGGCAGACCAAGCTGGTAGATAAATTTAGTGGAATGCTATTGTGACATAAATAATGACAGGGATGATTTCAGAAAAACTTGGAAAGATTTGTATGAACTGATACAGAGTAAAGTGAACAGAACCAGGGGAACAATTTATATAATGACAACAATATGGTAAAGAAAACAACTTTGAAAAAATTAGAATCTCTGGTCATCATTATGACCAACTACAGTTCCAACTACAGGACAAATGATGGAATATGCTTACCCAACTTCTGATAGAGAGGTGAAGGACTCAGAGTGAAAATGAGATCATTTTTTTTCAGCTATTTTATTTTAATTGACGGTACATATTTGTAGCAAGGGTTTTGTTTCTCTTTCATTCTCAATATGGGGAGGTTGTGGGATGAGATTTTTGCTAATTGCAAAAATGTAGTTGAAAAAATGTATTTAAAAAACATTCTCCCCATTCCTTTACAGAGGTGGAGGAGTCCACGAATGTTGCACATTGCATATATTTTTAGAAATTTTCAATGTATTTTTCAATTATGCTAATTTTTTGTTCTTAAAAAATGGGTTGGTGCTCTGGGAAGGAAAAAGGGAGAGATAGTGGATCAAATTATGGTGGTATAAAAAACAAAATATGTCCATAAAAACATTTTTTTTAAAAAAAGATTGGAAAGGTGCTTATAATACAGAAAAAAGAAATTAAAGGACAGTTAGTGAACTTTTAGATATTTCTAACAAAAAGACCAAAAGCCATTGGAAAACTCAATATAAAAGATCCAGAAGAAATATAAGAAAATCATTAAAGACTAATTATAAGCCACTGATAAGATTTTTTTTTGAGGATGGGGGCGGGGGGAGACATAGGCAGTTTTGTAGGGAGTAAGGAAGCAGCCAACGGGTAGGAATTGATAATCAATGAAAGAATGGACAGTTGAAAAGGTGGGAGAAAGGGCAACCTTGAGAGATCTGAGGAGAGATGAAAAAGTTTAGAAAAGATGTAGTAAGCGGGATACTTAATCAGCTAGGAAGGAATGAAATGACTGCCTTTCCACAATGAAAGTCCAGTTTATGTTACTTAAATTTATAGCGGACACAGTTAACACAGTCTGTTGTTTTCCCTGTGTTCAGTAGCATATGAGTAGTAGTAATGGCAAGGACTAAGGCCAGGGGAAAATGAATTCCCCAACATGAGAAAAAGAGATAGCATTGAGGTACAGATCTTAAGGGAAATGCCACTCTAGTATGAGGAATCAGAAAATGTGAAATTCATATACTAAGAAAAATAGACTGAAATTATAAAAGATCTCAGGTGGAAGAAAATTCAGTTACAAACCTTGCACATAACTAAATAAATCAATATAGAATTTATTAAAACAGAAGGGAAAATGGCCACCAAGAAACTGAAAGAGGTCCAAACATCTCTAAATAATTATTGCAAGATAAAGGAAATTGAACCAACACCAGATAAGATTGAGGTCTCCATAGATTCCCAAGAAATCATAGAACCACAGCAGGGGGTGCCTGAATGTGATAAATGATAAGAAAAAATAATGAAAGCTGAGTCCATGGCCTGGAGAGCAGAAATAATTACCAATCTCTCCAAAGAAGCAAAATGGAGAGCAATTGATTGAAAATTCAAATACACTGAAGAACAAGATAGAAGAGAAGGTCAGTTATGAGAATGAACCTCCAAATTTGAAACAGTTTTAGAAATTTGACCATTTGTTTGTTGAGGAAAACAGGAAGAAGGCTCCCTTCTCTGTTCGGTTTACATTTGTATAGGGTTTCAAGAAGAGTGTCCACAAGGAGCCACGAATACTGTGTAGTTATTTTGGAGAGAGGCAGGTTTCTGAGCTAGGTCCATAGGAATGTATATCAGTAAGCCTAAATATTCAAATTAAGGTTCACAGAGATCTAAGCATAAAAAAGTTGGGGAACTCAAAACACAAGCACTGGATGAACACGTGGGTGAGACCCAAGCATTCCCTGCAGTCATCTATCTAGCTTCCCCAGGATTATCTGGAGGTCAGCCCAAACTCTACGGTAAACTTTTGAGTTAGACAATTTCTAGCCACATAAGCTAAGTACAAACAATATTAACAAACACGGTTTTCTAAACGATACAATAAAATATCTCCTTACAAAATGCAAAAACATTTAAAAGCACACATGATTTTTATGGAAGCATAACAGTCTCAAAGACAGGATGTGTAGAGACAACTTAAGGATCATAGATCTCTCAGAGGAACACAAGTCAAAAAATCTGAACGTAACGCAAGAAACAATACAAGAAAACTACCTACAGTTTTTGAACACAGAAAACAAAAAGCCAATGTGAAGAATCCAATGTCATCTTAAAGGGTATTAAAAGAAAAAAAACCTGTTGCAAACACAAAGATACAGTTGTTAAAAAATAATCTTTTCAGAGAGAAATTACATATTCTGCGAAAATGTGGAGATTTTCAAATATAAAAGGAAGGAAATTTGAATAGCAAAATTATTCTTTACACACCAGAAACTGCAGAAGGGAATGCAAAAAAGGGTTCTGAAGAAGCATGCCCACGAGGGAAAGTGAATAGTAAGAGACATTAAAAAAAAAAAAAAACAACCAGACATGAGCAGATTATTTTCTTTATAAACATCTCAAACTATAGAAACAGAAAGGTAAATAAATATAGCTCCAAGGAAAACACAAATACCTAAATAAACTAACAGATCTCTATAGTCTATTAAAAGAAGGGGAAAAACAGAAAAACTCCTACCAAATTAAAAACAAATTAAGAGAAGGGATTTTTTTTTTCCTAAAAGAAGGGTTGGGGTTTAAATAACAACAGAGAGGGAATCTCTAGGAATATACAGCCTCCAAAATCATGTTACATAAATTATTTTGCATAATACCTGAAAGTCCGTGTGGAAGTTGGGGGTGGATGGGCATAGAGGAGGTGTCGGGAGTGGCATCTGGTTAGAACAGAAGGTTCGAGCTCCAGGTACAGCAACCGGGAAACTAGGGTGGATCTGCTCCAATCTTGCAGTCAGTTGGGATAAAAGTCAGGTAGCCTTTTTGGATGCCTTCTTTCAACTATCTTAATACAATAGTTTCAAGAGATTTTAAGTAAAAGGAAAATATAGAACTGAACAAATTACTGGAGAAACTATAGCTTAAATACAACATAGCTTCTAAACGGGAGTGCTAATGAATATAAATGTCTCACAGTTCCACATGGAACTTTTACAAAAAGTATATTTGGGCACAAAAATATTGAAGGTGTAAGTAATAAAATATTTTGCAAACCATAATGTAATTTTTAGAAAGCAATCCATTCAGGGAACACACACAAAAGAGATTCAAATGGAGACAACACTGAAATTCTAAATCATGAGTGGATCATAGAACAAATAATAAAAATAATGAATAATTATGAGAAAGAAAATGATATTACTAAGTAACATATCAACATTTCTGAGACTCAGTTTATGCAGTCTGAAGGGAAAAAGTTATATACCCTTATGAATGTACAAGAACAAAATTGAAAAAGAAAGGATTAATTAACTGAATATACATTTTTTTTCAAAATAGAAAGCCAACAAATAAATTCAAAGTAATTATGAAAGAAGAGATATTGAAAACTAAAAACTAGGTAAAATGGAGATCCTCCTAAAACTTAAGAAATGATTAACAAAACTAAAATTTGTTCTTCAAAGAGACAAAAAAATTGAAGAAACTTTAGCGAATTTGATTAAAAAGAAGAGGGCAGAAAATTAAATCAACAACATAGTAAATGAAGGTGGTGAAGTCCCAATGAAATGAAAAGATATCCAAATCTACTATGTTCAGATAGTATGCTAACAAAACAGAACACAAAAGAAATAGGTCAATGTGTACCTTCAAAGACATAAATTAGCTAGAGTAACAAAAGAATAAATGGAGGTCTTAAATAACTTAATCTCAAAAAAAAAAAACTATCTATAAAAGAACTACCTGAAAGTCTGTGCAGAATCTAGGGACTATACCAATCTCTTGTAACCTAATTTTTCATCTCTAGGTTATGGTAAGAACCTAAGCTATGTACTGTAATTGACTTTTTCACAACATATGCATGGGTATGGGGCAAAGTGGCTCAGTGGACACAGTGGAGTCAGGACAATTCATCTCCCTGAGTTTAAATCTGACTTGACAGCTGTATGACCCTGGGCAAGCCACTTAACCCTGCTTGCCTCCGTTCCTCATCTATAAAATGAGCTGGAGAAAGAAATGGCAAACCACTCCAGTACCTTTGCCAAGAAAACCCTCCAAATCGGGGCAGAAAGAGTTGGACATGACTGAAAAAAAAATGTACAGGTATTTCCATCCAAGAACTAGAAAGGTGCCATGGCTGCCAAAGTGGGAGAAGAATTTCATAGGTTAGGTCAAAGACTTTGAAATCAGAATTCTCAGAGAGATGTTAGCTTTGCCTGGTATTAAGAAGTCTTAAGCAACACCTTGCTACCTCAAGGGGGCCTAAAAAAAAAAATATTTCAATTATAAATTGATGAACATGTTAGGGACACTGAAGCCAGATTTTGAAGAACAACATTCTTAGTGGATTTAATAAGTGGCTTTCCTATTACTAGGAATGATGCCACTGGCCTTATATCCTGTCAATTGAGGTTGGGTGTGTCTGCCTAATAACTTATGCTTGAAGGTCCTTGAGGATGGAAAGACTGAAGATACTCACTACCTACATATATTTTGACTGAGAGAGAAAGTGGCCTTGTAATGACAATCGAGGTCCAGGAGAATGCTGACAGAAACAAGCAATAGGTGATCTCTAAGACTGTTGTGGAGACCTTCAGTACAGTCACACCTTTGTGGAGAAATCCTGGTATTCTTGGGACCAATAAGTTAGCAAGTCAGTAAAAACCTATCTCATAACTATTGAGGTTAGCAAATAAAGCCTGAAGGACATGCAATGGACTCCAAGCAAAAGAAATGATTTGTCAGTCATGAAAAAATTGCCTGACCCAGACATTAGCTCATAAACAGATGTTGAAAGTGAGGAAGACTATGTACCATTAACTCTGTTCAAATAATGGGAAAGGATTAAATCCAGAATCAGTACGTTTTCTCGCTAGTTGCTCAGCAGTACAAGACTCCTTGGTGATAGACACACCCAACAACATGTAGTGTACTAACACTGGGAACCAATGTGAAACCTGTAGGATTTCTGGTTTAGGAAGGCAAGATTATTGTTATGATGAAAATAATTACCAACTCATATAACCAACTAGCTCAGTTGTAGGAGCAGTCTACAGAAGAGCTTAATTCTAACTGGACAGTAACTATCTTATGATATCCTAGAGGAACCTTGTCAAAATGGTTGTACATGTGATAAAGTGATAATGCTAATATTTTATCTATGTAATCTTCCCCATGCATATAATTGCATGTATATGTTGACATACATGTGAATTGAAGAAAGTTTTTAGTATGCTTGTGTTTTATAATTTGCTTCTATGCTAGTATCATTTATGCACCCTAGCTCCATTACTCTTAACCCTGCATAGTTCTTTATTTGTGGGTATTTTGCTATCTCTTCATATTTTGTTATTTTGCACATATGTCCATTTCCATTTCTTCTCCTACTCAATTCTTGGTATAGCTATAGGACTTGTGCAAATTATCCATTCAAATAGGAACCCATAAAATTGCCTCTCATAATCTAACAGGTGTATCATTTTCATCTATTTTTTTTCTAGTATAGATCTTTAGAGTAGTCCTTTTTTCTAAAGCTCAGCTTAATAAAGTACTATTGTGAGACTTCAGGTCACATAACCACAAAAGATGAAGGACTACACATTTTCTTTGATCCTTGTTACCTTTCATATCTCTCCACAGTAGGAACCATAGAAAACAAATAAAGCAATTTTAGCTTTCTCTATAAGCTACAACACCAAAAATCTCAATGTGATAAATTCAATCCCTAACCCCTAAAACAAGCATCCTCTCCCCCACTAATTATCATGCTCTAGTAGTAGGGGTACGTAAGAGATATAAATAGCAAATAAATCATTTGTAGACTATTATGCAATAACAATAGTCATCAGTTCAGGAATTGAACAAAAAGACGCACACCCAAATGGAGACAACAGCAAAATCCAAAATGATGAATAGATCAAAGAACAAATCATTGAAACAATAAGTATGTGAAAGAAAATAATAACAGTGATAAAACAACACACCCAAATTTCTAAGATGCAGCTAAAGCTGTGCTTGGGAAACATGTCGCTATAAACATATACTAACAAAATAGGGAAAAAAGAGGAATAATTAACTGAATGTGCACTTTTTTAAAAATTAGAAAGCCAACAACAAAAACACTGAAAACAAAAAAAGAAGAGGTGTTAAAATTGAAGGAGAAATACATAATGGGGGGGAAGCCCTATATAAATGATAAATAAAATTAAAAGTTTTCTCTTTTAAAATACTAATAAAAGAGATGAACTTTTAGCCACCCTGATTAAAATGAAGACGGGAGAAAATCAAATCAACAAAATAGCGACTAAACAAAGTGAAATCACCACAAAATCAGAAGAAATAAAAAGAATACCAGAACCTATTCTTCATTTTAGATGCTATCAAAACAGAACACAAAAGAAAGAGGAGTGACTACCTTAAAAAAAAACAAACCAAAAAAACCTAAGCTAACAGAAGAACAAATAGAGATCTTTAATTATCCAATCTCAGAAAAAGAAATCAAATTAATTGGAATGACATTTCCAAAATGGGTTGGGGAACACCTGGTCCTGATGGATTGATTCACAGGAGAATGCTATTCAACTTTTAAAGGGCAACTATGATCCACACTATGCAACTTATTCTCAAAAACTGGAGAAAAAGCGCCCCTCCCAGTTTCCTTTTATGAGACAAATACAGTTCTAACACTTAACCAGGACAAGATAAAGAACAGGAGAACTACAGACTAGTATCAGTAATGAATATTGATTCAAAAAAATTTAAATAAAATTCTGTCAAATGTACTGCAGCAATCTATCCAAGAAATCATGCATTGTGATTATACTGGATTTTTAAAAAGAGATGCAAAGTCGGTTCAGCGTTAGGAAAACAATGAATATAATCATTAAAAATAAAAATTTCTAAAACCACATAATTATCTCTATAGATGCAGAAAGAGACTTTGACAAAGTGCAACATATTTATACTAAGAAAAAAGAAACCTACAAAGTATATGTTTTTAAAACATCTTTAAATGTTTCTCTCTAAAACCAAAAGCAAGTGCGTGATGTGATACAGTAGAACCTTTCCATATTAACGCAGTACTCAATCAAAGATGCTGCACTTCCCAAATTATTTTTTATAAAGTTCTAGAAGTGCTAATAATAACAGTTAGACAAACGAATGAAATTAAAGGCACAAGAATTTGCTGGTTTTCTATTTGCTGATGATATGATGAAAAATACCTAGAAAATCCTTAAGACCCAGCAAGGATACTAACTGATATAACTTCAGCAAAATTGTAGACTTCAAAATAAATCCTCAAAAATCAGTAGCATTTCTGTATAATAATATAGATGAATATAATAACATGAAAACCTAGAGGCAATTAAAAAAAAAGGGAAATCTCATTCCAAATAACTACACAAATATATAAAGTATCTAGGGACAAATCTGGCCTTTTCATTTTAATCATAAATAATGATTATTAAAGGCTTAAAGGTTTATCACTTTTATTAGATGATGTAGTGGATAAAATATTTTACCTAGAGTTAGGGAGATCTGAATTCAAATAAGCCTCAAACATTTATTAACTCTGTGACTCTGAGTTAATCAGTTAACCTCCGTCTGAGTTTTCTCATCTATAAAATACGACTAATAATAGCATCTATCTTAGAGGGCTGTTATGAGGATAAAATGATATATTTGTAAAGTCCTTTGCAAATCTTAACATTTTATATAAATTCTAGCTAATTACTACCAAAATAAATAAATAGCTATACACATTCATTCACAAAGAGCTCTTTTTAAAATGCAGAACTTAATAAGTTAGGAAAATGTTTATTGCTTATGTCTGAACCAAGTCAAATTTAAAAGAAAGTCTTCCACAGCTAATTTATACTTAATGTTATACCATCAAATCATCTTTTAAAATATTTCATTTTCTAATTACATGTAAAAGTTGTTAACATTGTTTTCTTTTTAAATTTTGAGTTCCAAATTCTCTCCCTCTCCTACTGCCCTCTTTGAGAAGGCAGGCAATTTGATATGGATTATACATGTGCAGTCATCAAAACATATTTCCACATTAGTCAGAAAGAAGACATAGACCAAACATGTAACCAAAAAAAAACCCCAAGTAAAATAATGTTTTTTAAAAAGCATGCTTTGATCTGTATTCAGATTCCATCAGCTCTTTCTCTGGAAGTGAGTAGCACTTTTTATCATGATTCCCTTGAATTTGTCGGAGTATTGTATTGTCGAGAATAGCTAAAGCATTTATATTATAGCTGTTCATTGTACAATATTGCTGTTACTGTGTACAATGCTCATTTCATTTCACATCAGCTCATGTAAGTCTTTCTAGGTTTTTCTAAAAGCATATGGCTCATCGTTTCTTATAGCACAATAATATTCCATAGCAATCATATACTACAACTTGTACAGTTGAACTATCAAAGGAAATGGTAGATTCTACCTTCCTTGTTTTCTTTGTACCCTTTTCCAGGTTTGATCTAGTTATTCTCTTTCATTTGTCGTTCCCCAAGCTATTGTAATAAAAGTAATGGATCAGATAAAATAGAAAGAAAATGGTCACAAAAGACCATTTATAGTACTGTCCTTAAATGCCCATGTGTTTGCCTCAGTATTTGGAGAAGTAGAAAGAGTGGAATCAGGGAGGAAAAAAAGTTGCGAAATTCTCTAGCTTGTTTGACATATCAAAGTCAAGACTGGAATAAAATGAGATATTCATAGAACATATTCAGCTGAGTGCAGCTTCCCTGTATTAGTATTGGTCATGAAACCGATCCTTAGGCTGCTTGTTGCCTCTGATGTTGTGTGTTCTTCCCCTGAGCATGGGTTATTAAATGGTGATCCTATGATGGACAAGTCTAGTCTTGGAGGCAGTTTGGTGACTCTGAGAAGTCTGGAGTTCCTAGGTCTCTCAGATAAATTTAACCGGCAGAAGAAAAATGGTTTGTAACCACATTCTGCTTGAAGAACTTGATAGTGGACAGGAAGTAGAGTCCCAAACCCTAGGCTGACATGCTAACTGCTTAAACAGTGAAGGTGATGTGCTGATTCAGCTGTCCTGAAAAATGCTTCATGTTTAAATATTTTCAAAGGCATCTATATGTGATGAGTAGCAGCATGTTCTGTTGGATAAAAGCCCAGGTGTCGGGAAGACCAAGATTCTAAGTCTCATCTCTACCGATAAGTCACTGAACCTCTCAGTACCCTCAGGCAACCCTCTGAGACTATAAATTTTAGATAATATGTAAATTTGCATCTGTAGATGGAGTATCCATATTAGGAATTGCCTACAGCAAAGAGATCACAATCCCAGACCAAACATTTATGTTATGTTTTACAGGTCCAAAGTGTCCTTTGACAAATAGATGTTGAATATATTCTCTATTGTACTACAAAGCAAGATTTGAAACCTCCAGACGATTTTTTCCCACTTTCAGTTCTACCTTTTCTTCCCTAATGATTTTGGGTCAGAAAAGGGAAGAAGCTATTGTCTACACTTGATAGAAATTTTTTTTTAATATCTTGTTATGAGATTTATCCTTAAGGGTGTGGGCAAGGCTATACCTATCTAAACTAGTAAATATTTGAGTGCCTACCGTTCATGACACTACTATGAGAGTATAAACATTGAAATCTAAGATGTTCCTATGCCTTCTTACCTTTCCCTAAAGTTTCAGACCATGGACAAATGCAATTGACTAAGAACTGACAGAAGCTTTCCCATCCTCCATTCTCAGGCCAATGAACTGCCAGGGTCAGACCAGACATTGCCACTTAAGAGCGTCTGATTATTTTGTACATCTCCCAAGTCTCCCCTTCAGAGATTGCCAAGCTTTCTTTTTGGACTTTTGCTTGTTAAGCCAAACGATTTACGTGATAAAACAGTGAGATGTTTCATCCCTCCCATCTGTAGCCTAGTCATTCTCTCTGCCTTTGCACCCTATACAACTCAGTTCCTAGTCCCCTCCTGGGGTACCCCAGTATTTGCTATGGTGCACCCCCAGCTTCAACTCATTTACCCTGATTAAAGATCTCAATTTTGTTGCACTGGCTGCATTCATTTAAAATTCATGTAGACAACAGGAGGGAAGACAATCATAGCTATGTAACAAGACAAAGACACAAAGAAAACACAGTGTGTGGAGCTGGAGAAAAACTGCATTTTTATCACTTTCCCCACCCTCAACCTATTACAAAGTTCTTCATTAGGCAGGCACACAGAAGTTGTCTGGGAAGTTAGAACAAGGAAGAACAAGAAAGGTGTCCTTTTAGAACTCCTCAGCAATGCTTTGAAGTGGCCCAAAGGAGGCTCTGAATGCCAAGAAAGGCTTTTATCCCTGATGCTTAATCTCAGTCCAACGGAGTAACATATCATGTTATAGCTAAATGGTGATGGTGATGCTGATAACTTTTCATTTAAAAAAAAAAGCCAAACTAAATTTTTGCCTTCCTGCTTTTTAATCTGTAACATTACTCATCGGCATTCTTGTTATAACCTGTCAGCTAGAAGCTGTGTGCCTTTTCTTCCTCCCCTTGGTATTTGTCAACCTCAATTATTTATGTGCTTAATTCACACACTCTGAGAGGGTTCTGACTAAGGCAACATAAAGGAACATGCTGTCTCAGAATAAACACACATATCTTAGAAATGGGTGGAAAAGTCTCTTGTCAAAGGAATGCATTCATTAAGAGCATTTTTCAGGAAGAGGAGGAGGGCTAAAAGTAAATTAATTCCGAGAGGGAAAAAAAAATATATATATATATGTATAATATCATAGTTATCTTAGGTGGATACTGAGCACTTTGCAAGTACTGAGGTTTTATGACCTTTGATCAACTGTAGATACCTTAAAACATTGTGAGAAATTGAAGTTTTAGTTGTCTAGTTCTGGTAGGGGTGTGAATGTCTAGTGTCCTTCAGGTGTGTTTGGGGGCAATTACACTAACTCCAATGCTCTTTGCTACTGGATCATTTCATTATTTCTTTTTCCTCAGGTTCAAAGAGGAATCTAGTGAATTTGTTCTGCAATGTTACCAGAAATTATCAAAACTGCAGAAACTTACCTTTGTCTTAATCCAGAGTTTCCATCTCTTGTTGCCTGTGACCCTAAGGGAAGGAAGCCAGCAGCACCGGTCTAGACTTGACTTTTCCACTTTCCCAGGGCTCACTCCCACTTCCTGCTTCACCTGCCTGATTTTCACCCTCTGGCTGCTAGGGGTTGGCCAGAGGCTACTAATATCTACGCTACCGCAAGGTAATTTCAACCTTGGGCTGCACCCAAACTAATCTCCCATTTCTCCAAGAGTGGAGAGCCTTCAGTGAAAAGAGAACCACTTTCCTTCTGACCTCAGGGTTTCCATTTCCCCACTGCACCTGTTGCCTGAAGAAAGTGAGATAGGCAAGTCAAAGGGGAGTGGGATTTCCATCCAGCTGTTCAGGTTTTAGCTTCCAGCAATAGTTGCATATTTTTCTACCTAATCGCCAGCCTTCTGAGATAAGAGAAGTGAAACAGTACCTTCCACATGGCCATGTACTGTGCATCTCATGTGGCAGTTATTTCCTGCCTGATCTCCAGCCTCCTTTGGGAAGGAGTAGCATTTTTCACTCCATGATGAAAATATTTACACCTTTTCATACCCTGCATAACCCAGTGAGTCTGAGCCCCAGTAGGTAATCAACCAAGCCTCATCCTCCGCCTCCCACCTCCTGATCCCCCTTAACCTTCTCATGCCAAAATCCCATCCAAACACTACCCACCCTATCCGCTATGCCCTCTGGAATACCTGTTCCATAGTTAACGGAGTCAGTTTACCTTCATCCTAAATCTTTTCATCTCCTACCCTGTCATTTAGGAATCACTGAGACTGGTGGATGAGCAGAAATGGACGAGAACGAGGAGCGACTTATGGCAGGAAAACCAGCAAGCAGGCTATTTCAGGCTATGAGAAGAAGAGCTCCTGCACCAAGCTTGTAAGAGTTTCAGAGGAGAAAAGGGGGTGTACTTGAGAGATGTTACAAAGATGAAATTGACAAGCCTGGACAATAGATCGGATGTGGATATTTTTTAAAGTGAAGAAGACTCATGCAAAGGTAATTTACAGCAGCTCTTTTTGTTATAGCAAAAACAATGAAAACAACAATAACTGGGAACTAAGGCAGCTGCCCATAAATAAGGGAATGGATAAATAATTATGGTTTAAAATAATTGTAATGGGATATTATTGTGATGTATGAAATTACCCAAGAGACAAGTTCAGAGAAATCTAGGAAGACTTGTGTGAACTGAGGAAGAGTGACTGGATCCAGGAAAAACAATTTATATGATGACTTCATTTCCTGTAAAGGAAAACAATTTTCAGATACTTAGGAATTAATCAATGGAATAACTAACCATAATTCTAGAAGACTGACAGTGAACCAAGCTTTCCAATTCTTGACAGAAAGGTGATACAGCAGAGGTGCTGAATGAATCATATATTTCCAGACATAAGCAATGGGTGGGTTTTTTCCTCCCCAGACTACGTTTAAAAGGAGACTTTTTTTTTCGGGGAAGGGGGATACCAAGCCATTTTATTTGTCTCCTGTGAAACCTTGTAGGTCAAGAAGCAATCATTAGAGCTGAACATGGAACAACTGATTGCTCTGAGATAGGAAAAGGAGTACAACAAAGCTATATATTGTCATCTTATTCACTTAACTTATATTCAAAATTCAAAAAAATTCAAAATGCCAGACTGGATGAATCAAAGTTGCCAGGACAAATATCAACAATCTCATGATATCATCAAATGATAGCATGAAGTGAAGAGGAATTAAACCTCCTGCTGAGGGTAAAAGAGACGAGTAAAAAGTTGGTTTGAAACTTAGCATTAAAGAAAAATACTATGCTCTTGGCAACTGGCTTTATCATTTCCTGGCAGATAGAGAGAGAAAATGGAAGCAATGTCAGATTTCATATTCTTGGGCTTGAAGATCACTACAGAAGGAAAATGGAGCCATGAAATTAAAAGATGCTTGCTCTTTGGAAGGAAAGTTATGGCAAATCTGGACAGCATAAAAAGAAAAGATGTCACTTTGCTGACAAAGGTTTGTATAGTCAAAGCTGTGTTTTTTTCCAGTATGCCTGTAAGAGTTTGACTAAAATGAAAGCTGAGCCCTGCAGAATCAACTCTTTCAAATTCTGATGTTAGAGAAGACTTTTGAGGGTTTCCTTGGACAGCAAGGAGATCAAATCAATCAATACTTAAAGAAATTAATTCACAGAATTTCCTGAAGAGCAAATACTGAAACTGAAGTTTAAATACTTTTACCACATAATGAGAAGATGGAATTCATTAGAAAAGACCCTGATATTGGGGATGATTGAAGGCAAACAGAGAAGGGGACAGCAAAGGATTGGATGGATGATGTCATGGACACAATGGACATGAACTTGAACAGATTTTGAGAGAAAGTGGGGGATAGAAGGGCTTGGTGTGCCATGTCCATGGGGTCATGAAGAGTTGGTCATGACTGAATGACTGAAGAACAAAGACAAAACAAAGGTGATTCACAAAATATGGTAGTAATTTTGATAATGATACAAAAAAGGGAAAAAAAGTCTCAGAAATTCTGCAGAAGACAAAGTTGCAAGACATTTTGAGAACTACCATTTTGAACTTATTATATACTTTAAAACAATTTGCATAAAGGAGATCCATGGTTTCATATACATTTCTTTTTTGTGTGAAAACGTTTGCTGATGTTTATCAAGTTCATAATAATAAAGATAGAAAATATTTGCTTGAAGCTTTACAGTAATAGCCTTGAATTTTATTAGTAAAGTGACAACATCTGTGTCATCTAATGAACAAAAATGTCACTTGGAGTAGAAGCATCTTATAAGAGATAAATTGTGCTTCTCTAAGCGGTGATATTTCAAGACTGATACTGTCTGTTTTTCTTCTGTGGCTGGGGCACCCAATTATTGATGCTGGCCTTGCTTGCCAGAAGAAACATCAACTTCATGAAACCCAACTTCCAGGTAAATCAGTAATTTTGGCCTTACCACTGTAGTCCACAAAGAGGCTTTATTTCGGATTCCCTCCTTTCCTTGAGTCAACTGGTTTCCTGCTGGGTTGACAGAATTGATGGAGAAGTTTGCTTCTGATTCTTTTTGTTGTAGATTTCTTCAATGTTGGATATTTGTTAGAATTAGAGAGCTGGGCTTCTCCACAACCTTTCATGTAACCATGATGATTTTCTACACATTTTTGAGAGATGCTTGGCCCATGTGTTATGACATAATAACCATGATTCCTCTGTTGAAAATCACTGACCCCAGGACAACATTTTAAAGGTCACTTATTGCTTCCATATATCTAAATACAATATAAATGTGTTACACTCTTTCACATTTTATCTTTCCAATAGATTAGCAATATGAATTTTACAAATGAGTTTTAGAGTTTTGCTTACTAATTTCTTTTTCTTTCTTGCTTTATCTGGTTATAGAATTCTTCCCCTCCTTTCCCTCTCAGTTAAAAAGTCAAACTGAACCCCCCTCACCTTTCTCTTGTCCTCTTCAAGTTTTGTTCACTAGTTTTTAAGATTATTTTCTATGCTTTCTAGATTTTTATTCTTTGATTCATGGTCCTTAAACTTATTTAGTCCTTTATTTTCTATATTCCTCTTGGAATCCAACATTTTGAGCTACCATATTAGAATCTCTCTTCTAGACAGTGTCTGGTATTACCTTGTAGAGCTTGCCTCCAGTTTCCTTTTTTCTGATGTGCTTGAAATACCAATTCCTATGGATAGAGAGGACATACCTCAATCTAATCCATGGTAGGATTATTCCTAATTCCCTATTTAGTTCCTTATTGACCTTTGCCTTCCCCTTGGTCATCCCATACTTGCCTCGAAATCTCTTCTCTGCATCTGTATCTTGCCACTTTTCTGTATTCTAGTTGCCCCCTGGACTTCTGATTCGTCTTCTCCTGAGGCAGATTAGTGATTTCTCTGAGCATAAATACTTATTTTAAGGTCATCTCCCTTAATAAAAGATCTCTTTTTCTCCCAAAAAGCATTCATCAGTGGTACCCCCTCCAACCAATGAAAGTTTCCCCCTTTCTTTTATCCCTTTCAAATCCCCTCCATCAAGTCCCCTTTGCCCCTTTACGCATTCTCCTATAGACTTTCTTCTTCCTAAGAGATAGGAGTTGTTTTCCCTTCATTGATAGCTTTTGATATGTTACCTTCCCTTCTCTCCTCCTTTCCATGTGCTTTCTCATTTTGTAATTCAATCCCATAAAAAAGAAAAAAACACATACACAATGATTTAACTGGAGGCTGGGTTTTATTTCATGAGATTTAGACCGTAGTATTTCAGGCTTGTTTCTCCACAATCACTTCTATTTGACTTCTGCTGTCACCTTTGTCTACTTTTGTACATTCAGAAAGAAGTCTCTTCAGGCTCTCTGTTGCCCCAAATGACTTCTAGGGGGTTTGGTTGGAAAGGGGGAATCTGACCCCTTCTGAATGCTGGTCTCTTTCCATTGCTAGTAAGGAGCCATACACCCTACTTATAAGTACCCAACCCATTTAGATCAGAAAAAAGCTAAAGAAAGGAAAAGATCCTCAAGGCCTACTCAACCTATTTAATAGTACTGGAGAGGCCATAGAAGTACAAAATTCCAATTTAAAAACTGGGGTGAAAAATATAATTAAATAAGAGACACAAAACACAATGAAGGAAAGAAACAAACGTGCTAGACACTGTTCCTTGAAGTAATCCTGTTATTATGCCCATTTTACAGGTGAGGAAACTGAAGCAGACAGAGGTTAAGTGACTTGTACAGGGTCACAAAGCTAAAAATATTAAAGGGACAGAGAATAAAATATTAAAGGGACAGAGAATGCCAAGAAGTAAACACAGAAGAATGTAATCCCACAATAAAAAACGAAGTCTTAGAGAAAAAAATTGACTATAAGAACTATAAAATTTGCTACAAAAATTCAAGTGAGAGTTCAGAAGGAAAAAAAATAAACTGCTAAGAACAAAAATAAGAAAATCTTGTCCAATAAATGGACTCCTTGAAAAATGGAATGGAGCAAACAGAACACAATGACTCCATGAGACAATACATATTGGAACAAAATCAAAAGATTTGAAAAAGAATATTAAATCTACTATAAAGAAAAAACTGCTCTAGAAAACAATTTCAGGAGATATAATTTAAGAATCATCAAACTCACGGAAAACTATGACCAAAGGAAAAGTCTGGATATAATATTTCAAGAAATTGTGAATGAAAACTTTCCAGATCTATTAGAACCATAGGGCAAAGTGAAAGTAGAAAGAGTCTACTGGTCCTCTCTTAGAAGAAAGTCCAAACTGAATATTCCCAGGAATAGTATAACCAAAATTAAGAACTTCCAAGTCAAAGAAAAAAATACTATCAGCAGGTAGAAAAAGGTCAAATACTAATCAGTGTGTTTCAGTCAGAATAACATAAGATTTGACAACAACTATTTTAAAGGAGAGAAAATCTTGAAATTTTTTTTAAAAATTAATTTTTATATCTATATATTTTTACATATTCATATATTTACATGTATACATATATGTTTTAATATTATCATAAAAGGGGTAAATGGTCAAGAATAGAGGACTTTCAAACATTCCTGTGAAAGGATCAGAGCAGAATGGATCTTTTGAAATGTAAACACGGGACAAAATACATTTAACAATTAGAAAGGGCTAAATGGTAATGAAGTCTTGACATTCTAATGGGAGAAGAGACAAGTGTCCTTCTGTAACTGTCTTCAAGGGTCTAAGAGGGAACTACATGAGACAAACACAGGGCTTATATATTTGCTCAATTTGGTTGGTTTTCAGAATAAATGAAAAGGGAAAATAAATATACCAAAGAACAAGTGAGAAATAAGAATTTAATTTCAGAAAAATGGGGCACATAAGAAGAATAATATAAAAAGTGTAGATTTAAGTATAAATGAGTTGTCAAATGAGAAATTCCTGGTCCTGATGGATTTGCAAGATAATTCAAACTTTTAAAGAAAAATTAGTATCAATACTTCACAAATTATTTTCAAAAATTGAGAAAGCATCCTACTAGATTCCTTATGATACAAACATGGTCCTAATGTTTAAATCAAGGAGAAATAAAATGCAGAAGGAAAACTAGAGTGATATCATTAATGAATATTGACTCAGAAATGTTTATCAAAATCCTGTCAAACAGACGATAGTGACTTAGCCAAGAAACCAGTATTATGACCAAGTGGGATTTATAAAAGGGATGAAAGGATAGTTCAACATTAGGAAAACAAAAAAAAATAATTATATTAAAAATCAAAGAATACAAAGCCATACAATCGTCTCAACAGATGTGGAAAAAGCCACAGGTAAAGTGTAACCTTTTTTCATGTTAAAAAAAATGTAAAAAACAGGGATGGAGGGACCATTTTTAATATCATAAAAAACATCTCTCTAAAACTAAGAGCAAGCATCATAGTCTATGGGAATACAGTTGTTCAGTTGTTTTCTTCAGTCATGACTCTTCGTGACCCCATTTGGGGTTTTCTTGACAAGGTTACTGGAGTGGTTTGCCATTTCCTTTTCCAACTCATTTTACATATGAGAAAACTTAGGCAGAGTTATGTGACTTGCCCAGGGTGACACAGCCAATAAGTGTCCAAGACCAGATTTGAATCCAGGAAGATGAGTCTTCCTAACTCCAGGCCTGGCACTCTGTGCACAGTGCCATGTAGCTGTCCTTTCTCATTAAATATGAGAGTGAAGCAAGGATACGCACTCTCCACTATTACCTGATATAGCTGTGGAAATGCTAGCAATAGCAATATGACAAGAAAAAGAAACTAATGCCCAGCTACAAAAATGAGCACACCCTTTGATCCAGCAATACTGCTTCTAGGACTGTATCCCCAAGAGATCACAAAAATGGGAAAGGTTTCCACATGAACCTGGAGAACTTTGTACACAGCAAGTGTATACAGTGTGTGAGGAATTTTTCTGGTAGACTTAGTACTTCATTGCAACGCAAGGACTTAAAAAATTCCCAATGGTCTCAAGGCAAAATGCCTTCCATATCCACAGAAAGAACTATGTAATTTGATAGTAGACTGAAGCAGACCATTTTCTTTTGTATTATGTTTTGTTTTGTTTTATGATTTCTCCCATTCATTTTAATTCTTCTATGTAACATGACTAAGGTGAAAATGTATTTAATAGGAATATATGTGTAGAATCTATATAATATTGTATGCTGTCTCAGGGAGGGAATGGGGAGGTAGGAGGGATGGGGAAAAAATCTGAGATATAGGGAAGTGATTGTAGAACACTGAAAACAAATAAAATAATAATAAAAAAAGAAACTAAAGGCATTAAGATAGATACAAAGTAAATAAAACTATCCCTTTTGCTGATGATATGATGGTGTGCCTGGAGAATTCTAAGGAATCAATAAAGATACTTGATAGCTCCAGGAAGGTTGCAGGCTATTATATTTAATATAATACATGTTATATATAATATATATCCTCAAAAATCTGTTGCATTCCTATATAATTACAACAGAACCCAAGAAGCAAAAACAGAAAGGGAAATGCCATTCCAATTGTATTTACAAACTACATAATAATCTGGGGATACCAAAGTACACAAAAAGACTTGTTTAGATTCAACTACAAAGCGCTTGTTAAAGTAATTTTTAAAACTGCAGGAATATTCAGTGCTCATGGCTAGGCTGTGCCACCATTATAAAACTGACAGTCCTATCAAAGTTGATTCACACTTTTGATGCTATGCCAATCAAGTTATCAAGTGTATATTTTGTAGAACTTGATAAAATAGTAACAAAATCCATTTGAAATATATAATATCTAGATTATCAAGGAAAATGTCTGGATGAAGGAAAAATAGCACTCCCAAACCTCAACCTATATTATAAAACAGCAGGTGTGAAAAACATCTAATATTAGAGGATTCTGGGAAAATGGTAATGTAGGTCAGAAAATACCAGGCTCTCCCAATTTCCCCCCAAACAAGACAGAATGTCACATCGAAGTTAATGGAGAGGCAGAGGTAAATGAAAGTTGAGGTGAGGCAGTTGTCCTAAGACAACTTGAGAGAACCTTCAGAAAAGACTTGGAGGTTTGGTCTGGTTGAAGTGCCAACACTTGCAGGCAAACTCCATAGAGTCAGTAAACAACAAGCCCTGGGGGCGGTAGAAACTTTCATCTTATGGACAATGTGCGGGTTGGACAGCTGAGTAGGGGAAGATTAAATGACCCTCCTCTGTGTCTGGATGCCAGACCCAGCTAAGCTGACCAGAAGTGAACCTGACTGTGGCTGTGGGCACTGGCAAGAGAGGAATCCCTGGTTTTGGTACCAGAACAGAGGGGAAAACTGAGGTTTGCAGTCGCAGGAGGGACCATAAGGAGCAAGAGTGTTTGAGGGACCACATGGCTGGGGCTCTAGACGTGCCTTGGGGGATTGAGTGGTGGTGTCAGAGAAGTGATTGAGTGAGGGTGATTCCCTGGACAGAGCTCAGAAAATAGCACTGCACCACTTCCCCCATCTCACAAATAGAACCTGATTTCAATAATAAGCTATTAAAAAATAAAAATAAAACAATATGAAAATAAACAACCAAAGGAGATAGAATTTAACTACTAGGACAGGGAAGATCTGGATTCATATTCTAAGGAAGAAAGTGAAACCAAATATGCCATTCCTGCTTTAAAGGGAAACATCAAATGGTCACAAGCCCCCGAAGAGTTCTTGGAAGAAAGACTTCAAAACTCAAACAAGAGAGATTGAGTAAAAATTAGGAAAAAAAGATTAAGAGCAATTCAGGGAAATCAAGAAAATTATGAAAAGAAAGTTGACCAGTTGGAAAAAGAACCCAAAAATTTAAGGAAGTAACCAAGTCCTTTAAAACTTGAATTCGCTACTTCCCCAATTCACTTGTAGTGAAAGAGTGTGGTATTATGGAAAACCCACAAATTTGCAGTAAAGAATAACTTGGATTTGAATTCTCAGTGTCATCTATTACTTGTGTGACCTTGTATAAGTCATGTCACATTTCTTCAATTTCTAAAACCTCTTCTTCCATTCCTAAATTTTATAATCTTATAAAACTTCATCAAAAGCCAAAATTGATCAAGCAGTTGTGTACAACCTCTAGTTTAAAAACACACCAACAATACTAAAAACATCATTTGAGCTTGTGCAATGAAAAGTTAAAAAACTCAACACAACACATCAAAATAAAGCAGTAATAAACTTTATTGTTATCTGAGCTTTAAAAAACAAAAAGGAAGGGGGCATATTAAAACATAGCCAGTTCTAAACAGTTCAGATATTTCCTATCACAGAAAATATGTATACAGGCAGTAAAAGTATACATAGTATATTAACATTTATCAATACATTGCACACCAGTTCATTCTAAGGAAGATGAATATACAGAGGCAAGTCCTATAATAACCTTGTTTGTCTTACTATATCAGAATTTTTCTAATGAGACTGACTAAAAAAAATATTAGACTGGCTTTTAAACAAAAGTTAAAATTTATATATCCAAATAAGAAATGTTTCCATTTAAAAAGTTGTCTGATGAAAGATTACATTATTCCAAGAATACGACAATTGTAGGAATTCCTCTTTTGAAAGTCTTCTGAAACAGACAAAAAGCCTTATAAAATATTCACTTTAGTCAAAAATCATTTGGAGCAAATCAGGAAGGAAAAGCAGATGTTCAAAAGGAAATAATAGTGTTTTCATTTTTAAAAAACTAGGTAAATGAAAATGCAATGAGTTTTCAAATGTTTTTTTTTATATCCCCATCACTGGAATAAGTATTTGTGGACTGTTTGGAACCTTGCCTAGAGTGACTAACTTTGAAAGGCAGCTCATTTGAATATAAATTCTAATTTTTTCAAGTCTCATTACCCTATTCACTTAATATAGTAAGTAGTTCATGGATTATCCTCTATTTTTAGAAAACATAAATTTGTGTTTTTTTCTTTTGTCATCCTAAAAACAATGTAAAACATACTATTACCTTACTGAAACTGACAATTTATACAAAATATACAACCGTTATTTACAAAATGGAATAAACATAGGGACTTGACCTCTAATTTCATCAGTATAGGGAACTCCCAGGTGAGGAAACTTCCTCGGGTCACCACCTTCTCTGCAACTTATACTCTTAGAGAGTTTTCTAGAACACTGGTATGCCAGAACTAAAATAAACTGGAGGCATAGAGAGGCTTATTCCAACATATCCAAGATTTTGTCTTACAATTACCTAGTTTGACATCAAATCACCTATCATTCCTTCCCCACCCCATGTCTACACTGAGTGATCAAAGACTCATCTTTTTAGTGTAGACATCTCCATAAACATACCAAGAAACTGGAAGATCGATCATACAGGTACATCACCTCTCACACATAGCACACTGTTCAGTTTAAAGGTAAGAAGCCAAAAGACACTCCAACCAGCATTACTTCAGATAAGACTCCACTAACTTCTCCATGGTAACATTATATGCCCAAAGAAAAGTTTAAAATGAAAAAAAAAATAGTGGCTACAATGCTGATGGTTTGGACACCCATTTTCTTATGTCCATCCTTGGCCAATGATACCTGAATTCCTGAGACAAGTTGTTTATAGCTGGGTAGCTATTTAACATTCTCTCATTGTACTAACAAAAGAATGTGGCAAGAACCCCACATAAGGACCTTCCTCACCCTACAGATTGAGACATAAGACAAAGACTTATTAGGGACCAATCTAAGTCTTACTTCGACGTAACAATGTGTCAATTGGACCGTTGCCACGTTGTTCTACCAATTGTTGAGTGGTCTGAAATTTGAGGCCTTGAAAATTAATATGTGCCCCATGCTTTAACAAGATCTCCACAGTCTTTGCATGCCTGCCCCGGGCCGCCAAGTGCAGTGCAGTATGCCCCTCCTCATCAAACAGGTTTATGGTGTCTGGAGTAAGGAGTTCCTCCACCACTTCAGAATGCCCATTGGCAGCAGCAAGGTGGAGGGCTGTCTGGTTAAGGGGGCCCCTAATTAAGATATCAGCCTTTTCTTCCATCAACAACTTAGCAGTGGCAAGGTGTCCATTTTGGGAAGCCAAATGGAGGGCAGTATAGCCTTCTGTTGTCACAGCTTCCTTCTCAGCTCCCCGGTTGAGAAGCAATCTTGTAGTGCTTGTGTGTCCAGTTTCTGCAGCAATGTGGAGAGGAGTCTGCAAGAGCAGATTCGGAATGTTGACATCTGACTGTAGGTCAATGAGAATTCGTGCCACACGGTAATGGCCTCGCTGGGCTGCCAGGTGTAGTGGGGTCCTCCCATCCAGGGTCTGTGCATTCACACTCACACCTGGCTGTTTGGCGAGGAGCTTCACAATGGGTAGGTGACCCTGCCAAGCAGCATAGTGCAGCGGCATCCAATCATCCTTCCCTTGGAGAGTCACATCAACACCCCTCCTCAGAAGGATGCGTACAATGTTCTCTTGCCCATGCTGACAGGCAATGTGCATAGGAGTCCTCCCCTCAAAATCCACCTCATTAAAGGAGGCATTCTTATCTAACAGGAGCCTGAGGCTGGATTCATCCCCATTTTGAGCAGCAAAGTGAAGAGCCGTCCACTGATCCTCATCCTTGGCATTGACATTTATCTTCCTGGCCAGGATGAGTTCAATAACATTCTTGACTCTCTTTTCTATGGCTACATGAAGAGGGGTTGAGCCCTTTCTGTTGGTGAGATTGGGGTTGGCATTATTCAGAAGGAGCCATTTGACACATTCTTCCTGACCTGCTTCCACTGCCAGATGGAGGAGGCTGGAATTTCCATCGAGGACCAGGTCAACATCCTGGGGCTGGAGGATCTTCATCAACTTGCTGGTGTCACCAGACATGATTGCTTCTGCAAGCTTTCTCTTCTGGATATCAGTTGTACTAATATCTAGGAGAGAAAGGAAAACATAGTTTCTTATCTAGGATCTATTTGTAAATAAGAAAAATTGTATATTATTATACTCAATCTTTTACTATGTTAAAGGTTTCAAAGACAAAAAGCACATAAATGTTCTCATCTGAGATAGCAAATTATTCTGTTATTTTATATAAAGATAAAATTTAGTTATCTCATCTTTTTCTATAGCGATTTATGGTTTAAAAGTACTTTCCTCACAAAACCTTTCTGAGGTAGGTGATATTTTTACCTCCAACTTATTTACAGAGGAATAAACAAGTTTAGAGAAATACGTGACTTACTCAGGGCCATTATAACCAGTAAATGGCAGGAATTGAACTCATGTCTTTTGACTCTAATAGTATTAGCTAGAATTTATATAGTGCTTTAAGGTTTGCAAAATTCTATACATGTTTTATATCATTTGATGTAACTCTGTGAGGTAGGTGATACTATGCTGGCCATTTATACATGAGGAAACTAAGGCTAAGAGGTTTAGTGATATTCAGAGTCTTGCAGCTAGTAAATGTCTGAGAATTTTTACTTTTTTTATTTTTTTAATTCTTTTTAATTTCAAGTCCAGTACTATACTTCCAAGATCAGTGCATTATAATCTCTGCCCTTAGGGAGTTTACTGTAGGATATGAAATAATCACAAATTACTATAATATAAGGCAAAACATGATAAGAATATTAGGGAGAAATAAGCAAGGGGCTATATGAGAGTCAGAATAGGGGAAGGGAGAAAGTGATGACTTCATGTAGGAGGTACCATGGTTTAAAATCTAATTTAAATTGATATTCAGTCTTCCATTTAAACCAAAGTATTTTTAAAGCAAGATTTTCTAGACAGGTTGAAGACAAAGGATCCAAAGAAAGATAAGTCATAAACTATAAACTGAACATTTAAAAGTTGAATTCTGCAATACGGACAAAGGACAGTTCACTCTCTAAAGGTAAAAATGCTATGGGAAAAGCTCAAGGCCAACCCTGAAGAAGGGACCTTTCAAAAGTCTATAAAATGACCTCCATTCCTTTTTTTTTGCAAATAACAGGTCTCCCATTTCAGTAAAAAACTAACCAAGATTTGCCTTGCAATTTAAGGTTTATATTTAATATTGAATTCAATATTTAACCCAGTTTTCTTGAACTCATGAAGATTCCCATCCCTCAAATTTTTAAGAGAATTCTACTCACCACTTCTACCACACACACAATTGATTTTACTCTACTGCCACATTATGATTCTTACCCTCAAGAATATGATTTAGTAAGACAAGAATTATACACAAATAAACATGACACGAATTAGACTATGTAATACAGCTTGCAAAATCAAAGATTAGATGAAAGCAAGGTCATTTCCAATGGGAAGAAATTTGGAAGGCTTCATGAAAGAAGGAGGAGCATGTAAAACCAGGTCTGACATTTAGGAATAGAGTTCTGAATTGAATCAAAGACTTTAAGTGATCACATACAAAAAAAAGATGGAAGGTCAAAGTTTAGTTATAAAAAAGACATTCTCAAACTCATCTAGGGCACTTAGAGGATCTCAAAAATCTAGCCTACCTTCTTCTTCATGTATTCTATGATCCAAATCTTCCTCCATGAAGCCTTGATCTCCCATTGGAAATTATCCTTCATATGATCTAAGACTTTATAATTTGTATAATTTATTTATGTACACAGCTTATCATATTAGATTATAAGCCTCTTGAGGATAAGGCCCATAGTTTGCCTTTGAATCTCTCTAAGCACTTCCCAATAGTATGTTGTACACATGAGACTATTATTAAGTATTTATTATTTGTCATTTATTAAATGTAATTGATGTTGAATATTACTATGATATACAAATCTTCTGAGTTCCTTCACAATTTAACCCCAGCTTTACTTTTCCATTTGCTTATATGGGCCCAGCATTCCAAAGAAACTTATCTACCTTTGTGCTGTTGGCCAAAATGGGATAAATCCACAGGATTCTTTGCACACTGCCTTGTTGCCTCATCTCTACCTGTTGAAGCCCAATTTTCATGACACCTTCTCTCAACCTCTAAACTCAGGCAGAAGTGACTTCTATAATTATATTCAAATATTAAATCAGAATCATCAAGGATATGAACCATATTTTTCAAATATTTGTTGACTGCATAGGATATCACTATAAATTAGGTGGATGGGAGGAATGGTAAAAAATAACTGCACATTTTGTTGTAAATATCTAGCTATGAAATGTTATCCTGTGTAGTTCACAGACTACTTATCATTCTGGATCTATATCTGCTCTCTAACCATTATGTTTCAGTCTCCCAGACAATGTGTGTATAACTTACCACTTGTTGAATTCTCTCGTTCAAAAGAGAGAGATAGGGATCCTCTGGAAGAAAAGGCTGAATCTACTGAAGATACTCCAGAAAGTCTTTTGCCACTGCTAGAAGACACAAGTTTAGATTCAGAGGAACTACGGCTCAGCTCTTCTGAGTGTTTTATAGTCTGAGAAATTCCAGAATCCAACTGGGATAGTAACTCTGAAAGACTGTAGTCTTTATCAAATGTTGGTGTAGATGCACCCTTAAATTGAGCTGGGATAGTCATGACCTATTTTAAAAAAGAAAGAGAAAAAAAATAAATAAAAGGTCAACTTTCCCACTTGTTTGCTCTAGCCCTCTCATATAAATGTGTAAAAACCATAAGGAATTACTAGAGGGACAAGGAAGGCAAAGACCATGATACCATAGACTTGAGAGGAGAATGCTTTGATTCACTTCTAAGGAACCATTATCAGTATGTTTTGTTAAAATTTAATTTTATTATCATCGTGTTTTCACTGGGGAGTTAACCTAAACAAGTCCACAGAACAAAAGATTGAAATAAAGTAGGACAGATTTTTTTGGTCATTGTTGAAAAGAAAGTTCAATTTCAGGATGGATAAGAGGAGGACACTTTCAGAAATGAAATGTGATATGAAAACAAAATGCATCAAGGAAACATCATTTTTTTAATTATTAAAAAGACCCAAAAGAACCTAAGTTTTAAGGAAGTATAAGCTAGGGAAATAACCTGAAAATGTATCTAACATTATTACTAGAACTATTATTCTGGCTACCTCATAAGGTCATGGATCAGGAACTGGAAAGGACATAAGACTGCTAGAGCAGTCTCACTCCTTTTGAACAGATGAAACTGATGTCTAGAAAGGTGATGCTCAAAGTCACAAAAGTTGTGGTTTACAACAGCTGCTTGGGTGTAGGTTCAGGATAAAGAATGGGATCAAGTTGCATGAGAAGTCAGGAGGTTGGGCAAGATTTTGTGTGTGTGTGTATGTCTTCATTATTTGGCCCACTCCCTGCATTTTATGACCAGATGTACAAAGAATTCTGATATATTAGGAGCTACAAATATATGCCTAACTTTCTCATCAAGTTATTATCCTATAGCTCTCCTCCTTTTCTCTGAATAACTCCTAAAAAACAAAAACAATCCTGTCTACACTTGCCTTGATCCAGTCACTCTTTTCAATCTGGTTTCTCCCATCATCACTCAATTGAAACTGGTCTCTACAGTTACTAGTGATCTATTTGTCAAATCTGATGGCCTTTTCTCAATCCTCAACCTTCTTGAGAATATAACATTATTCCAGTTTTATAGTATGTTATTTCCAGCTAAGTTGGTCTTCTTTCTTTTTCACATAAGCTACTTCATTTCTTGCCATGTTATCTTTGCATTGACTGCACAAGCCCTGAGAAGTACCATCAAAACTAGAAACCCCTTATAGTACTCCTCTATATCTGTAAAATGGGGACATTTCCTTGAGGATCAAACGAGATTATGTCTACAAAACATGTGACCTGCTGTTATTATCTTCTATTATCTTGTTTTCCCTTCCCCTACACGCAAGGGACTTGGAATGATTCACCTACCATCTATCAGTCTTCTTTAGGGAGTCTGTTCCATTTTTATGACTAAAGTTTAACAGTGTGCTTAGAACAATGCTTGGCACATAGTAGGCAAGGAATAAATGTTTATTGATTGGTTTAAGAATAAATAATGTACCCTTTGTCATGTCTTGAACAATGACATATGTCACATGTGCAGTACACACACACACACACACATATATATGTGTGTATATATATATATTATATATATATATATATATATATATATATATATATATATATATTCCCGTTTAATTGTAGCCTTCTTTGGGTGGGGGTGGGGGAAAGGGGAGAGGGAAAAAAATAAAGTGCATGCACAGCAGAGAACAAAAGAAAACCTAGAAGGAACCAAAGAAAAAATAGACAGCTTTGAATACAGTGAGTTAATATTTCCTATACAAGCTTTCTTGAAATAGAAATCTATTGTTTTATATTGAGTCTTGTCCTATGTTCAGCCACGTACAAGGCAATTCAGTTTTTTTTCTTATTTTTGTATTTGAGTTCAAAATTTTTTAAAAATTATTTTTAATAAAAGGGAGGAAGAAGGCATCTAGTCCCACTTATCTGACTTTCCAGAGGAAGAAACTAAGGTTCCTAGAGGTTAACTGACTTGTTCAGTTTCACATAGGTAAATATCTTAAGCAGAGAACTTCTGACCTGAAAGCCAGGATGGTCTTTCCACAGTTAACATGCATTTCAGGGAACTCTAATAAAGAACTTTTAAAAAAATGTTTTAAAAATTTTCAGCTCCAACTTCTCTCTCTCTAGCTCCTACTCCCCCTATAAAAAGGCAAGAAATACACTACACATTATACCTATGAAGCTGTGTAAAACTTATTTTTGCATTAGCCATGTGTAATAAGAACTTAAGACATTTGTCAACAGTGTGCAAAAAACCCACCCTTTCACACAAGTGAAACTGCTAGAAGAATAAGATTAAGAATTCAGGATTGTGAAGCTAATTCTAAAGAATTCAATCTCAAACAACAAAACCAAACCAAACCAAATATTACTAACCTCAGTTTTTAGCTCCTGGGGTTTTTTCAGATCTAGGTCTTGGACTGTTTCTTTTATTTCCTCATCAGGTTTTTCACACAGGTCTTCAGTTTCAGCAGTAATTTCTTTGAAAGAGAGAGAATATATTATTCCTCCAAATACTCAAGTTAATATTCAGTCTGAATTTTCTCTATTTAGTGATAATTATTAAGTACCCAATAACAATAATATGAAGACTTCTACTTAGTCAGGGAATAGATATAAGGTGAATGTCAACTAGTCAACTACTAAGTGTTCTTCACGTAGCATAGATATACTGAAGAACCTACCTAGCTATAAATGAAACTAGCAATGAAGCATACATATATGATCATATCAGGTATCTGTGAATGTGTCCACTGCTAAACATGTGAATCTGAGTTGATTCCAATCCTGTAACTGTAGAGCTAGGTAGATGGCACAATGCATAGAGTGCTGGGGACTGGAGTCAGGAAGACCTGACTTTTTTGGTCTCAAACATTTACTAGCTGTATGACCTTGGTCAAGTCACTTAACCACAGTTTCTTCAATTGTAAAAGAGTGATAATAAAAGCAGTATCTCATAAGGTTGTTGTAAAGATTAAAAGAGATAATAGCATAGTGTCTAGTATATAGTAGGTACTGTAAGAATGGTTATTCATTCCCATTTTCCCCTTCTTCTCAGCCGGGTTGCTGGAGAGTCAGGCCCGCTGTATAAAATAAGCCAGGTCCACTGTCACTCTGTCCTCTCCAGCCACCTCTTCTGTAGCCCCTTTGCAATTGCCTTGTCACCTATATCAGAGAGAGGAAGGAACTTCTGCCCTGGGGGCCTTCCTTCCATGAGTTAGTGGTGACTACCTCTCTTGGATCATCATTTCAAGAAATTCCAGCTTCTCCTGCCACCTTCTTCACACCCTACTCAACACAACTGCATACTTTGTCCTTTCCTCATTGTTCCATTAGATCATGAGTCATGATCAAATTAAAATTTCTTCCAGTGGTTCTGGATAGGGTGTGTCATTCACCATCCTAACAACTTTCAGTACTAAAGAACTTCTCCCAAATCTGGGGACCACCTCTCTTCCTTACGAGTGTTATCTCTCTTATTAAAATGTAAGCTATACCCTTAAGACTGTAAGCTCCAGAACATGGTGGATAAAAGTCAGGGACTCACCTGAGCTGCCCAAATTCCCCTCCAAACAACTTTAAATAATTCCTCAAAATAAAGTCTGGAGCAGTAAAGCCCACAAAAGGACAGGGTGAAACAATTTTCCAGTCCAACACAACTTAGAAATTTAGCAGGAAAGGTCTGTCACCCCAGAGTGAGAATGGAGCTCAGTCCAGTGCTGATAGCAAGAGCACAAACCACATCACAACAACATCAGCAGGCCTTGGAGGCAGCCAAATAAGATTGCAAATGGTAAAGGGGTCTAACAACTGGTCAAAAGGAGATTTTAGGGATCTCTTTGCTGGCACTGGGGGCAGAGCTCTGTGGCATGACCCATACTCAGATCTGGGTTGTGGTCCTGGTTTACAGTACCAGGGCAAGAAGCTGCACCACTAGCACATTAGAACTTGTGGCCACAAGGGAGCAGGGACCTTAGTCACTGTTCCAAGGAAGAAAAGAGTTCTTGTGGTCACTCATAGACCAAAGAAAAGTCAGCAGAGTAGTAAACACAGCTCTCCATAAGCCATAATACCTCAGGAGAACCCAAAGCTTACAAACGCCCAGAACTGGCTCTGTAAACAGCTGCACAAAAAACCCAAAGCTTGGGATAGTGCCCCCTCTACCCTAGGAACATAGATCAACTTTCATATAAGGCTCAAAGTCAAGAAATAGGCTGGAAAGATGAACAAATACACAAAAAAAGATCCTGACCATGGAAAGTTACTATAGTGACAGGGATGATCAAAACATAAACTCAAAAAAGTTATTGAAGAAAATGGTTGGTTCTTGTCCTTCCTTATTGAAGATGACCAAAACGACATTATTTTGGAGTCAAGGAACAATGTGTCTGACTGTGACTGATCAGACCAATACGAGTTCAGAAGGCTCTATCACAGGTCAGGCACAGATAATCCACATGAACATTTGGAATGTGTTGAGCTACTGCTTTGTTCATAGAACATAACACCTGGACAGTATATTTCCCTGATATCCTTAGAGGCCAAATAGGCATTGAAAGAATTCGTCAATCACCTTGGAAAGAAATCCCCAAATAAAAACTCCAAGGAACATTACAGGGAGACACAATCAGAATTACACAGAACTTGATAGCTGCAATTATAAAGAAGAAGGTCATGGAATATGAATTCTAGAAGGCAAAGGAGCTCAATAGTGCCCTATTTCAGCTCACCCTCACAGCTGTTGTAAAAAATTGTTCTCATCTGCTCATTCCACCAGGGGAATTATTCATATGCTTGGACTAGACACCCCCCTGATTTAGCAGATGGTTTGAGACCCCTCAGTTACCCTCAGTCTGGTTTAGTTTGATTGGCCAAATGGTTTACCAGAGTGTGAGTACTGGTCATGCTGTTGCTTCTTGGAGCCACAGGTAAGAGGTGGGTGAATCAGGTGGACACCAATGGTGGGAAGAAGCCCTGAAAAGGGCTCACAAGCTCTCACACCCGTGGTAACAGTTACCAGTGGTAACACACCTTAAATAACACCATAAAAAACAGAATAGGCAAAATGTTTAAAAAAAAAAAGGCACCAAAATTCACCGAAGAAAAGAACTTCTTAAAATGCAGAATTGGCCAACTAGAAAAGGAGGCTTAATGAAGAAAATTATTCTTTAAAAATTAGAATTGGATGAGTGGAGACACTGATGACTCCACGAAATGTAAAAAAGTAACAAAATCAAAAGAATGAAAAAATAGAAGCAAACTGAACCATCTCAGTAGAAAAACAACTCACTTGGAAAAACAGATTCAGGTGAGGTAACTTAAGGTTTACTGGATTGCCTGCAAATTATGATGAAAAGAAGAACCCAAACATCATCTTTTAAGAAATTATCAAGGAAAACTGCCTTGATATTCTAGAACTAGAGGGTAAAATAGAAATTTTAAAAAGCCACCTATCACTTCCTGAAAGAGATCTTCAAACGAAAGCTCCCAGGAATATGATAGCCAAATTTCAGAGATCCTAAGTCAAGGAGAAAACATTGCAAACAGCCAGAAAGAAACAAATCAAAAATCATGAAGACAGCAGTCAAGATTTAGCATTAAAGGAATGAAGGGCTTCAAATATGATATTCTGGAGGGCAAAGGAAGTAGGATTACAACCAAGAATCACCTACCCAGCAAAACTGGATATAATAAAAGCATGTATACCCTTTGACCCAGCTACCCCTATTAGATCTGTATCCCAAAGAGACATAAACAAAAAGGAAAAGGATCCTTATGTATAAAAATATTCATAGCAGATCTTTTAGTGGTGGCAAATAACTGGTAATTGGAGGAATGCTCATCGATTGGAGAATGGCTGAACAAATGGCATATGATTGGAACAGAATTTTATTGTGCTATTTTAAGAAATGATGAGCAGGATGCTCTCTGAAAAACTTAGAAAGACTTACATGAACTGATACAAAGGGAAGCAAGCAGAACCAGAAAAGTGTATAGAAACAGCAATACTGTATAATCATCATCTGTGAATGATTTAGCTAATCTTAGCAAGTCAATGATCTGAGATAATTCAGAAGGACTTAAGATGAAAATGCTATCCATTTCCAGAGAAAGAACAGATGGAGTCTAAATTCAGGCTAAAGCATAATTTTTTAAACTTTGTTTTTCTTGGGGTTTTTTTTTTGGTGTTTTCTTACACATTACTAATATAGAAATATGTTTTGCATGGCTGCACATGTAGAATGTATCAAATTACTTGCCTTCATGTAATTGGGGCAAAAAAAAAAAATAATTAAAAAAAGAAGAAAATAAGTTCCAGTTCCAGTCCATAGAGTACAGACCATCGTACTTTTGTATTGTATCCTCAGTGCTTAGCATAGGTCTTAGCACATAATAGACATTATTATGAATTAATTATTCACCAAAGCCACACACATCTCCGTTCAGCTTAAGTGTTAATTATTCTTTGTGCAGAGGGAAGAAGAACTATCTTCAACTGCACACAATTGCCTTAAAATGAAACAAATAAAATTTCCTTTATTTTAGATTTATTTTCTGTAAAATGGTCCCTTCCCCAAAGGAGCAAGACCACAGTTGTAGCTTAATGATATACATAAAGAAGGTTATTGTGCCAAATATTATTTCAATATTCTTTATAATTAGTTTATACCAGAACATCAGATGTTCAAATGCAGTATCTTTTGCTCTGCCAAAGCTGGCCTTAAGAGGGTAGGGTGAGCTTTACATCTAGTATCTTTGTCTTAGTTGTTGGAAATCAAAATGTTATGCTAATGTTTTAGCTAACATTTTCATTCAGGTTTTAATCTTGGGCTACAGTTTTCTGTGTTCTGTCCTCTCCAGTATTCCTCTACTATCCTGACTTAAAGCTTTCTCAAGCCTTGGAATTGACACATTGGAAGTACCCTTTGCCACTGTGGCTTTTGCCTCTGATTAGACATCTCGCCCCAGAGCCTTCATTAAAGGGGGGCAACCTAGGGGTAGCCGTGTCTCATTCTTCTACAGGCAGCCTTTTAGACTACTTCTACTATGGTTTTCTCCCCTTCTCCAATTGGGTAACTTTGTTCTCCTCCCCACCTTTAATCTTCCTTTTATTAAATGTGCTATCTTCTTCCATTAGGATGTAAACTTCTTGAGGACAAGGATTGTTTTTCTTTCTACTTGTATTCTCAGTCGCAATGTACATGGCACATAAATAAATGCTTAGTAAGTACTAGCTGACCAACTAGTTGTACTGTGTAGTTTTCATGACCAATTCAAACACATTGTGGTTTCTCCTCTGTAAAATGAGTAACTGGACCAGACCAGACCAGATTAGATGACCTCTAAGGTCCCTATGAACCTATTCTGTACCCTGAACTTTGTCACCTTAAGTTCAGTGGAGCGGTTAAACTATAATGTTTTGAAGAGAAGTCAATGCTAAGGCATTTCACTTTAGGATGGATAACAGCTATATTAACAGGTAGCACATTACCTTGAAAGCTTGGCCGACTTTGGGGATCATCCTGCCAGCATTTCTGCATGAGTCTAATCAAGTTACTACAGGCATGAGGTCTAGATTTGGAAATCGGGGGTAGCTCCAGGCGATGACCTTTTACTACTTTTACCATAATATGCAGAATATTCTTCTCATCTGAAAAGTAAAAGCAAACAAGTTACAGCAGATCTAATTAAATGAAAGGAGAATTTTTTATCTCTGGGAAAAAAAAGATAAGTATGGGAAAAAGTACAGAGAACTGTCAAATTTAGATTACTGAGCTGTTAACAGAACTGTCATGAAAATAAAATTTTCCCACACTGTTGCATATATCTTTGCTTAGCCCGTTTTTGTGATGTTTTGTTCCTCAAAAATTCTCTTCTCTCTCCACCGTGCAGATCCTCACTTAACCTTCTTTTAGATGCCTTTTCCAGTCCTCCTTAATCTTAGTGCCTTCTAATTTACCCTATGTGTATCTTGCTTGTGCAATTACTTGTATGCTGTCTATTCCATTAGACTGGAGTCCTTGAGAGCAGGGATTTTTGTTTTGTCTTTCTTTTTATCCCAACACTTAGCAGGCATTTAACCAATTGTTGATTTAACCATCCAAAGATGGACTCTGGGAATTGGGACAAAAAACTATTTGTTAACCAGTAGTAAAGCAGTTGGTGATGACTCCTTGTGAATTTACCTACACTCGCTCTACAGTGATAGTCACAATTGGTTACTAGGACAATACTTGAAGCCTTTGCTCTTTTAAAAAAATCCAAGTTTATGTCCATACCACAATGAAGACTGGAAGTGATATTATATGCAATTCAACTCAAAATCCCCCTCTTTCATTACACTCTCCGCTAATGTGGTAGATCACCAGCTTGCCAAGGCCACACACTATATATATTCCTTTGATCTCATTTCCACTCTTTTTCTCCAACGTATATACAACTTCCATCCTCTCTCTCTCTGTCTCTCCCCTTCTCTCTCTCCCTCTTTCATCTTCAGTCTCCCTGGTTCATTTCCCTAATGCCTGCAAACATGGTCAAGTTTCTACCATTCTTTAAAAAAAAAATCCCTTACTAGATCCTACTGTATTTGCTTGCTACTAACTTATATCTTGACTTCCCCTATTAAACTACTTTTTAACACTCATCTACATTCAGTGTCTCCACTTCTTCTCTTAGTCTTTAAGAAACTCTGGCTTTCAAGCTCATGCTTCAAATGAAAATGCTTTCTCCGACTTTACCAGTGATTTCTTAATTGCTGGCTCAATTTCCATCTTTCTTGACAGCATTTCACACTGTTGACCATGTTTTTCTTTTGCATACTCTTTCCTTTCTGGGTTTTTTATTCTCTTTCTACCTGTCTTCTGTAGTAGATCTTTACCCATGCCATGCCTGTTATAGCAAGTATCCCAAGGATTGGCCCAGGACCCTCTCTTCTGTTTTTTTTTCTTTTCATACCTTCTCCCTTGGGGATCCCATTAGCTCTGATGGGCTCAATTTATCTTCTCTATGCAAAAGATTCCCAGTATTTATGTATCTAACTGAAGTTTTTCTCCTTAATTTCAGTCCTGCATTACCTGAACATTTCAGACTGCTCTATAGACATCTCAAATTTAACATGTCCAAAACAGAATTATGATCAAAGCAGTGATCAATCTTAACTTCAGAAGAGATAGTGAACTAAAGGCTCAGAATGAGACATAGATTTTCTGACATGTCTATGTATTTTGCTTGACTTTTCTTATAAAGGAGAGCTTTTTGATGTGAGGGGGTAGAGTCAGGGAAAAGTGACAGTAATAATGAAAAATAAAACTTTAAAAAAAAAAAGAATACATGGAGAAAGTAATGCAGAACAAGTCTAGAGAGGCAGTTGGAGGCAGACTAAAGAGACTTAAAATGCCAGGCTGCAGGGTTTGTATCTTATTCGGAACCAGTAATGGTTTTGGAGCAAAGAAATATCATGGTAAAACTTACTTTAGGAAGATTATTTTGGCAGCTATGTGGAGAATAGATTGGAGAGCAGAAGGAGTGGGAAAAGATAAGTGAGAAAATTTTTAAAAAAGAATTACATTTAAGAATTTTGTATTTTCAATTAATAGGGTAATGGGACATGTAAAAATATAGAAAGATTTTTCCTTCCTTCCTTTCCATGTCACTAGTTAGCTGAGCAGATAATCAACACCTATCTTGTTCAGAAATTTTTAATCGTGGATCCTTTTGGCAGTCAGTGAAGCTTATTGGGACCCCTTCTTAGAATGTTTGCTACAGTCACAATGGAAAGAAATGCTAAATTTCAGTTTCAGTCTAGTGAAAATAAAATTGTCATTTTTGTTCCATCCAAGTTTATGGACTCCATGAATCTATTCATAGATTTCATGTTAAGTTCTCCTGATCTAGCCAGTTTTAACTATTACATAGTCAGTAACTAATGCCAATTAGGGACAAAGGACACAAATGCAGGAAATCCTAGGACAAAGACTTTTTCTTCTTTATCAAATCAGCAAGAGAAAGAAGTCCTAAGTAGTAATCTGAGGATGAAAAAGTATTATTCCCCTGGATGCCATGAGATTCTGACTGCTGCTAAGCATCTCTCTCAAATGTCAGCTGTAAAAGAAGCCAGAGAACCTGTGTATGAATTTCTGTCTGCTATTTTCTACACGTATGACCATCAAGAAGTCATTTTACCTCTCTCTGCCCAATCCCTCAACTATAAAATATACTGGCAGATAAGCAAAATTCTAGAATTTACAAGTAAATTTCTGAGGAGGGAGCACTAGAAGGGACAACCTTCAAGTTGGGGTAAGGGTATCCCTAATGTGCTTCTAGTTTTGATGTCTTTGTGACTAGAATTATAATTAACACAAAGAAGCAAACTTTGACATGGTAGTATATTATTTAAAACCTAAGGGGAGTCTTTCTTTGAAAAAGTCATAAAAGTACATGATTGCAGATGTGGATTATTTGATCAGTTTAAAAGCTTTGGGAGTATTCTCTTAGTAGTACTTCATTCAGTTTCATACAGAATTATGTGTAATTTCAACCTTTAAAAGCATATTTCACTATTTTACTGATTATTAAAATCTCCAAGTTCCAACAGTTGAGATGTCTACTAAATTACACCTCTAGGGAGCACAAAAACATGAAGCATTTCCAACTGAATTGCCTGATAAAGTCTCAGCTTTCTGCTGTGGTATCTTCACAGTAATCCAACACAAAGGTCTTTTATTCTTGACATTTACACTCACGTACTTGGAACTTAAGCTGTCATCTATACAAGACATAAAAAGATTGCATTCTGCCATCTAAAACCATGTGACTATATTGACTGTAGACTAAAACAAGAGGGATTGAGAAAGGATGACTGATGATTAGTGATAGAAAGACGATTGATTTTTTTTCTTGTTTAAACAAAAGCATTAGAAGCCATGTCCTTTCTATTTATAGTAATAATTGCCAAGAAGATCTATAAGTTGTAATACTCAGAAAGACTTTTTTTCTCCCTTATTTATTTTTAATACTGATTCCTAGGATGCTAGTTAACTAAGAAAGAGGATATTAAATCCATAAGCTGCAGAATGATCGATCCATATTTCTTCCCCAAGTAGTAAATAGGATTTGTGCTTTACCAAATAATTTCTTATATAGAAATGAAAAATTCTGCAAAATGGGGAAAAAAAGTTAAGTTTCTTTCTCTAGCATATTCGAAATTCTCAAGATTTTTATAATCAATTCCTGGACTTGTAGGTGAGTCCGAGGCCCGAGAAAAGACAAAGTAGATATAAATTAACCTGTCTTCCATTTTCATCACCCCTTTCAAGGAACTTGCGTAGCACAAGGTATTCATGGATACTTTGTATTATTTATCATTAATAATGAAGGAAGCATACTAATTTGGAAAACAGCTTTAAAATGTCCAAGTACATGATACACTAAACCCAAACATAAAGAGAAAATTTCACTTACCTGCAAAGGGCTTTTTCTGTGTGAGTACTCCCCAGATAACAATGGCAAAACTGAAAAAGAAAAATATGGTTGTGAGCTGCCTACTACATTAGCTTAATCTTTGTGGAATATGCTCAGTAACTGTCACATGGGGAAAACATGTTCTGAAAGAATAAATCTAGAATCTGAAAAAAAGGGAGCTTTGTCCATAAGAATTTTAATTGAATAAAGTTAACTTTGAATGCATTTAATTTACAATCAACTTTTTTATAAAATTAATACAAGTTATTTAAATCAAAGACTCGCCAAATGTGCATTAAAGGGAACCAAAAATCTAAGTAGCATGGATTGAGGTGATAATGAATACAGAAGTAAGGTTCAGAATTCTAGAAAGTATCTCACTGGAACTTGAGAAAACTTTCAAAGAGTATTTAGGATGTAGGAATTTGAAATTTGTAAGCTCAAAAATTAAATCACAAAATTTTGAAATAATAGAGAAAATCTTTTCCCAAATTCTGAAAACTATAACTAGTTCCAGAAGTCTAATTCATCAACAGAAGTATAACTAAAAAATATAGCTAAGAACACATACACACACATATACACATACACTCACAATAACAATTTCAAACCTGCCAACCAAGTTCTAAGAATCAATAGTTCTTAAAAAGTTTCCACAATGATGGGTGGAAAAGTAAAAAGTCAAAGTCAATTAGTCCTTTGCTAAGGAACAAAGTATCCATGAAATACTTAGGTCTTTCTCTTTTTATCTTTCTTTTTCTAAGAGAAATACAAGGTAATTAAGATCATCAAGCTCTGAGAAGAGAAAAAGGACAGATAACAGCTATAAAATTCCACTGACTTAGTACACGTACGTACACACACACACACACACACACACACACACACACACACACACACTCCCACATCTATTTATTTAAACTATCTGTACAAGGTATTATTAGGTATCAAGAATTCTTCACATAATACTAGACAGAAGGAATGCATTTTGGAAATATAGACATATGCATGAACACATAAAGCAATTAATTTCTACAAACACTCAACAAATAAAACCTGCAGCTTGCAAAAATGCCAGACCAAAAAAATGCCATAACTTGTCAGCCCAGCAACACAAGTGACTAATTGACACTTCCACAAACCGTTGAATATTTTTTTACCAGCAGCTGAGAAGCATTTAAAATGGAAAAAAAAAATTCAAAACCAGTCACAATTTTTAAAAAGCCTCGACAAAAGTTAGGCTGACATGACTTTTTGAGGTCCATGAAGCAAATACATAATTATTTAGCATGAGTAAAGGATCAAGCCTTTGGCTTGGAGGTTCTTCCAGATATTTAGCCCAGAAGAACTTGTTAAGTTCTGGAAGAATTTCTCAACTAGTTATCCTAAACAGATTGCCCCTGCAAAGGAAGTTTTTGCACTAACCTGTACACATCATGTTTGATATCAAAAAATCTGCTCTTCTCTTTTATACGTTCTGGAGGTAAGTAAGCAATTGTACCAAAAAGTCCATCAATGCTGAGATCCTGGGAGTGAGAGAGGCCATTACATTTGGCCAATCCAAAATCTGAAATCTGAAAAGCAAAGAGACAAAAAAGTAAAGTAATTCAACTTCAAATAGAATGTGTTTGAATGCTTAATAAAGTAATGACTTAGAACACTTATATTATGTTAAAGACAAATTACAGAATATCTCCACTTTGTAGTATTCAAGAACATTCAAGTTGGAAGCATCTAAGTTCTGTAAAATAATTATCACTTAAGGCTTAGGATGGTTAAAAAAATTTTTGAAAGGGTACCCTCTATATTTACAGGCTTAATTTATTCCAATTCAAAATACAATCCATTTTCCCCATGGTCAAATGCAGAGAAAAGTTACCATATAAATATAAAACAGCAAACAGCAAACAGCAAATAAAACATATAAATATAAAACAGCAAATTATTTTTTTCCATGAAGCCACATTTCTGCCGTTTTGCCTGACAAAATGGAAAATGAGCAATGAAACTATGATGGCTTTCCCACTCCCCAAATTAAAGGGATGATGTGAGAAACTGACAGCATAAAATACTGTGAACCTGATTATGCAATATGGCCTATTTAAACAAGAACCACCAAGTAGAAGCAGGCTTTTTGTGTGGAAACAAGTTTTCAACTGCCTTTTAAAATACACCAAAAACAAGAGCTACATCTGCCTCTTATAGCCCTATTAATCCATATAACTTGTCTTAAGATCTCTCCCTATTCTCCAGGGGCTACACGCTGCAGAGGATAGGTCATATAGAACTCCTTGATAGATATAAGCACAGAAATAAGGTTGCCGTATATACATAAACATATGTTTATGTAACAGGATTTTAGGGCCAAGCATTTTCATGTTTGGTACTCACACCACAGCCAACTACTTAATTCACTTATTCCCATCATCCTGAGGACATGTATTTAGATATTTCCTTATTATTTACTCATGGAATATCTCATTAATCTCATTAATTTACTCATGGAATATCTCATTAATCAAATAGTTCTGAATGAACCCCTCCCACCCATTTATTAAATATTACTTATTTAAATATAAAAATCTCTAGTCTGTTAAAGTAGCACTAGTGCTACTGGTCAAACAATAGAACAGCCAGAACCATCTCTAACCATCACTGCTACTCTTGACGTCTCATTTCTAAAATATAGTTCCAACATTCAACTTTCTCAGAATACCAGCCAAAGTTTTAAGAATTTTCTTTATGCTTCTTTGCAAGATTCAAATTAAATACAGTCCTCTCAGGAAGTAGGTTTGCTTTCCCAGCTTTCTCTCCCTAACTCAGCCTCTGTCTTCAAGCATGACAGGAAAGTCTTTCCAAAATTTGAGTTTGATAAGAATCTCAAGATTCCAAATAGAGGTCTGGCCCTGGAATCAGGAATATCCTAGTTCAAGACCCATCTCCGACACATACTAGCTTGTTATATGTATATACATGTGACATGCTGTGAAACTCTGTTTATCTGCTCCTTCCACTGTTATCTCTGGAATACACATTCACTAAGTAACACACTAGCTTTCATCTCAAATCCTTTCCTTCCCACTTTCATCTCCCGGCTTTCTTCTGATACAGGCTCCCTTTTCCAGCACTGGTGGCACTTTCAACCATTCCCCTTGGCTCACTGGTCCAGGTTGGGGAGTTGCTCTCCAATGCCATCTTCCAGCTCCACCTTGACCTCCATCATTCATTAACCTCTCCTTTGATGTTCACGCAATCCATATTTAGCACACAATCAAAACTCTGTTAACTATTATATACTAACTGAATGAGTTCAGTAACTTGGCTCACAGTTTTTCTCTTCACCTCAGCTCCTGCCCTAATACTAGAGAAATTAAAACATATTTTGATGCTTTCCCAAGCACCCTAATTTCTAAATGCCTCAACCTGTTCATTTCCCATCATTTAGATTTCCACCACAGCATAGCTACACAGAGACAATTTTATTCTTGATCTTACCAAGTAATCTACAATTTCTATGATTATGAACTCTGAAATTCCTTTACTTTATCAAAAACCATAGTTATTTAATTCTCCCTCTGCCTTTCAATGCTAAACTCAGCTCTTTGTCCTTACCTCAACCACCAATCCCTCCACTCTGTTCTTCCCCAGGTCTGCCTCCCCATACAATGACTATACTGTCTTTCTTTCCCATCTTGAACCCTTAGTGAATGAGTTTAACTCTGCCCTCTCCTCTTCTTTGGAATCCCTTGCCACTTATCTAATCAAAGACCTCGCCCTGCCAAGCCCGTGGATTATTTTACTCACATGCTGCTGAAGCGACCTAGAGAAAGTCATTGTAACTGTGCTGACTGGGTATACCTACACGTTTATGTTATGTAATATCAAATTGGGCACTCACTATGATAAGGCAATTCTTTTACAATTCCCTAATTGATTCATTATCCCACTTGGGGGCTTTTCCAAACCTTTTCCTTGCAACCCCAAACTATGTTTTTTGTTCTTACCTCATTATCCAAATCTCAAGTTTTTCCCCAGGCTACCACCATTGCACTAGTTACACTTCCCTACCTTCTCCATTGTGACCCCTTAATGAACTAGTTCAATTCTACCTTGTCTTATTCTCTGAAGACCTCTGTCATTTTCTCCAATCAAAAAGCTTGCCCTGCCAAGCCCTAGCCCAGAGGTAGGGAACTAGGTCCTTGGGTCCAAGTTTTACACAACAAATCCTTTTACTAAGTGCATTTGTTCCATGAAGTTTGGATTCAGTCAAAGCCATACTTGAGGACCTAGAAGGCCACAGGTCCCCCACCTCTGCCCTAGCTTTTGACTACTTCCACTTTCCATTGCCTTCACTCTTTGCTGAATTAAACTGGAGAAAGATCAGAATAGAAAATACCAGAATATTGACTAGGTCCACTATCCATTTGGGGCAGCTAGCTGGTTCATCAGATAGAGCATTGAGCCTTGAGTCAGAAAGACAAGGATGACCACATATAATTACTTTGTGACCATGGGCAAGTCACTTAATCCCTGCCTGCATAAAATTGGACTACAGTATCTTTGCAAAGAAAACTCCATGGACAGTTGGTCATGAAGAACTGGACATGACTTATTGTCATCTAAAAAACTGGTACAAGTAGTGATGGAAATCTCTAATGAATGATCCTAACATTTTTGGTCACATATCTCTTTCTGCAGCCAAGGTTTTTAAAAGAAAAAGATATCAAATGCCTGACACTGCCTCCCTTTTAATTGCTATCTTTTGAAAAGCACCAGTATGTGTTTGGATTGATTTCTCCTTTGAGGGGAAATAATGGCCAGAAGTTTCAGTTCTAATGGTATAATTAAAACAAATCAAATGTGTTAATAAAAATTATATAAAAAAAAGAATTGGACATAACTGAGCAACTGAACAACTACCCTTTTATATTTTGTCATCTCAAATGGGTCCTCACTGTTGCAAGACTCTCCTGACTGATTCACTATTTCATTCACTACAAGATCTTTTCCAAGTCTTTTCCTTACTTCTCATACTTTCCATTATTCCCCTTCCTCTCAGCAACAGAGGTGGTACCTCATAATTCACTGAAAAAAAAACACTGAGGTTATTCACCAAGCACTTCCACTTTTCTCTCCTCCTAACCTCACATCACTCAGATTCCTTTCTCTGCTAACTCTGCCTATACCTGTCTCCTATGAAGAGATAGTTCTTTTCCTTGCCAGTGCTAACCATCTTATATGCACAAGTGAACTCATTTAATCCAATTCTTTTCCAACTGACTGCCCCATGTATCACCTCCATTATCTCGCTTATCTTAACTTTCTCCTTGTTTACAGGCTGTTTCAAGCATGCCTATGTGTCACTCTCATCCTCAAAAAACCCTCACTTGATCCATTCATTTCTCACTAGCCAACCATCCTCACTAGATACCATACTGCATCTTTGGACCATTTTGTCACTATACTTCTTGAGATAGCATTCTATAATCAGTGCTTCCTTTCGACCTTACCTTGGTAAATGGTGTAAGATGCTGTTCTATGCCCAGTTTCTGCCACACTGCTTTCCAATTTTCCCAACAATTTTTCTTTACCAGATTGTGAATTCTTATCCCCAAATCTTAAATCTTTAAACTTGTCAAATACCAGGTTGTTATATTTATTTGCTCCTGTAAATTGTACATCTACTACATTCCATTGATCTACCTTTTTATTTCTTAAGTATTTCCAAATTATTTTGATAATTACTATCTTATTGTATGACAATTATCTGGTACTGCAAAACATCCTTCCTTTACATTTTTTTATTAGTTCCTTTAATATCCTTGACTTTTTGTTCTTCCAAATGAAAATTTTTATTATTTCTAATTAATTAAAATAACTTTTTGGTAATTTCAGTTGTTTTTCAATTGTGTCTCTTTGTGAATCCATTGGGGTTTTCTTGGCAAAGATCATCCAAGTAGTTTGCCATTACCTTCTCTCCAGCTTATTTTATAGGTGAGGAAACTGAGGCAAACAGGGTTAAGTGATCCAGGATTACAAGGGAGCAAATGTGTGAGACTAGATTTGAACTCCGGTGCTCTAAATTCCCACAATAATTCCATAAGACAACAATAAATATTAAAACAAGGTCAAAAGACTGAAAAAAATTAAAAGAAATGTGAAGTAACAGTAGAAACAACTGACTTCAAAAGCTAATAAGTGAGACAAAATTTAAGAATCATTGTATTACCCGAAAGGTATGACCAAATAATACATAGACATCATATTCAAGAAATCATAAAAGAAAACTACACAGATATCACTCTGTATTTTGTTCTCTTAAAACAGGACAAAATAGAAATTGAATCTACCAGTCATCCCCTGAAAACAACCCCAAAATAAATACACAAAGGAATTATTATGGTCAAAACCCAGAGCTTCTAGATTAAAAAGAAAATACTTTAAGAAGCTAGGAGGAAAGAATTCCAATAGGGAGGAGTCACAGTCAGGATCAACCAAGAGTTAGCAGTCACCTCATAGAAGACAATACAGCAGGAACTAGGATATTCGAGAAGGCCACAGATCTAAACTTAGAATCAAGAATATTTACCTACCAAAACTAACTATAAAGCTGTATAAAGCAAAAATGGACCTTTAATGAAATGAGAGACTTCTAAGTGTTCCTGATGTAAAGACCTCAGAGTAGCAGAAAATTTCGCAAACACAGAAGTCAAGAGAAATATAAAAAGATAAACATGAGTATGCAATCAAAAAAGACTAAATAAGGTTAAATTGTTTACATTTCTACATTGAGATGATATGTATAGCCCCTCAGGACGCTATCATTGCTTCACTATCCTATTAAGGCTCTTCCCTTGACAAAACTCAACTCTACGTTGCTTCCATTTGTCTTCCTTGCAGTTAAATATGGTTGAAGGAAGTCTTATGGCCATAGAAATAGGTCCAGTATAAATTTATGTTCCTGAGGATAGAATGGATTAGAAACCAAAATAATGTTGTTTATAAGAAACAGAAAAAAGAAAACCCAACACAGAATCAAAATAAGGAGGCTGAAGTAAACTGTGCCTCTAAAAAAATAAAAAAGGTAAGGGTAGCTAGCAAACACAATCTCACACAAAGTAACAGCAAAAATGGACCAAAATGAAATTGATAGATAAGGAAATGAAATTTTGCTATAAGGTAGCATAGACAATGAATTAAAATCATAACTAAACATACATGCACCAGATGGCATGAAAAGTCATTTTGTTAAAGGAAAAGTTAAATGAATTATAAGGAGAAATGGAAAATAAAGCTATAATAGTGAAGGATTTCAATTTACCTGTCAGATCAAAATGAATCTAATAAAATAATAAGCAAAAAAGAAATGAAGGGCCTGATAAAATTTTAGGAAAAATAGATATGATGAGCCTCTGGGGGACAATGAATGGGAATAGAAAGAAATATACTTGCTTTGCAGCCATGTATGACATAATCACAAAAACTGATCACACATACAAACTTTACAAACACAGAAAAGCAAAAATATTCAATATATTTTTACTGACCATAATAACATAAAAAAGGAATTTGAAACAAATATATAAAAGTGTAAAATAACTTAATCCTAAAGAATGGGTAGGTAAAAGAAAAAAATAAAAACCATCTAGAATCTCATTAAAAATTCAGACAAAAGTGAAACTGCATTTAAATATTTGGAGACAGGGACAAAGAAGTACTTAATGGAATTCTTAAAAATTAAATTATTTTATTTGTTTTCAGTGTTCTACAATCACTTCCATATATCTGAGATTTTTTCCCTCCCTCCCCCTCCTTTCTCACTACCTCCCTGAGACAGCATACAATTGTATATAGGTTCTACACATATATTCCTATTAAATACATTTTCACCTCAGTCATGCTGCATAGATGAATTAAAATGAATGGGAGAAATCATAAAACAAAACAAAAAACATAATTCAAAAGAAAAAGGTGTACTTCATTCTGAAATCAAATTCCATAGTTCTTTCTCTGGATGTGGAAGGCATTTCGCCTCAAGAGTCCATTGGGAACTTTTTAAGTCCTTGCATTGCAATGAAGCAATAAGTCTACCAGAAAAATTCCTCACACACTGTGGCTGTTGCTGTGTACAAAGTTCTCCTGGTTCTGCTCCTTTCACTCAGCATCAGTTCATCCTTAAACTGCCTTTTTTTATTGCTAAAAGCATTTACAAATAAAAAAAATGTTCATTAAGGGAAAGGGTCCCGCATGTACAGAAATATTTATAGCAGCTCTCTTTGTGGTGGCCAAAAACTGGAAATCAAGGGGATGCCCATCAACTGGGGAATGACTGAGTAAGTTGTAGTATATGAATGTAATGGAATACTGTTGTGCTATAAGAAATGATGAACAGGAAGACTTCAGAGAGGCTTGGAAAGAGTTATATGAACTGATACAGAGTAAAGTGAGCAGAACCAGCCAGGAGAACATTATATGCAGTAACAGCCAGAGTGTGCAAGGACTATTTTTGATAGACTTAGCCTTCACAACAATGCAAAGACCTAAAACATTTTCAGAGGACTCATGATGCAAAATGCTATCCACATCTAGAGAAAAGAACTATGGAATGTAGAATGAAGCAAACTATTTTCTCTTTTGGTATGTTTTGTTTTTCTTATGGTTTCTCCCATTCATTTTAATTCTTCTATGCAACATGTTGTGAAAATGTGTTTAAAAGGAATGCATGTGTAGAATCCACACAAGATTGGATGTTGTCTTGGAGAGAGAGGAAGGAACAAGGGGAAGCAAATTGGGAACTTATGAAGAGTGATTGTTGAAAACTGAAAACAAATACATTAATAAACTTGGAAAACAAAAGTAATGATGAACATGCAGACCACAGAAAAACCTGGAAAGACTTATAATAAACGATGCTGAGTGAAGTAAGCAAAACCAGGAAAACACTGCACACAGGAACAGTGTGATGACTGACTTTGATAGACTTAGCTCTTCTCAGTAATGCAAGAACCTAAAACAACATTCATTCTTATAAAAAATACTAGAAAGTGTAGGAATAAATGGCGCTTTCCATAAATTGATAAGTAGCATCTAAATAAAACTGAGAATCTCCATTATGTGTAATGGGGATAAGCTGAAGTCTTTAACAATGAGCTCAGAAATAATCCATGACTACCAGTGCTATCCAACATTGTGCTAGAAATGCTGACTACAGCAACAAGACAAGAAAAAGAAATTAAAAGAATAAACCCCTGAAAAGAAACAAAATTATCACTTTGTGCAGATGATGACAGTTTACTGAGAAAACCTTAGAAATCAGCTTAAAAATTGAAACAATTAACAATTTCAGCCAAGTTGTAAAACATAAAATAAATCCATACAAACACTCAATATTTCTGTGTATTACCAAAGAATGAGATAAGAAATTCCATTTGAAATAACTACAGCCATTGTAAAATACTTGGGAGCCTACCTGCCAAGACACACACAAGAAGGAACTCTATGAACAATTACTAAATTCTCTTTATACAAATAGATTTAAATAATTATTGCTTATGGCCAAGCCAAGCTAAAATAAGTGAAAATGATAATACTACCCAAATTAACTTACTTATCCAATACCATATCAATCAAACTACTAAAGAACCTTATAGAGTTGGAAAAGATAATAACAAAACTCATCTGGAAGAGCAAATGGTCAAGCATATCAAGAGAATTATTGGGGAAAAAAGTAGAAAAAAGGATCTAGCATCACTAGATCTCAACAACACTGCAATCATCACAAGTTGGTGCTATGTAAAAAATGGAGAGGAGCAGATATATACAAGAGCATAATACACGGAAGCAAATGAGCACATTAACTGAGTGTTTAATAAACACAAAGATCCCAGGTAATGAGAAAAGAATTCACTATAGATCAAAAACTGTTGAGAAAACTGGAGAGTAGTCTGGCAGAAAATAGGTTATAGCCCAGTACCTCACATTGCACACTAAGACAGTCTCCAAATAGGTGTATGATTTAGACATAAAGGGTGATATCATGAACTTTAGAGGAGAATAGATCTAATGTCAGATCTATGGCTAGATAAAGAGTTCATGACCAAACAAGCGAGATAATTTTTTTTGGTTACATAATTTCATTTTTACACAACTCAAATGTAAATTGGACAGCCATTCTCCAATTGATAAATGGTCAAAAGATGTAAATAGGCATTTTTCAGAGGAAAAAAATCCAAGGTACCAATAACCATATTAGAAAAATACTTTGTCATTAATAATTAGTGAAATGAAGATTTAAATAACCCTGAGGTACTAAAAACTCACATCCATTCAAGTTGGCAAAGGTGACAGAAAAAGGAAAATAAAAAAATGCTGGTGGTATTATGGAAAAATACATGCTAATGTACTGTGGTAGAGGTGTGAATGGTTTAGCCATTTTGGAAAGCATTTGGAACCATATCCTCAAAGCTATGAAGGTGCATATCCTTTGATCAACAGACCACTACTGGTTCTATACCCTAAAGAGATCAAAGAAAGAGGAAAAGGACCCATACATACAAAAATATTTCTAGCATCTCTTTTTGTGGTGGTGAAGAATTGGAAACTGAGGGGATGCCCATCAATTGAGCAATGACTGAACAAGTTATGGTACATGAGTGTGATGTAATTCTATTGTACTTATGAGAAGCGATGACAGAGATGGTGTCAGAAAAGCCTAGAAAGACATATATTAACTGAAACAAAATGAAGTGAGAGGAACCATAAGAACAATTTATACAATAAAAACAATACAGTAAAGACAATTAGCTCTAAAAGACTTGGGAACTCTGAACAATTCAATGACCAACCACAATTCCAGAGGACTCGTGATAAAAAACACTATCTACTTCTAGATAGAGATTGATGGACTCAGTAGAGATTGAAGAATATTTTCTCTTTCCCCTTTTTGGACATGGTTAATGCAGGATTTTTTTTTTACCTGACTATATGTATTTGTAAAGGCATTTTCCTTGCCTTCTCAGTGGGAGAGAATTCAAAACAATACAAAATAGAATTGAATTAAAAAATGAACTTCATACTGTGTGGCTTCTGATTTTATCTTTCAACTAAAACTGTTCTTTCTGAAGTTAACAATAGTGTTTTACCAATCTAATGATACTGAAGTAGTAAATCTGAAAAGGTGGCAGGACTAAATTAAGTCCTGATCAGGAAATCTAAGGAAAAAAACCTCACTTTTTTCCAGCTTAGGTTGGGAAAAGGAGACAGACAGAAATGTCTAAGGACACTGGAGACTGATTCTAGTTCCATGAAAGATTCTAATGTATGAAGAAGCTTTGTACTAGGGCAAGAAGAGGTTTAAACTCCCACAAAGAGCCCTACAAATCATAAACTGGCCACTCAAACTTGCTACTCAGGTTTGGATCACAGAAGTATGGAGGAGTAGGGAGAGGGCAAGGGTGTAAGGATTGTGGTCCAGTGTGAAGATCTATGGATCATGGTCACAGGCTGTGTGTGCTGAGTGAGAAGCAAGTTCAGAAGCAAGGAGTGGTAGGTGGAGAGTGATCCCAGAAGAGGCTCAGGGTCTTGGTTCATATTTCCTCAGACACCCTAACCTCTGAATTCCTCAATTTACTCATTTCCCCTTACCTACTCCTCTATGTGACCATAGCTACATGATTATAGGCTTGATCTTGATCCACAAGTTTTCCAGTACCAGTTCATGAGCTCTGAAATTCTATTGGATCTTCATTTATTGCCATTCCACTTTTCTGTCTTGCAACTTCAATCCCTGTTCTTGGTTCTCACCTCAATCCCTGATCCTTGGTTCCTCAGTCCTTTTCCAGATCTGGCTATACTTTCCTCTTTTCCCATCATGACCATTTGATGAACCAATTCCACTCTACATTGTCTTCTATTCCTTTTGCCCTACCGTACCAGTAAGTGCCCTGACATTCACAGGGGAGCCTGCTATCACAGATTCTTAGATCTGCATTCATAAAAGGAAAGCAACTTTCAAGGGGTTAACAATCTCCTTTAATCAAGCACATATAAATCAAGAATCAACAGACATGGCTTCCAACTGTCTGATCATAGTTGATAGAGAGGGAAGCATCAACATCTGGGTTTTCAAAGCTGGGGTGCTCCTTAGCAATTTCCCAGAGTCTCATCTGGCCAAACAAAACACTTCTAGTCAGTAAGCCCCAAAGTAAAACCTCAACTCAGAGTATTTATACCTTTTTTAGAGTCAGAGGGCATCACAACCCTTGAGAACCAGTGCCTCCTTAACAAAAGACTCGGGCCTTCCCACAAATCTTCCCTAATCAAACTCCCCTTAAAGGGCAGACCCCTTAAGGAGTAGGGACGATCTTTAATCACATTAAAATAATCCACAATACAAATACATACACTGTTTCTAGTTAAAGAAAACTCTTGTTTCTGCACTTTACTCCCAGTAAAGACTCTTCACTGATAAATGCAAAATTCAATCAGAGGCACTTGATTATACTAAAACAAAACCAGCAAAAAATCCTATTTTGCTTACCATTACACCTACCAAATCCCAGTTAAGGATTGCTCCCAAAAGCCACTGTTTGTATGCTTTCAAAAGATCCTGGGATTGTGCAATTCCCCAAAGGGGAACTCCATGTTTTGACTCCAGGCATTTTCCTGGGTGGTCCAACAAGGCTGGAGAGCTCTCCCTTCTTATCTATGCCTCCTGGCTTTCCTTCAAGTCCCCACTTAAAATCTTAGCATTTAAAGGAAGCCTGTCCAAATCCTTCTTAATTCCAGTCCCTTCCCTCTGTTGATTATTTTCTATTTATCTTGTAGATAGCTTATTTGCATATTATCTCCTCCATCAGGCAAGTTGTCTTTTTCTTGGTGCCTTCAGTGCAGCACAGTGTCTTGCACATGGCACATGGTAGACACATGGCACATGGTAGACATAATAAATGCTTATCAATTGACTGACTCATTAACTAGTTCAACTCTACAAGGTCCTCTGCTGAAAGCTCTCACGCCTTTTTCCTGTCAAATATCAGCATTGGCTTACTCCTACCATCCTTTGCTTTCATTTCTGCTCATGTAGCTTTCAAATTAAGCTGAAGAAAACCACAGCAACTCTCCTGATGAGGTCTGTTAACACGTTTGAGATGCAACTTCAATTGGGACCTCACCCTAGCAAGGCAATCCTTTTACATTTCAATAATCAACTCTTTATCCCAACTATCACTATCCCACCATAGCAGCTTTTCTGAATCTCTTCATCCCTCTTCAACCTCCTCTGGCTTCTCCTCCCCCACTCTCTTACTGAGAACCTTGCTTCATATTTCCCTGAAGAAACTAAGACCATTTGGCAAGACCTTCTTCTTCTCCCCCTATAGCCCTCCCTCACTCAAAACTAAGTCAAGTGTAAGTCATGTCATCATTTCTCTGATGGCATGGTCTTCTTCAGCAATGAAGGATGAAAACACAAACACACACACACACACCTCTTCCCCCTTACCTCATCACTAAGATGAATTCCCCAACTTTCCTCCTTCACCTATTTCCTATGAAGAGATGGTCCTTCTTGTCAAGGCCAACCTCTTTACATACACCAGTCATCTCATTCTATCGTGTCTTCTCTAATAGAATGCTCCCTCTATGATATTTGCTCATTAATCTTCAGTCTCTCACTATACTATCTATTTTGCCTACAGTCTACAAAAATGCCCAAATCTCCAGTACCTTCAAAAAACCCCTCCCTGATCTGAGCCATTCATCCCCACTAGTTAGTATTCTATATCTTTCCTCCCTTTTGTTGTTAAACTCCTTCAGAAAGACTATCCACAATTGGTGTCTCCACTTCCTTTCCTCACACTCTTTACAAATTTGACTTCCAACCTCATCATTCATATGAAATTGCTTTCTCTAAAGTTACCAAGGATCTCAGTCAACAAATCTTAATGGCCTTTTTTGGACCTCATCCTTCTGGACGTCTCTGAAGCTTTTGCACTGGTGATCATTCCCTTCTTTTTAATAATCTCTTCTCCACTGGTTTTTGTGACACTGGTCTTTCCTGGTTCTCTTTCTGAGTGTTCTTTCTCTATCCTCTGTATAGGATTTTTATCTATGTTACGTCCAGTTACTATGGATGTCACATACTTACTATGTGCCAGACTGTATTAAGTACTTGGAATACAAATAAAATAAAAGACAAAGAGCTTTCAAAGAGCCACCCCTAGCACTAAGTACAGTGCCTGGCACCAAATAGGTACTTTATAAACATATATTGACTCAGTGATGGACAGACCCACCTTAATTTTATCTGTGCCTTGGCAACTCACTTCACCTTTCTGAATCTCAGTTTCCTCATTTATAAAATGTCAATAACTTCCAGCCTACCTCAGAGTATTATCATGAGGAAAGCACTTTATAAAAGGTAAAATATTTATTATTATAATATTGCTCTATATCACTACCACTTTCTGCTGGCTCCTTTGCCCAAAACAATACATGGTTTGAAAGTTTGGCAAATATCTAGTCTCTGAACCTGGCACTACTGATTCTTAAAAATAAGCCACAGAATAAGATTTCCTGGATTTTTCAAGTTTAAATTAGATCCTTTGAAGTCATCCTGAAACGCTGTATATGAGATTCTCACAACTTACTGATATCAGTGGGAGTGGGGATAACAGATGGAAACTATATCCTTTATATTCTGCCTCAAGGATTTTGGGATTTGGGGTAGGTTTTTTTTTTTTTTTAAAGCCTTTTAATTAATGGATTGGGCTCCTCCTCAAACACTCTTACTGAATGATAGGAAATGGAACTTAGTCATACTACTTAATTCAGCCCTTAGACTTGCTCTTATATTGGGGATGTTGCTAATTGGCCAGTGACACTATTAGCTAAATTGCAAGAACAGACAAGTACATGGTTTGCGGGATTTGTTATTGGTTTGTGCACAAATGGTAAAAGCCAGTTTGACAAGATTTACAATTCATTTCTGGGTCCCTAAAGTTACTTGTTCAACTCTGGCTGACAAAATATTGCTTTCTTAACCTAGAGAGCTGGTATTTCCAGAGTTAAAGCTTCCGATTTAACCCTGTAATGTTTCAAAATAGCTCAAAGGCAGAAAATCATTAGGACAGCAAATAACAGTTTTATACTTTCCATCTATCCATTAAAAAAAAGTTTTAAAATAGAAATAATTCAAGTTTATTCAAAACAAGACATTACCCATTCAGCAGTGACTAAACATGAACAATGTGTAAGATATTTATGCATCTAAAAATTTCCTTTGGTCTACTTTATCACTGGGCAAACCCAGACACTTCAAATGCTATCTTACTTCTTAGGGACGAATCAACTCTGGTTCTTTGCAAGGTTTCAGAAAGTCAGAACAGAAAGGGAGATTCTGACCAGGTGCTTCTCCCTTCCACCAATGATTCAAAGTAACATGAGCATCTCCTTCATAAGTACTCTCTCCTCTCAGGCCACCTGGGTACTATCCTTCTCATCACACACAGCCTGATAACTGTAGGTACTGCTATATAAGGCCTAATCTCCTAGAGGAATTACCTACAATAAGCTCACCTTTATATACCCCAAAGACTAATAGAACTGGTTTGAATTTTCAATGACAAATGTTTCAAATGTCTCTGCAAAAGTCCTACTCCCGGAGTCTTATCCTGATGTGAAGGCGATCCTGGTCATGCATCAAAGACTATGCATAGCAGCATTGGTGATCTAGCTGGCTCTACAGTGTTGGAAAGACTTCCAAGAGTGATCCTACTGAGAGGGTAAATCTCTTTTTCTCAATAACAGCCACACTAATCAACCAGAAGCATATCATCAGTAGGCTGGCTAACCGGTGGTGAATTATTTTTTCTAAATTTTTAGAAGTTTTTAAAAATTAATTTAAAATTAATTGTTCTAAGTCTTGTGCTCTTCCTTTGCAGTGATGGTGGCAGAGCAGCACTGAAAGGGGGAAAAGATTTCTAAGAGTCAGATTTTAAACCACCAAAAAATTTTAACTTGATTGTTGGCACTTAATGTGAGGCTTTCATATGATGATGAGAGTGAAGATACAGCTGGAGGAGCTGAATTCTGTTGATCTTGACCTTATTGATAGGAATGAAATCACAGGAAGGAAAATGCAACCAAATGCAAGAATGGTTTATGGGTACTCGTTGGAGTAATTTTATTGTATGTTCCAAATCTACAAGAAATATTATTTAATGGGCATTTAGTCATCATATATTGAAGTATGAATATGGTAAGTACTTATAAAAAGATCATCATGAAGATAATTGTAGTTATGCATCAGCATAAATTGCTTAGAACAAAATGGTAGGAAAGTTCTACGAGGAGCTTTATAAAGACCTCCAAATCAACATATACTCTGTTGGCGAATTCATTGCAAAGATAAGGTAAAGATGAGATGGGAAGAAATATATGGGAAAATATGATTAAAGACAAAGAGATGATAGAGGTCAAAGATTTACAAATTATACAGAAGCTTATATCATAAACATTTTCTTGAAAAAAAGTTATTGGATATGTAGAGTACCAAAGAACAATAAAAGGAATAAAAAAGAAATTTTAATGAACAGGCAAAGACTATTATGGCTGTGGGAGTTATTACTGAGTTAACTTTGTATAATCAGATCATTGACTTATGAGATAAAAATCAGAATTTATAAGGAAGAAATGAGAAAAAGATAATTTAAGAGATTTAACACTGAATAATTTTCAACACCACTGAATAGAAAAAACTGGAGATGGACAAGAGAAATGTTATCAACACCAACTAGCATAATTTCATCCAGGTGTTAAGCCAATGTCAATTAAAAATAGACCAAAGGAATCCAGAAAGCACTTCAGTCAGCATATATGATTTACTTGTAAAATGCAGGGAAGCATCTGCCAAAATTAAAATACGAACTAATCTGTAAAGCCTTTTGAAAAAGGATGATGGACAATCATAAGCTTTATGAGGGCATCTCATGTAGCACAGAGAAACAGGGAAGGATAAAACCTGTCCAAGAAAGCTTGACAAGATATTCAACTAATCAAAATATCCCAAAGAAATTCAAGGACAAAAATGGAAAGAAAACAGAAGAATGAGAGAAGAAAAATGGAAAAGATTTATAAAAATTATTACAATAATCTATTTACTCCAACGACAGTGGAACCATCACACCTCCTAGCATCACAATCATGAAAGTGCTTATGTAGTAAGTAGAAATGGCATTAAACTGAACAAAGATGGGGAAAGCAGTCAGACTGAATCAAGTGTAAGTAGAAGATTGGTGCTGGAAATGATACATTTGTGAATGCATTAAAGGAATAGAGAGATATATAAACTATGGGAACAAAATCCAATACCTTATTGATTCCAATCAAAAAAATGACTGGAAACATTAAAACCTATTTAACTGGTATTCCTTCTCTTCCATATTTACAAAAGTCTTTATGAGGGCCATCTATAGTCCAGACCTCCTTAAACTGTGGGTTGTGATTCACAGTTTAAGAAGTGCTGAAGGGACCTGCAGGAGAAAAAGTTTAAGCACTGATTATCCTATACAAGTGATAACATCCTTTGAGAGGATGTTAAAGAGGAACAAGTGGACTTTCCCAAATGTTATTCAATAATGGACAGCATCTGTGTTGTTTTATATGCTTAACTCTTTCTGATCCCATTTGGGGTTTTCTTGATTCCTTCTCCAACTTATTTTACAGATGAAAAAATTAAGGCAAATAAGGTTAAGTGACTTGTCTAGGGTCACACAGCTAGTAAGTATCTGAGATTAGATTTGAATTCAGGAAGATGAGTCTTCCTGACTCCAGGCCCTGCACTTTATCCACTGCACCACCTAGCTGCCTATGCCAACATCTTTACTATATCTCACAGCTGACTGAAAGATAAAGAGAACATTGAAGATCTCATTTTGCTTATTGATGATTATGAAAAAGCATTCAATTCCACAGAATAAAAATGGTACCTTACAGATTCTTATAACAAGATTACTCTAATTTCTGTAGAAGACATAACAACAGACACAACCCTGTTCAATGACCCTCTTGAAAATAAACATCAGATGAGGATTAAACAGAGATATATATGCTTGCCCAAGTTTTCTACTGTGGCAGAAGACCTTCAGCTGGGAGTCCAGTTGGAGAAGGATTTTCTGTGGATCACAAAGTTCTCCAGATGTTCCTCTTAGTATATAGCATTGTATGGATTGCATTAAGTTCCAAAATATTGTAAATCCACTTGCAAGAAATCTGTAATTGCTGTTTGGCCTTCCCATCCAAACAGGAAAAACTGAATGCATGGAGGATTCTCTATTATCCAAATTTTAAAATACATCTGATAAGACACCTTCTAGAAATTGTCTAGTAGTGTATATATTAGAACAGAAAATACAGAGGGACAAACAAATAGAAAAGGAGGCAAAAAAAAAATGGATTTCAGAAAATTGCTAAGCACTTCTAAAGACCCCAAGCTTTACCAAACAGCAAAGATCCATCTTTTCAATGAAAACGTTTTACATCTGGTGTTGCTTAATGACAGCTATACCTGAAACATTACCACTTATTAAAAGCCAAAGATAAGAAGCACAAGCAGTGAAAAAGTACATGGTAAAGCAGGCTATATCATAACTAAAGAGGAATTTCGAATGTCACCAAAGAATGTCACCAAGGAATTGTATGATAGAACATGGTTCCATAGCAAGAGTAAGATACGACAGGCAAATGATCAGAGAACGGCCATCGGTGCCCTCTGAATATCAGGAGAAAATAAGCAAAGCCTCCAGGGCATTGGGGGGACCTTCCAGCAACAACTTTGGGGACAACATTAACAAGAGTCAAACTGTGGGGAACTCTCAAACCCATGAGATCTCAGATACATTTTAATATTTAGTGTGAACATTTTAAATGATTCCTAAAGTCTCTCTAATTGTATCAGTAACCTTTGACAAGATTATACTGAGAAAATGAATACTGTTTAGAAAGAATTTTGTTGATGACCCAGAGAAAATATACCTTTTAAAGCATTTTCAAAAGCATCTTTCACAGCATAAAATATTCCCTTAGTGTATGTCTATGACACATCATATTTTGATAAGGTAAAAATTTAAATGTAGTTTGGTTTCCAATTTAAAAATTGAAACATCAATGTTAGCTACAAATATATTGAACTTGTAAACTGAATTTTCCATTATTCATAATTATACATACAAGGAAATTTAACATACAGCTGTGAAAATACAAGTTATATTCAAGGCATTACAAGATATTGTATTCATGATTAAAATTTAATGCTTCAAATTTTTATTTAAAAAAACAAAATGAATTACATGGAGAAATAATAGCTCACAGGAGCACAGTGGTTTAAGGTTTACAAAATATTTTCCCTCAACTATGAACTAAAGAAAAAAGCTTGAAATATTAAAATTTCTACTTCACAAAGCCACTAATTTATACAGAAGAATGAATCCCTGTCAGCAGCATATTGACTTAGTTTTAAAATGCAATGTTATCTATGTGTTGCTGCATTTATTTATTTTATTTTAGCATTTCCCAATTACATTTTAATCTGGTTTACCCTGGTCAAGTTTGACACATCTGCTTTATACCACCATGTTGGTTATTTACAAAAATAAATATTGTGATTACATTTTGTTGCTTAAGGCTTGTTAAGGGAGCCTCCTATACCTAGCCAATCAGGGAGGTGTACAAAAGTTATCTATTCTTATTTGAGGTTTAAATTAAGAATATTGCCTTCAAAAAAGGTGAGGGTTGTGCATAGTGAAACCTTCCTAACACTAAAAACCAATCGTCTCATATTTGAATTCAAGAAGACAAAACATAACTGATGACATTGCATTAATATTGAAAGCAAGTCTTTTAATATTTGTAAAATAACATCTTGCAAACTTTTTTTTTCAGTTGGATTTGGTATAGTAACTCAAGGAAGCTTATCCAACCAATGAAGAATCAAACTGCTCTGCAATTTATAGCTCCCTGGAGCGCTGAAAGTCTTCCTGATCCCCAGGCTATGCTGTCTCTCAATAATATTTATCATAAAGAGAGCTAACACAGTTTTGTACTATCAGTGAGGCCTGGTGGAAGGAATTTAAGTAATGAAATGGGAATAACTTTCTCATAAAAAACAGAATTGAATATGGAAGTGGAGCACTACTTACATGATAAGTCAGTGACAGTCGATACAAATTTACTAGGCACCAGCTATGTGCCAGTGTTAATATCTGGGTAGACAAAGAAAGGTTCTCAAGGTACATACAGTCTAATATGGGAAAGATGCAAATAACTGTGTGCAAGCTACATGCAGAATAAATTAAAAATAATCAACAGAGGGAAAGTCTTAGAATTAAAGAGTTAGATTTAAAAAAAAAAAATTTCCTGTAACATGTGGGATTTTAACTGAAACTTGAAGGAAGCCAAAGGAAGACAGAAGCTATTCCCCAATTGATAAATGGTCAAAGGAAATGAACAGGCAGTTTTCAGAAGAAGAAATTAAATCTATCTATAGTCACATGAAAAAATGCTCAATCCCTATTGATTAGAAAAATACAAATCAAAACAACTCTGAGGGACCACATCATACCTATCAGACTGGCTAACATGACAAAACAGGAAAATTATAAATGCTGGAGAAGATGTTGGAAAATTGGAACAATAATGCTTTGTTGGTAGAGTTGTGAACTGATCCAATAATTCTGCAGAGCAATTTGGAACTATGCCCAAAGGGCTATAAAAATGTGCATACCCTTTGACCCAGCAATACCACTTCTGGGGCAGTATCCCAAAGAGATCATAAGAATGGGGAAAGGACCCACATATACAGAAATATTTAGAGCAGCTTCTTTTGTGGTAGCCAAGAACTATAAATTGAGGGGATGTCCATCAATTGGGAAATGGCTGAACCAATTGTGGTATATGAATGTAACGGAATACTATGAGCTATAAGAAATGATGAACAGGTGAACTTCAGAAAAACCTGGAAAAACTTATATGAATTGATGCTGAGTGAGGGGAGCAGAACCAGAACATTGAACACAGTAACAGTCACATTGTGTGATGACTGACTTTGGTAGACTTAGCTCTTCTCAGCAATGCAAAGTCAACTCCTAAAGACTCATGATGGAAAATACCATCCACATTCAGACAAAGAAGTATGGCATTTGAATGCAAGTCGAAGCATACTATTTGCTTTCTTTTTTTGTTTTGTTTTTTCTTCCTCATGGTTCCTCCCAATATGTTCTAATTCTTCTAAACAATAAGACCAATGTGAAAATGTTTAATAAGAATGTATACGTAGAGCCTGTATTGAATTGAACACCATCTTGGGGAGGGGAAAAGGGAGAAAGGTGGAGAAAATTTGAAACTTATGGAAGTGAATATTGAAAACTAAAACTAAAAAATAAATACATTTTTTTAAAAATACAGGAGGTGGAAATGAGAAGAATAAGAAATCTAGGCATAGGAGAACCAGAGAAAAGGGTCAAAGTGGGGAGAGGGAGTTTCTTATTGTGGGAAGAAAAGCAAGGAGGTCATTGTCACTGGATCTGAGCATAAGGGAGAGGTGTAAGGTATAAGGAGACTGGAAAGGTGCAATGGGGCAGATGTCTTCGAATGCCAAACAGAAGACTTTGTATTTGATCCTGAAGGGGACAAGGAGTCCCTGCAAGTTTGTGTAGGGTGACAGAGTCAGTCCTGCACTTTAGGAAGACCACTCTGGCAGCTGAATGGAGGATGGGCTGAAGTGAGCAGAAACTTGTGGCAGAAAGACTAATCAGTAAGTCATTGCAGTAGTTCTGGTGTGAGATGTTGGGGTTTTTTTCACCAGAGTAACGGCAGTCAAGAGGAAAGAAGGGGGAACGTAGCGGAGATGTCACAAAGGTAAAACTGACAGGCCTTGGAGACACATTGGATGGGCAGGGGACACGGAGTGGAGGGAAGTAAAGAAAGTGAGGAGTAGTGGATAACACCTAGGTTGAGAGTCTTAGTCAGGAATCCTCAAGAGTAATGGAAATTAGGAGGAGGAAGAAGAGCTTTGGGGAAAAACTAATCATTTCCATTTTGGACATTTGAGTTTAATATATCTACATGACCAGCTTCAGTGAGGGCCCAGTTGATTATGTAACATAAATGTGTAGTGGACTTAGGACAGTTTAGTGATTTTTCTCTTCATTCAATGGCGCATGAGTAAGAGCAATGGCAGGGGAGGGTGGGAGTAATCTGAAATTGAGGATAGATAAGGTAAGATCAATGAAACTATAATGCAGAAAAGGGAACCAAGAGAAGAGGACAACGTAAAGTTGAACTGGTTCACTCTGGGTCAAGATAAGTAAGGCAGGAGAGTGTAGCCAGTATAGAGAAGTTGTCCTGGGAAAGAACTATGAGGTGAAGGGATTGGAGGTTGAAATGAGGGCAAAGAATGGGGTTTGGGGTTGTAAGACAGAGGGAGAAGTGGAATGCCAACATACGGGAAATTCAGAGTTCATAAACATAGAAATGGGATCATGTGTGGGTGATGGCAAGAATGAGAGTATGACCAATTCAGTATGTAGCTATGCTGTAGTAGAGAAATATGTAATGGGAAATGAGTAAGTTGAGGAATTCAGCGGTTACGGTGTTTGAGAGTGAGAACGAGAGCAAGAGACAGAGAGAGGGAGAGAGGTCGGGGGGTGGGGAGAGAGGAGGAGAAAGTCTGTCTGTCCGTTTGGCAATCCATCCGTCCATCCAACCATCCATCCATCCATCTACTAGGGTGCTTGAGGGAGTATCTATATCTATCTACTTGCTAGGATGTTTGAGAACATTATCTATATCATCTATATAGCTATCTATATCCCCATCTTTATCTATATGCTAGAGTGCTTGAGGGAATAGCTATATCTATCATCTATCTCTCTATCTTGAAGTTCTCTTAACACAAGGGGAGGAGTTGAAGAGGAGAAAAGAATTGTGGAGCAGGCACTGAACTCATTGAGGAGGGAAAGGGAGTGTCCTGAAGGTTGGTAGACCCCACCACCAGAATTTTCACTGGTTGTTGATATGGATTGAGTGAATCTTAAAAGAGAAGATGCTACTGAGTGATGATAGTAGGAGACCCTGGAAGTAGTACAAGGGAGTAAAAAGTATTCTCACTCTCCCACCCTGACCAGTCCAAGAGAACAAAAAGAGGTTAAATCATTGATGGAAAGGGTGGCCAGGAAGGCTATCATCAGGGAGCAGTTAGGACTCAGCAGGAGCCAGAAGGGGAAAGATGTGTGAAAGGAAAAGATTTAAGATGACATTAAATTTGTAATCTAAGGAACACATTCCAGAGAGCATAGTGGAAAGGGTGGGTAATTTTAAAACAAAACACTGAGGAAATTGGGTGGAAGATAACGGAGAAGTGGAGAATGGTGAAAGAGATTTTGTATAATGGCAACTGTAGGTTCAGATTCACTGGAATGGGGGAGCTACAACTAGGTAGAAGTTTGTTAATTGAAGCAGTTGAAGAAAAAGGGTTCTGCTGTAGGATGTTATCTTCTTAGAGTGTTAGGCAGCTCAGGGAAAGGACCAGGAGGGGAACCTCAGAATAATGTTTCTCATCTATCTTTACAAGTAGGCCAGGCCAGGAGATAGGTAGAGGGAACAGAAAGGAATGGCATCTCTCTGGCCCCAGCAGATGGGGGGAGCCATTCCAGGGGACTGATATGCAATGGAATGGTGTTCCCACCAATTTGAGGCCAGATGAATAGTCAGTCAACAATGCTTTATTAAGGGCTTACTCTGTACCAGGAATTATACTATGCACCAGTCATAAAGAGTAGGTTGTAAGCCCAATGAATCAACAGGATGAAGTGGCAGTCAAAGAAGCTACAGCAATCATGGACTGGATTAAGACAATCATAGCTTCCAGAAATAAGGAGGCTATAGTCTCATTACATTCTGTTCTCCTCAGAAGTTAGTTGGGATGTTGTGCTTGGTTCTGAGTACCAAAGGTCTCCAAGCTGGACAGTATCCATAGGAATGAAACCAGGAAGGTAAAGGACTTTGAGTCCTTGACATATGTGGATAGATTGAAGGAAAGGAGAGTATTTAGCTTAGAGAAGATTAATCAAAGGAGCCACGATAGTTATGTGCAAGTATTTGAAAAACTGTCATACAGAGAAGGCATATGCCTTGTTTTTTTGGAGTCTTGGAGCAAAACCAGGAACAAGGGAAGAAAGTTGCAATTTTGATTTGATAGCAAGCAAAATTTCCCAGCAAATGGAGGTATCTAAAAGTGCTGCTTCCAGGTGGTGGATTTTCACCACTCCTCCCTGTTCCACCCCCCACCACACACACACACACTTTGGTGGTCTTCCAGCAGAAGCTGGATGGTAAATTATCAGATATTTTTGCAGCAAGTATTCCTTTGGGTTAGATTAGATGTCTGCTAAGGTCCTTTCTGACTCAAAATTCTGTAATTCTGTGAAACCCATGAGTGCTGATGGAGCTACTGAGAAAGAGATAATAAGGAAAAGAAGAGAGACCAAGAAAGAACTTTGGAGTTCTTTGGAGAATACCCACAGTTAGGTTTCTACCACAGTAAGAATACCATAGTATGATAGAGAGTCTATATCCTCTATTGGAGGATAAACCACCAAAGAAGATCAAAGAGTAATTAAAAAGATAGGAGAACAAAGAGAAAGTATCAGAAAAATTCAGAGAGGAGAGAGTATCCAGTAGAAGACACCAAAGAGTCAAATGCTACAGAGTGGTCAAGGAGGCTGAGGTCTCATCACATCAATCAGATACAGCAATTAAGAGATCATGGGCAACTTTGAGATCAAAATCATGTTGCCATGGGTCGATGAGTTGGAGTGAATGGAGAATAAATGAAGGCATTTAAAGTAGCTAGGCTTTTCTGAAAGACTGGCTAAGACAGGGAAGTGAAATCAAGGATGGTACTTTGAGGGAACAGTAGGGTCTAGTGAAGGATTTTCTTAAAGAAAGGAAAGCAGTGGTGTCTAGGAGTGTATAGGTAGGCTATGGTGTGTGAGTGTGTGAATGTGTGAATGTGTGTGTGTGTGTGTGTGTGTGTGTGTGTGTGTGTGTGTCCGCGTGTCCGCCCTTCATTTTCAAAGAAGACCATGACATCAGAGAAATGATAACATGATATGCACTTGATTTTGTTTTGAGTGAAGGAGGGCTATGTAAGGTCACCAACCTCACTTTTTCCTCCTGAGCCATCTGGGTCTAGTGACCAGATATTCATCAGGATGACTGGAGATGGCCCAGGATGCAATAGGAGACCTTGGCTTTTTTAGGCTAGCTAGCCTTTTCAGGTACTTGCTTAAGAGGGAGGTAGTACCCACTGAGTGAATAGGCCTCTTTAAGAAGTAGCCAGAGAATGGCCCTTTTAATGAACCTAAGAAAAAGTAACTAAATCAAGCTGGGAAGAATACAGAAATTGTTACTATTGATAATCACTCTAAGCCACTTATTATACCTGAACAAAACTGACCTCAAATTGTCAAATCAACTCTATTCTGAGGCAAATACTTGTGCAAAGTATGCAAGACAGCATAACAGGCAATACCTTTTCCCAAACCATATCCTTATGCCTTGTTCTTGTCACCTGAGTTGGAGACTCCCTGCACATAATATTCTTTCCAGTAACCAAAATTCCATATAACTGAAACCCACAACAACTAACGTTTATACAGTGCTTATAACATGCCAGGCACTGTGCTAAGTGCCACAGCACCCTGGGAAGAGGGGTCATTGTCCCCATTTTACAGATGAGGAAACTATGGCAAATGGAGGTAAATGACTTGCCCAAGGTCACAGAGCTAATAAGTATCTGAGTCTGAATTTGAACTGAATTCAGGTCTTCCTGACTCAAGGCCCAAAATGTAAACCTTTTCCTTTTATACAGAACTTACAATTACATCCCACAGTAGATTGTCTAAGGTATTAAACCATGCTTTTTTAAAACACTTAAGCAGAACAGCTTTCTTCCACCTGACAATGCAGTCACCAAACTAAAAACAGTAATAGACCAAACCTTGACATGATAATGTGCATCCAACAATATGTTTGCAGGTTTGAGATCCAAGTGGAGGAGTGGTGGAGACATGCAGTGCAGGAAGTTCATGCCTACTGCTGTTTCATGGATGATCCGAAAACGGAGTTCCCATGGTAAAGGTTCTGAGGCCAGTAATTTCTCTAGTGACCCAGTTTCCATGTATTCCATGACCAATCCCACAGGGTCTCTGCAAATGCCATAAACAGGCAAAATGTAGCGAAACTTGGCCATTTCCATTTTCTTGGCTTCTTCCAAAAGTTCTATACGCTCTCTGAAAAAGAAATTTGGAGCCTCAATTGAATTAAATTCAATAAGCATTTAATAAGAGTTTACTATGTAATACAAAAACCACTGCAGTGAATACTGAAAATCTCCAAACAAAAATTCAAGTCCCTGCCCTTCATGGAGCTTACTTGAAATTGGGAATATAACTGTACACAAGTAAATAAATACAAGATAATTTGAGATAGCTAAGAACAGTAATACCTACCAAGATAAGAAAAAAGATTTCCCTGTAAGATCTGAGCTAAACTTTGAAAAAAGTCTAAGAATTTTAAGAGGCAAAAATGAGAAGAGAATACATTCCATATATCAGAAGAGACTATTATACAAGGGCATGGAGAATAGACACAATGAATTTGGGAAACAAGAAGTCAGTCAACCGTCAACCAGTGTGTGGTAAGTGCTTACCACATGCCAGGCATTGTGCAGAGTTCTGGAGATAGCAGCACTCTGGGAAAAAAAAAGTCTCCACCCTCAGTAGGTTTCCATTCAAATGAAGAAAACTACATATAAAGACCTGGATACACTCAAGACGTAGATGATGTAAAGACCTAGATGAAAGACAATCTGAGAGTGAAAGACAGTCGTAGCTGAGGATCCTGGAAGGTGGATTTAAACTGAATCTTGAAGGAAGTCAGGTGGAGGTGAGGGGCTAGAGTATTCCAGACATGAAAGATGGACAGTGCAAAAGCCTGGCGATGGGAGGTGGGTGTGTGGAGAATTGCAAGTGGGTCAGTGCAACCAGATCATAAGAGTATGTAGATGAGAGTAAAGTGTGAGAAGACAGGGAAAGACTGATAGAGATCTAGGAATAATCTACATAGAAATGATAATTGAACCTAAGAACTTACTTTACTTCACCCACAAGTCTCACTCCAGCTCAAGAATTCACCAGCTGACTCTTCAGCCTTTCCCTTTGGTCGGATGACTTCTCCCAGAACTTCCATTTAAGGGGACAACCCAGAGTAATTACGTCTTGTTCTCCTGCAAGTGGCATTCTAACTTCTATCTCCATTACCCCAGATGCCTCTGTTACCTTCCTCTCCCTTTTCTGCCTTTTTTATGAACTGTTTTCCCTTGATTGGAATGTAAGCTCCTTACGGGGCAGGAACTGTCTTTCTACTTTGTATTTAAGCGCTTAGTACAGTGCCTGGCACATAGTAAATGCTTAATAAATGCTTTTTTTTGAATGACTAACCATGGAAACAGAAGAAATCATCAACTGGGACAGTATAGAGTCAAAGGAGAAGGAGAACCAGTATAGACCCTTTGTGGACTCTCACGAACCAATAAAGGAAAATCTTATGGAATGATACAAGAAAAACCAGGTCATGAAAATTTAAAGAGGAGAGAATTAAATTACCCCATGTCTACTAATTGAGGAGATGGCTGTTTCATTTGAATGATAATTTCTGACATCAGATTTTCAAGGGCTTAGATTAAGAACCCTGGAAACATTGAGCTTTTTCAAGGAGTTTATCCATAAAGGGGAGGAGAGATATAAGACAATAGCTAGTGGGGTTGGTAGGATCTCAAGTAAGGGTTTTTGGTTTTTTTGTTTTTTATGGATGGGACAAGTTTGTTCATAAGAATAAGGGAACAGATCTCGAGATGGGGAGAAGATTTCGAGATGGGGAGAAGATTTCGAGAAGGGGAGAAGTTGAAGAGTGATAATGATAGTTGGGAAATTTGCTAGAGAGGAAAGGAGCAGAAGAGAGTTAGGGGCCATGTGGGGAGAGAAGCTGACAAGGCCAAGAACGGCCACATCTGCATCTAAGGCTGGAGTAGAATACCAAATAGAGGCTGGAATATAAAATGTGTAAAAGAAAGCAATATGAATTAATTCCGAAAAGTTGACAACCAGGGCTTTAAATATAAATAAATATGTTATTGATATATTTTTAAATATATACATAAAAAATATATAAATAAATATAAATCTCCATAGTTTGTTTTATTTTAGAAACAACAGGGAACTTTGAAGATTCTTGAGTAAAGGGAAAGACCTAGTCAAAACTATGCATTACAGAGATTACAAAGTGGAAAAAAGATCTATATTTATAACAAAAAATATCAATAGTAGCTCTTTATGTAGTGGCAAAGAACTGGAAACTAAAGGGGTAACCATGAATTTTGGAGGTGCTGAATAGATATGTTATATGGATGTAATAGAATATACCACAGTAAGATAAAATGAAAAGACCATCTGGGAAGATTTATATCAACTGCTGCAGAATGAAGTGAGAGAAATAAATAGAATAATCTATGTCATAAAAACATCATTGTACTGACAAACAACTGAAAGACTGAAGATCTCTGATTAATTGAATGAAGTTTCCAGAGAAGAGGTGATGAAGCATACTACATCATCTCTGTATTTCCCACCTGGCTGCACTCATTTTAGACTTCCTTAACTTCTGTCATACCCCTAGTAAACTCATCATTGAGAAATCTCCTGATCTTTCAAGGTACAGTCAGCCTCATTACTCACACCTCTCAAAACCTTTGCCCCTTGGACTGGAGGGTGGAGCTATAAACTCCTCCATTTGAGGAGATGGGACTGGACAGACATCCCACACTTTTCTATTTCCTGCCTGGCTTCATCCGCTCCTCCATGGCCCATCTCGGTTTTTCAGCTTCCTTTTGCTGGTCATCTTCCCCTATTAGTATGCTCCTTGAGGGCAGGGGCTGCCTTTTTTTAAATGGTTTGCTCAGCCCAGTGCCAGGCACATACTAGTCATTAACAAATGACTGACTCCTGACTTCTTGCCAGAGGCTATAAAGCTGATGTACTAAAGATGAATAAACATAACTTCTTTTTTTTGGCGCTACCAATGCAAGAATTTGCTTTGCTTGGCTAAGCAGATTACAAGTTCCTTCAACCCCCACTGCCTCCACCAATGGCATTGGGAGTGGCAGCGGGAGCAGACTTAGAGTTCTCTCCTCCCCTGAAAAATATTGTGGAAGAAAGGTCCCAAAGAATCAGAGATAAGCAGTTCATTCCTCAACATTCACAGCTTTCACAATTGCAGTTTTGGTTATTCCTAGGTTGGCCATTGGTAATTAAATGGTCAAAGGATATGAACAGGCAGTTTTCAGAGGAAGAAATTAAAGCTATCTGTAGTCATATGAAAAAATGCTCTAAATCACTATTGATTAGAGAGATGCAAATCAAAGCAACTCTGAGGAACCACATCACCTGTATCAGATTGGCTAACATGACAAAACTGGAAGGTGATAAATGTCGAGGGAGAGTTGGAACACTAAGTCATTGTTAGTGGAGCTGTGAGCTGATCCAATCATTCCAGAGAGCAATTTAGAACTATGCCCAAAGGGCCATAAAAATGTTCATACCCTTTGACCCAGCAATACTGCTTCTAGGACTGTATCCCAAAGAGATCATTAAAAATGGGAAAAGGAACTCACATGGGCAAAAATATCCATAGCAGCTCTTTTTGTGGTGATCAAGAACTGGAAATTAATGGAACGTCCATCAATTGAGGAATGGCCAAACAAGTTGTGGTATATGAATATAATGGAATACTACTGTACCATGAGAAATGAAGAATTGGCAGACTTCAGAAAAACCTGGAAAGACTTACATGAACTGATGCTGAGTAAAATGAGCAGAACCAGAACATTCTACATAGACAGTAACAGCCACAGTGTGCAAGGACTGTTTTTGATAGACAGCCTTTCAGTGCAATACAAGGACCTAAAACATTTCCAAAGAACTCATGATGCAAAATGCCATCCACATCCAAAGAAAGAACTATGAAACTGGAACGCAGAATGAAGCAGACTATTTTTTTCCTTTGTTATGTTTTGTTTTTCTTATGGTTTCTCCCATTCGTTTTAATTCTTCTATGGCATATGATTACTGTGAAAATGTGTTTAATAGGAATGCACATGTAGAGCCCATGTAAGATTGCTTCCAGGCTTAGGGAAGGAGGAGGGAGGGAAAGGGAGAAAATTTGGAACTTATGGAAGTGACTGTTGAAAAATGAAAAGAAATTAATAAATTTGGAGGAGGGAAGAATTTATATAACAGACACTGTGCTAGGTATCAGGGACATAAAAATCAAAGTTAAAATATTCTCTTGCCCTTTCTATTCTAATTTCTGTTATAATTTATGCTAAAATCCCACTCCAACAGTTATGCTCTTGCAATCTAGAAAAAAATGTCTGAAGACCTTATTTACATATAGATTTTCTTCACTTTAAATAAGACAAAGGCTAGCTGTGGATAGTGCTAGGCCTGGGAAAGACTTGTGTTCCCAAATTCAAATCTGGCCTTAAACAATTAGTAGCTATGTAATTCTAGGCAAACCACTTAACCCTGCTTGCCTCAGTTTCCTCATCTGTAAAATGACTTGGAGAAGGAAACAGCAAATCACTCTACTATGCACTATCCCTCTAGTGTCTTTGCCAAGAAAACAGTCAAAAAGCAAAATCCCAAACTGAGTCACAAAGAGTCAGAGACAAGTAAAATCAAGAACATTCATCTATCTGTATTTCACCAATTGTTAAACAAATGCATTTTGAAACAACAAATGAATAAGGTATCTATTAATGGACCAAATATAGCAGAGATTAAATGCACAAAACAAAATATGTAGAGTTATAAGCGAAAACATTTTTACTAAAATACTATCTATGTGTATGAAGTTATGTATGTTACAAAAGTTATGCAAGTTATCTATGTGTATGCGTGTATACATGCATACATACATACATACATACATAGTCTCAATGACTCTAGGGAAAGAGTCTCAGTTCTAAGCCCCTTTACTGGTTAAATGACCTGAAGAGAAATTTTTCTTCAGCACTTTTATGTTCTAAAAACTTCTTAATGTTGTAATCTGGATAGTAAATAATAATACTTTAAAAAAGAACTTCCCAGATCACTAACACAAATAATCCATCGTTCTCAGCAACCCATTATAGGCAAGTCACCAAACCTCACTGGGCAACAGTTTCCTATCTATAAAAAGACTTGAGAGTGATTATCTCTTTCCCAACTATAATTTTAATTTGATTGCTCTTAAGTGGTCAATTCATTCATTTAAACAATTTTTAAACTTCTATTGAAAAGTAGTCTTAGTGATAAGCAAAATACAATGTTCTGATAAATTCAAGAAAAATAACTCATAGTATTTTTAAATTTTACAAAAGGATCTTAATCTCTTTTGAACCTAGAAATAATCTGATGATGCTAATGCTAAAACGGGAATCCAGCCTTTATTGGTACAAAATTTTCTAAGGAAGTCTATGTTTTGGTTCACTATATCTTTGATATTATGCATTCAGTATTGTTCATAAACACACAATAAAATTATATTTTATGGATCATTAGTTTACTGTAGAGCTAAAAGATATTCAGTATAGCTATACCCCCAAAGTACTTTATTTGAAATATGACTAAGTTTTATTATCCAAAAGTGATTAGTTTAAGGAGTATTTAACTTGATCCATTAAGCACTTATTTAAAAACTACTCAGCCAGCTTAGAACTGTCTTAGGAAATTGATAAGTAATATTTGGAAGAGAAATGGAACCCCCAAAACAATTTTAAAAGCACCTATGACTACACAAACAAGTTCTGTGTGGCAGAAGATGACCATAATACATAGAATTATGTAACTGTTTTGGAAATAAATGGGACCTTAAGAAAATTTAGTCCCACTTTAAAAAAAATAGAACTTTGTTTGAAAACCAGGTTTAAAAAAGATCCTTCTTTACTCAATTGAAGAAGTGTTTTAAAAGTCTACTATGCGCATTGGAAGCAGAAAGCTAGGCACTGGAAATGCTAAATGATTAAGGCTTAATCCCTGCCCCTCAGGAGCTATTTGGAAAGATAAGACAGGGACCCAAATAACTCTAATACAAAATACAGAGTGCTCACTAAACAGCTATCAAAGAAACGTAAGAGGAGGGAAGGACACTGTTTCTAGGATATGGAGAAATGGAATTAGGAACGGCTTCATAGAGCTTCATCATACTGCTATGACTTTTGAGTCAGTTAAAGACATTTTCTAGCTTTTTTCTCCAGCAGTTCTGAGGTTCCCATCAGACTGGGTAAAGTTTGAGGAGAGGGGAGGGAAAAGGAGTTGGGGGGGGCAGGGAGAGACAGGGAGGGAGGGAGAAAGAGGGAAGGAGGGAGGAAGAAAGAGAGAGAAAAATGGCAAACTGTTTAAGGGGTTGTGGGAAACAGGCACTTTGGAAACATGGTGTAAAAGTTACTAAACTGTGCATACCCCTTTGACTAGCCAGAAATAAAATTATTTATACCTCAGAGATTAATTGGGAAATGACATCCAATTACAGCATATAAATGTGATGGAATACTATTACGCTAAAAGAAATGATGAAAGAAGCAGTTTCAGGGAGCAAAAAAGGAAAATTTGTTTCAATTGATAAAGAATGAAGTGAGCAAGACCAAATATTGACAGAATAATGCTGCAAAAAAATGAAGTCACAATAATGATCAAATATGATGCCAGAGGACGGATGTAAAATAATTTTCTCACCCATTCTCTACAGACAGAGGTGATGGACTCAGAGTGCAGAATGAGATCGGTTACATTTTTTATTTTTACATGACCAGTGTGGACACTTGTTTTTCTTGACTGCATATTTGTTATAAGAATTTTATATTTTCCTTCCCGCTGCTCCAGTGTTGGGGAAGGAAAAGAAAAGTTCTTTTTCTCATTGAAAAAAAAATTTAAATCACTTTCACCATATTGTTGATGGAGCTGAAGCTGTCCAATCATTCTGAACAATGTGGAATTATGCAAAAAAAAAGGTGAACAAAATTAGCTGCACCTTCTGATTCAGAGGGTCTACTATCCCAAAGAGATCAATGACACAAAGAAAAGCCTCCTGAACAGCAAAATATTTATAAGCATCACTTTTTACAGCAGCTAAAAAAAATGAAAACAAAGCATATATCCATCAAATAAGGAATGGCTGAAAAAGCTACGATACATGAAATTTACGTGATCATTACTGTGCTGTGAGAAATAATAAATACAAAGATGTATGGGAACAGCGCATTTAAAATAAATTGATGCAAGTGAAATAAGCAGGACTGGGAGAATAGCACCAGTGACTACAATGTAAATTAAAAATGTAATTAAATAAAAGAAAAACAAGAACAAAGCAATAAAATGAATCCCATGAAACTATAATGACTAATATTGGCTCATAAGAAGCCACCTCCCTATACTTTTTTTTGCAAAGGTAGGGAACTAAAAGTATGGAACACTACCTAGAGTTAAAACTTCTTTGATATTATTTCTACTGAAATGGTTTTTTTTCTCTTTTGTTTTAAATGTTTTTAAAATAAGGTATTGCTCTCTGAAGAGAGAAGGGGATTGGGAAATTTAATTGATATAAATCAAAAATAATAAAATTTATTTTTTAAAGGTTATATATCAGGTTAATTGATATATTAGTGGAGAAAAGGAAAGCATTAAATGGTTTCTTTAAGAACTACCAACCTACCAAAGCAGTTAGATAGAAGGGCAATCTGGAGTCAGGAAGATTTATCTTTCAGAGTTCAAATCTGGCCTCAGTCACTTATTAGCAGCATGACCCTGGGCAAGTCACTTAATCCTGTTTTGCCTTAGTTCTACATCAGTAAAATGAGCTGGAGAAAAAAATGGCAAACCACTTCAGCATCTTTGCCAAGAAAATCTAAAATGAGATCAAGAAGAGCCTCACACCAAATCTGCCTGAAGATACTCCATAAGTGTAAGATTATTATGCCTCATTGAAAGCAACGCTTATGTTTCATATTCTACCCTTGATGTAACCCTCAGAAGCCCTACAAGGACTGCTAATGTGACATTTTGACTGAACCAGATGAAGAAATAGCTTCTTCAATAGGGTAACTTTAATGTAAATTTCTGGTAAATCTCACATGGAATTTATGTTCAATGTGAAAAATATGTAAGACTTAAAAAAAAGGTGATATAATACAAGGAATCGGAATTCTAGGGCTGAAAGAGGGGACCCTGAGATAGTTTCTAATTCAAATCCCTCATTTTATAGATGAAAAATTGAGTCCCAGTAACATAAAATAACTTGTCCAAGATCACATAAATTAGTGGCAGCCCTTAAACATTTTCTGATTCCTATTTTAGTACTCAAAGAGTTATCTAGGAAAAATTAAAAAAAGGCAAGAAGATTTTGTACCTTCATGTAACTTTTGTTGTAGGCTAGGGGAAAGAATAGGGTCCTGGGGGCATTGTATCATAATGGTAAAACAGGAAGAGAAAAAAAAAAACAGGGTGTGCATAACAAAGAGCTATTCAGAAGAAAAAAAATCCTGGGAACCACCCTTAGAACACACACACACACACACACACACACACACACACACACACACACACACACACAGAAGGTTAGATAATGCCTTTCAGCTAGAGTTTTCTATTCCACCCCCAATCCAGTTACTCTTCCCAAGCTTTCCAAAGAAACTCAGAAATGTTCCCATGACAGCTATTTCAAAAAGGTCCAAGTAATGGGTTTGTCCGTTTGACTCCACTATAGTTACAACTCATAGTTTACTCAGGCTTGTTCTTACTAGCCAGGCTTATTATACTAGACCCTTTGGCGAAGATGAAGCAAAACCATAACGTGTATTTTTTTTCTTCTTACTGCTGGAGTTCTCTATTTGTGCAAATGCTCAGAATTCAAGTTACAAATGCATTTCCCCCACTGCACCAGATTCACCCATTTTACCGGGTTCTGTCCCCTTGCAAACAGAATAAATTCAATCCTTCTTTTGCACAGAAATGCTTACAATACCTAAAGCAGCAATTGTAGCCCTCCATCCCCCAAGCCCTCTCTTTATGGATCACTATTCTGTTTTCCTGTGCATTGTCTATGCTTCTGAGGTATGTCACACTGGCAAATTGAACATGCAATCTGCTCCTTCATCCAAGTTCTATTTTTTTAAATAAAAATGTCAAACTGTATATGTTAAAAATTTAAACAGCATGAGTTCATTTTTTTAAACAAAAATGTTCAACAGCATAGCACACATGCCTGCACTGGAGACCTCACCAACAATAGGACCAGTTCCATTAATTATGACATGCCCTGAGGTAACAGGTCAAAGCCTTATCACGGAGATGGGGGTGGTGACTAAGCCAGAGTCAAAGTTGGGAAAGAGTGGGAAGCAGGGGAGTAGGAGCCAGTTTAGCAGCTATAGGAGGCCCGGTTCACCTGCTAGCCACCCTAGAGATAAGCAGCCACAGGCAAAAGTTTCCACCAATAAGATCACAGGTCCTACAGTGTTATGGTGGCCCTGGGCAGATGAAAGTAAACCTGAACTTTGTATAAAGCCAACCAAACTTCCCCAGATGCCTTACCTCTACAGATGTGGATCTTGAGACTGTCGGAATAGCTCAGGGAAAGTATTCCCACACCGGAGAAAAGCCATCTTAGGGCACAGACAGATGGACACACCATACTAATGGGTATTTGTGGTTGTAAATTTCACACACTACCTAAAAATAGGGCCAAGATTAACCTATAAAACTAACAGGCATTTTAGGGATTGGTATTGAACCTGTGATTTCATTCCTAGATAATGAAAATGCCAGTACTAGTGCAAGTCTACACTTTCTCTGTAATTTATAGTGTTATAGTATAGAGGCGCACAGATCATTTAAGGGCCTTGCCCAGGGGCATGCAGCTGGTATACATCATGGACAGGACTTGAACCCAGTTTGTCCTTACTCCATGGCAGACAGTAGGCTCTCTAGTCACTATTTAAACAATATTTTCAAGTTCAGATTTGAGAGACAGTCATTTTTACCTTATTTAGGTAAAATGAAATAACATTCTTAAGAAATGAAATATTAATATAATAAAGTAAATCGCTTGCAAATGTTTGATTCTTTAAAAAAAGAAAAAAAAGCCCAGCTTTTCTCTTCAACATAGATTTTATGTTCTTAAACATAGGACCCAGTTGCATTCTGCCCCTTCCTTTTTTGCTCTTCATAAAACTGCAAATGAAGTGTTTCCTGTTTAGGAACACTTTTGACCTCCAAAGCTGCCCAGCTACCTTGTACAAGTCACTACCTGCCCACTTTGGGAAGGGCAGGAATGACTTTCTAACTAAAGGACAAAACATGTTTTCGAGCATGCTCAGAAGAATCCTAAGTGAATTACTTTAAATAGCCAAGTTCCTTCTACCAGGAAATGCAACGACTAGATTACATTCTCTAAAAGTTCTATTTACTTATCCTAATAAAGGTCAAATTCTGCCTTAAAAGTATGCTCTCCACTACTCAAATAAATTGGCATTGAAATTTTAAATTAAATTAATTGCAAATTTAAGTTAAAATTTCTTTGTGAACTTAAACATAATATGCAAATGAGACTCTTATTAGAAACTGAATTTAATTTTCCTAAGTATATCTACATCAATATACACACACTAAATTCACTAAGCATTAAATTCAGCGAGGTAACAACAATATTCATCTACTTAAGCACTTTTCATTTTCTTACGTGCTTTTAAAAAATAGGTTTTATTGATACTTTTTCACTGACTTCTCCTGGTCCATCTTTTAGTTTAGCTTCAGTACATGGGCCTAGAGGTGTCTGTTTCTCATCTGTTTCGTTTGTCCTTGTCTGTTTCAGGTGCCCGGTAGTAATAGAGGGTAGGGGAGTCAGAGCCACGGTGACAACGTTGGGGCTAGAAGTGCAGGTAGGATGGTGCAGCCAGTCTGTTATGGAAGCCCTGAGAAGCTGGAGTCTAAGGTGAGTTTGGGGCTTGGAACTGGGACTGTGCTGGATAGGAACTGAGCTAATAATCCCTTTCTATACCCGCACCTTCCCTCATTGAGATAGTACATGCCCCCCAAGTATTAGGGGAATACGTTTGCATATTTGTGATTACACCTTTTGAAATAAATCTAATATGACATGTCAGTGGCTGGATGCAGAAGACCACTCCTTACAACCGAGGGAACAACACAGGTGCAGACTAGAGCATTTGCTGAGTGTAGACACACCTCTCCCCCATCTCCCAAAAAAGATATCTGAGAACCTCTGGCAGGGGGTGAAAATATAATTTACCTGGTCTTCAGGCAGTGAGGGTCAGGATAGTCAGTCTGTGTTACACTAACATTAAACGTGTTGTATCTTCCTCCCTGTGCAGAATGTAAGCTTTTACAAAGCAGAGACATACCTCCTTCAGCAGGCCCCTCCTTCCCCCAGACTGAAGAGGGTGGAAGGTAGACAATGGAGAGGACCTCCCAGATCTCCCACCACTTAAGGAGAGTGCCCAGGGAACTGACCTGATCATTTTCCATTCTGTTACTTTACTGGATGTCAAGATCTCCAGAAATTCATCATTGGCAAGAAGAAATTAACTCTGAAAATCTTCCCACCTCAGACGATTTCCCATCCTGGCTGTAGGCTGCAGGGCTTCATCAAGCTGGGAAACCTCACCTCCCTGCCCCTCCCCCCTTTCACCTTCTTTTTCTGTGTAGTCTTTCCAAATTAGAACAGGAGATCCTTTAGGGTAGGGACAGAATTACGCCTTCCTTTGTATACTTAGCTCTACGCACCGTCCTTGGCACGTAGCAAGCTCAGTAAATGTTTATTGACCATTTATTATGGACTAGCTATCACCTATTCACTAATCTATGGCACTCCCTAGAAGCATTCCCTAAAGACAAATACATATTGTCCAACACACAGGTTACATCTAGAATTTATTAATAAAAACAGCTCACTTCAGAAATCTTGAAAGGGCTTACTAAAAAGGTGCTTTTAAATATCTCTGGTCATGGAACAAATAAAAATTGAAATAAGCAGCAAGAAAACTGTACCTAGAGCAGCTGTAAATATGTCATTTCCCAGGCAAAAAATTTTCCTTCTATTCTGCACTGCACTTAGTTCAGTGCCTGGAATATAGGTATCTAAATAAATACTTGCTGAGTTAGTAGAAGTAGCAATACCAGTTAGAAGGGGAACCAGTTTATACATGGGATTTCAAGGACCTTTCCCTTCATTTTGCTTGAATTAGAATGAAAAGCTGTTTTACTTCTTGTTTGCTTACTTAGTAAGTTTTTGCTACATTTGATCCTAAAATTTTAAAACATCCTGTGTTCAAGGTTAGGGCTAAAAGCCACAGCAGGTCAGATAGAGAATCTCTACAGTATGAATGAAAAATTTAGAGGACTTCTGGGCTGTAGAAATTTTAAACATTCACCTAATGTACCCACAAAATTCATGCATCAAATTAAGCTACTACTGAGCTTTAGATAAAACTACTTTTAACTGTGTCCCCTAAAACTTAGGTCACGGACTGGACTTGATGGCTTGATGACTCAAAACCCTTTCAAAATGTCTCTTCAATTCTTAATGTTTCTAGAAGTAGATTGAAGAAAGGTATTATCTGTTTTAGATAGAGAAACTGAGATGCAAAGATCTTTAATGCTCTTTTCTCTTCAAAAGCTCCCTCATCAACGATTCAAAATTAGCATAATTTTCTACTCAGACCACTTTCTTTTAAAGTTAAGTCAATTTGAAGTATTTTTTAGGACTACATACTACTGAGAAAGGTATGACATCTAGAATCTTGGTTAGATATTGTTACATCTACAAACCAAAACAGCCATAAATTCTCAACAAAAAATCCACCCTATGTCCCCCATCACAAATCTTTTTTTCTCCAATCTCTCAGGACAGTCAGGAAACATGGAGAGCAAACATTAAAATGTCTAGTTTCAGAAAAAAGGCCTATTTAACTTTCATCAAGCCTACGGCTGCCCACATGGATAATTTTCTGCTCATACTGGCTGGCATTTAAAGAGTAAGTTTAAAAGGAGTAAAATGGATTATAGGATACAGTATTGCAGTAATAACCCAAAGGCCTACGTAAACTGACTTCTCAGGATGTCCAAAAGCTAACACACAAATCACAAAACACAAAGGATAGATAAATAAGAAGAAAGGTTCTAAACCTTCCATTCCAAAACACACTAAGTCATTGTACTTTTTTACCCTAGCCAGAACTTGTCTTCTGAGATCATGTTCTAACATGCTTAAGATAATCATTTCATATCTGGCTGTCTTTTTTTTTTTTAAAGTGCTTCATATGGGCTGGGCATTATGTGTGGGGGTGTAAATCTGCGCTCTAGCAGCCTGAAAAATTCATAGATCAGTGTGAAAAAATCTACACAAAAGTAATCAATTAGTCTTGAACTATGAAATTTGAGAGATAACTAAATTCAAAGTAACTTCTTTTATAGTTTAGACTAGAAAAGGGTATGTTAAATTACACAGCCTTTTCTTTATAGTTCAAGCTTAAAAAAAATTGTACCAAGAAGCATGTTTTATAGTCTAAATGTACCATCAAATTAGCAAAAACTGACTGCTAATCACTTACGGAAAGTAAGGAAGGATAATGCTTATTGCTACCGAAAGAATCCAGAAATAGCTTTACATTTACTCTAGCACAAATCCCCTAAAATCCAGAAAGCTATCCTAAACATCGAAACAATGTAGTTATACTGCGCAAGTTTAAAACAATTTCTCCTTTGTAATTGATTTTAAAAAGTCTTCCTGATGACAAAGTATCATTTTTGCAGATTTTAAGTGTAAATATCACACTACAGAAGGACAGCTTTCAGAAAAACAAGTCACTTAAAGTTACTTACTTCTCATCTACATGAAGACTTGGAGAACATTTGATTGCTAGCCATGTTTTCCAGTGAATGTGTCGTACTTTGTAAACTTGTCCAAATCCCCCTGAACCGATCTTCTCCCAGCTAATGAATTCATTGGAGTCAAATGTTCTCAGTAGCCCCATTTCCCAAGGGGAACTGTTCTCCTTTTCCATCTTTTACCAACTAAATTCTCCAAATCTGGTTTCTCTACTTTCCTTTCCTTCCCAAACTTCCTGGCTGCTTTCTCCCACAGTACAGAAGGCAGTGTCTTTCCCTGCCCAGGTGACTCAGGTATATTCATTAACCAAGCTATGACATCATTTCCTGGGCTCCAGTTGCTGGAGTCTGGTGTCTGTAACTTGAAGGGCACACTTCATTTCAAACAGGAAATACTAAAGAGTTTCCTTGTTTTTTCAGAACAAAGGTTGGAAAGAGTAGAGAATTTACTGTTCTCATTCAATTTCAAATGAAATCATAAATTCATAGTACATGACCCAGTTAGAAAGTTCTCTTTATTAGCGTAATTACTACCTCAAATGAGACTTTTTTGAAACTTTTCATTTGGAAATCACATGAAAATGACAATGAAAATGTGTCTTGGCAGACTTAAAGATTCAATTTCATTTCATTTAATTCAATTAGATTAAGCAACTATTGAGTGCCTAGGTTATAGAAGTCATTGTGTTTAGTGCAAGGACAAAAACCACTGCATTCTTTAATTCTTTCTTAATGAAAAATGCTCTCCTTAATTTAAAATCTAAGAGGATTTTTGAAAAAGAAACAGAGAAACTATATTTTTTACTCTTGGGGGATAACATTCCTGGATTGAAAATATTTTGCTTCTTAAAGGTAGGCTGATGAATGTTACATTATGCAATCAATGTAAAGAATAAGGTTCAGGATTTTGATGGTCTCATAACTAGGCAGTATTTCCACACCCTACCATGTCAGCTGATATTTTGTTAAATTAGAATTAAGGAGTAATACTTCCTAGAATCAGACAAAATAATAAATTCACATAGAAAAATTAACAAGAATACAAGGAAAAACTACCAGGAAAAAACTGTGAAGAATTGCGGTGTCACATCACAGACAATAATGAATTGGAGCAGTGAGCAGAATTTTTTGAAAATCATTTAAAACTACAAGAAAAAAATACATACTTTCTTGTTCAAGAATCCACTTGTTTCCATTATGGAGAGGCAGAATTAATTGATCCATTAACTAATCCAATAAAAAGCATTTACTTTGTGATTACTCTGCACAAAGTTCTGTCCTTAGCTCTGGGAATATAAGCAGTGAAGCAAAACAGTCCCTGCTCTCCATATCTTTCACTCTAATGAGGGAAGATAACACACGTAGATTTCAAAGGTAAAGCCTTTAATTTAAAGGCCTTGGGACATAGTAGTGAGGTAGGTGGTAATATATCTTTCTTGGTTTTATTTCCATGAATGTTGAGTCTTTTGACAATGAACTTGGTTGGTGAGAATTTTGTTTTCTTCTCAGCAACTCCAAACTTTCTTTCCTGGCTGTAGTTGCTCAGGAAATAGAGGCTGGAGCACCTGTAAAGAGAGTTACTTGTCTGATTAGATCTTACTTGGACTATGGATGTGGGGCCAGGCTGGTGTTCTGGAGGGAGACCTTTTCAGGAAATTATCGGCTCACAAATGGCAGGTGATAATGGACAGTAATGCATTTTGTAGTCTACACAAATAAAACAAAATAAAATTTAACCACTATGAGAAAAAATATTTAAGTTCTCTAATAACAGGAAAATCAGAACAACTTTAAGATGTCACCTTACAGGCAATGGATAGTCAAAATATCCCAAAATGATAAGGCTGGCTGTGTGTGTGTGTGTGTGTGTGTGTGTGTATACTGTGGAAATATAGGCAATTTCTTTCAATTGTTGCTGGGAGGATGGTGAAGTTTGGAAAGCAGAATGCCAAATAAGCAGTAGAAGTTCCAAGACCAATCATACCCGACCCTATCAGTTACATCACTGATGTCCACCCTCCCATCATAAAATAGGAAAAAAAGACTTAAATTGTACAAATAGTAATAACTGCTGTTTGTAACTGCAAATAAATGAAACAATATTTATAGTTAAGTACTGGTAATTGGCTGAATAAATTATGCTCTATAAATACATTGCAATATTATTTTGTTGAAGATATGACAAATATGAAGAATACAAAAAAATGGAAAGAATCTGCATTTACGAAGAGTGCCCAGGCCAGCCCTGTCTCATTCCTTTCTAGGCTATGCTCTAGATTTCCTCTACCACACCCTGCCTCTTCAATCCAAAGACTTCACTCTGGCCCTTGAATCTCTCTCTCTCTCTGTGCCTCTGTCTCTAGCTCTTTTTGTGTGTATGTCTCAGCTTCCTTTCATATGCTGTCTTCATCCCTTATAAAGTAATTTTCTTGAGGACAGGGAGTATCTTTTTTTTCCCCTAATTATATTTTATTGCCAGCTCTTAACCCTGTGCTTTGCTTCTCAAAGGTGCTAAATAATGATATTTGACTTACTGACTTATTCAAGATGAGGCTTAAGTGTGCATGTGCCCTTCCCCCACCTCTTGGCATATGAAGTAGATATAATATTTTTAGATGGAGAAAGTAAAATGTAAAGATTTTAAATGACTTTATTCTCTATTTCACTCTTCATTAAAATTTTAGAATTAGTTTTCTTTCCAATTAGATCGCCCTACCTTTAAAAAATAAGTCAATTTAAGTATTTTAAGTTTCAAGCTATTGGGAATGATATCTACACATGTACACATGTGATATGTACATGTATGTTTATATGTATGGGTATATACACATATCATACATATGCACACACATATATATGTATATGTGTATGTGTATATATTTACATTGGGGTAGCTAGATGATGCAGTGGATAGAGTACTGGGCCTGAATTTAGGAAGACGTACCTTCCTGAGTTCAAATCTGGCTTCAGATGCTTAACTAGCTATGTGAACCTGGGCAAGTCACTTAACCCTGTTTGCCTCAGTCCCTCCTTTGGAGGAAATAACCAATCACTTCAGTATCTCTGCCGTGAAAACCTCAAATGGGATCACAAAGAATCAGATACAACTAAACAAAGACTAAGCAAAGGCAAAAAATTTTACATGTGTACACATATATTTCTATAAAGTGGATGTTGGTGAGAAGGGCAATATTTAGGGAGTGTGACTAAATATCCCAGATCTCCGCTCTAGGCCTTAGTTTTAGGTAGAGCCTTCCCTTTGGCTACCATAGCCTCCTCACATCTGTCCCCAGTCCCTTCTTTTGTGCTGGGCTGGCAAGGTGGAGGTTCTTGATTCAGTCAGGTAGCTAATGAGTATTTATTGATCTCCTACTAAGTGCTGGCTATTGTACTAAGTACTGGAGACACTGGGAAAAGGCAAATGACAGTTTTTGCTCTCCAGATCACAGTCCAACGGGGGACATGAAGGTGGCTATATGCAAACAAGAAATATGATAAATTGGAGATAATCAATAGAGGTAAGGCATTAAGAGACGTCAGGAAAGGCTTATACAAGGTGGGATTTTATCTGGAACTTGAAGGAAGTTAGGAGGTAGAAATGAAGAGGCAGAGAATTCTTGGCATGGGGGACGGTCACTGAAAATGCCGGGAATCAGCAGATGGAGTATTTCATTAAAGAATCCAGTTTAATTGTATTGCAGAGTTTGGGATGGGGTGGAGGAGGAGGGTATCATGTGTAGGATGACCTGAAGGATAGGGATAGGTTTTGAAGGACTTTGAATCCTAAATAGAAGATCTTACATTTGATCCCAGAGATGATGGCTAGGCTGTAGAATTTATTGAGGAAGAGGAGAAGGGCGATGTGGTCAGATCAATAGGAAATCTCAAACAAGAGCTGAATACACTAAAAAACCAAAATAGGCTAAACAGAAAACAATGACTCAAAAAACATCAAGAAATATTGAATTATTAACAAAATATTAGAAAAAACACTGAAAAAAATGTAAGAAATGTTTTATCAGAAATAACTGCCCTGGAAAACAGATCAAGGAGAGATGATTTAAAAATAAGCAGAACATCTGAAACCATAATTTTTAAATGTAAAGAAAAATTAATGTTAGCTACAAGCAACTCTTAGAACCAAAGGAAAAAGTGAAAATAGAAAGAAGCCACTGGTCACCTTCTAAAAAGGAAAGCTCCTAGGAACATGAAAGTCTCATTCCAACGCTTACAGGTAAATTTTTTTTTTTTACAAAAACCTACAAGCAGACCAAAAGTAATCAAGTATCCAGGAGCCATAACACCATCACATAAGACTTAGTTCCTGCCTCTGTTGGGGAGTGGGGAGCTTAGAAGAAGATGTTCTAAAAGGTAAGAGATAAAGTCTCTAATCAAGGACTGAGATTTACCACCATTTCATTGAGGCACTTTTTTCCCTTTGCCCTCCAAAATAGAGAAGTCTAGACTTTTTCTTCCCTAATCCTGAGGGATTAGCATGCCTCCAAAAGAGACTACTACTGGAACTTGTTTGGCCCAGCTTCTTGGTCACCTAAAGACATAAAAAATCCCAGTCATGGGCAACTGGGCCCCTCAGACTTCATGGATTTCTTAAGAACACTGTGGTTACCATGTCCTTCACTATGTGCTGCCCTGCTCTCCAGATGGTTTTCCATATGGAGATAAGGGGGCCCTCATTTAGAGATGCTAAGCAGCACTGCATCATATGTATATACTTACTGTGTTAGGGCAAAGTAAACCCTCCTTTGTTCACTGTTCAATGATTTATGAGGATATCATATCATCCCAACAGTAAACCTAAACTTAGAGAGGACTAGTTTTAGAGTCCCTTCCAATACAAAGATAACCTTGCAGGGGAAAAAGGACTTTTAAGGGAATAGAGGAAACCCAAACAATCCTAATGAAAAAGCCAGATCTGAGTATACATTCTGGAATGGGCACCGGGAGAAACATAGAAGGGTACCATATTTGTTTAATTGAAATGCGATATGTAGGGTTGACGTGTTTGCATGTTAATAGGGGAATAATAAACAGGTGTTTTCTTATAACCTTAATATCTTTAAGGATCTTAGAGAAAGGTAAAATTGACAGAGCATCTATGAATAGTTTTGTTCTATTTTAATGGTCTTAGAAGAAAAAAATGGGAAGGATAGAGGACTCTACTCAAGAGGAAAGGAGGAAGAATGGGAAGGAAATCACCATTGCAAAATTCTAAGGTGAATATATATACTCCTATATGTTTTTAAATACACATATATATATATATGTGTGTGTGTGTGTGTGTGTGTGTATGGCGGAGTGAGAGAGACAGAGAGAGAGAGAGAGAGAGAGAGAGAGAGAGAGAGAGAGAGAGAGAAAGAGAGAGACAGGGACAGAGAGACAGAGAAAGAGAGAGACAGAGACCGAGAGTGACAGAGAGACAGAGAGAGAGACAGAGGGAGAGAGAGACAGAGACAGAGAAAGAAAGAAAGAGAGAGAAGCTACTTTTCTTTTAAAATGGGAGCAACACCCCTCCCACCATGTAACTGGGGTGTATTTGTCCATACTTCTAATTCCAGAAAGGTCTCAGGAATCCTGCAGAGAATAATTGTTCTCTAAAGTGCATTCTCATGCCTTGGTTTAAAGAGGTAGAGCAAAATTCTCATGGCACAATTCCCAATGGCCTCTCAAATACCATAAAAACAATCCCAAGAGGTTCCTTCATCACAATTTTTATATAATCCTCAAACTAGTGAACCACAGGCAGAAACTGTATCCTAATAGACTGGCTATGCCCATATCCTACTATATGACATCTCGGGATAACCATACATAAGTGGTCCCAGGCTGGGAGACACTCTTTTATCATATATAATATATCTGCCTTGAAACATTTTCTTACTGTTGGGTTATATCATACGATCCCTAAATAGAGGATTATTTGTTCAGTTGCATTTATATTTCCCAAAGCCTTTCAATATTTGTCTCCTCACTTACATATGAATCTAATGATCAGCTCAAAAAGATTAAAAAAAGATTCATTTAAATCACGAAGAAACAATTTTAAATTATGGAAAGTTCTCAAATCTTGGAGTACCTTTATTTGATTTTACCTTGTCTTTATTGCCAGCTACTAGCATTTATTTGAATATCCCCAGGCATGTGTCTCACACACAGTTATCTATTTCTTCCATTTCTGTATTTTCTTGATGACCACTATCACCATTCTGATGTCATCTTTGGTCCAACTACAGGTCTTGGCCCATATGGACAGACCCTGAATGAGCATTTCCTGACGTAATTAGGTGATGGTCATTAGGAATACAAAGCCATCTGTTCCAGCAGGATCAGGGCAGGTTTCATTCTTTAGTGTTTGTCTTTTTCTCTCCTAGTGAAAATCAAAAATGAAATGTCTCATCTGCAAAATTCCTTAGTGGTTGAATTCTGAAGAAATTCCTTAGAAGAACTTACATACAGTTTTTATTACTAGAGGAATTATAAGTCCAGAGATAATTATCATTCCCAAATAACAAAATTGTTTACATTCAATAAATAATAGTTTACTGTGGTTACCTTAAGAATATAGTTCTTTAGGACAAAGGACATCTTCATACATCTCTTTTTAGTCACTTCATGGTTACAAATGATTTACTCTTTAATCTCCCAGAGATGATGGGGAGTTCCTCACAAGAAGCATCATCTGAGGCATCACCAGTGGCCACCCAGAGCTCACCTTCCTATGTACCATCTTCCACTTCAGGAAAATCAGTCCATTCCAAAACTGCTGTCACCAACCGTTGCAGTGCAGGCTGACCAGAGATCTCTGACACTGACCCCTCCCACATACAATCCCATCCTATCTTGTGTCCTAGGAATCTGTGTGCCTGATTTCTCCCCTGAACTAGGAGCTCCCTGAGGGCACGAGGCTTTGTAGCCCTGAGACTGAGCACAGGGTCCTGCATACCTAATGACGGTGCTGACTTGGACAGAAATGTCATTGAGAGGGTGCTGAAGGAAGTTTAAGGGGCTGATCTGGTACCTCAGGTTGGATATTGAATGAAACAAAACTCTTGCACAAGATCTGATATTTAACAAAAGGATATTGATTTAGTTATAACCTGGGAAAGTTATTCAATAAGGACAGTCAGAATTTATTATGTTTGAGCAAAAAGCAGGGAAAACAATAGTAATGTTAGAAAATCAACACTAAAAAAAAGATATAGTTAGAAGAAATAAACAAGGAAACTACATTATGCTTAAAACCACCTATGTAATAAAATAAAATCAATACTTTACATATGCACACACATACATATATACACACAACATGTGTGTATGTATAGGTTCCACCAAATGGAATACTTTAATTAAAAGAAAAAATTAAAATAGTTCCAGGGATAAATAAAAAGCAAAACTACAATAGTTGGGGACTTCAATGTATACCTTTGAGAGACAGACAAATCTAATAATAAAAGAATTAGAAAAGAATTAAATGACTTGAATAAAACTTTATAAAAATTAGATATGGTAGATGTCTGATTACTGAATGAGAATGAAAAAGAAATTTCACATTTCTCAGTGAGCATGGCCACTTTACAAACACTGGCGAAAGAATTTTCATTTTTCTGTCCCACTCTTCAGTACTTGCACTAGTTGGGGCAGCTAGGTGGTGCAGTGGATAGAGCACCAATGCAGGTGTCAGGAGGACCTGAGTTCAAATCTCACCTCAGACACTTGATATTCACTAGCTGTGTGACCTTGGGCAAGTCACTAAACCCCAATTGCCTCATCCTGGGTCATCTCCAGTCATCCTGATGAATATCTGGTCACTGGATTCAGATGGCTCTGGAGGTAAGACTCAGTCTTCCCTCACTCAAAACAAAGTCAAGTGCAAATCATATCATTATTTCTGATGGCATGGTCTTCTACTTCACCTACCTTCTCCAAATTCCAGTTAGAAGAGCCTTTTTGTTTCTCTTTAGTTTTCTTTATTATCGCTTTATCTGGGTTCTTTTAAGATATTTGCTGGGATATATATTGGGAGAGTTGGACTCTTTGACCTTTCATGTCAGCATTTTAACTGGAACTCACTCCTACCAGATTCTAGTAATAAAGACAAGAAATTTAGCTCTGCTTAGCTAGATTTTACCAGTGTGACAGTGTGCCCTTTGGCATCTTGAAAGAACCTGTCACTTCGATGGCTTGTGGAGAAAGTAGTTGGATAAGTGAATGACATGCAAATTAAGGAGTTCTAAAGGTTTAAATAGCAATTCTAAGAAAATTTTAAGAAACTATATAGTGATTCCTTAATGACTCGGTAATCTCATTCATGCACAAGGTTTTAATGACTTGGTCAGGGGCTTCATGTCCACACCAATGTTGGCCTATGCAGACAATGATCCAGCTCCTACTTATGCTAGCTTGAAAGGTTTAGTAGCAGTTCTGTAACAAGACTAATGATGACTAAAAAAATTCCTGTATTTACAGGTGAAAAAGGAGACGGCCTCCTACTATACATGTAGAATTATGGTACAATTGTGAATATATAATAAGTTAGATGCTGCCTATGAGTAGCAGTATTAGCCAACACTGTTGATGAGGAAGACCCAAGATGAATGTAGATGCTCTCATTGTTATACCACATGACTCCAAAGCCAGGAGGATAGCTACAGAAGGAGTCAATGTTTTTTCTGATACGTACCTGGGGAGCTGGGCCACAGTCAAATAAGAGCTGATAATGTGCAATTTCCAACACTGAACATACCACCAGTGTATTTGAATCCTTTTTGCCATCAGGGTTGCTGTTGGTACGTATGTGTGCGTGTGTGCGTGTGTGTGTGTGTGTGTGTGTGAGCGGAAATGACTCATGGGAAGACCAGATTATATAATGAAAAAACTATGAAAAGTGACACTAGAAAAAAATAATTTTCTGACACTGAGAAACTCAAGGTTTATTTTCTGGAAGGCCCTTTACTGTGCAGATAATGGTAAAAGTTGGCCACTCTAATCCATCTTGCATTCAGATACCAAAATGATTTTCTAAAAAATAGGTTCTACCATATCATAACTCCACTTAATAAACTCCAATGATTCCCTATCGCCTCTAGGACCAAAATCCTCTGGTGTTCAATAACGCAGTCCCCTCCTACCTATCCAATCATCTTGCATTTTCCTGCTCATCATGTACTCTGAGCCAATGACATGACCTTCTCTTCGTTTCATGAGTAAGACAATCCATCCCTTAGCTCTCGGCATTTCTTATGGCTGCCACCTCATCTCTACCCAATGGCTTTCCTCAAGGTCTCAACAAAAATCCCATCTTTTACAGGAAGCCTTCCTGCCTCCTATTTACAGAAATATTTGATACAAAGATTTCTCCTAATTGAATGCTTTCCTTTTGATTTTAGTTGCATTAATTTTGTTTTTTCAAATGCTTTTCAATTTCATATAGCTAAAGTGACCTCTTTTATCTCTTTGTTATCTTTTTAATTTAAACATTTATGTTCTAGGAAAATTTCTTCATCTGGTTTTCTTATTTTTAATGGTATGGTCCCTAACATTCACATCAGGTATCCATTTTGAGATTATGTGCTCTATAGTGTGATATGTTGATCTCAACTTTATCTTTACCAGATTGATTTCCCCACAATTTTTGTTCATATTGAGATTTCTTTTTAACTAATTTATGTTTTCATGTTTATCTTTGCCTTATTCCTATGTTTATTGGGAAAGTTTCTAGCATTTTCCACATATATAGTACTACATTGTAATAGTACAATATAATTCTATATAATTCTACAAGCTTCTTGTTTTACACATATACTATTTATCACATTAAAATAAGTCCTTTTCCTATATTTTGTAGGATATCTTAGTTTAAATGTGTTAAGGTTTTTTCTGTATCTATTGTTATAATCATGTTTTTCACTGTTTTTTTAAAAATATAGTTAATTATTTTCCAAATGTTGAACTATCTTTGATATGAATTCAAATTGATTAGAGGGAATAATTTTTAGATGAATTACTGTAGTCATTTTTTTGACCAGGACTTTGTTTAAAATTTCAAAATCAATATTCATTAAAGATATTGATCTGTATATTGATCTTTCTCTTTGCTTTAGCCTTATTTGGGTTGCCATGAAGAGTATATTGATTGCTTAAAAAAACCTTTAAGAATGTTTTCTTTCTCAACTTTTAAGAATAATTTATGTTGTACAGGCATTGTTTATTCTTTAATAATCTGATAAAATTCTAGTTAAATCTATCTGCCTCTGGTATCTGCCCCACCTTTAGTAATAGTCCCTTTATAGATAGTTCAGTTCTGAAACTGGATTATTTAAAATCCATGTTGTTTTTTTGTAGATGTAGTTTAAGTTTTTGTAGATGATCCTCTATTTCTTTTGGATTCTTAATGCTTTTTTGGTAGTTTTAAAAAACTACATATAGTAAATTCTGATAATTATTTTATTTATTCTCTGTTGCAATTTAATCTTTTCCATTTTTTTATTTTGCTAATTTCATTTTCTGTCATCTTAAAAAAACACTAAAGGGTTTTGGAATTTTTTACTTTCCCCCCTCTGTGAACAGTTTTTAGCTTTATTGGTCCTACAGTTTGTTTAAAAATTTATCTCTTTTCCTTCTTATTTTTAAGATTTCATTTTTTTATTATTTTGAGTATTTATTAAGTATGTACAATGTTCTTGGTGCTGTGAAGACATAAATAAAAGCAAATAGCATGGTCTTTACCCCATGTCAGCTTTCATTCTAATGAAGGAAATTGGTAGAGGAGAAAAGGAAAGTCGGAAAGACTATGCGACATCATGGTGTGAAGACTGCAACAAGTAGTAATAGTGTGGAGGGCTGGTTCCCAGCAAGACAAGGCAAAGGGTTCAGTTATCAAAGGAAGGAGGATCCAGGGAGGGAGTACAATTTTCTTTTGGGGTATAGATGATTGAGGAGTGGGTTGGCCATTTTAGGTTTATTTTTTCTTGCTTATGTTACTTTGATGGATTGCTATTTTATTATATTATATGATATAAAAGATGTATTGTTATTATTTCTTTAGTATTGTTTTAAATCATTTTTATGTTCTTATTTCTCCCTATGATAATTTTTGGTCAAATTGCTTTGATACTGATGTATTTTTATAAGCAAATTTCCTTTTCCAGACTTCATTTGCCTATTCTTCATTTGAATTTTTATTTAAAATACAAAATTCTTTTAAAAATTATTTAATCATCATTTTCTTTCTTTGTTTATCCCTTCTATTTCCTCTCTCAAAAATCTCCTCTGTTCTCCTTCCCTTCAATTTCTTCTTGGTGGTAAGTGGACAATCAAGGGTCAGTCACACTGTTATCTCCAAGAAAATAACAATGAAGGGAAAATATACCAAAACTGGTAAGATGCAACTAAAGTAGTTCTATGGGGAAAATGAAATCATTAAATGTTTTCATAGCAAAACTGAGAGCAAATGAATGAGAGATTGGGCATGCAAAAAAAAAATTTGGACAACTGTTCAAAAATAAATAGTCATCATATTTAGAAAATTAAATAAAAGATAAACAAAAATGGATAGCAAGAGACTACTGAACTGATTTTAAAACTAGGAGATTTTTTTGGGGGGGGAGAAGAAAATTAGTTAAACAGATTGACAGTTAATACATCTAACTAAAAAAGAGAAAAACAAATAATATAAAAATAAAAAAGGAAAACTTGTCATTGAAGAGAAAGCAAAGGAAACTATCAGGATTCATTTTGCCCAGTTAAATGCTAAAATAACTTATAACTTAGAGGCAATGGTTGAATACTTACATAAATAACTTAAAATATCTTGACTAACAAAAGAAAAAAAAGACTAACAGCCCAACATTAGTTAAAGAAATGTAACAATACATAAATGATCTCTCAAAGAAAAAAAACTTTAGAATCAGATAGAAAAAACAATCCTCATGTAACTTAAACTGTTATCAATAATAAAAACAGAAGCCACATTTAATAATCTCTTTCTATAATAGGAATATGTTCCCACTACTTAAACCAGGGAAAGATAAAATAAAGAAATCTACAGAACGGTATTGCCAATGAACATTGATGCCAACATTTAAAACTAAAATATTAATAGGTAATCCACAACAACATTTTAGAAAGATTATGTGCTATGATCAGGTTTCATTTATGCCAGTAATACATGGTTGGTTCAAAATAAGGAAATCTATAAATATTATAAACTGTGTTAGTCATAGAAATTTTTAAAAAACATGATTATGTTGATAGGCTTTTGACAAACTCCAACAAAGGAATGAATGGGACTTTATGTGCACAAAATCTTTCTAAATTGTTGTAGCTTTACTATTTTTCTCTTATTTTTTAATTAATAGAAAACTATTTTCTTTCCTTCCCATCCTCCACCCTGGAGTAGGGGATGGGGAATAACAACTTCTCCACAACAAATACTCATACTCAAGAAAAGCAGATTCCCCTCAGGCCATGCTCAAAAAGCATATCTCATTCTGCATTCTGAATCGATCACCACTCTAGAGGTAGACAGCATTTTTCATCTCTACTCTTCTGGAATAATGGATAGTCATTGCATTGATAACTGTTTTTACAGCTTCTAAAATTCTCTTTGCAAGGTCGTTGTTATCATATAAATTGTTTTTTCTGATTCTGCTCATTTCGATCTTTTAACAATTTGTAATTCTTGTTGCTGCAAAGATTTTTCCCCTCCAATTAATAATTTCTCTTTCAATTTTAGCATGTGGATTTTTTCTGGACAATTAAAAAATTATGTAATCAAAATTATTCATTTTATCTTCTCTGGTCTTCTCCATGGTCGATAGATCTGATAGGTAATTTTTCCCCATGTTTTTCTCATATCTGTGTCATGGATCCTTTTGAAACTTATCTTAGTATATGGTGTGAAGTGTTGGTCTAAATCTAATTTCTTCCCTACTGCTCTCCAATTGCCCCAGCAGTTTTCAAAAAAATCAAATAGCAAGTTCTTATCCCAGAAACTGGGATCTTTGTGTATATCATACATTATGCTACTACATTAGTTTGCTTCTGTAGGTTGTAAACCTAATCTGTTCCACTGATCAATCCCTTTCTTAACCAGTGACAACATGTTTTAAGAATTATTGCTTCATAGTATGGGTTAAAATCTTGTATTGCTGGACTTCGTTTCTTCCCACTTTTTTTCACCATAATTTCCCTTGAGATTCTTGAACCTTTTTTCCTCCATATGAACTTCATCATTATTTTTTTCTAGTTCTCTAAAGTACTTGTTAAGTAGTTTTGATTGTTATGGAATTGAATAAATAAATTAATTTAGGTAGTATTATCATTTTTTTTGTATTGATTCATCCTACTCATGAGCAATTAGTATTTCTCCAATTGTTTAGATGTTTTTAATTCTGTAAATAGTGATTTGTAAAGAGGCCTATTCACTGAATGGGCATTACCTTACCCTAAGTGAGTTCCTGAATAGACCTTGACCCAAAGAGGCCAAGGTTTCCCAGGGCATCCTGGGTCATCTCCAGTCATCCTGAGGAGTGACAGGTCTCTGGATTCAGATGGCTCTGGAGGAGAAGTGAGGCTGGTGACCTGCACAGCCCTCCCTCACTCAAAACAAAGTCAAGTGCAAGTCATGTCATCATTTCTCTGATGGCGTGGGCTTCTTGGGCAACGAAGGACAAACACAACAGCAACAACGGATATAAGTCAAAGGACTAAGAAAGCCTGAGTCATGTCCTGGCTTTCCAGGAGATTTGAACCTTATAATTGCTCAAGCAATGCAGGTCTGAGATGAAAGTGAATTATCAGTGTTACCACAAAGTTGTCCTTATTTTCAGGGGGAATAGAATGTGTTGGATGGGATTTGATTTTATGTCTTGGTGATGTTAATGCACATTTAGTGAGTCTTTTGTGCTTTAAGCACTTTCTATGGTGGAAGTATGACACAATTATCTTTTGACTGAAAAAAAAATTCCTTCTGATTTGTCACTTTTTTAACTTTTTTATTTTTCTCCTGACTCCCTTATTTCACTTCAAAGTTTCCTGTTATCTCTAGTTTGTTTATTTTTTTTTTTTACCAGGGATGTTTAAAAGTCCTCTATTTCTGTGAAGGTCAATTTTTTTATCCTTGTAGGATTGTATTAGATTTTGGTTTGTAAAATTTACCCTTGGTTATAGAATTTTATCTTTTGCCATTTTGAATATCTCATTTCATTTTCTTTGCTAAATTACTGCTAGAACTTGTGTGAGTTCTGAATTTAGGCAATGACATTCCTGGGGATTTTCATTTTGGGATTTTTTTTTAGGAGGCCATCAATTAATTCTGTTTTCACTCAGTAACTTTCATCATATCTTGAAAAATTCTATCAAGGTTCCTTTTTTGGTTATATATTTCAGGTAACCCAATGATTTTTCTCTCTTTTATGTATTTTCCAGGTCAATTTAAAAAAAAATATGCAATATCTTTTAAAAAAAATCTTTTAACTAAAAAAAAAATAATTGTTGCTTCCTAGAGTCATTAATTTCTATTTGGTCTATTATGATTTCTAGAGAAATTGTTACTAAGGTGAGGTAACCTTTTCTTTCCAAGCCTCTCCTCCACAGTTTTGATTTCTTTTCTAATATTTTTCTAAGTCTTGTATCATTTATTGGATGAATCCTTATTGTCTTAAGGGCAAGCTGTTTTTTTTATTGTTTGAAATTTTGGGTGTAGGTTTCTCTGATTTATTCTTTTCTGGTTTATGTATATTGTTCCTCTCTGAAATAACAAAAGGCCATTATGTGTTATTATACTTATTGTTCACTAATTTTTGTTGCTGAGACCTCAGGAGCTGAGTTCTAAGTTTCTCCTACTTGAAAATTATGCTGAGTTTAGGATATTTCCTTTGCCCCAGGAGTTTTTTTCTTTAAACCAGGCTCCCTCTTTCCTTTGGTATCAGATTTTATTTAGAGAACATTCTTTTAACCTATGCCTTTTCCTTAATCATGGGCACTATAATTCCTTCCTTCTTCTCTGATAAGTCTTAGTCAAAGTCCTTTCCTTGGGAATAGAACAGAAGGGAAGGAGAGACCTTCTTGCTTAATTCTCAGTTAAGTTTTGGGTTGCCCCTCTGATGGAACAGACCTATTTGAGACCTTTTCCTTGAGAAGGAAGGATAAGGAGTAATGACTTTTTATATACATCACTATGTTGAGGTCCTTTTCTGCTACAATCAATTATAGCCCACCCTTTTCTACTATCTTCCCCCTTCTTTTCTTAATCTAAAAACAACCTGTGCTAAGATTTTTTTTTTTAAATTATGGTGGTTTCCACACTCCTCAAAAAATGAGCGTGGAAATCTTCCACTTTTACTTTATCTTTCGTTCCAAGGGAGATTTCTTCACACTAGGTTTTTTCTTCCAACTCAGGTTTTTGTTTTTTTTTTTAAACTTGTCTTTCAACTTTTCTTTCATCCTTCAGGGCATTTAAAATTTTTTCTTGAGGTATATTTCTTCAGAAGCCTTTCACTTGCATAATTTTCCTTTAAAGATCTAGGCTGTATTTATTGCTTATCTGGGGTGGGGGGTGAATTGTAGGCTAATTGGGTTATTTCACGGTGGGAGGAGAAAAATAGCTGGACTCTGTTTCCTTCTATTCAAGCATCTTGGACCTTCACTTTAACATAGTAAATAATATCTATCTAAATCCAAGAGCATATAATATCTTTAACAGAGAAAATTAGTATTCCAGTAAGATCAGGGTTAAAGAAAAAATACCCATCATCACACATTATTTCTAGCACCAAGACAGTGCCAGAAATATTAATAATAGAATGATAACAGAAACTCAACAGTGGCCACTGGATTAGAAAAAGGTGGATAATGCCAAAAGATGTTCAAATTACTGAACAACTGTGATCATTTCACATGGCAGTAAAGTTATGCTTAAGATTCTGCAAATTAGGTTTCAGCAATATGTGAACTGATAATCACCAAGAGAGTAAGCTGTTTTTCAGAGCAGCTAGAGACCAAATTGCCAATGTTTGCTGGATTGTGGAGAAAACAAGGGAATTTCAGAAAAACACCTACGTCTGCTTCATTGATACACTAATTCCTTGGAATGTGTGGGGCACAACAAAATATGACAAGTCCTCAAAGAGTTGGGAGTACCAGATCATCTTACTTGTCTTCTAAGGAATCTACTAGACGCAACAGTTAGAACCAAATATGGAACAGCTAATTGATTTGATTGGAAAAGGAGCACAACAAGATTGTATATCGTCACCTTATTTATTTAACTTACGTAGAGTACATCATATCAAATGCCAGACTAGTTGAATCAAAAGCCAGTGTTAAGGCTGCCAGTAGAAATGTCAACAGTCTCAGACAGGCAGATGATACCACTCTAATGGAAGTGAAGATGAACTAAGAAGCTTCCTGATGAGGGTGAAATAGGAGAGTATAAAAGCTGGCTTGAAGTTTAAAAGAAAATAAAAAACAAACATTAAAGTAAGATGAGGGAACTGATCCCATCACCCGCTGTCAAGTAGAGGGAGAAGAAATGGAAGCAGTATCTGATTTTATATTCTTGGGCTGAAAGATCACTCTAGATAGTGACTGCAGCCATGAAATTAAAAGATGCCTGCTCCTTGGAAAGAAAGTTCTGGAAAATCTGGACAGCATGCTAAAAAAGGAGAGACATTTCCTTGCCAATAAAGGTCCATATAGTGAAAGCCATGGTTTTTCTAGTAGTCATGTATGACCATGAGAGTTGGATTGTAAGGAAAGTTGAATGCTGCAAAGTCAATGTTTCCTAATTGGGGTGCTAGAGAAGACTTTTGAGAGTTCTTTGGACAGCAAAGAGATCAAAGTCAATACTTAAATTAATTCAGACTATTTACTGGCAAGTCAAACACTGAAACTGACGCTTACATATTTTGGCCCCATAATGAGAAGATGATTCTTTGGAAAGGACTCTGGTGTTGATAAAGATTGAAGGCAAAAGGAGAAGGGGATGGCACAGGATGAGATGGATATATAATGTCTTAGAAACAACAAATTTGAACTTTGGCAAACTTCAGGAGGAAGTAGAGTACAAAAGGGCCTAGTGTGCTAAAGTTGTTGGATTCATGAAAAATTAGACAGGACTGAATTACAACATATAAAAGGAAAAGAAATCGAGAGAATAAGCACAGGCACCTTTTGCAGATAATATGATACTGTCATTAAAGAACCCTAGAGGGTCAAGTCCTAATTGAAACAATAACTCCAGCAAATTTTCAAGGTATAAAACAAATCCACCTAAATCATCAGCATTCCTATGTATTACCAACAAAATCCAGCAAGAAGAGCTGGGGAAAAAATTCCATTTGAAATAACTGCAAAAGCCCTAAAATATTTGGGAGTATATGTCTATCAAAATTCACTCAGGAAATATGAGGATACAACTATAAACCCTTTTTTGGGGGGCCAAAAAAAGATAAATAAACAATTTTGAAACATTAATTGCTGCTGATTCATAGGATAAGTCAATATAATAAAAATTATAATCCTCTCTAGTTTACATATTCAGTATGATAGTGATCAAACTTCAAAAGGAATATTTCATAGAATTAAAAATAAAAAAATATATATGGAAGAAAAAAAGTTTAATCATCTCAAGGGATTACCCTTGGAAAAAACAGGAAAAAGCTGAGGGAGTTCTAACAGTATCAGATCTCAAAATCATTATTTCAAAGAAGTAATCATTACAACAATTTCATAGTGGTTAAAAAAAGAAAGAAGTCAGATAATTGAATAGATTGTTCAATTACTCCCTAATGTAGGAATACAACATACAGAAATATACAAACTTTCTAAAGTATTTCAAAAAATCCAAAGACTCTAAAGTTAGTGAGAGAGAACTCAGTATTTGACAAAAGCTGCATAGCAGTTTGGCAGAAATTAGCTTTAAACCAACAATACTTCACGCCATATTCCAAAATAAGTTCCAAATGGATACATGCCTTTGATATGAAAAGAAACATCGTAAACAACTTATAGAAACAAGGAAGATATTATCTGTCAGATATATAGATAGGAGAAGAGTTCATGACTTGACAAGAGATAGAGAGGATCATGAAAGATTAAATGGACAGTTTTATTCACATAAAATCAAATTTCTTTTTGCATAGGCAAATCTAATATAGTTAAATTAGAGAAACAGGTAATGAAAAGTGAAATGAGCAGAGCCAAGAGACCATTGTAGCAATAATTTTTTAAGAACAACTTTGAATGAATAAGTTATTTTGACTATTATAAAATACCCAAATTAACTATAAAGGACATATGAAGAAAGACACTCTTTGTATTCAGAAAACTGATAAATAGTAATATATATATGGAATAATTTTACACACACACCACACCACTATTTGTGTCTAATGGTAGCCATCTCCATGGAGGGATAGGGTGAAGACAGAAGAAAAGGAGAAAAAATTTACATGATAATTCTGCCGTATATTTCAAAGGAATAACAAGTTGTGCATAGCAGACTTGCATTTTCATGTGCAATTATCTTTTTTTGTTGTACTATGTTATGAAAATGCTTTTTTAATTTCATAAATATGTATTAACGTATTTTTTTTAAGGTGGGAAAAAGAAAGACTTTAAAACTGTTAATGCACATAAACCAGAAGGTCAAAAAATGAAGCTAAAACATGCCACTTACCTCCTAACAGAGAGGTGATTGATTTAAAATGGTCAAAGAGACATACATTCCATGGTCAAAATGGAAATTTACTTTGCTGGACGATGTGTGTGTGTATTCAAGGCTTTATGTTTTCCACCCTCAAATAGGAGAACACAGGTGGTGGTTAGTGGGAGGGACTGATAAATAAAAGTGTGGGACACAAAATTCTAATATGTAACAAAGGCCCTGGGAACTACAAGCATGACTAATTAATTTATTAGGGATTCCAGGGGTCCATAATTAGTTGGGTTCAAGATTTTCTTCATGATCAGGGACCCCTCCCCTTGCTGCTACTTGGGAGAGCACTAAGAATAGGAAGACTGGACTAAACTGATCAGTTCCAGAAATGGAGAAATCTTATGGTTGGCTAAGGGAAATGTCCAACCACTTTGTCAATAGACCTTACACAAGTCATGAGACCATCCACAGATCACCAACTCCAGATCATCTCAACAGTGGCTTTCCAAAGGTCATTAGACCCTTTCAACAACATCGCAGGACCCTACTGTTTGACCAACAGTGTCCTGTGATCTGAGGAAGTTGTGGGCTTGAAGCAAAAGTCACAAGGAAGTAGATAATAGTGATTCATAGGAGTGGGGGGTATTGCATCAACAAATTACTGTGCATTTCAGAGTGTGTGTGTATGTGTGTGTGTGTGTATGTGTGTGAAGGAGTGGTGCATTCTTATCACATTTCTAGCTAATATAAATCTAGCTGATAAATATAAATAACATAATCATCCATGGTGGATTAATCATTCACAATTCTTATCCTAACAGCATTAACATACAAAACTAACTTAAAACTCAATCCTATTCTGCTTAATTCACTAATCCAATCACTGATACTCATCAAACCACAATGAACTGAGTAAATTCTGATTCATCTGAGTAGGGGATATCAAAATTATCATCACAAAAGAAAATAAAAGATAAGTGATTGAAAAACAGAATTAGGATTGGCAAACATGACAAAATGGGAAAATGAAACATATTGGAGAAAATGTGGGAACCAGTAATGTGTTGGTGGAGTTGTGAATTGATCCTTCCATTCTGGAGAACAGCTTGGAACTATGACCAAAGGGCTATAAAATTGCATATCCTTTGATCCAGCAATACCACTACGAAGTCTGTATCCTGAAGAGATCACAAAAAAAGGGAAAAGGACCCACGTGTACAAAAATATTTATAGCAGCTCTTTTTGTCGTGGCAAAGAATTAGAAATTGGGAAACGGCTGAACAAATTGTGGTATATGAATGGAATGGAATATTATTGTTCCATAAGACTTCAGAAAAGTCTGAAAAGACTTGCATGAACTGACACAGTGAAAGAGAACCAGAACATAGGACACAGTAACAGCAACCTTGTGCGATGAACCAACTTTGTTAGACTTAGCTCTTCTGAGCAATGCAATCATCTAACACAAATCCAAAAGACTCATGATGGAAAATGCCATCCACATCCAGAGAAAGAACTATGGAGTCAGATGCAGATCAAAGTATACTTTTTTCTATTTTTTTCTTTCTCAGTTTTCCCCTTTTATTCAGATTCTTCTTTTAACTAATATGGAAAATGTTTAATATGACTGTGTGTGTAAAACCTATATCAGATTATATACCATCTTGGGGAAGAGGGAATGGAGGGAGGGGAAAATTTATAATTCAAAATCTTATAAAAGTGAATGTTGAAAACTAAAAATAAATAAAAAAATAAAACTTTTCAAAAAGAATTATTAGTAGTGTCATCAAAGTCACCACAGTTTGAGATACTTGTATCAGATGATTAAACATATCCAATACATTAATATTACTACTATGCTTATTTCATAATCATGAATATCTTTTAGATTATTTTTACTACATATTTAAAAGTGGCTTGTATATTTATAAAATCATAGTAAAAACTTGCTTCCATAACAATAAGTTTAAAGTCAGAAAAGTAGCTCTTATGTCTGTTTTTTAAAAAAAAATTGATAAATTAAAACACTTTATGTTAAAAAAAGAATTTATTGAAAGTCAGATATTAACAAGAGCAAAATCAATAGAATTAAAAAGACCCAAATGACATAAGTCAAGTTCAATATCAGACTGTCACATATTTTCAACAAATAGATGACAAATGTAGCTACTGGAGTACAAACCATAATGAGACATAACAATTGCACCAAAACTATAGGGGAAAAGTCAAAAGCTTGGTTCTACATTGAACCTTTTCCCTCTTCCATTATCTACTTGGGTTTACTTTACATCATGCAGTTCTGACTCTTTTAAAACTGACACATCATGCTAAACACTAAATTATGAATGCTCAGTACAGCAATTAATTTAAAAAGTCTCCCAAAACATTTATAGCAAGAGGTAATTAATTCCCCATTTGCCTTTATGTACAATTAAATGTAAATTATTTTTGCTGTTGTAAATATTTTTTAAATAAGGAGAAATTATTTCCATATTAACTATCTGCATTTTTTGTACCACTCCCAGAGAAGAGAATTTTCCATGGAGGAATATTCTCTGGTTCTCAATCTGGTTTAATTTCATAGGCCTCTAAGGAATAAAGCACTTCAAAAGCCTTGTCTTTATCAAAATCACTTTTCTAGCTCATGCAACTAAATTTACTTGAGGATATCTAAGTCTTTTCTGGCAAGAAGACTTCTTGAGAACACAGGTATTTCATTTAGGCATTTTATGAAGCAAAGTGTCAGTATATTTTGTTAATTTTTTTTTATAATTAATTGATTTGTTTTCAATTGTCAACAATCATTTCCATAAATTTTAAATTTTCTCCCTTCCCTTTCCACAATGGCATGCAGTCTAAAATGGGTTCTACACATTCATTCTTATTAAATACATTTTCACATTAGTCATGTTGCATAGAAGAATTAAAACGAATGGGAGAAACCATTGAAAAGGTTTACAGAACTAGTTACCATTTAAGTGTAAAGCATAGTATTTCAGGAATATAAACAAATGCTCATATTAATTTCAGGAAAAAATGGAGCCCAGTTCTACAGAAATCTCTGAGGAAAGAATTTCTACTCCTCTTATCTCACTTATATATTTTTCATGGATATGAGACTTTTCTTAGGTATATCAAAATACTATCATATATTGTTATACAGATTATCAATCTATAAGTGCAGAAACTGCACTTAAAATTTTATCTCTTCCAACAAAACTGCTCTTTTCTCTGCTGCATTTAATAAATATTTTTGGAATTAGATTTATAGTACAGTGCTTGGAATATAGTAGGCATTTAATAAAAAAGTTATGAATATAGAGAACTTGCTGTCTTCAAGCATTTGGAGAGCTCTTGGTGAGAGAAGGGATTATTTTGATGTTTGATTCCAAAGGACAGAATATTAGATTTTAAAATACTTAAAAAAAAATGTTGTCCATGACAGTCACAGTTTCACGTATAATCTTTTTGTGTTCTTTAATATAAGGAAATATTCACATTTGCTGATGTATGTCAAGTTTATAATAATAAAAAAGGATTTTTTAAAAAAGAAGTTATCCCTAGAATGATACTAAGGGGTTCTATCCATAGTGCTAATTACCTTACCCTGTTATATTCTTTTTCTGGTAAATAAACTGTATAAAGTACAACAAAGAAAAACCCTATTGATTGGTTATCTACCTGATTGGAGGTTATTTAACCTGTTCCATTGAGATCCTGTGTAAGCTCCCTTCATTCATACTTTGCCCCTTATTTCTCTTAAGATTTTTGATACTTTGTTTATCCAGTTTAATTTTTAAAAAATATTTTTCTAGTCCTATTAATAACAAGCCCCTTCCATTGGTATTGTAATAAATCTACAAACTGATTTATACAGTATTTTTTGAAATATTGAAACACACCAGTCATGAACAATTAATATCTCTTTGATGATTTAAATCTCTCTTTTTTAATACATGTAGTCTCTGAGCATGCTCTCCAAATCCCAGATGGCAGGCTAGGTCTCTAGAGCTTTATCTCCCCTCAAAGTTGTAGTGGTTTCCCAGGAGCTGTGGAGTTTGTTGAATACTTTTCTCCCACTTTTCCCCTTGTAATGTGTTTCCCTGATATCAATTGCGGGGATTACTGCTCCAACAACATTTGTGAGCTCTCCATGTCAGTCAGTTCTCCATGATCATCTAACCAGTTAATATCTTCTTCATATATTCAATAAGCAATTAGCATTAATTAGCTTTCACAAAAGGGTATTTACCAAAAGGCACAGTAAGAACCACGATACAAAAATATTACCCCTAGGAGTCACACTCTCACTTCTACCACCTCTGTCCCTGGAGAGAGTGTAAAGTATTTCCTACAAATATTACTCCTGTAAAGTTCAGTTCTGAATGTGGCATAGTGCCCTTGCTTCCAGGACACAGAGTCTTGGCTTCCAATTTTATTTAGTGTTGGGCTAGGTGATGCACACTCTTGGACTGGTTGCTTGCCTGACTCAGCTATAGCAATTATGATGGTGTCTGCCATGGACTCCCATCACTGGATCTTTGGTTCTTCCAACCTTTCAAAACTTACAAGATTTCTATCTTCATTATTCTCCCTAAGACCAGGAAAGAATAAACACAATGAAAACAAGAAATAGCAGGTCCATATGGCCCCCAGGGTGGGGAGTTAGTCTAAACAACTGTCCCTCTTCTTGTTCAGATACTTAGAATAGCTCTTTCCCACTTGGAAACTGCTAGAGAAAGAGTAAGTTCTTTCAGTGGAGTTTTTCGTAAGCATATGGTTGGTAGATAAATAAAAGACTTTTTTTTCCACCACATAGTAAACAGGAAACAGTGAAAGAATACCTGTGCTCTGAAGTTGAGGGAAGGGCCCTCCATTCCATATTCCTAGAAACACGATCATGACATGTTCCACCACTGCCCAAGTCCACTCCATTTGTAGCTTGGCAGCAGACAGAACATACAAGCCCCCACTGGCTGGTCCCTCATAATACTTTATTTCCATAAAGGGGGCTTTGTAGTTGTGTTTATATCATGTCTTGGTGTGTATTGGGAAGAGGATTTCTAGATATTTTATCCATTCTATAGTAATTTTTCTTTCTGCTGAGTTTTCATGATGATATATAGGAAGAGTGAAGCTGTTTGGAGTCTACTTTATATTTTACTACTTGACTGAACTTACTTTTTAATTGAATCTCTAAGATTCTTTAGGTAAATCATCATATCAGCTGCAAAAAAATGAATGCTTTTTGTTTCTATTTTGTTCTTACTTACCTCATTTTCTTTCTAGAGGTAGAGAGGTGGCATAGAAGATAGAGTACTGGCCCAGAGTCAGGAAGACTTGAGTTCAAATTTGACCTCAGACACTTAATAGTTGTGTGACTTTGGGCAAGTCACATAACTTCTACCTCCTTTAGTATCCTCATTTATAAGATGCAGAAATGATAGTGCCTGTCTCTCAGGATTGTTATGAGGATAAAAGGACATGATATTCTTAAATTGTTTTGCAAACCTTAAAGTACCATTATTTTTTCTTTTCTTATTGAAATACCATTTCTAGAATGATATAAAGTAATAATAGTTTATTAATTAATTCATAATTCTTGCTTTAACTCTGATCTTATCAGATAAATCTATAACATTTATCCTTTAGGGATAATATTAGCTCTTGCTTTTAGATAAGGACTATTTTTTTATGCTAAAGGAATGCACATTTACTCCCATTCAAAATTTTTTTTAACATAAATGAGTATTCATAGGATCATGGGATCATATAAAGAGAGTGGGAAGGGACCTCAGAGTCCATCTGGTTTAACACTTTCACTTTTCAGACGATGAAACTATACCAAGGTAACAATCAGCATAGGAGGACTTTATTCTATAAGCAATCTTTTTGTTAAAAGAAAGGAAATAGTATTTTTTCCAATTACATGTAAATATAATTTTCAATATTAATTTTTCATAAGATTTTGAGTTCCAAATTTTTCTCCCTCATTCCTTCCTCTTTACAATCTGACATATGTTACACATATGCAATCATATTAAATATATTTCCACATTTGTCATGTTGTGAAAGAAGAAACAGATCAAAAGGAAAAAAACCAAAAAAACCCAAAGAAAGTAAAAATAATATGTTTCAATCAGCATTCAGACTCCATCAGTTATTTCTCTGGATTTGGATAGCATTTTCCTTCATGAGCCTTTTTTTGTTTTGTTTTGTTTCATTTTTCAAAACCTTCATTCATTTATTTATTTTTAATTTTCAATATTCACTTCTATAAGATTTTGAGTTCTAAAGTTTCTACCCCCTCCTCCAAACCTCCCTCTCCAAGAGGGCCTGCAGTCTGATATAGGTTATACATGTTAGGTTGTTGTCCTTTGTTTTCAAAGAGGACCAAAATGATATCACTATGACAAAGTCAAATTTTGATGTTTCCGACTGTGGCTGATCATACCAATATGAGCTTGGAGTGCTCTACCACAGATGCGGCACACATAATCCATGTGAACATTTGGGGTGGATACTCTAACTTTGCACATCCTACGTTTCCTTTGAGCTGTTTCATTTCTGCTTTGCTCAGAGAGCACAGCATCCTTTCTGACATGAGCATGCCATGCTGAGAGGTCTTGTGCCAGTGTCTTCCATGTCACACAATCAATTAGAAAGTTCTTGAGAGAGACTTTGAGAGCGTCCTTGTATCATCTCTTCTGATCATCATGTGATTGCCTGTCTCATGTGAGTTCTCCATAAAATAGTCTTTTTGGCAAGCTTATGTTTTGTGTTTGAACAATGTGGTCAGTCATCAAACCAGTGAGCCACCCATCAGAACTGCACTCTCTGAAGCATAGTTTGAATTATAGCCTCATTACTGTGGCAGGTAGGGAATCCGTCTCTGTGATCAAAACATAAAAATATGTATAAAATGTACAAAAACATCTGTGAGGATGATTCCACTCACCATCTGCACATGGAACGTGTGTACACTTATAGACAACACAAAATCCAGTAGACCTGAAAGATGAACTGCCCTTGTTGCAATAATATAACACATCCAACAGCAGCCCTGAGTGAAACAAGGCTGGCAAATGAAGGCCAGCTTACTGATTTTAGAGCTGGATACACATTTTTCTGGAGTGGGTGCAGTGAAGGGGAGCATCATGAAACTGGTGTAGGTTTTGCAGCCAAAACTAATCTAGTCAGCAAGTTGGTATGCCTGCCAAAAGGAGTGAATGACAGGCTCATGACAATGCAATTGTCACTTGCAGGAAACCATCATGCCACCATTATCAGTGCCTATGCTCCTACCATGACAAACCCTGATGAGGTCAAAGAAAAATTTTATGAAGACCTAGAGACCCTTTTCATCAATGTATCAAAGGAGGACAAGCTTATCATTCTGGGTGACTTTAATGCTAGAGTAGGCTCAGGCTATCAGACTTGGCAAGGAGTCCTAGGGAGGAACCCAGTTGGAAACAGCAACAGTAATGCTCATTTACTACTGAAGAATTGTGCATCTCATGACCTTCTCATCACCAATATTGTTTTTCATTTACCTAAACTCAATAAAATTTCGTGGATGCATCCCGGCAGCAAACATTGGCATCTAATAGACTATGTAATTGTAAGGAGAAGAGACAGACAAGATGTGAGTGACAAAGGTGGTGCAGTGCTGGACTGATCATAGACTTATCCTTTACAAGCTAAATATTCTCATTCATCAAAAGTACTGCCCCCAAGGCAAAATGAATACCAGCATAATTAATGTCAACAAATTAGAGCTCTTCTCCAAGCATGAATAGTTTGTGGCTAACTTAGAGGGAAAGTTGAGCCAACACACAGCGGCAACAGTGGAACAGAAAAGGAGTGGGCAGCTTTCAGAGATTTGGTGCACAGCACTGCATTTGCTCATCTGGGTCAGAACACTCACAAACACGAGGACTGGTTAGATGAAAATGATGGGGAAATTCAGAAGCTGCTAGATGAAAAACGAGAACTCCACAGGATTTACCAGCAGGATAGTTTATCCTTCTCTAAGAAGGCAGGATTTAATTTCACCAAAGGTAAAAAAGCAAAACTTAGAGAGATGCAGGATTCCTAGCTCAAGAAGAAGGCAGATGAAATTTGGTTTTATGCTGACAGTAACAATTTTGCCTCAAGAGTCCATTGGGAATATTTTAGGTCCTTGCATTGCTTTGAAAGGTTAATTCTACTAGAAACATTCCTTGCACATTATGGTTGTTACTGTGTACAACCTGGTTGTACTCCTGGTTCTGCTCCTTTCACTCACCATCAGTTCATATAAGTTCTTCCAGGCCTCTCAGAGTCTTCCTGTTCATCATTTCTTATAGCATCATAGTATTCCCTTACATTCATATACCACGACTTGTTCAGTCATTCCCCAATTGATGGGCATCCCCTCGATTTCCAGTTCTTGGCCACCACAAAGAAAGCTACTATAAATATTTTTGTACATGTGGGACCCTTTCCCATTTTTATGATCTCTTTGGGATAGAGTCCTAGAAGCGATATTGCTGGGTCAAAGGGCATGCACATTTTTGTAGCCCTTTGATCATAGTTCCCAATTACTCTCCAGAATGGTTGGATCACCTCACAGCTCCATCAACAATGAATTAGTGTTCCAACTCTCTGACATCTTATCCAACATTTATCATCTTCGGTTTTGTCATGTTAGCTAATCAGATAGATATGATGTGGTATCTCATAGTTGTTTTGATTTGCATCTCTCTAATCAATAGTGATTTAGACCATTTTTCATATGACTACAGATAGCTTTAATTTCTTCCTCTGAAAACTGTCTGTTCATATCTTTTGACCATTTATCAATTGGGGAATGACATATTCTTGTAAATTTGACTCAGTTCTCTATATATTTTAGAAATGAGGCCTTTATCACAGGCACTAATTGCTCATATTTTAAGAAATATTAAAAGAAAACTGTCCAGATTTCCTAGAACCAGAGGGCAAAATGAAAACAGAAAGAACTGATCACCTCTTGAAAGAAATCCCAAAATGATACTCCCAGGAAATGTTATAGCCAAAATTCAGATCTTCCACATTAAAATGTATGTGTATGCATGTATAACCTATTTAGTCTCTATAGCTCTTTACAGTATACACACACACACACACACACACACACATACATATTCATGTCCAAAACTGGCATTACTTCCAGCTTCTGCTAGACTAGTGTTTGAACCCGTGTTTCTCAGGGCATTACTGGAATGACTGCAATAATAAACTGTGATTCTTTGAATCAGATCACCAGGCTTTGGTCACCAGGGCCAGATTAGAGACTACTTCTTCAGATGCAAATACAGCAAAGAACCATGGCCACTGCTGAATTGGGGCAGTTAGGTGGCACAGTGGATAGATCAAATCTAACCTAAGACACCCACTAGTTGTATAACCATGGGCAAATCATTTAACCTTGTTTACCACAGTTCCTTTTCTGTAAGATGAACTGGAGAAGCAAATGGCAAACCATTTTTTTTTGCCAAGAAAACTCCAAATGGGGAAGTGAAGAGTTGGACACAACTGAAATGACTCAACAATAAACTTTTATTTGCCTCAGTCTCCTCAACTATAAAATGGGGATAATTATAGCACTTACCTCATAGTGTGGTTGTGAGGATCAAATGAGATAAATTTATAAAGCACTTAGCACTATGCCTTGCAAACAGTAGGTCCTTAAAAAATGCTTACTGCTTTCCCTTCCTCCTTCCCAACTTCATGGTAGTTCACAGAATGTCCAGTCATGCTTCAGTCCTCCAGTGTCCCTAAAATAGTTTCCTAGGAACTTCCCTATAGGTGATTCCATCTTAGGTGGTCTATTCATCTATTCACTTCTGTAGAAATGAGGCTAGTGTGATATAGTTGCGTGAGCATCTGGTTAGAATTCTACAGTAAAATCTTGGCTCAGTTGTTTATTATTTGTGTGACCTTGGACAAGTCACCTCATTTCTCTGGGCCTCATTTTCTTCATCTGTAAAACAAGGCCAGATGATTTCAGGAGTCCCTTCCAGCTCTAAATCTAAATCCCTCCAAAAGATGCTACAGTGGACAGCGAGGTAACTGCTTTACTATGTAGCCACTAATTAAAAAAAAAAGGTTGAACATACTGTCTTTGATAATGATTGTAATGCTTTGTAAGACTACCAAAACTGCATGATCTTACATGCTTAGAAAAACATTGAGTTGCAAAATACACTGGAATTTCTTTTTAATATTTAACTTCACCTGTAACAGAGGTAGAGAAAAATTCTACGCAAAATATGCATCATATAAGATATTCTTGATGTTATCATAGGGAAAATGCTATTGAGTTTATATCTCTCTTTTTAGTTAATAAAGGGCAATTTTTGTGTCTGTCTATGTGACCATTTCTCTTTTTTCCAAATGGAGGTAGAAGTATTCTAGGTGTTCAGGTGATCCTGAGTGAACCTTTGGGCATTGAGTATTCCTTTTTGGGGGAAAAAAATTCATGCGGTCATGTGACTAACAAGAAATGCAAATTCTCAACTCTCCAAAATAAGAGTTATGCATAAGAAGTAAAATGATTTCAGCTATCCTAATTGTCTAAGACACCAAGGACCTTAACAATACAACAAACAGATAAACAGAGAAAGCTAATCCTTAATCCTTGAAGTGGTCATCATCACCATCCCCATCCCAAACATCCAATCTCTGGGAATCATTCCCCATGATCTGACAGTGCTACACAATGGCCCACAAACTTGTACTCTATTACTTATTTGGAAATTTGCTGTAATCTCTGCAAGTTACCTCTTCTCACCTCTACACCCTTCCGCCTATACCATTCTGAGACAATATGCATCAGAACTTAACTTTGCTGAACAAACCCACCCAGTCTTTATGTAAGGAGGGAAGATACAAGAAAATGGAAGTTTGTCCAACCTAGCAGGGTGCTGTGCAGCAATTCTTAAATGTAGAATTAAGAAACAGAGAAAACTGGTGCAGGGTATTGGCTTATGTGTGAGGCTTCAGGAGACCTGAAGGAAAAAAAAAAGGACTGGTATACAGCTGAGGCCAATTGACCTATCCTCTCCCAAAACTCACTTGAGCAGAAACTGAGGCCAATTAAAATTGAATTCTCTAGCACTAGAGGAGTTTGAGACCCTTGGGGTATTTGTTGTTAAAGGAGTCAGAAAATGAGCAAAGAGGAATATAAAGAAACAAGTTCAATTTACCGATAATCTCAGAAGGAAGGAAACTGAATTTAAAACATTGAGAACAAACAGATAAACCAATGGTGAAGATATTAATAAGATAAAGCAAGATTTGAGTACAAACAGCTCTCAATAAAATTTCTAAGACAAAGGAAAATCAACTATGTGATAAGGTAGAGAATTCTGTTGATTCGCAAGAAAGCATGGACAATTACAGCAGAATGTACTTAAATGTTTTAAGAGTTAAACAAGAGTTGTAAAGGCAAGTTGTATGGCCTACACAGCAGGACAGAATTAAAAACTGGAATCCATGGTGGCAAATCTTGCTCAAGAAACAAAAGAGAGAACAACTGACTGGGAATGAAAATACAGAGAAATGAAGGACAATTTAGGGGAAATAGAGGGAAAAATCTTTAACTTTAACTAAAAATTAACTTTAAAAGAAAACTTGATCTCTATAAAAGCAAAATATATTAATCTCAAAGATAGGATGTCTAAAGACAACTCACAGATTATAGGTCTCATAGAAGATTGCAAGAAGTCAAAAAACCTGAACACCGGAATGTAAGAAATGATATAAGAAAAGAGCCCAGAAAGTCTAAACATAGAAAACAAAGTGTCAATGAAAATTACAATCAGAAAAAAAAAAGACCTGTGTTGCAAACTACTCCAAGACACATATGAGCTAAACTGAACAATTTAGTGATAAACAATAAATTCTACAAGTGACCAAGAGCAAGTCATTCAAATAGGAAGGAAAGAAAAATTGAATTGCATTAGTTTATTCTGCACCAACAAGAAACCACAGAAGGGAATAAAAAAATAAATAATACTATAATATATGTAATTTGACATGTAATATATAATAATATAAAAACTAAATAATAAATAAATAAAACACACATTCTAAAGAACATAGGAGCTCACCATACAATCCAAGATGACATATATTGGAAACCTGAATGGCTCAACATGAATGGAAAAGATGAATGTTCAATAAAAGAGAATCATTTAAAGCATCCCTGCAAAGAAAACCAGACACAGGAAGATCATTTGCCTTGCAAATACCCCCAGCAACAGAAATCCAAGTCACATCAAAGTAACAAAATAAATGACCCTAGAAAACTGTTTTTTAAAAATGAAAAGAAAGAAGAACAAAGTCAAGGCAACAGAGAAAAAGCAGAGAATTGCTAGAACTCTCCCCCCAAACCATGATCAAAAAAAGAGCCAAGATGTCATCTTCCAAGAAATTATCAAGGAAACCTGCCCTGATATTCTAGAATCAGAGGACAAAATGGAAATCAAAAGAATTCACTGATCACTTCCTGCAATTCCAAAAGGAAAACTCCTGGGAATTTTGTAGCCAAATTCCAGAGTTCCCAGGTCAAGGAGAAAATATTACAAGAAGCCAGAAATAAACAATTCAAGTATTGTGGGAATGCAATCAGGATAACACAGGATTTAGCAATTTCTATGCTAAGGGATTGAAGGGCTTGGAATATGACATTGTAGAGGTCAAAGGAGCTAGGATTAAAACCAAGAATCACTTACCGAACAAAACTGAATATAATACTTCAGGGGGAAAATAATGGAATTTCAATGAAATAGAGGACTTCCAAGCATTCTTGTTGAAAAGACCAGAGCTGAATGGAAAATTTGACTTTCAAACACAAAGAATCAAGAGAAACATGAAAAGGTAAACAGGAAAGAAAAGGCTTAAGGAACTCATTAAAGTTGAACTGTTCACATTCCTACATGGAAAGATGTTATTTGAAACTCATGAGAACTTTTTCAGTATTAAGGTAGTTATGGGGAGTATATATATGTAGGTATGTATGGGTAAGCATGTATATGTATATTATATATGTGTAGGTATGTATATGTACATGAGTGTATGTGTATATGTATATATGTGTGTGTGCATATATATGTGTGTGTGTGTATATATATATATATATATATATATATATATATATATATATATATATATATATAGGGCACAGGATGAGCTAAATATGAAGGGAGAATACCTAAAAAAAAATATACTGTTAAATGGAATGTACTAGGAGTAAGAGAAAAGGAAAGGGAGAGGTAGAGTGTATCAAATCATCTCACATAAAAGAAGGAAGAAAAAGCTTTTACAATGGAGGGGAAGAAGGGGGAGATGAAAGGAAATAATTGAGCTTTACTCTCATGGGATTTGGCTTAAGGAGGAAATACACTCAACTGGGCATGGAAATCTATTTTACCCTGAAGAAAGGCTAGGGGGAAGGGGATAGGAGAAGGGACAGCAAATTAGGGAAAGGGGTAATCAGGAGCAAACACTATTGTGGGAGGACAGGTCAAGGGAGAGAATGGAATAAATGAAGGGCAGGATTAGACAGAGGGAAATGTGGTTAGTTTTTTACAACATAAATATTCTGGAAGTTTTTTGCATTGTTACCCATATATGACCTATATTGAATTGCTTGTTTTCTCAACAAGGGTGTGTGGGGAAGGAGGGAGATTATGGAACTCAAATCTTTAAGAATGAATATTAAAAATTGTTTTGGCATGCAATTGGAAATTAACCTATACAGGCAATCGAGTATAGAAATCTATTTTGCCCTACAGGAAAATAGAGGGGAAGGAGAATGGAAGAAGGGTGGGTAATAAAAGGGAGGACAGACTGGAGGAAGGGATGGATGGGGTGCATGCTGTCCTGGGGTGGGGGGTGGGGAGAGATGGGGAGAAAATTTTGAATTCAAATTCTTGTGGAAGTGAATGTCCAGAACTGAAAAATAAATAAAATGTATATTGAAAAAAAATGAGAATTTGAGTGGACCTGGATGTCTTGTCCCCCTTGTGGGAATGATTAACTCCATTAAATACACAAATGCATAATTATCTTAGAATTACAAAATTTTTCAAATGGAGATGGGATATTATAACAGAACACTGCAATATGCCATACTTCAGGAAAAGTTAGGCAAGTCTAGAGGAAATGGAAATTTTAAAAATTGTTTATTTTTAGTTGTCAACATCCATTTTCACAAGATTTTGCATTCCAAATTTTCTGCCTATCTCTTCCTTCTGCCTCTCCCCAAGACAGAGTGCATTCTGATTATCACTTCCCCCAGTCTGTCCTCCCTTCTATCATACCCTTCCTTTTCTTATTGACATTCCTTCTATTTTCTTGTAGGGTGAGATAGATATCTATACCTCTTGCCTGTATATCTTATTTCTCTGTTGTATTTAAAAACAATTTTTAACATTCGTATTTAAAACTTTGAGCTCCAACTTCTCTCCCTTCTTCCCTCCCCACCCATCCCCACTGAGAAGGCAAGCAATTCAGTATAGGTTATACATGTGTAGTTATGCAAAAGACTTCCATAAAAGTCATGTTGTGAAAGACTAACTACATTTCCCTCTATTCTATCCTGCCCCTGATTTGTTCTGTTCTTTCTTTTGACCTTATCCCTCCTCAAAAGTGTTTACTTCTAATTGCTTTCACCTGCCATTTGTCCTTCTGTCATCTCACAAATCCCCTTCTTATCCCCTTCCCTTTACTTTCCTGTAATATAAGATAGATTTTCATAGCAAGTTGAGTGTTAATTTTGTTCCCTCAAAGCCAGATCTGATGAGAGTAAGGTTCACTCTTTCCCTCTCACTTCCTCCCTCTTCCCCTCCATTTAAAAAGTTTTTCCTTGCCTCTTGTATGTGAGATAATTTGCCCCATTCTATTTCTTCCTTTCTCCTCCCAATATATTCTTCTCTCACCCCTTAATTTTATGTTTTTAGATATCATGTTCAACTCACCCTGTGCTCTCTGTTTATATATCTGTATATAATCCCTCCTACCACCCTAATACTGAGAAAAGTCTCAAGAATTACAAATATTATCTTTCCATATAGGAATGAAAACAGTTCAACTTTAGTAAATCCCTTATGATTTCTCTTTCCTATTTCCTTTTTCATGCTTCTCTTGATTCTTGTGTTTGAAAGTCAAATTTTCCATTCAGCTCTGGTCATTTCAACAAGAATGATTGAAAGCCCTCGATTTCATTGAATGACCATTTTTTCCTCTGAAGCATTATACTCAGTTTTTCTGGGTAGGTGATTCTTGGTTTTAATCCTAGCTTCTTTGACCACTGGAATATCATATCCCAAGCCCTGTGATCCCTTAATGTAGAAGCTGCTATGTCTTGTGTTATTCTGATTGTATTTCCACAATACTAGAATTGTTTCTTTCTGGGTGCTTGCAATATTTTCTCCTTGATCTGAGACCTCTGGAATTTGGCTACAATATTCTTAGGAATTTTCCAATTGGGATCTCTTTCAGGAGTTGTTAGTGGATTGTTTCAATATCTATTTTACACTCTGGTTCTAGAATATCAGCGTAGTTTTTCCTTTTTAGTTTTTTGAATGATGTCTAGGCTGTTTTTTGATTGTGGTTTTCAAGTAGTCTAAAAAATTTTAAATTGTCTGTCCTGGATCTATTTCCCAAGTCAGTTGTTTTTCCAATGAGATATTTTACACTGTCTGCTGCTTTTTCATTCCTTTGGCTTTGTTTTATAATTTCCTTATTTTTCATAAAGTCATTAGCTTCCATATACTCTATTCTAATCTTGAAGAAATCATTTTCTTCAGTGAGCTTTTGGACCTCCTTTTCCATCTGGCCAATTCTGCTTTTTTAAGGCATTATTCTCCTCACTAGTTTTTTGGATCTCTTTTGCCATTTGGGTTATTCTGTTTTTTAAAATGTTTTCTTCAGCATTTTTTGGGTCCCCTTTAGCAAGTTGTTGACTCGGTTTTCATGATTTTCTTGTATCATCCTTATTTCTCATACCAATTTTTGCTCTATTTCTCTTACTTGATTTTCAAAATCCTTTTTGAGCTCTTCCATGGCATGAGATCAATTCATTTCTTCTTGGAGGCTTTGGATGGAGGATCTTTGACTTTGTTGTCTTCTGTTTGGTCTTCCTTGTCACCAAAGTAAGATTTTTATAGTCTGATTATTTTTCTGCTGTTCGATCATTTTCTCAGCTATTTATTTGACTTTGAAGCTCTTTGTTGAGGTAGTTCTCTGCTTCCAGTGGGGCTGAGGGGTATGCTATCAGCCACTTGATTTCCCCCACAATCTGTGGGTCTAGAGCTTCAGAAATAGTTGCTGCTGCTGTTGCCTATTCTCCCCCTGCCCCTGCCCCTGTCCCTGCTGCTGCTGTCATGGATCCTCTTCTGTGGGTTCCTCTACCACCCTGGGACTGGGCCTTATCACTCTATTGTCTCACAAAGGTCCCACATGTTTTTCCCCCTGACCTTCCAATTTGTCCTCAGCATTTTGGGTCACAAAGTCTGGAAACTGAACCAGGTGCCTGAGATTCAGTCCCCCCAAGACCTGCTTAGGTCCCATCTATGCCGGTGTAGCCCACAATGAACTGTACTCTGTTCTCAGCATGGTGCAATAGATACTTCCTGGTGAGTTTTCAGGGCATCTTGGGCAGAAGATATTTTTGACTCATTCGTTCTGTGGGTTGTGCAGCTTTAGAATTTGTTCAGAGTAATTTTTTTTTAAAGGTATATGGCCAGGTTTGGAGGGAAAGCACCAGTAAGTCCATGCTGTTACTCTACCATCTTGCCTACCCCACCTCCCCATGAAAATTAAACATGATTCATTGTCCGATAAGGTCACCTTGTTTAAAGCCTGTTGAAAACCTCTGAGTTATAATCAAGACTAGGTCTGGAGAAATGCACTCTCTTTTAAAGGTATCCAATGTGACAGAAGTGAAGTATAATGATGAAGAACTTAAAAATATGTCAAAAATCTTGTGAACTAAATTCACAAGTGATTACAACAAAACAATTGTGAACTAAATTCACAAGTGATTACAACAAAAAGATATAATTCATATTAAAAGATGTTTTGAAGATATACAAAATGTAAAAAAAATTATCAAGGAAAACTGCCCTGATATTGTAGAACCAGAGGGTAAAATAAATATTCCAAGAAACCACAAATGCCTCCTGAAAGAGATCTCAAAAGTAAAATTCCTTGCAATATTGTCCAGGTCAAGGAGAAAATATTGCAAGCACATAAAAAAGAAATAATTCTAGTATTGTGGAAACACTATAAGGATAACACAATTTTTAGTAGTTTCTACATTAAGGGATCACAGAGCTTAGAATATGATACTCCAGAGGTCAAAGGAGCTAGGATTAAAACCAAGAATCACCTTCCCAGCAAAAGTGAGTATAATACTTTAGGAAAAAAATAGTCATTAAATGAAATACAGGACTTTCAAGCATTCTTGATGGAAAGGCCAGAGCTGAATAGAATATTTGACTTTCTTTTATAAAAAAGTATTTGTTTATTTTTAGTTTTCAATAGAAACTTCCACAAAAAATGTATTTGTTTATTTTTAGTTTTCAATAGAAACTTCCACAAGATTTTGAGTTCCAAATTTTCCCTCCATCTCTCCCCTCAGCCCACCCCAAGACAGCTTGCATTCTAATTACCATTTGCCCCAATCTACCCTCCCTTCTTTTATTCCCATCTCTTCTATTTTCTTGCAGGGCATGATAGATTTCTGTACCCCATTGCTTGTATATTTTGTTTCCAAGTTTCATGTAAAAACAGTTTTTAACATTTATTTTTAAAACTTTGAGTTCTAATTACTCTCCTTTCCTCCCTCTCCACCCATTCCCACTGAGAAGGCAAACAATTCAATACACATTATACATTTGTAGTTACACAAAATACTTCCATAACAGTCTTATTGTGAAAGACTAACTATATTTCCCTCCATCCTATCCTGCCCCCATTCATTCTATCCTCTCTTTTGACCCTATCCCACCTCACAAGTGTTTACTTCTAATCACCCCCTCCTCCCATTTGCCCTCCCTTCTATCAACCCCCCATGCCTCCAAAATTTGACTTTCAAACACAAGAATCAAGAGAAGCTTAAAAAAGTAAAAAAGAAAGAGAAATGATAAAGGACTTACTAATATTGAACTGTTTACATTCCTACATGGAAAAATAATATTTGTAACTCTTGAGACTTTTCTCAGTTTTAGAGTAGCTGGAGGGATTATATAAATATAGACAGAGGGCACCGGGTGAGTTGAATATGAAAGGATGATATCTAAAAAAATAAAATTAAGGGGTGAAAGAGGAATACATTGGAAAAAGGAGAAAGGGGAAAAAAAAGAATGGGGTAAATTATCTCACATAAAAGAAGCAAGAAAAAGTTTTTTCAATGGAGGGGAAAAGGGGGCAAATGAGAGGAAACAAGTGAACCTCACTCTTATTGGATTTGTCTTAAGGAGGGAATAGCATGCATACTCAATTTGGTATTAAACTCTATCTTACACTATAGAAAAGTAGGGGAAAAGGTATGAAAAGGGGGTAAAGGGTGATAAAAGGGAAGGCAAATGGGAAGAGGGGGTAGTTAGAAGTAAATGTTTTTGAAGAGGGATAGGGTCAAAGAGAGAATAGTATAAATCGGGGCAGCATAGGAGGAGGGAAATATAGTCTTTCATAATATGACTCTTATCGAAGTGTTTAGCATGACTACACATGTATAACCTATATCAAATTACTTGCCTTTTCAGTGGGGATGGGTGGGGAGGGAGGAAGAGAGAGTAGTTGGAACTCAAAGTTTTAAAAATGAATGCTAAAAACTGTTTTTACATGCAACTGGGAAATAAGGCATGCAGGTAACGGGGTATAGTAATCTATCTTGTCCTACAAAAAATAGAGGGGATAGGAGAAGGGAGGGGTGTGATAGAAAGGAAGGCAAATTGGGGGAAGGGGTAAACTGAATGCATGCTGTCTTCGGGTGGGAAGAGGGGAGAGATGGGGAGAATATTTGGAACTAAATATCTTGTGGAAATGAATATTGAAAACTAAAAATGAATAGATCAATTATTTAACAAATAAATAGTTAAAATCATGTCCTAATAATAAAAAAATTAAAAAGATAAAGACATCTATGGGGTTATCAACATCATTGCCAACAACAATAACCATAGCACAGATATAGTAAGATGTATGTCTAAAAGTACTCAAGGAGTCAAGGTTGAAAGTAGAACTTAAAATGAAGAAGAGATAGTGGAAGGACAGGACTGAAATATAATGAAATAAACTTTACAACACTGATTATAGGTAAATTAATATTTATTTATGGAATTGAACAGTTAAAATGAAAGCCATGATATTACTAGAATTTTAGCAAAGTGAAGTGGAGAGAAAGGAGACAATCTGTAAGGACCACATAATCTTAAAGATGGAAAGGGACTTTGAAATAATCCAGTATGAGAAGGTGATATCTGGCACAGAGTGCTGGACCAATCATAGGCTTATTCTCTTTAAGCTAAACATTCTCATTCAACAAAAACTGTGACCACAAGGCAAGATGACTATCAGAAGACTTAGTGTCAATAGATTAGAGCACTTCTTTGGAATGAACAGTTCAATGCTAATTTGGAGGGAAAGCTGAACCAACACATGATTGACAATTGGTTTGGTGTAGAGCATTGCCTTTACTCACCTGGGCTACAACACTTTCAAACCTCAGAACTGGTTTAATAAAAATGATGAGGAAATTCAGAAACTGCTAAAGAAAAAAATGAGAATTCCACAGGGTTTATCAATGTGATAGTACATCTGTTTCCGGGGCAATTAGGTGGTGTAGTGAATAGAGCATCAGTGCAAGAGTCAGGAGGACCTCATTTCAAATCTCACAACAGACACTTGACACTCACTAACTGTGAGACCTTGGGCAAGTCACTTAACCCCATCCTGATAAATATCTGGTCACTGGATTCAGATGGCTCTGGAGGAGAAGAGAGGCTGGTGACCTGCATAGCCCTTCCCCACCCAAAACAAAGTCAAGTGCAAATCATGTCATTATTTTTCTGACGGCATGGTCTTCTTTGGCAATGAAGGATGAACACATAGTACATCTGTCTCTAAGATGGCAGTGTTTAACTCCTTTAAAAGTAAAGTGCAAGCAATGCTGAGAGATGCAAGACTTCTGGCTCAGTAAGAAGGCAGATGACATTCATACATTTATAGTAAGAATTCATAGTGCTTTTATGATGCCTTTAAAGTTATTTATGGGACTAAGACCTATGGTGCATCTCAATAGAACTGATGGAGCCACATTGACCAGTGATACAGACGTGATCCTGGTGAGATGGGCTGAACATTTCCACAGTGTTCTTAACAGACTGTCATTAATTAATGCTGAAGTCATTGTTCATAGTTGAATTCAATCCCTTTCTAGCATAATTTCCTATGGAAGAAGGTTTGAATGCCATTAAGGCTTCTCTCATAAGGCAAAATGACTGGCGCTGATTCTATTTCAGCTAAGATTTATAAACATTCACTGCTCATAAAAGTTGACTGAAATTTTCTAGCTTATACTGCAAGAGGAGGTTATTCCACAGGAGCTAAAAGATGTTTCCTTTGTCCATCTCTATAAAGGAAAAGGAAATAAGTTGTCCTGTGACAATTGCAAGGGGATCTCTCAGTCATTGCTGGCAAGATTCTTGTCAGAGTCCTCCTTAATTGGCTGATCCTTCACCAAAATTCAGTGTGGCTTCAGAAAGGACCAAGGAATGGTTGATATGATGTTTCCTGCCCAACAACTCCAGAAGAAATGCCAGGAGCAGAACAGAGGTCTGTACACAATGCTTGTTGATCTCACTGAGGCCTTGGATACTGTAAGTTGTGAAGCTTGTGGAAAATCATGACAAAATTTAATTGCCTGGAGAAGTTCATCAGTATTGTATACCAGTTTCATGATGGCATGCTTGCCTGGGTTCTGGAGAATGGATGATGCTCTTGTACTTTCCCAGTCATTAATAAAACGAAAGCAAAGTTATATGCTTGCTGTCACGCTTTTTAGCATGTTTTCAGCAATGTTGTTAAATGCCTTCAATAAGTACAAAAATGGTATCAAAATCAGCTATTGCACTTAATTTGAAAAGACTACAAGCCAAGACTAAAATGGAGGAAAAATTGGTGCATAACTTTGTAGATGATTATGCACTCAATGATGCCATTAAGGTTGAAATGCAGGAAAATATAGATCAATTCTCTGCTGCTAGTTTTGATCTAAGAATTAATAACAAGAAAACAGAGGTTTTCCACCAGCCAGTACCACGTCATCTATATGTAGAATCATTGGTTACAGCAAATGGAGAAATTTTAAATGCTGTGGATAAGTTCACCTTGGCAGCATACTTTTCAGGGATGTACACATAGATGATGAGGTTGATGAACACACTGCTAAAGCTAGCTCAGTGTTTTGGAGGCTCTGAAGGAAAGTGTGGGAAAGAAAAGTGAAGGTGTCTACTAAAGTGAAGCTGTACAGAGCTGTTGTGCTGATCTCACTGTTGTATGCCTGTGAAATTTGGACAGTCTACCAGCACCATGCTGGGAAAATGAATCGCTTCCATTTGAATTGTCTCACCAAGATTCTGAAGATCGTCTGGCAGGATAAGGTAGTAGACACTGAGGTCCTTTCTCAAGATGAACTGCCAAGCATTCAAACTCTACTGTAGAGAGCACAATTATGATGGGCTGGCCATGCGATGCCAAATGTATATTTGCCTAAAAGACTGTTCATGGAGAACTCACAGAAGGCAGATGGTTACATGAACGTCAGAAGAAGTGATACAAGGTCCCTCTCAAAGTCTCTCTGAAGAATTCTGGAATCAATGGTGAGACATGGGCAACACTGATACAAGGTCTGCTATTGTGACATACTTGCATCAAAGAAGGACCCACGCTCTATGAGTAAAGCAGAATTGTAGTAGCTCAAAAGAAAAATGAGATGCACAAATTTAGAGCCATCTTCACTGCAAATGTTCATATGAAGTATCTGTGTCCAACCTGTGGTTCATTTGTACTGGTTTGTACAGACCCGTTGTACCTTGACCACAACATAGTGATGTTATTTTGATCCTCTTTGAGAATGAGGGACATCCACCAACCCAAACCAAGTTCAGGCCCTCATTGTAATTTGCCAGCCTTAGTGTAAGAGCCCTCTAACTGGCCTCCCTGCATCTTCTCCAATCCATCCTCCATACAGATGCTAAATTGATATTCCAAAAGTGCAGGACCAACTATGCCACTTCTTTCCTCAAGTAGCTTCACTGGTTCTCCACCAACTATAGAATCAGATTCAAAGGCATCTATTTGGCATCTATTGTCCTTCACATTTTCATAGCAGCTTATTTTCCTTGATTGATTACATACATATTATTGCTTTTTCCCGCTCTTGCACTAAACGATCCAGTCACACTTGCTATTTGCCATACATGACATCTATCTCCTTTTTCTGTCATTGCACAGGTTTTTGTCCCCTTTGCCTGGGACTCTCTCCTGACTTCCTTATTTGAAGCCTTAGTACCCATTAAGTCTCATCTCGGGTTCTTCCTTCAAGTAGCTTTCCTGATTCCCTCAGAATTTAGCTCCACTTCAAGTCATTGTATATTTTTTAAAACATAATTTGAATTTACTCATCTAGACTCCCCTAGTAAGATATAAGCTCCCAACGTCAAGGACTTCTCATTTTTCTATTTATACCTCCAGCATCTTTCATAGTACTTGACACATGTTGCTGTTCAGTTATTCAGTCATGTCCAGCTCTTCATGACCCCATGGTCCTTCTATCCTCCACTATCTCTTGGAGTCTGTCCAAATTCATGCTTGCTGTTTTCAAGACACTATCTATCCATTTCATCCTCTGCTGTCCCCTTTTCCTTTTGCCATCAATCTTTCCCGATATCAAGGCCTTTTCCAATGAGTCCCATCTTTTCATTATGTGACCAAAGTATTTAAACTTCAGTTTTGGTATGTGACCTTCTAGTAAAGAACCTGAATTAATTTCTTTAAATATTGACTGATTTGACCTCCATGTTGCCCAATGGACTTTTAAAAGTCTTCTCTAGCACTACAATTCAAAAGTATCAATTCTGAAGTGCACAATTTTTTTTATAGCTCAACTTTCATGGCCATATATTGCCACTGAGAAAACCACAGCTTTGACTATACAGATCTTTGTTACAAAGTGCTATCTCTGCTTTTCAGTATACTGTCCAGATTTGTCATAGCTTTCCTTCCAAGGAGCAAAAGTCCTTTAATTTCATACTGCAGTCATTATCTGCAGTAATCTTTGAGCCCAAGAATGGAAAATCTGACATTGCTTCTGTTTCTTCTTTCTCTTTTTACTAGGAGGTGATGGGACAAGTTGCCAAGATCTTTGGTTTTTTGGTTTTTTTTATGTTAAGCTTCAAGCCAGCTTTTACACTCTCCTGTTTCACCCTCATCAAGAAGCTTCTCAATTCCTTTTCACTATCATCTGCATATTTGAGTTTGTTAATAGTTCTCCTGGCAACCTTAATTCCAGCTTTAATTCATCCAGCCTGGCATTTCTCATGATGTATTCTGCATATAAGTTAAATAAATAAGGTAGCAATATACAACTTTGTCAAATTCTTTTTCCAATCTTAAAGCAATTAATTGTTCTGTTTTGTTCTAACTGTTGATCCTTGACCCACAGCAGGCTCTTAAAACATATTTATTGATTAGACATCAACACTACAAAGATAAAGAAATAATCTTCACCTTCATGGAGCTTACAAACCTTAACACATAGACAAATAACTATAATGTACAGTAGATTATGATGAATGGAAGATTGAGATACCGAGAACTCAAGAGTAACTTGGAAGGGAGATAGAGCCAGGATCAAGGAAGAGGTGGCACTCAGTCTGAATCTTAAGGAAAATAGATTTGAGACAAAGAGGGAGTGCATTCTAAGCTTGGAGGACAGACTACACAAATGTAGAAAGGCAAGATATAACAGATAGAGTTTGGAGAATCGGTCCTAGTCCTATCTGGTTGGAACATAATTGCATAAATTTAGTCACGCAAACAAATGCAATAGCACCGATACACAATTTCAAGGAAAGGATGAGATGAAATAACTCTACCAAAAAAAATCACCCAAAGACCAGTAAAAAATTATGGGAGACACTGTGACATAACAAATGGAGAGCTGGCCTTGGAGCCTGGAAAATCTGGCTTTCAAGTCCTGGCTGTGACACATCCTCAGGCTAAGGGACCCTGAGCAAGATACTTCTCAGTGCTCTAGGTAATTTTTAATTCTATAAATTGTAGGGAAGATGCAGGCTTACATTGTTGACCAGAAATTTTCTCAACAAAGTGCAAGGACATGCAATAAATATACAGGGGCATTTAGGTTCTCTGGATGTACCTCTCTCTCCACCCCCTTGTCTCTAACTTTTCTATTTAGCAGGGCAAGATTTTGTGACTCATGTAGTTTTTAGAAATCCACCAAGTAAGAGGTATCCTGTCTCCACATGGGTGAGACTTTTTATGTCTTTAGCTGACCAAAACCAATGAAGTCCCAATCAAGTCAAATTTATCGCCTTTTAGGGAAAACTAATCCTAGTTGTGGGAAACTGGGGATACTTTCAGTCTTTCATACTATTACTCTATCTCCTTTTAAGGATCTTTTTCCTTGTTTTTATTTTCTATGCAGATGTTATTATATTTTCTGCTGTAAGGTTTGCAGTCATTTATTACAGGAAAATCCTGATTGTTTCCAATTTAATTCTTTATTTTGTTGGGTGTTATCCCTAAGTGTTATAGAACATAAGCCCTTTTCCCATAATCTTTCTTCTACTAACATGGAAATACCAAGTGCAAAATATCTTACTGATGCTTATTAACTGATGAGGCAATAGGCTTATGGATGAACCAGTTTTTATTGATTGATTCTTTTTATTATTATCTTCTATATGTAAGTGAAAACAATTAATACTACTTTTCAAAATCTTTAATTTCTGTTGCATTGTTGTCATTTTGCATTTTTCTTATTGTCCATGTTCTGCATAAAAATTGCATATAACTTAGCTTACTGTGCAGTTATGGTGCCACCTTGAATGCTTATTACTTAATGTTACCAATTTTGGTATGCATCATGGAGCACTGTCCTAAAAAGATAGGTGCTGAATTGATTGGCAAGTATTGTAATGTTAGAAGTATAGATATCTGTGGAAGGAAATGGCAAACCACTATAGTGTCATAAATGGGGTCACAAAGAATTGGACATGACTGAAATGACTGAACAATAATATAGAGAAATTTATAGAGGTTTCCTGATATTAGGAATAAATGCAAATTATGTCTGATGACATCATAAAAAGGTCATTATTGAAAAGAAGTGAAAAAAGTGTAAGGAGTTGCCAAGTAATGTTTATTAAAGTCTTAGAGGGGTCACAACTCAGTGTTCTGTGAATTATTAGACCCATTGGATGATTCAGAGGGCCAAAGATTTAGAGCTGGAGGGGACCTCAGAGGCCATGTAGTCCAACCACATCATTTTATGGATGAGCTGAAGCTCAGAGAGGTTAAGCGGCTTGCCCAGGTGCATGCATCTAGTAAGTACTGGAAGTGAGATTTGAGCCTACATGTTCCTAACTCCAGGCCCACTGTACAACATGCACTCTCTATCACAAATTTGTAAAATTGAAAAGGTCCTTACACATCATCAAATACAGCCCCTCATTTTACAGATAAGAAAACTGAGACCCAGAGAAGTTATGTGATTTGTCCAGGGTCACACAGCTAGTGAATATCGGAGGTAGAATTTGTACCTCGGTCTTTTCTTTTTCTAAGTCCATTGCCCTGTCTACTTCACTATGCCACCTCAAACATTCCTGCTTGTCTTGACGGTAGGAAGTAGGACCTTGGAATTAATCTGCAATCCATCCTCTAGAGAGGAGAAAGTGCTTTAAAAAATGGAAACTTTCATGAGAAAAGATGGTTTGCCCATAGAGATATTTGGAACCATATTGTAATAAAAAACAAACAAACCACTTTTCCTTTATTTAAAGCTGAGGCAAGTACTCTTACATCAGAGAAATTTTATAAACTCAATTTAGAGGTCATCTCAGAACAATGCCTCCAAAGAGAACAGTGGATTAACTATGTGCCAAATATGCTACTGCATCTGTATGCACCACTGTTAGAAAAGAGGGGTAGATTTGGTTCTGAAAACAGAACCAAAAGATAGACATATAGACACATAGATGGACAGATACAGTGTATTTTTATTAATAGCTTATTTTGTGCCAGGCACTGTACTTGGTTTTGTGTAAGTTCTAAAGGTCACAAAGCCTAGAATGACATGGCAACATATTTGTAAAAACCTAGAAATGCAATATGGTAGTGCTGAGATTCCAAAGGAAGCGTTAGATTAATTACTTCTACAATACACATTGGGGCTGTTAGGTAGCTAATTGAATAGGATGCTGGACCTGGAATCAGGAAGACCAGAGTTAAAATCCAATCTCAGACCCTCATTAGATATGTGGTCCTGGGCAAGTCACTTAGTCTCTGTTTGTCTTAATTCAGTGGAGAAGGAAATGGCAAACCACTCCATTCTTTGCCAAGATATGGTTCATCTGGTCACAAAGATTCGGATTTAACTGAGTAACAATATGCATTAATGAAATCTACTGTTGGAAGCAAAGGAGAATAAAGCCACCAGATTGTTTAGTCAAAGCAGATACTTGATTACAGAGACACCTAGAGGTGACTTAGCAATTAAGAAAGCAGGTAAGGTTAGAATGGAAAAAACTGAGAGGTCTAATACACACCCTTAAGCAGCACCATTATAATCCATCATTACTCTTGAGTCCCAACATCTGCCACCAGTTAGCCGAGGTAAGGTAAATACTGAAGAGATGGCATTTAAAAGTATGTCTGCAAAGAAGGACTCAACCTTCACTGGCTCAAAAACATCTTTTCAAGAATGGACATTGAAAGCAAAACAAGGAGCTACACTGACAACTGAGATTCAAAAGCAGAGACCTGAGAGGATCAAATGAGCAACAGAACAGTGTACAAAACCATTTTTTTCCCTCAGAAAGGTAAGAGACCAAGGGAATGGAAGTCACAGAGTCCTTCTATAGCTCCCATCTGGACATAACCAGAAGAATAGATCCATTTTCATTAAAGTTGTATATTAAATGGTTATATTAAATGGCTATACAGATGTAGTGATATAAAAAAATTCAACCTTAGTCTGTAGAAGCTAAGGTCTCTTAAATCAGCATTAGGTAAAGAATAAGGGACTTGGGAAGTAGATCACACGGAGCCAGTACTTATGATGAGATTTTTCAAATTCAGGAATGGATCCTGATGCATTTGACCTTGGTGACTTCTCCCTACCAGAAAAACAGAAAGATTGGTTGAGGCAGAAGCTCAAAAAAAATACAGACGTGTTCTTGCTTCATGAAAATGGGAATACTTGAGAAGCAAGCCCCAAAATCCAGTCACTGACTCATGGCTGTTCTAAGATATTGGGAAACCATCGAAAAGAGTGCTTTTTCTTTAAGGAACCCCTCTGGCTGTTTCTTAGGTATGAATTTTAACTGCTGTTAAGGACAATGAAGGGCTAAGTTCTTTCCTCTAAGAGATCTCTTTCACTATAATCATGCTGGAGCAGAGTAATTGGGTTCAGTCCTAGAGGAGCCTAGACTCTACTGAGAGGTGTCAGGTTTTTTTAAAAAAAAATACTTTTACATTTTTTCATGCACTCATTTCTTTAGCTCTTTCTAGTCTCAATTCCTTGGGAAAAATTACTTTGTTTATGTTAGATTCATGTCTGGGTTCTCCCCAAAAGGGGAGAGTAGAAAGGCAGTCAGTGGACAATCTGATATGGCATACCTATTTATTTCCTTTACAAGAGCTTGCACAAGGATAAATTGACAAGCCTTAAGCAATTACTAACTGATAACTTAGACATCAGAACATGAAACTGTAGGACTGCTGAAAAGATATTTTACATTTCATCTTGCTCTGCACTGTCCCCCTTAAGGTTAATCTTTTCTGGTAAGCCAGGTCCAGGCTTGGGTCTTTTCTGATTCAGAAACTCCCTTTAGTACGAGTCAGTTCCAGTTTTTGGGCTTAAGATCTCCAACCTTTGGAACTTGGCAATTTGCCTTCAAGACTAGACACTTCCATTTCAGGATTTCTGTTTGGGCACCAGTGATTTGGCAAAGAAACACAAAGCAGTAAAAGCAGCGAGAGGTTTAGGCTCACACAATTTAGTTGAGTCCCCCTGATGTCACTACCACATGGAAGCCATAGGCACATTGCTGGGATAACTTGAAGTATGACAGCACAGATAGAACTCAATAGAATTGACAGTATTTACTTCTGGAATATAAAAGACAGTTAAGGGCAGGTCACTCACTCCCTTTTAAATATTCACTAAATTAGGGGTTCTTCTTGAGATCAGCTGCCAATAAGGAGGTTGCTTCATTATCTCCAAAGGGCCATAATCCTTCAGAGTTTAGTCACATATAGTCAGAGAGAAGCATCTGTGGACTTCTTCATCCCTAAAACATGCAACCCATCTCTAACTGCAAATGTAATTAATTATCCACAAAAATGGACAACTCTGCTTGTGCCCTGTTGCAGTTATACAAGACAACCTTATATGACTTTAGCAAAATTACTGGACCTGTTTTCTCATATGTAAAATAAGGGGGCTTAATTAGATGATCTTGATCAAGTTGAGACACATTAACCTAAAGCTTACAAGTCTGGAACCTAAACTAACTTGAAGGCCCTAGATCCCTTATTGGCTACATAACTCAAGCAATTTTTGTTCAAATGGTTAAGGAGAAATTACCAGGCTGCTCGTCAGCACTTCCAAAAGTGCAGTTAGGGGAACTGAGGTAGAAGGTGGTGAGTGGTTTCCTTTGACCTAATACAAAGAGTAGTGTCTGTCCTCAGGTAAGGAAACCCTACAAAGTCACAAGACTTTCCTTTGGAAAAGAGCTCCACTACCTCCTTCCTTGGTGCTCCCTTTTGCAACTTACTGGCCTGTCCCAAGACTAGTGAAACAGCTGCCCCGGGCTCCGGTGCCCAGGCCCGGGATCTTCTCAGGTCAGTCCAGAGTGTGTGAAGCTATGTGAGGCTGGGCGCCACCTATCAGGTAAAAGAACCTGTGGGCTGAGAGCCTAGGAAGGAGGAAGAAAGGCTAGGGAAGAGGCGGAGGAGGAAGTAGCTGGAGGGCTCCTGGAGCCGCGCGGGTGGTGCAACTCACCTGTGCTTTGCTGGGGAGAAGGCGGGCATAGCGTTCTGTCCCCACAGCAGGTAAGTGATACCTGGGGGAGAAAAGAAAGAGAAATAAACCTATCTGTTCGGTCAGTGGGGATCGAGAACACCATGAGAGCTGGTTTGTCGGCTTATTCGGATGTCCTATGTCTAGTTTGGGCTGGGGGCTATAACTTCGGGGCAAGTGTGGCTGGATCGAGGGGTAACTTTTCCGTATAACAAACCCAGTGCTTCTTCCTAAGCCAACAAGTACATCGGAATAGAAGTTACCAAAAACCTGAAATAATTACGGATTTTAGACGAATAGGTGAGAAGGGGAAGGAGTCGGTGGATCGCTTTTGATCTAACGCGCTAGTTACTTGTTAAACTTACCCAACCAGCCTAGGATCCGGGGTGCGTAGGCTCCAGCCCTCCTCTTTTTTAGCCCCTAGGGGAAGCTTTTCTACACAAATAGTTCTTGGGAGTGGGTGGGTGGAGAGACCTTGCCTTTTTAAATGCTAAGTTGGTAGGTGGAGGAAGCCCAAAAATCTTTCTTGTAGGTAGCGTGCCTTTTGGCTCTGGAAAGACTTTGGCTCTGGCTACTTAATCAATTTGCAAGAGAAAGAGACTTACTTCCTGATGGTTGTGGACTCTGGTGGGTAAATTTACTCTTTTTCCCCCCAGATACCTGTGGATTAGCACGGAAGGTGAAAACTAGATTTTCTGGCTGAGCTGGTTATTTCTTTGTGGAAAATCACAGTAGACAAAGATGCCATGGATGTTACGTGAGTAACTTCTGCTTTTTACTTAATACCAAGTTTATAGGTCATTTAACAACTTGTTTGATGCTATCAGAGCTTTGGTTTTTGTGAATGAAGGGGAAGGGTCTTGAGAAATGTGTGGCCTCTAGGTTTGGATGGAGTACTTTTGACTCTCTAATTCTATGAATAAATAGAAATAGTCTGTGTAACTGTCCTTTGTAGGATACCTTTTGGGGCTAAGTAAGAAGATGATTGGGGATGGTGGTGGAAATAATTCAAAGGATATGCTCTTGGCTTAATAGAACACTTTGAGTCTCTTGGTTCATTTTAAATTCTGAGGGAGCCTTTTACAGGTGTTTAGTTACTTGATCAAATCAGAGAAAAGGATAGACTGCCAATAAGCTAATCTCTGGTAAGAGGAATGCCATTTATTTCAATATGTGTTTTGTCTGAATTTTTTTTTTTAACCTTTGAAACTTAGTCCCTTGAAAGGGGGTCAGGTTGTCTTGAAAGTGGGGGAGAAGATTGTTGGTGTAGCAGCATTTTGTGTACTGTAAACCTCTTTCCTTTGAAGAGGAAGCCTTGATAGCTTTATTTCTGCTCTAACGTGACTGCAGACTCTTTAATTTGATTTTCCACAGGAATAATGTAGCAGTACTGGAATTATCACTAAACATAAGATGTGGACCCTACTCAAAAAGTGCTTCTGAAGATTATTTTTCTAAACATCAAAGTTTTGAAACTATGTAAATCTATCAGGAACACTGCAAACTCTGTTGGGAAAATGCTTCTGGGCGTGTTTGTTTCCATCGCTGACATCAGTTACTCTTTGCACGGAGACTTAGAGCTTTAGGGATGCCGCAGTACGTGTATACTTGTGTATTTGTCCCTCCCGCCCTCTACTCAAAACAATGAAACACACTCCTACCCCCTTTTCTGGCCTTCCCTGGGACTATTTCTTGTTCTTCTAGACCCTTGGGATCTAGAAAATGAAATTCCTGCAGTGGTTTCATAGACTCAGTAGAAGCACGGGAGAAAGTAAGGAAACACCTGTTTACCATATGCCAGGCTTTATGCTAAGGGCTTTACAAATACTATCTCATTTCATCCGCACAGCCCTGTAAGTTCAGCACTATTACCCCCATTTTATAATTGAAGAACTTGAGGCAGAGGTTAAGGGACTTGCCCAGGGTCATAACTGGTAAATGTCTTGAGGCTAGATTTGAACTCTGGTCTTTCCTACTTAGTACACTAGTACCACCAGCTACTTTTCGAACTGACAGAAATCCAAGTGAATTGTTTGAACAGAAGTGATGAAATGGGCCTTGGGTGAAATGACTCACTTTTATATATTTATTTAATACGGATCTGTGATTTGAATGATGTTTGGACCTCTAGGTAAGGAACTTCTTGTACCTTGCAAATCTGTTACATCTTTAAATCTAATCTTAGAGTTGCCAGAGGGTACTGGGAAGTTGTGTCTTACCCAGGATCACATAGCCAGCCTGAGGTGGAATTTGAACCTTGTACACTTTACCTTTTCTTTCTTGAAAGGTGTGGGGATAATCTTGAATTTTCCTCCAGCCTTTCATTTCCAAAGGCACTATTCCCATTGCACTTCATGAGTATTTTTTTTTAATAGATAAGATCCTATTAAAATGAGTTGTTATGGCAGCCTTGTGGGGATGGACATTGACAAAAGAGCTGGGCTGTGTGTGTGTGAGTTTGGTAGAAGGTTAGGAGCTTCTAATAGTTACTGAGTGTAGAGTGCTTTTGAACATCTACTGTATAAGATTAAGACTCTAGAGTTGAAAGGGACCAGAGAATCATCTGGTCCAATCCCCACCTCACCCTTCTTCAACATAAAAAGGAAATTAAGTGACTTGCCTAAGATCATCAGGATAGTACAGCCTTAGAGTAAGCATATTAGAATCCAGAGCCTTCAACTTCACAATCAGTGGTCTTTCCACAGATTTAAATTAAGTAGTATTTTGCCCTGTGGTTTATGGGCTTAATTGTATTTGAATCTCAAGGTTTTTCTTTATTCTCAGTTTCTGTGGCGCCTCTTCTGCTAAGAAAGAGATGCAAAGTGGTTCTTTGTGGGGCACTATAATTTAAATCTGACTCCTAGTAATATATGATGCTTGGATACTTTTGGCCAGGTCAGTCTCCATCAATCCTGCCTTTAATATATCCAATTTCATCTTACAGTGCTTTATCAATGGGGCTGAGGTAGTAATTTATTGCATCCTCAGTCATATCATTCTTTATTTGATAAATAGCTCTATGTTCCATTTCTTATCAGTTTGTATGTTCATTGTTAAATCATATTCAACTCTTCATGACTGTTTAGGATTTTCTTGGCAAAGATACTGGAGTGGTTTTCATTTCCTTCTCCAACTCATTTTACAGATGAGGAAATAGAGTCAAACTGGGTTAAGTGACTTGCCCAGGGTTACTCAGCTAGTGTCTGTGGCCAAACTTGAACTCAGATGTCGTTCTGACTCCAGGCCTGGCACTCTATCCATTACACCACCTATCTGCCCAGCTAAGGTACTGTAAGGCATCCTAAATAAAGGAGATTCTAGTTTTGCTGAAAAATGTGGAGAAAAGTTGTGGGAAATATTTATTGGTGGGAAATACCTTTTTGTACTTTCTCTTCAGTTCTCCCATCCTAGCTGAATCTAGATCTAGAGGACAGTGGTTGTTTTCAGATCTTGTGGGTCACATTGTCTATTTTGATAGTACAAATTAGTTTTTAGTCTCAGCCTCAAATTGTTATCAATAATGATAGTAAGAAATGATTAATAGGCACTTAAAATAATATTTCATTTTTTTCCCAGTTACTTGTAAAGGCAATTTTTAACAATACTTAAAAAAAAAATTTAGTTTCAAATTCTCCTGCTAGCTCTCTTTTCCCCCCAGATTGTAAGCAATTTGTTATAGGTTATACATGTGTAATCATGCAAAACATTTCCATTTTAGTCATGTTGGGAAAGAAAACACAAACAACTCCCCACCCCTCAAGGAAAATAGAATTAAAAAGGTATGTTTCAATCTGCATTTGGACTCCATCAGTTCTTTTTCTGGATATAAGTAGCATTTTTCATGATGAGCCCTTTGAATTATCTTGGATCATTGTATTGCTGAGAATAGTTAAGTCATTCACAGTTGATCATCATATAATATTGTTGTTACTATGGATGATGTTCTCCTGGTTCTGCTCCCTTCACTTTGCATCAGTGCATGTAAATCTTTCCAGGTTTTTCTGGGAGCATTATGCTTATCATTTCTTATAGTAAACTAGCATTCTATCACAGTCATGTACTGCAAGTTGTTCACCCATTCCTCACTGATGGGCATCTCCCAATTTCTAATACTTTGCCACCACAAAAAGAGCTGAATAGGCCCTTTTACATCCCCTGTGTCTAGCTCCCTTGACCCAAACAGCTGAGAAAATGACACTAAGGTGCATGTAACATCAGAGAACAACTCAGTAGCCTGAAGTTTCATTAGATTCTTTTGAGGCTCATTTTAGCTCTAATATCAATTTATACAAAGTGCTAAAACTCAGTAAGATTAAGGTAAGTTTTAAGTGACCAAGAAGCCAGAATGTAGGAGGTAACTTAAGTGGAAAGGATTATAGTATAGACTTGGTTTTTAATATCAATTATTTAAAATCAATCTTTGATGATTAAATATGCATGTGAAATAAAAATAAGCCAAAGAAAAGGTTTTCACCATGTAAACCAGGGTTTCTTAACCTATTTGTGTGCTTTATGGATCCCTTTGGAAGTCTAGTGGAACTACATGAACTGTTTCTTGAATTAATGTTTGTTGCCTACATGTATAATTGAAAGAAATGCTAAGATTTTAGAGGTTAGTGGAAATAAAGATATATTGTTTTCTAAGTTCATGGACCCTAGGAGTGACTCGGTGCATGTTTCATGATAACTCCCTTTTGCCAAGATTTTGCAACTAAGAGATAATAGTAATTTTGGAGAGAGCAATTTCAGTGGAAAGATAATAAGCCAAATTAAATAGTAAGGAGTTAAGAGAATGAGATAAGAGAAAGTGGAGGTACCCATTGTAAATGGTCATTTTGAGGAGTTTGGCCATAAAACTTAGCAGTCACAGAATGATCATATCAGGGTTTTTCAGGATAGAAGAGACATGGGCATGTTTGTAGGAAGTAGGAAATGAACTAGTAGAGAGGGAGGCATTAAAATAGGTGAAAGAGTGAAGGGGTAACCTATTTGAAGAGATGGGATCATTTGAACTCATAGAGAGATTAGCCTTAGGAGTAAGGCCACCTCATCATGTGAAAGAGGAATGAAGGAGGAGAAAGTGTCAGAAAGCATCTTAGTGATAGGGGATGAGAAAGAGGGAAAAAGAGGAATTTCAAGGTGAATAGCCTCCATTTTTTCCTATAAAATATGAGGCAAGGTTCTCAAATGAGAAAATGGGGAGGGGGAGCAAAGGGAGATTTGAGCTAGATTAAAAAGTTTTGGAGGATCCACTGAGGAGAGGGAGAGTGAGTTGATAAGGGAGTATAGGACTGTCTTGCAGAAGTGAGGGCCTCTGAGATTATGTAATATAAATTTGTAATGAACTCAGAGTAGCTGTGTGACTTTTTCCACTTTCATTCAGCAGTATGTATTTAGGAGTGAAGGAGTAGTGGGTGTGTAATCTAACCTAGAGACCTGCCTGGGTGTTACCAGCAACATAAGGACCAAAGGATACAGAAGAGTAGGGCAGTGTAGAGTTGAATTGGTTCATCAAGGAATCAAGACGGGGAGAAGAAAGAATGACTAGTGTTAAGAATTTTTATACAGATTGCTGTTTAGTAACTTTTAGTATAAGAACTCAGTACTCTTTCTTACTAGCTCTTGAGTTCTTTGGCCTTTATATTGGGATTCTAAGTGGATGGGATGTATGGCTGAAGGGGAAAAAAGATATTTGTTTGTAGCAGTTGCAGCTATGGGAAGAAGAGTTAAATCTCTTTCCTGAGAGAAGGTTTGGAAGTGTCTTACTGTGTCCCGACTAGCACTCCATGGTGTTACTCACACCCTAAGCATCCCGAGAATTATTTTAATAAAAAAGTTTAATAGTATTTTATTTTTCTAATTATATGTAAAAACAAATGTTAGTATTTGTGGAAAAGTTTTGACTTCCAGATTTTCTCCCTCCTTCCCATGCCTCCTTCCTCCCTAAGACAGTAAGCAATTTGATATTGAGTATATGCAAGCATGTGAAACATTTCTGTAATAGTTATGTTGTTAAAGAAGAAAATAAACATGAAAAAATAAAGTGAAAATTGCATGCTTTGATCTGCATTTGGATTCCCTCAGTTCTTTATCAGGGTGTAAATAGTATTGTTCCTCATGAGTCTTTTGGAATTTTCTTAGAACACTATTGCTGGGAATAGCTAGGTCATTCATAGTAGATCATTAAACAGTGTTGCTGTTTCTATGTGCTGTGTCCTGTTTCATCTGCTCACTTCACTTTGTATCAGTTCATGTAAGTCCAGGTTTTTTTGAAATTCCACTCATTATTTCTTTTTTTTCTCCACCCCCACTTAATAGTATTATTTTTTCTAATTACATGTTTTCAGCATTCACCTTTATCAGATTTTGAGTTCCAGATTTTTTTCTCTCCTTCCGCTTCCGCCTCCCCAAGGTGGCATGCAATCTGATATAAGCTATACATGTACAATTAGAGTAAACATTTCAACACTGGTAATGTTGTGAAAGAACAGTCAGAACAAAAGGGATAAGAAAGGAAAAACAAAAAAAAAAGAAAGTGGTATGCTTTGACTGGCATTCACACTTCACAGTTCTTTCTCTGGATGTGGGTGGCATTTTCCGTCATGAGTCTTTTGGATTTGTCTTAGATCATTGCATGGCTCAGAAGAACTAAGTCTATCAAAAGGTGATCATCCCACAATGTTGGTGTTACTGTGTACAGTGTTCTCCTGGTTCTACTCACTTCACTTAGCATCAGTTCATATCTTTCCAGGTTTTTCTGCAATCTGCCCGCTAGTATTCCATTACATTCATATACCACAACTTGCAGCTCTTTTTGTAGTGGCAAAGAACTGGAAATCTGGGGGATGACCCAAATTGATTTATACAAGTAAGTCCTTTTTCCTCTTTTGTGATCCCTTTGGACTACAGACCTCTCTAGAAGTGGTATTGCTGGATCAAAATAGTTTGATTGCCCTTTGGGGATAGTTCCAAATTTATCTCCTGAATGGTTGGATCAGTTCACAACTCCACCAACAATCCATTAGTATTCCCATTTTCCCATATCCTCTCCAGCATCCATCATTTTCCTTTTTTTGTCACGTTTGCTCATCTGATAAGTGTGAGGTGGCACCTCAGAGTTGTTTTAATTTGAATTTCTCTAATCAATAATGGTTTAGACCAGTTTTTTTTTTCATGTGAGAATAGATAACTTTGATTTCCTCATCTGAAAACTGCCTGTTCATATCCTTTGACCATTTATCAACTGGGGAATGACTTGTTTTCTTAGGTATTTGCCTTAGTTCTCTCTATATTTTAAATATGAGACCTTTTTTGGAAACATTTGCTGTAAAGATCTAAGCTTTCTGCTTTCCTTGTAATATTGGTGGCACTGGGTTTGCTGGTGCAAACACTTAATATAATCAAAGTTATCCATTTTGCATTTTATAATGCTCTTTCTCTCTTGTTTGATCATAAATTATTCTCTTTATCATAAATCTGGTAAACCATTCCTTGCTCTCCTAATTTGCTTACGGAATCACCCTTTATGTGTAAATCATATGCCCATTTTAACCTTATCTTGCTAAATGGTATGAAATGTTGGTCTACACCTAGCTTCTGCTATTTTTCAATTTTTTTTTTCAATTTTTCCAATTATTTATTTATTTATTTTTATATTTAAAATGTATTATATTTAAAATAAATTTTATTTATTTTTCAATTTTCTCAGAAGTTTTTGTCAAATAGTGAGTTCTTATCCCAGAAGCTGAAGTCTTTGGGTTTATCAAACAGTAACTTGCTATAGTTATTTACCAACGTGTCTTGTGTACCTAAACTATTCCACTGATCCACTACTCTGTTTCTTAGCCAGTACATTCATTTTGATGAGTTCTGCCTTTTATGAATTTTCGATCTGGGATGACTAGGTCACTTCCTTTCACATTTTCCCCTGTTAATTCCCTTGATATTTTTGGACTTTTGTTCTTCCAAATGAATTTTGTTATTATTCTAGCTCTCTAAAATAACTTTTTGGTAGTTCAGTAAGGCACTGAAAAAGCAAATTAATTTAGGCAGAATTGTCAGTTTTATATTAACTTAGCCTACCCATGAGTAATTTATGTTTTTCCAGTTGTTGAGATATCTTCATTTTTGTAAAAAGCATTTTGTATTGTGTTCATGCAGTTCCTGGGTTTGTTTTGGTGGGCAGAATGCCAAGTATTTTATATTGTTCAGTTATTTTAAAGTAGAATTTCTCTTTGTATCTCTCCCTGATGTACTTTGTTGGTAATATAAAGAAATGCTGATGATTTATGTGGGTTTGTTTTCTATCTTGCAACTTGGCAGAAGTTGTTAATTATTTCAAGTAGTTTTTTACTTGATTCTCTAGGATTCTCTTAAGTACACCATAATATCATCTGTAAAGAGGGCTAGTTTTATGTTCTAATTGCTTATTCTGATTCCTTCCATTTCTTTTTCTTCTCTTATTGCTAAAGCTAGCATTTTTAGTACAATATTGAATAAAATTGGTGATAATGGGCATCCTTGCTTCACCTCTGATCTTACTGGGAAAATTTATGCCCATTACAGATAATGCCTACTGATAGTTTTAGATAGATAATGCTTATTCTTTTAAGGAAAACTCCCTCTATTCCTGTGCCCTCTATCATTTTTACTAGGAATCGGAGCTGTATTTTTTCAAACTTTTTCCACGTCTATTGAGAAAATCACATGATTTCTATTGATTTTGTTAGTGATATGATCAATGATGCTGATAGCTTTCTTAATATTGAACCTTAATTTCTGGTATAAATCTCTCCCAATCATAGTGTATTATGCTGGTAATAGATTGCTGCAATCTCTTTGCTAATATTTTATTTAAAATTTTTGCATCTATAATCATTAGGGAAACTGGTCTACAATTTTCTGTTTTGGCTCTTCCTGGTTTAGATATCAGCAATATATTTGTGCCATCAGAGGAATTTGGTAGGACTCCTTTGTCTATTTTTCTAAATAGTTTAGAATGTGTGGATACTAATTGTTCTTTTAGTGTTTGGTAGAATTCACTTGTAAATCCATCTGGCCTTGGGGCTTTTTTTTTTAGAGAGTTCATTCATGGCTTATCAATTTTTTTCACTAAAATGAGATTATGTAAATATTCTAGTCACTCTTTTGTGACTCTGGGAATTTTTTGGGGTAGATCATGTTTCATTTAGATTGTCAGATTTATTGGCACACAGTTGTGCAAAATAGCTCTTAATCATTGCTTTAATTTCTTTTTCACTGGTGGTGAATTCACCCTTTTCATTTTTGATACTGGTAATTTGGTATTCTTTTTAATCAAATATTTATCTATTTTCTTGTTCTTTCATAAAATCAGCTTTTAATTTTATTTATATATTGAGTAATTTTCTTCCAGTTTTATTAATCTCTCCTTTTATTTTAAGGATTTCTAATTTGGTGTTTAATTAGAGATTTTTAATTTGTTCTTTTTTCTAGCATTTTTAGTTGCATGCTCAATTTATTGAACTTCTCTTTCTCTATTTTCTTGATGTAAGAATTTAGAAAAATCAAATTTCCCCTGAGTAATGCTTTGGCTGTATCCTAGAAATTTTGGTATGTTGCCCAATTTTTGTCATTCTCTGTAATATAATTATTGATTGTCAGCCTCCTCTTTATTTTTTCTCATTTCCCCCCTTCTTCCCTATAGGATAAACTAGATTTCTATATCTAAGTGTGTGTGTTATTTCCTCTTTGAGCCTCTGATGAGAGGAAGGTTCAAACAATGCTCACTTCCTTTGTGCTTCTTCATGTAATGTAATTTTCTCCATTCTGTCTCCCCCTTCCCCCTTCTAGTACAGCCCTTTTTTTATCTTCCATTTTTTTATATTATCACATCTAAGTTAACTTATACCCACACCCTCTCTCTACATGATCCTTCTAACTGCCTAATGGAGATAGTTAAAAGTTATATGTATGATCTTCCCATGTAGAGATGTAAACAGTTTAATCTTATCAAATAACCTATTTTTTTTTCTGTCCTGTTTACCTTTTTATACTTTTTTTGAGTCTTGTATATTTTTCAATTGAATTTTCTGTTCAGCTCTGGTATTTTCATCAGGAAAGTTTGAAAGTTCTGTATTTCATTGAATGTCTACTTTTCCCCCTGAAATATTATGCTCAGTTTTTCTGGGTAGTTGATTCTTGGTTGATATTTCCTCAACTCCTGTGATCCTTTAATGTAGAAGCTTGTAAGGAATGATTAAAACTTTTGTTTCTGCGGAAATCATGTAGGGAGTCATACAAACCAGAAAGTCTTTGACTTGAGTTGATTGTGAAGTAAGTAGTAGGTGACTGTTGATTAAACATTTTCACTCCTCAGGCTAATCAGCACACCTAAATTCTCTCCTTTGTTTCTAAGTAAACCCAAGAATTGGCTCTCCTGTGTCAACAAGGACCAGAAGAAAATAACAAAGCATTCCTCTGCCTATGGCCATTAAAGATGAGGCCTTTAAACTGAGACACTATCTTGAATAAGGGTGACTTTTCTTATCTTAATATTTTATGAATACATACTTTGTTATGTCATGTTAATGGGAAAGCAAACATAAATATCTTGGATGGTAATTGCAATTGACACTTTGTTACCTCTCATCTTACTGTATTTACAACCTGTTCAATTAGGAAAATTCCTTTTTCATGCTATAGAGATCATAAAATTGTACTAATGCAAATATCCTGAGTGGGGATTAAAAGTATTTATGACTTGTCATTCCTCCACTAAATAAATATAAAGAAAATGAGGATGGAGGGGAGGAGGCTGAAATGTAATCAGGGCTGAGACTTCTAGGGGGTGTTTAGGTGTTTTCTGATAGGCTGTGAATCCTGAAGTACTCATTCAATGGGGAAAAGGGAAGGGAACTGCCAATCCGGATAAGGGATAAAAGCTATGTATTTGTCTTAAACAAATGTGCCTATGCGTAGGGTTTTGTAAGACGTAATAAATGCTTTTCTGGGTTCTGTAGTTAATGTCCTGTTCTTTTGCAAACATATTTCTTTTAAAACTACCAAGTCCTGACTGTGACTCCCTTGATGTATGAATTGTTTCTCTCTGGCTACTTGCAGTATTTTCTCCTTGACCTGAGAGTTCTGGAATTTGGCTATAACATGCCTTGAAATTTTCATTTGGGGATGTGTTTCAGGGCAATTTTCCTTGATAATTTCTTGAAATATGCTGTCCAGACTTTTTTGATCATGGCTTTCATTTATAGTCTGATAATTCTTAAATTTTCTCTCTTGTATTTATTGTCCAGGTTGGTTTTTCCCCCAATGAATTACTTCACATTTTCTTTTGTTTTTTTCATTCTTTTGATTTTGCTTAATTGATTCTTGATTTCTTAAAGTCATTAGTTTCCACGTACCCAATTCTAATTTTTTAAGAAATTTTTTTCAGTGAGTTTTTGTACTTTTTCCATTTGGCCAATTTTCTTTATTAGAGTTTTCTTCAGTGAATTTTTGCATATCCCCTTCCCCGTTTCTGTACTTCTTTTTGTGCTCCTTTTTCAATTTGTTACTCTTTTCATGATTCTCTTGCATTGCTTTCATTTCTTTCCCCTATGTTTCTCCTCCTCTCTTATTTGATAAAATCCATTTTAAGCTCTTTCAAGGGGACTTTCTGGGCTTGAGACTAAGTCACATTCCTCTTTGAGGCTTTGCATGTAGGCATTTGCCATTGTTATCCTCTTCTGAGTTTGTGTTTTGATCTTTTCTGTTGCCAAAAAACCTTCTTTGGTCAGGGCTTTTTTGTTTTGTTTTGTTTTTTGCTCATTTTCCAGTTTATTTCATGACTTTTAAAGTTGAGCTCTCCTCCTGGAGCACACAGGGCATTCATTGTTCCAAGCTTCTTGTGCTAGAGTCCAGGGGCCTGGTTACTGGCTTTCTGAGTCTGGACCTCTGGAACTTACATTTTATTTTGTTTTTAATTTTATTTTTTCTAAAACTTAAAACTTAAATATACAGTAAGAAAAGACAAAGAAACATTATAAGCTTAAATATAAAATAAGAAATAAAAAATTATAAACTTAAATATACAATAAAAAAAGACAAAGAAAAAATGATGAAAAATGATAAAAAATTATAAGAAATGTCCTGCATAGCAGGACATGAGTATTCAAAATATATAGCAATAAATTTCCATTTCAAAGTAGCCTATGTAATAACTACTACCTGTTGCGTTGAGAACTATCCATCTTTTCCTTTCTTCCTTGTAGGGTGTAGGGTGTGTTCAGGGAGGACCAGTACCTTTAGTGTGATGGCTGCTGAGTCCTTTTCAGGGCTGTTTTTCACCTTTGGTGTCCATCTGTTCCACTCAGCTCTCACCTGTGGCTCCAAGAAGCTGCCGCACATGCAGCAGCTATATGCCAGTAAACTGTTTCTGCAGATGGGCCAAACCAGGTTGAGAGTAACCAACAGGTCTCATCAGCTCTATGGATTCAAATATCATTTATATGCTGTAACTCCTAAATCTGCTCTAATCTCTCTGCCAACCTCCAATTTCCTTTTCACCAGCAGCTTATTGGGCATTTTAAATGGAATGGCCTGTTAAATCTTGAACAAAAATGTCACAAATTGAACTCATTATCTTCACCACCCCACCCCACCTTTACCCTCTGCCAACTTCTACCTCCTTCCAATCTTCCCTGTTACTATCAGGGCACTACCAGTCATCCTAATCACCCAGGCTTACAACCTAAGTGTTATCTTTGAATCCCTACTCTCTCACGCCTTGAATATCCCAATTTCTTGCCTAGACCTATTGATTTTGCCTTCATTAAATCTCTCAATTATGCCCCCCTGACATTGTTACCACCCTGGTACAGACAATTATCTTCTCATGCTTAGATTATTGCAATAGCTTGTTCGTTGGTCTCCCTGCCATAAATCTCTACTCACTCCAGTCTTTCTTGCTTGCATTTACCAAAATAATCTTCTTAAAATGTCACTTCTTTGTTTAATTAACTCCCCACAGGATCAAATATAAAATATTCTGACATTCAAAACTCTTCATAATTTAGTGACCCCCCTACCCTCAGTCTTCTTACAACAATGCCCCCTTCTTCTGCACCCCTACTTCATATTCTATAATCCAGTGACATTGGCTTCTTTTCTGTTCCCCATACAAGATATCCTTTCTCATGGCTCCAGGTATTTCCACCAGCTTTGCCCCCCATGTTCTCCCTTCTCATCTCTATGCATCTTGGCTTTTCTGACTTTCAATTCCCAGATAAAATCCCATCTACTACAAGAAGCTTTTTCCGATCCTTCTTATTTATATATAATGTATACATGTTTTATATATATATATATATATATATATATATATAACATTCACTCTGTTGATTATTTCCAATTTATTCTTCCTATTATTTGTTTGTACATTGTTTCTCTCTTTAGACTGTGAGCTCCTTGAGATCAGAGATTGTCTTTTACCTTTATATGCCCATACTTTAGTACAGTGGCTTGTACATAGCAAGCATTTAATAAATATTTATTGACTGACTGGTTTATCACCATACCCTTGTATTACTACTTAAGCATTACTTTGAGCTCAGCAGTAATGCAGTAGAACTCTCAGGGAATGAAATTCTCACCAGACAGAAGACTAGGTTGGATGATGATGATAACTGGCCATCCGTTATCTCATTTGTATGGCACAGAACCACATTTTTTTCCATTCATTATTTAGAAAGTCTTTAGAATACAAAAGAATACTGATAACAGATACAGAAAAGTCATGAAATATTAAATAGAAATACTTTCTATTTTCAAGTGTATAAAATATTTTCGTGTCAATTGACACACTTGGTCCTTCTGTTTTCCTAATGTTGATTAATTCTTGCAACCCTGGTATGGAAACTAGTGGAACCTAGCGAACAATTTTTTTGTTAAAATTTTCTTTAAAATATTTAACTCTGGATAGGAATATTTTTTTTCTCTTTAATAGTTGCTTTACAGCAAGTAAAATTTCATTTTCAGAATTTGGGTTATTGAAAGTTTCTATTTTATGTTTTTTTAGTTTCAGTAGTTTAAGTTTTTGTAGAACAAAAATGTTCTACAAATTTCTTTCAGATCCTCAGTTGTGTTGTGTACATAGTAGATTCTGCTAATAGTAATAATTTATTCTCTAAGTATTACTTTGTATGACATTTAAAAAGTTTAAGAGTCATAATTTCTGGGTAATCAACCATTTTATTAATAATGATGTCATTTTATTAATAAAAGGAACGGTTATTTACTTGTCTTTTTTGGAATAAAGATAACTTATGGTGGCATGCTCACAGTTTATGTACTTTTGGAAAAGGGGGCACACTTGAGGGTGTAATGAGGTCCCAAGGTAAGTGACACTGAGCACGCAGATGTTGATCAAAGAGACTTAACAATTTCCATGAAATGAAGAACCCACATTTTCCCAGATCGGTCAAGTAAACGCAGTGAGCAGGAATCCACTTATTGACCTAAACTTAGAATTTCTTTATTGTCTTTGATTAGATCTTAGCCTGAGTTAGATCTTTGTTCAAGTTGCACCAGTATAAAGTCATACTAATATATTATTAATCCTAAATATTTTTGAATGACTTATTTTTTTAATCTCTCACATCTTAACAAGGCAAGAGCTAGATGATTACATCTGCTTCAACTTCCTCTACCCACTATGTTGGTTTACTTTCACTTTTTTCAATTAAGTTCCTTATATATTTTTATCCACTTGTGTCTATTTTAATCCCCCAATGGCACTTCTTTGTTCTTGCTTTTGGGAATCTTTCCCACTCTTCTGTCCCATTCCCCTTGTGTGACTGAGCTACTGGGTAGCAAGACTTTGCTTGCTTTGGGAGAGATGGAAGATATAGAATTTGACCGGCTAGGTTACCTAAGGTTATCTTTAAAAGGAGAGTACTGCTCTCCCCAGCTGGGTTTCCAGTTTGCTTTCCTTCAGGCCAGAGCCTTTGTCTCTGAGTGCCACATTGGGCACATCTTTTACTCTTCTCCAAGACCTCTTTTCATTTCTCCTTTTCCTTTCCTTTGAATAGCTGGGAATAGTTAGCATCAACTATTTCTTCCAACATTGGTTGACTTTAGGCAGAAACACTGACTTGTGGGATCCCTTCAACTAGACTGTGAGTTACAAACTTGCGAATGGATTTGAGGATGGGTACATGGAATCAGTTGACCATAGAGATGATGAATGAGAGATGACAGCATTCAAATTCTACAGGGTTGATTCATAATATTTTTATCTCATGTGGTGGTAATAATGAGAGAATTCTGTCTTATTATCTCCTGGATTCAGCTATGATTATATCTGTTGTATAATTTCTTTCTTTTGAGAATCTGGGTTCATCTCTGGTCATATTAAGGTCTATTTTTATAAACTTCTTCCAGCACTATTACACATAATGGATTCATGGAATCAGTTGGTGCAACATTTATTAAGTGCCTACTATGCTAAGGTATGGAAATATGAGAAAAGACAAAAGATAGTCCCTGCCCTTGAGAAACTCTTAATTAAATGGGGAAGATAATATACACATTTTTACTGATTTTTTTCAGTCAATTTCAGTCCTGTCTGACTTTTCATGGCCTCATTTGAGGTTTTCTTGGTAAGGATATTGGAATGATTTACCATTTCCTTTTCCATCTCATTTTACAGATGAGGAAACTGAGGCAAACAAGATTAAATGACTTGCCCACGGTCATAGAGCTAGTTAGTGTTTGAGGCTGGATTTGAACTCAGCAGGAGTCTTCCTGACTCCAGGCCAGGTGCTCTATCTACTGTGCCACCTGCCTGCCCAATAACACACAAATAGTTATGTACAAATAGGAAATAATCACAGAGAGAAGGCACTAAAATTAAGAGGCATTGGGACAGGCTTCCTGTGGAAGGCTCAATTGATTCTGGATCTGTCTTCTGGAGCCAAGAAAAGCAAACCTTAATCCTTCACAAAGCATATGATCATGTTTCAAATATCGGCTATCACATTCCATTCCACATCCACCCTCCCTTCCAACTTCAAGTCTTTCTCTATTGTAGAACCTGATTTTCTTCCTCATTGCATTTTCCAGTCTGTGTTATTGTTTTTCATAAAATGTGATAGGAAAAAATGCTCCAGGTATGGTCTCTATTTCCCTAGGTTCTTCTCACATGAAATGCTGGTAAGCCAAATTTCATCTTAGAAGTGTTTTTGTTTTTTTTTTTTTAATTTTGAACCTCAGTAGAGGATTGCATATTCCATTTGAATTTCACAGAGTTCTGTAAACACTAATTGTATGCCTCCTATGTATATGGTACTATACCTAATATGGGAAAGACATACAATTATCCCAAGGAGTTTTAAATGCATTTCGGATTATATGCTATTATAGTCATGTATGTGGGAATATTCTGTGGTCTGGGGTGTCTGGAAGTTTACTGGGTGCTCTTCCTCAGATACTCTGTCTAAGGTAATTTATTCAAATTCAATTTAACAAACATTTGTTAAAAAGAAATGCAACAGGCCTGCTCATTAAAGAGCTTACATTAGATTGGACTGAAACCAGGCATATATAGATAAACAAATACAATGCATATGCAAAATCAGTTCTAAATCATTTCAGAGCTTAATTGAATTTCTGATTAATCAGCATTCAACTGATTTAATTTACTTTTGCTTTAGTTATTCTGTAGATTTGGGGTATACTTTAGATAAGTCTTCTGTTTTCAGATATTAATTGAATTTTTTCCCCCACATTCTTATTCCAGAAAATTCCTGGGATCACTAGTTTCTTCTATCCCCAAAGATCATAATACTTAATCTGGATTCACTTAATTACATTTGTCATGTCATCAGTGCATTTGAATTAGGTTCAGTTATGTTGGAAATAGTTTTTTGAAACTTCTCCTTCTTTGCTAGTGTATGGTGTTAATCATTTGGTTTGTTTTTTTCCATCACAAAATCTAGAACTAGAAATGATCTCAGAGGCCATGGCAATCCCTGTTATGTTATGGTCTAAGAAACTGAGGCCCAGGCAAGGGAATAAATAGTAAGCATCAGAAGGGGAATTTGAACAAAGAGCCTCTGACTTTTATGTCTACTGTAGCAGTTTCTCTTCTCTTAGTTATTTTTTCTTATTAGGAATCTCGACCAAATAGCAAAAGTTGATTTTGAACATTAATTCATTGCACCTTTTAAGAGGTCACTAAACCTGGAAATCTGCCAATGAGATCAAATTTTTATTTCCTGAAATTTTACCCCAACTGAGACCTAGTTACAGGAAGTATGTTTTCTTTGAATAGAGAGTATCAATTCTGGTAACAAATGATCAAAGAGTCACAGAGGTTTAGCAACCATTTTTAACTGCAAAATTACCAAGGAGCTCATACAGGTTAAAAATGAAAAGCTTTCTTTATTGCATTGGGGGAGAGAAATTAGATAGATACATGTGTTGGAGCCTGTAGGACCAGTGCCATATTCACAACGCCTATAGCAGCCATGAATATCCTGATGCAATTCTGAATCTCGAAATACAACAGATTCTCCACATGGAAGACAGAACCAAAACATTTAGTCAGACACCAGAAAACCAAATCCATCATACTCTATACACAATAACAATGCAGAGCACAATCCCAACCCCAAACCTTCCCCTTGCTAGGCTTCCCACAAACCAACTCCATTAAACAAATTACAAGGAGACTCCTCTACCTCTTTCTGTTCTACACGTTCAGTAAACTCCTCCCACTCAAGTCTCCATGTGACTCAGACTTACTGGTGACCCAGGCAGGTCACCTGGGCCTATTAATGAATGAGAAAGGTCTTCTCATTTAAATTACCACTACAGTCTCCCTTAGTAGGAGACCTGAGGCAATGGGGCTAAACCTTGATTTATATATTTGTCACTACATAAAGATTCAAACAATGTAGTGTAGCAACAGTGGTGAGACACAACAGCAGTTGTGAGGCAAAGTTATTTAATGACAAAAAAATCTGTTCATAACAAGGCTTCATGTCTGGGCCTGTTTTTGCTTGCCCAAGCTCAAGGACCATCAGTTCTGTGATTTAGTTGTAGCAGTGTTCATCCACAGGGTGAGCCCAAAGGATTGTTGTTATGCCAAGCTCAGGGCACAACCTATTTGCTAGGCCTTAGCTCTGGAAAACAGAGTTTCTAAAAAGAGAGAAGTAGTCTTGGATTTTGACGAGAATAATTAGATTAATGAGAATTATTTGCTTGCTTCTTTGGCCTTGTTGTAGACATGGCTTTAAAGCTATTTCCCTCTTAGGTCAGGTTCCAGATTTAATGTTGGTCATGAGTCACTGAATATTTAATGAAGGAGTTTTTACTTTGCTCTTTCATAGCAAGGATAATGCTTAGTGTCTATACACATAGCCCCGTCATCTCTGTCTGGAAACGTCTGATTAGTTAGTCATCAGGCAGTCATCAGGCTATAGTGGCTTACCCACCAAGTCTGAGAGGCACAGAGCCTATGTGGCTTGCACTTTAATGGACCCTAGACAAGAATATTTACCAGGGTTCATAGGGGTAAGGGATTGAGGTAGAGGATGGGGGTAGGGGGGAAGCTTCACTGGAGAAGTCACCGGAGAAACTGGGGCTACAGGAAATTGTGTGGGGAGGAAGCTGTCAGGGTAAGTGGAGATGAGTTAGAAAACTGATGTCTGATCATGGACCTATCTTAGTGGAAAGGCCCTAATAACCTTCTATATGACCTTCTACCATTTAATAACTAGACAGCCTTTTTGTTAGAGGTAGGTTGGAAAAGAAAAGAAAAGGGGGGAAAACTAATGATGCAATAAAAGAACCCCAGAAGTTCTAAACATTTAGTTCCTCCTTTAGAAAGACTAAGTCTCAAAGTCCCATAGAATGGTCCATGGGATGAATGATGCTGCATCTTTGAGTTCATGGTGGGTCTTCTAATGCAAAAATGGTGATGATGAAGTAGAACAGCATGTAAGGGCAAGCAAAGTAGGATCTTTTGCTGTTTTTGTTTTAGTATAATCCAGTGCCTCTGATTGAATCTTGCCTTTATCAACCAAGAATTTTACTAAAGTACAGAAACAAGAATTTCTTTAACTAGAAAGGTATATGTGTTTGTTTTGTTAATGTGATTAAGATCTTCCTCACCCATTAATGGGCCTGCCCTTTAAAGAGAGTTTGGTTAGGGAAGATGTGTAGGAAGGCCCACAACTTTTGTTAATGAGGCACTGATTCTCAAGGGTTGGGATGACCTCTGGCTCTAAAAAAGGTATAAATATTCTGAGGGTGAGGTTTTACTTGGGGCTTAGTTTTTGGAAGAAGCTTTGTGTGCCAGAAGAGACTCTGGGAAGCTGCTAAGGAGGTCCCCCAACTCCACCTTGAAAATCCAGATGTTGGTGCTTCCCTCTCTGGCAACTGTGGTCAGACAGTTGGACCTGCCTGTTGATTTGTGATACATGTATTGCTTATGTCAGACAGTTTGGAAATGCTGTCTGTTGATTTGTGATGGGCTTTCTCTGTACCACCACCCACCCAGCAGTTCCTGGCCCACTTGACAAAAAACCTTCCCCTCCCTTCATCAGAGAAATGAAACAAAATCTTTGTTCCTTTACAATCCTTGGTGGAAGGGCTGACCCCTTCTTCTCCAATGGCTAAGGGTTCTCCCTCACCCTCATCCAGTGATTGAGAATTACCAACAAGTCAATTATCTTGTCTCTTCTATGTAAGTACATATCCACCATAATTATGTAGCAACAGTTTCTCCTCGCCTATGCTATTAGAAAATAAGATACCTTCCAGCAACACTACCACTTGATCTCTCATACTTTTCTGGGAAGGATTTCTTTGAATCATCCCACAGACAAGGTGCCCTACCAGTTGAAGGATATCTACAATAGTCTTCCAGGGTATATGGAGCTATCTGAGAGAAGAAACTTGAGTCTGAGGAGAGGGGTCCAAGAGGATCCTCCAGAACTATATCCAAAACCTGTCCATTCTTGTTGGGTAAATGTTGAAAACTGGATCCAATCAAAGGAGCTCTTCCTCTTTCCATTTATCACACACATGGCTTCTGGGAGGTTGAATACCTGACTTGCTTGGTCAGATGCATAATGCTGCAATTGTTTATCAATAGGGGTAACCCTCTTACTTTGAGATGGGATGGTTTTGTTTTGTTTTTTGCCAGTTTGGGACCAGGTTGAGGGCTGCTTGAATCAGGTCTAAGTGAGAGGGATAATGTGGTCCTGTGACCAGCACAGCATGGTTTCATCACCCAAATGTCCAGAAAGATAATAGACTCATTCTCCAACCTCTATTACTTTTTTTAAACAGCTCCAACCTAGTTTCTTTTTTTTAGCATTTGTTTCTGATGGGTGCTGACATGACCTATGAACAATTGTGTGCAGTGGGAGGTATTCACATTAGCATAATAGAGCCTTATGAAATGTAAAATAGATAATTTTTATTATATTAAATTAAAAAGGTTTTGCACAAACAAAATCAATGCAACCAAAAGTAGAAGGAAAGCAGGAAGCCAGGAAACACTTTTTAGTGCATTACTGTCCCTATTTACCCCACATCCTCTCCAACATTTACATTTTCCTTTTCTGTTATATTAGCCAATCTGATAGGTGTGAGGTATTACCTCAGAGTTGTTTTAGTTTGTACTTCTGTAATCAAAAGTGATTTAGAGCATTTCTTCATATGACACCATATAAAAAGAACAGGACAAAATGGGTACATGGTTTAGACATACAGGGTGATACCATAAAGAAAACTTTTTGATATCCAATATTTTACATATTTTGATATCCAATTACATATTTTGATATCCAATTACATATTTTGATATCCAATATTTTACATATCACTCCCCCCCCCATAAAATCAGCTCCTAGTTTTATTTACTAGCTTAATGGTTTTCTTACTTTCACTTTTATTAATCTCATCTTTGAGTTTTCGGAATTTTCAAATTGGTCCCCAATTGGGGATTTTTAATTTGTCCTTTTTCCAGTTTTTTTTTCAATTTCATACCCAATTAATGGATCTTTCTCTATTTTATTCATGTAAGAATTTAGAGAAATAAATTTCCCCATAAGTACAGCTTTGGTTGTATACTGTACATTTTTGGTATGTTGCCTAATTATTATTTTTCTCTTCAGTTGTAAATATTGATTGTTTTTATGATTTGTTCTTTTGATCCATTTATTCCTTATTTAGTTTCCAATTTTTAATCCATCTTTCCAATTCCTTTTGTTGAATGTAATTTTTATTGCATTCTGATCTGAACAGGATGCATGTAATATTTCTGCCTTTCTACACTTGATTTTGAGATTTTTATGCTCTAATACATGGTCCCATTTTGTGTAGTAATGTACTGCTGAGAAAAAGAAAAATCTCTTCTATTTCCATTCACTTTTTTCCAAAAGTCTGTCATATCTAACTTTTCTAAAATTCTACTCACCTCCTTAGTTTTTTATTTATTTTTGCTTGGATTTATCAAATTCTTAGAGGAGACAGTGAAGTCCCCCTCTAGTGTAGTTTTGCTGTCAGTTTCCTCTTGTGATTCATGTAACTTTTTTTTTAAAAAGAATTTGGATGCTATACCACTTTGTATATATATGTTCAGCATTGTTATTACTTCATTGTCAAAAATAACTTTTAGCAAGATGTAGTTTTCTTCCTTCTCTCTTTTAGATATTTTTGTTTTGTTTTGCTTTGTTTGAGATCATGATTGCTGCCTTTGTTTTTTTTTTTTCCCCCACTTGGGCTGAAGCATAATAGATTTTTCTCCAGACTTTTACCTTGACTGTGTGTGTGTGTGTGTGTGTGTGTGTGTCTCCAGTTCCAGTGTGTTTCTTGTAATCATATTATAGGATTCTGGTTTTTGATCCACTCTGCTATCTGCTTCCATTTTATGAGAATTCATCCTATTCACTTTCACAGTTATGATTACTAATTGTGAATTTCCTTCCATCCTGTTTTTCTTCCTGTTTGTCCTCTCCTTTTGCCCTTTCCCTCCTCACTAGTGTTTTGCTTCTGTCCACTGCCTCCCTTAATCTTCCCTCCTTTCTGTCAGTTCCTTCCTCCTCTCATTAATATCTTCACCTAATATTTCCTTGTAGGATAAGATAAATTTTCATAGTCAAATCTGATGAAAGAAGGGTCAAAAGATGCCCATACTCTCATCTTGGGCCAGCTAGGTGGTGCAGTGGATAGAGCACCAGTGCAGGAGTCAGGAGGACCTGAGTTCAAATCTCTCCTCAGGCACTTGACACTCACTAACTGTGTGGCCTTGGGCCAGTCATTTAACCTCAATTGCCTCATCCTGGATCATTTCTAGTCATCCTGATGAATATCTTGTCACAGGATTCATATGGCTGTGGAGGAAAAGTGAGGCTGGTAACCTATACAGCCCTCTCTCACTCAAAACAAAGTCAAATGCAAGTCATGTCATTATTTCTCTGATGGCATGGTCTTTTTTCAGCAAGGAAGGACAAACACACACCCCCATCCTAGTCTCCTCCCCACTGTAATAGATCTTTCATGCCTCTTCATGTGAGATAATTTATCCTGTTCTACCCCTCCCTTCCTTCTACTCCCATTGTATTCTTTTTCTCACCCCTTAATTCTTTTTATGTCATTCTCTCCAGTTCACCTTATACTCATATCCTCTGTCTACAGGTACTCCTTCCAAATGCATTGTTAGTGATAGAGTTCTTAAGAATTAACAAGTATCATCTTCCCACTGTAGGGGTGTAAACAGATTAGCCTTATTTTGAATCCCTTGCGTTTTCTCTTTCCTTTTCACCTTTTTATGTTTATCTTGAGTCTTGATATTCAAAATCAATTGTTGTTTAGCTTTGGTATTGTCCTTATGAAAGTTTGAAAGCCTTCTATTTCACTGAATAAGCATTTTCCCTCTGAAGTATTAAGCTCAGTTTCATGGTTTAGGTGATTCTTGATCGTAGTCCTAACTCCTTTGCCCTTTGGAATATCATGTTAAATGATGTCTGGTCCTTTAATGTTGCAGCCACTAAGCCCTGTGTAATCCTTTCTGTGGCTCCCTGATATTTGAATTGTTTCTTTCTGGCTACTTGCAGTATTTTTACTTGTTCTGGAAGTTCTGGAATTTGACTGTATATAATGTTGCTTGGTGTTTTCATTTTGGGATCTCTTTCCAAAGGTGATTGGCAGATTCATTCAATGTCTGTTTTACTTTCTGGTTCTAGCTTTTCAGGGCAGTTTTCTTTGCTAATTTCTTGAAGAAGATAATTTCTTGATTTTCAAATGCTCCTTTTCATTATGACTTTCAAGTAGTCCAATGTTTCTAAATTATCTCTCTGGGGTCTGTTTTCTGGGTCACTTGTTTTTTCAGTGGAGCATTTTACATTTTCTTCTATTTTTTCATTCTTTTGATTTTGTTTGATTCTTGATGTCTCATGGAATTATTAGCTTCCACTTGCCTAATTCTAATTTTTAAGGAATTTTTTTTCCTCAACTTTTATAATTCCTTTTCCATTTGGCCAATTCTACCTTTTAATTCTACTGTTTTCTTTTTCCAAGTTGTTGACTCTTTTTTTCTTGATTACTTTGCATCACTCTCATTTCTTTTCCCAATTTTTCTTCTGCTTTGTACTTGATATTTTTATACCTTTAAATTTTATTTTAGAGTCAAACACCAGAACATCAATACAGTATAGAGAAAATAAACAAAAACATGTCATAAAGTTAAATATTGGAACTTAAATGCAAAGTAAGAAAAAAAAGCATGTCATGTGCGTAGCAGAACATGAGAGGATTCAAAATATGTAACACTAAATGTTCATTTCAAGAAAGCCTGCATGATAAATAATATATATTATGTTGAGAACTGTCCATCTTTTCTTTGCTTCCTTGTAAGTTTTCTTTTTTTCTTTGCTGTTCACTTTTTTATTTTGTTCTTACTTGATTTTTAAACTCCTTTTTAAACTCTTCCATGAATTCTTTCCGGGCTTGTGACCAGTTCTTATATTTCTTTGGGGCTTTGCCAATAGGTGTTTTGACATTGTTGTCCTCTTCTGAGTTTGTGTCTTGGTTTTCCATATCATCATAATAAATTTCTGTGGTCAGATTCTTTTTTGTTGTTGTGTTTGCTCATCTTTTCATGCATTTTCCTTACTTTTAAACTTGAGCTCTACTTCTGGGATAAAAGGGGCATCGTTCCAAACTTCTTGTACTCATGGTTGTGGTGCTGGCTGTTTGTCTGGTGTTGCACTGGTGCAACCCTGAGGCCCATGATGGACCCCTGTGCCTGGTGTTGTGCTGAAGGAATGGGGTGGGAGTTTCTGTTGTGATAGGCTGCAAGGGTCTGGTAGCTTACTTGGGACTACTTTGGGGCATTATGGGGGGGTTCCCTGTGCTGCTGTCTCCCTTTTTTCCTGGGGCTGTGATGAAGCATGTGGAGGGTTTTAGTGCTAATATCTGCTTGCTTACCTGGAATTGGGATGAAGCACATGGTGGAGGGGGGTGTGTCTCAGCTCTAGCATCTGCCTATTTACCTGGAATTAGGATGAATCATGTGGGGAGTCCTGTTGTTGGAGGTCTTTCCTTGTGGTGGGGCAGGTGGGGAGGTTGGGTCCTGGCATTGGCATCTGCCTGTTTGCTTGTCTGTTTTGAGGCATGTGGCAGATCTTGGTGTTGACTTTTGCCTCCTGGCATTGCACTGGGGTCCACAATATTTTACTGGATTTCTGAAGCAGAATCTTTTGTTGACTTGTCAGAGTGCTTCCTATCCTGGACTGTGCTCCCCCTTCCCTAAATGAGACAGACTTTTCCCGTAGACCTTTCAAGTTTCTTGAGCTAGAAGATTGTTTTATCTGATCTTTTTTTTCCCCTGATTCTGCTGTTCCAGAATTTGCTTTTTGTGATGTTATTTTATAGTTGTTTGCTTTTGAATATGGGAGAATTCTGGTGCTTTTATTGACTCTTTTATTGAAGGCATTGCTGTACACCACTACTTTGATGACATTGAAACCAGATAAAGCCATTGTTGCAAAGATAGACTAGGTAATGGTTGATATGAAGGACAACTTCTAAGAAATTAAGAAAATCCAATGTCCAACTTAGTCAACTTTTAAGTATCATAACGGAGAAAACTTATTATTTTTAGCAAGTCTGAAATAAGTTGACAGTAACTTGCTCATGATGTAAGAAGCATGCCCAGAAACTTATTGGAGTTTGGCAGAAACTGCTTTCTTGACTTGAGTATCCTGATGGCCCCCTAGTTACAGACCCAGAAGATCTAAAGCAGGTCTTCTAGCAGTCTATCCCCTTAGAAATTTATGACTCTATAGGGCCCATGTTTTGGGGGATTTCTATCTATCAGGTTGAGTGGAGATTTTGGCAGGTACCAAAGGTGGCCAGGGTAAGCAACCCTTAGGCTTTTGGAGCTGGAAGTTCCTCAAAGCAGCTACTGTTACCCTTTTGAAAAGCAGCTGTTCAGTTGTTTTCTGGGGCCTAGATGCTTCTAATAATTTGTGTAGAGTTTCCTGTTACAAGATGAGTAATACAAGATTTTCCCTGTAATAGGATAGTAGGGCACAGGCGGCTTCTATTTCTAAATGGAAATGATGGCTTCCTAGCCACCAAAAGGCAGAAAGAGTCCCACTTATATAGGGTTCATGCCGTTCAGCCTTAGTGGATGTCATGTTATCATAGGAATCACTACAATTCTTCTGCTGGTCAGATGGCTTTCCACATATAGACAATATTAACCAAAACTCAATGTCCTTGCTCTATTAGCTCTAAGTAAACCTCTTTTTGCTTGTTAACTCTCTAGCAACATATCTGTTTCATTTTGTCTCAGTATTGAACTAATAGTGTGCCAATGAAAGATCTACCCTTAACATCCTTTCATCTCCAAAGTACCTGTTCTCCCAGAGAGTAATACTTTCTCATGCCACCTAATTCTTGATCTTTGACTTATAGCCAAATCTTGAAGCCATGCAAGTGGGACTAAACCCAGCATGCAAAACATGATTTACCTCAAAGTAGGTTGTTTATAGTGTTTGGCAGTCTTGGGGGAAAAGGAAGGGTGGGGCAAGCTAGGGTTAGCATAGTTCCAATCTATCAATCTCATTTTCTTTAGAACTTTTACCTCTTAATTTGCAGATCCTCATTGAGCTTCTGGCTACAATGTAAATTCATCCAACTTCTTAAGAATAGTCAACTATGAGGGAATGCTGGACCTGGACCTTTCTTTACCTCCTTCAATATTCACCAAAATACTCTGTGTCAGTGAAAGCTTTCTCTGTGTTTCATTAAGAAGGCTCTCCATATACCTGTAGCAAAATCTTTGCCATAGGGCACCATGGTCTCATATTTGACCATTCTCTCACCCCCATATTCTATATTTGCATCACTTTTCCTCCACTTTAGTCATGATGTAGGCCAAAATGCAGACTCATCCCCCTAATTTACTATTCCATTTGTAATGGATGAATCTGACTCAGGCCAGTAACCTCTTCATTTTGGACTTGGTATTAGAATGCAATGAGAAAATGTTCTGGAAAATGTCACTAAAACTGCATATTTTTTAGCCCAACAATGCCACTGCTAGTTATATACCTGAAAGAGATAAAAGAACTAAAGAACCCTTATGTACTAAAATAATTATGACAACTCCTTTTGTGTAGAAATGAACTGGAAACAAAGTGAATATCAATAAATTGGGAAAGGCTGAACCATGGTATATGGATATAATAGAATATTACTGTTTCATAAAACAGGTGAAATGGATAGAATCAGAGAAACACTGGAAGACTTGTATTAATTGATGTAGAAAGAAGTGTGTAGAGCTAGGAGAAATTTGTGCAATGACTACAGTATCGTAAAGGAAAAATCACTTTCAAAGACAGCTTTGATTAATAGCGTCCAGTCACATATCCAATGAAGCAAGCTCTTGGTAGAGAATTGGTGGACTTCAGGTACAGGAAAAAAACGCATCTTACCTCTTCTTCGTTTGGATGTATAATTATCTGTTAGGCATGTATTTTTATTTTTCATCATTAGTCCTTTGGAATGGTCTTAGATCTAATATTATTCTGTTATTAATGTAGTCAAGTCATTCAGAGTTGATCATCATTAAAACATTGTGGTTACTATGTGGGGTCCATCTCACCTGATCCTTATCCCACTGGGCCCAGATGGCTCCAGAGGAGAAAGTGAGGGTGATGACTTTGCATAGCCTCCCTCACTTAAATCTGTTTCACTTTCATTGATGTCCTCTTTGAGAATGAAGGACAAACAGCCACCCTGTGAGTAGTAGAAGCTACCCTAATGGGGACCCAACTGGAGCTGACCATTTGGGCAAAACAACTTTCCTTTCTTTCCTCCCTCTCTCCTTCCTTCCCTTGATTTCTTGGGGTTACTGGCTACAAATCTTTCTTAAGGACCATGCTTCAAACCCAAATCACTCTAACTCTTACTGAGTGCCCAACAATTGGTCCCAGGCCAAATTCCATTTTGTCGTTGTTTCTGCCCAGATTGACTCAGAGTGAATGTAAATAGGAAATGTTTTCATTTTTGCCCAGAAAAACCTGAAGATCTTTCTCTCCCAGTTTGATTTTTTTTTTTGCCTAGATTATTTTTTTAACCTAGCCTTCATCACTGAATGGACATTGCCTCAGTCAAACTGAGACCTGCAAAAAACTTAGCGTTAAAAGGCCAAGGTCTTCCCCTGTGGCCATCTCCAGTCGTCCTGATGTGTATCTGACTACTGGACCCACATGGCTCGTGGGGAGAAAGTAAAGTTGGTGACCTTGCACAACCCTCCCTCACTTAACTTGCTTGTCATGGTATCACCTTGCTTATATCATGATCCTCTTCCAGAACGAAAGACAAACAACAAGCAAACTGTCACTGTGTACAAAGATCTCCCAGTTCTTACCTTCACTTGGTATCAATCAGTTCATGTAGATCTTTCTGTGGTTTTTGAACACCCCACCTCCCACCCTGTCATTTCTCATAGCACAGTAGTACTCCATTACAATCATTTGCCACAACCTGTTCAACCATTCCATAGCTGATGAGCATCCCCTTCACTTTCAGTTCTTTGTCTTCACAAAAAAGAGCTATCATAAGTATTTTGGTACATATAATTCCTTTTCCTTTTTCTTTGAACTCTTGACAGACATAGTATTGGTCTTGCACAAAGGGTATTGTTGTACAATGGGTATTTTTGTCCATCCCATTTTATTCTGTTTCTTCCTTTTTCTTTTGATTCTATCCCTCTGCAAAAGTCTGTTTTATACCTAACTGCCTTAATTTTCTCTCCCTTTATTTCCCTTTCTCTTAGTTTCTTCCCCTCCTATTTTCCTATTAGATAAAGTTACATTTCTATTTATAACTATGTATGTGTATTTGTATGTGTATTATAGATATATATGTATATATAGATGTGTGTGTATATGCATGTATGTATTCTTCCCTCTTTGAACCAATTCTGATGAGAATGAGGTTCAAGCATTGCCTGCCACACCCAACATTTTTCCCTCCACTATAAACTTCTTCCTTGCTTGTCTCTTCTAGTGAGAAAAATTTCTCCACTCTACCTGTCTTTTTCTCCTTCTTCCAATGCAACCTTTTTTCATCCCTTTACTATCAACTTATCCCCATGTCCTTTGTCTTTGTAAACTCCTTTTAACTTGATAATGATAATGATAAAATTCTTAGGAGTTACATGTACCACTTTCCCATATAGGGATGTAAAGAGTTTAACTTTGAATGCCTTATGCTTACTCTTGCATGTTTACCTTTTGGTGCTTCTCTTAGATCTTCTGTTTGAATGTTAAATTTTCTATTTAGTTCTGGCCTTTGTATCAGAAATGCTTGAGTTTAAATTTAATATTTAATTTTATTTAAAATTTAATATTTCATTAAATATCTATTTTTTCCCAATGAAGGATTATACTCAGTTTTGCTAAGTAGGTGATCCTTTTCCCTCTGGAACATAATATTCCAAGCCTTTAATGTGAGAATCATTAAATCTTTTGTGATCTTGACTGTGGGTTCTGCAATATTTAAGTTGTTTCTTTCTGGTTATTTGAAATATTTTCTCTTTGATGTAGGAGCTTTAGAATTTGGTTGTAATATCCCTGGGTGTTTTTGTTTTGGGGATTTTTTTTACACTAAAAGAATAAAGATTTTTATTAAGCCTTGTAAGTTCCATTCAGTAACTTTCAAATACACCATACCACAATACATGTACAGTCAATCAAACACAAGAGTAGTTCATTTTTGCATAATCCATGAGTTAGGGCAGAACTTTTTTCAACTTACATTAAAATACCTACTTAACTCTTGTGGACAGGGAATGAGGAATTACATCTCATTTCCTATCACTAATGTGTGATGAAAAGTGCCAGGAGAATTATATGAAAATGAATATAAAGGAATTACTCTGATTTGGGATCTTTTTTAGGAACAGATTGAATTCTTTCAATTTTTATTTTATTCCCTTGATTTAAGATATCAGAACAGGTTTCCTTGGTAATTTGTTGAAATAAATTGTCTAGATTCTTTTTTTTTTATTTGAACATGGCTTGTAGGTAATCCAAATGATTCTTAAATTATCTCTCCTTGATCTATTCCAGGTCATTTGTTTTTCTAATAAATTTTTTTTTCTATTTTTTCTTCTTTTGACATTGTTTTGTTTTTCAGTGTCTCATGGAATCATTAGATTCCACTTGTCCATCTCTAATATTCAAGATATTATTTTCTTCATTGAATTTTTGTATCATTTTTTTCATTTGGCTAATTCTACCTTTATAAGTATAATTTTTAGTGGATTTTTGGGCATCTTTTAAGCATTTGAGCTATTCTGTTTTTTAAGGTTTTTTTTTGAGTATTTTTGTACTTGTTTTAAAAAGCTATCAGTTCTCTTCTGATTATTTTCTTGCATTCTCATCTTTTTTTCCCCAGTTTTTCCTCTACCACTCATTTCTCTCTTTTTCTAGAAACTCTTCCGGGAGTTCTTGTTGCATTTGGGTCCAATTAGCATTTTTCTTTGAGGCTTTTTTTGGGTAGCTGTTTTCACATTTTTATCTTCTTCTCAATTTATATCTTAGTCTTTCCTGCCACCATAGTACCTTTTTATGATCAATTTTTTTTATTGTTTTCTCATTTTCCCAGGCTTTTTTGAGTTTTGTTTTCCTGTGGTTGGAGAGGCACTGTATTAAGTTTCAGGCTTTTTCATGCTGCTGTTTTCAGAACAGTTCTGGGGATCTGCTAACTTTGATACTTCTAATGTGGCATGATCCTGGGAGAGAGCTGTCCTGGTTTGCTCTCTGTTCTTTGCAGGAAGGTCCCTTGGTCCCCTGCAGCAGCACTCAGTAGCACTCCTCTCTGCTTTAGAATTGTGATCGGGGCCCCTGCTCCCTTGTGACTCACCACCAGCTCTCTTCTCCACCCTGAAATTGTGACCCAGAACTGTATGTGTACAATAGTTGCCAATCAGCATCAACTCTACCCAGTGCCAGTAAAGAATCCCCTGTAATCTATTTCTGACCAGTTTTCTGACCTCCTTACCATCTCTGGGCTGTGGCTCCTAATGCCCCTGCCGTGGGTATGGGTTCCAGACAGGCCTCCACCCTCTGATACAGACTTTTCCTGCTGATCTCTCAAGTTTTCTTAGACTATAAAAATGTCTCACCCAATCTTTTGTTTTCTTTGCCTGTTCAAAATTTGACTTGAAGCATTATTTTAATGTTGTTTGTAGAGGCAGGTTGGGAGAGTTCAGGTGAGTGGCTGCCTCTAATCTCCTGTCTTGGCTCCACAGAGTAGTTATGAATCTTTAAAAAACAATTTTAATGTTTTTAGTAACATGGTGGGTTGAATTCTCCACAAATGGATAAACAAAATTGATGAGGTGGAAAATACCCTGCCCTTGGAATGAGGAGGTTTTTCTTCTAGTAACAAACTCTGCAACCAACTCAGTGTGTGACCTTGAGCAAGATGCTTAATATCTTTGCCTCTCAATTTCCTCATGTAATAATTAATGAGATCGGACATTTAAGATCCCTTCTAGCTCTAAAATTCTGTGGGAAGAGATGAACTTCCGGTATTGGGAGCAGGAGAATGAAGGAGATTGATGTTAGTAGCAACTGGTGTTTTTTTCTTCTAAATTTAAATAAGTTAATGAAATGGTTATAGTTACCTTTGAAGACAGAGCTAGACATACTCAGATAATTTTAAAATGATAATTGTTACATAAATATTCTTTCTATTTATTCTTCTAGGTCATTAGGAATTCTCCAAATACTTTAGATTGCCTGATGTTGTTCCTGTTGAAACCAAAATGGCTTTAAATTCAGTAAGTTGTTAATTATTACCTTTTAAGCTATTTGTTCTTTAATTGCTTCTTGTCAATTCCATCGGTAACATGGTGTATGGTTTTAAAATCTGTTACTTGAACAATGAACAAATGTATGTACATTTTCTAATTTACCTAGTAATTTTCCATGTGAGAGGTGAGTCTAAGGAGTGACTAGTGGTTAAAGACCAGGCTTCAGAGGGACTTACTTTCTCAGAACTATGAAGTGATGATGCCTATGGACATGGTCTATGAAGTGATGTCCTGGTATCCATCATGTATATTCTCATGGTATTGCCATTTCCTGTTTTGTTTGGGGTGTTGAAATTAGAGGAGGAAAGATGGTGGAAGAAAGAAGAGGGATGAGGTTTGGGAAGAATGGACTGAGAGAGAGAGAGAGAGAGAGAGAGAGAGAGAGAGAGAGAGAGAGAGAGAGAGAGAGAGAGTTTATGTGTGTGTGTGACTCAATTTCCATTATCTATAGGAGAAGAAAGAAAACTAAGAGAAGCTATTTCATAGCCACACATTTCTTTTTGAACTGAGAGGGCACATCTTCCTTGCTGAACTAGGAGATGCAGCCTTTCATCTCTGAAACTCTCCTCTTCTGAATCCATTGTAACTACGTGTAGAATCACTAACATCAATTTCCCAATCTATTCTGTTTATATATCCAGTAACAAGAGTGATTGCATTTATTTTTCTCTTTTAAATTTAAAAATATATCTTGTTGTGTAATAGGATATGTACCTCTTAGTATTATTTTTTTCAGTGTATTTTAAATTTTAACTCACCTTATTTTCTACAACTGTACAAATTATGCTGGATTGATTTCTTTTTAATATCATGTTCTCAAATGGCTTTGATGCAAGTTAAAAAGTGTTTACAAGCTTTTCTTTTTCTTTTAAACTTGTCTTTGTTCCCTTTTGATCCTATCATGTCACCATTAAGATTAAGGATTACGTATTCCTTGTTTTCCTGGTACTCTATTTGCAGTTTATTGTTGAACTATTGGCAGTGAAGTTAATACTAGTTAGCTAGTAAATGATTATTATTTTAATAGGAATATATTCCATTGGCGGTAACAGTGTAAATACTGTTTTAATTATTAAACTGCCATGGCATGTGGACATGACTTGACTTTTAGAGTGTGATAAAAAGATGCATAGCTACGATAGCTAAAATTTGCATACAACCTTAAAATACAAGGCATTTAACTTATTTGATCTGCACAACAACTGTGTGAAGGGTACTATTATTATCCTCACTATTTTGTATATAACACCCCCATTTTGTATGTAATGTCATGTATGTGATATTTGTTGAAGATTTATAAAAGTTATATGAAAATTAATTTTACTAATGAAATGATCATATTTTATCAGTTTGAATTTAAAAATGATAGGTAATAAACATATGGAGGATTATATAATAATTCATAATTGACTTTAATGACAAATACTAGTTCATGCAAATAATCGAAAGCATACTATGTGTAAAGCACTTTCTTCCTGTTATGTTAATAAGTTTTCTGATTTTCTTCAGGTGTGTGTGTGTAAAGCTTTCAGGTTTTGATTGTTGGGTGAGAGATTTGAAGGAAGCCAGGTTTCTCACATATCCTACCAGAAACATTAATATGCATAGTCAAATGTAGGAAAATGGATTTTAAAAATAAAATAGAAACCAGTAAATAGAAAATGAGCAAAAAGCAAAGTGCTGCTACAGGGGCATCTAAAACAGGTAAAGTACTAGTGGCAATGCAAGTGGGAAAAAAAAAGAAACAAATTTTCCTGTAGGATAATCTTATAAATGGTGAATTTAAAGTAATTAAGCAATAATTAATTCTGGTAAAAGAAATATAAAAAGAAAAGACAATAAGACCTTTAAATAAAGTCATCCTATTCTCTGATACTTTGTGCATTCAGTGCAAAGGTGGGGAAGGGTGAAGATGCAGGGAAATATATGGAAAAGGATGGTTCAGGATAAAGAAATGAGAGAGGTCAAAGGTTCTGTGTTATACAGAAATATTATGAAGACCTTATTTAAAAAAAATGTTAGACACTGGACTTCATAATGAAATTGACCATCTTTAAATAGACAGGAGCAAATTTATGGAAGGGGAAGCTGTCCCTGGGTCAGTTGTTTGAATAGTCATTTCATCAACTCATCAGAGCAAAGAAAAGAATTTATAATGAACAAGAAAGCATAGTAATGAGGTAAAAAGAAAAGGTATACAATTAATATTTAGCATAGAATTATTAAAATATGCTATTGAAAATGGAAAATTGGGTATCAAATGAAAGAAGAAACGTAACACTAGCTGTAATATTTTCATGGAGATGTTAAACCAATGTGAAATAATTGCTATATTAAGTTGAAGTTGTGTTTGGAAATATTTGACTTTGTTGCCAAATAGAAAATGATAGCTTGTAAAAACAACAACAGGTTAGAAATATATATTTGTCGGTAAAGTCTTACAAAAAAGAATGATGGATTGATTACCTGTCTTAAACCAGAGAGAAGAATTGGAGAGTAAAGCCAGTCTCTACTCCCCCACCCCACAAAAAAATCTTGGCAAGATATTTACTTAAGGAAAGCCATCCCAAGATCATTCATGGATAAAAACATATAAAGGATTATGAAAAGAAGAAAAATGGAAAGCATCTATAAAAATTTTTACAACAAATTGTTCTTCCTCATCAAGAATAGTGGAACCCTCATACTTGAAGCCTACATACCACAGTTCTGGAATTGTTTACTTCTACAAAGTAGAAATAGCACAAAAAGAAACAAAGATAGTAGCAGGTTTGGATTAAGTATATACAGAGGTCATCTCTGCTGGAGTTGATATTATTGTGAAGGCATTGAGGGACTGACTATAAGGTATAGAGAATGTTGAGGAAATGATTTAAAAGGAGAAGTTACTAAAGGAGTGGAAAAAAAATCTGAGACTTTATTGATAGAAAAACAAAGTTGTTGAGAATAACCTCTGTGACTCACATCTATAAAAAAAATTATGAGGACCAGAATGTATACACAAATTGAGAGTATCCTTGATGAAGCTATCGATAAGAAACAGAGACCTTCATAGATATTCAACAATGGACCATATTTATACCAAACACAACTGACTGAAAAATATAGAGAATATAAAATTCCACTGTCAGCATTTCTTGATTGCAAAGCAGAATTTTACTTGGTGCAGAGCTTTGTGGGGTCTTTTACAAGGTTGTTCCTATCTATATCCTGTATATTTAGCTCATTCAAGACTCTTTGCAATACATAATAGCAGTAGTAACCTTGTTTGATGATCTGCTTATAATAACTGTCAGATGTGGCATAAAACAGGGATATGGATGCTCATGAAAAGTATTTTGCCACCATGAAGGAGGAGAGATCCAGCTTAGAGTACAGATTGAGGAGGGATTTTCAGTTGATAACACCATATAGATTCACCTCATGGTGGCTTACATTGTGTTGACTGCATCAATCCTTGAGACATTACAGAGCTTCCTGAAAGAGAAGTGTAATTATGCAAGAGTTTAGCATGTTAATCTATATAGAAAAAAACCAAATAAATGAGGAATATTACCCAGATTTCAACATGCATCAGAATGGACACCCTGTATCGGTTGTCAACAATGTGTGAATCTGGGATAGACAATTCACACATACCCACGATTTAAAAAGGATAGAAAAGTAAACTGGGTTGCTTTTTGGAAAATTACAGAGCACTTCTTTTATTAACTTATTTTATTTTTTAAATTTATTTGTTTATTTAACTTTTTACATTCACTTTCACAAAATTTTGGGTTCCAAATTTTCTCCCCTTTTATCCCCTCTCCCCACCCCATTACCCCAAGCAATCTAATTTTCCCTATCTCCAATCTGCCCTCTCTTCTGTCATCCCTCCCTTCTCTTGTCTCCATCTTCTCTTTTCTCCTGTAGGGCCAGATGACTTTCTATTCCTCATTAACGGTATGTCTTCTTTCCTAGTAGCAACAACAATACTAAACAGTTATTCCTAAAACTTTGAGTTCCAAATTCTCCCCATCCCTTCCTCCCCACCCATTCCCTTTGGGACAGCAGGCAATTCAATATAGGCCATATCTGTGTAGTTTTGCAAATGACTTCCCTGATAGTCATGTTGTGTAAGACTAACTGATTTACCCTCCCTCCTAACCTGCCCCTCATTGTTTCTCTTCTGTCTTTTGATCCTGTCCCTCCCCAAGTGTTGACTTCAAATTGCTCCCTCCTCCCTTTGCCCTCCCTTCCATCATCCCCCCCCTTGCTTATCTCCTTCTCCCCCACTTTCCTATACTGTAAGATAGGTTTTCATATCAAAATGAGTGTGCATTTTATTCTTTCCTTTAGGATGAGAGTAAACTTCTTGTTTTTTTTTTTTCTCAGCTCTCCTCTTTTTCCCTCCACTAAAAAGTCTCCTACTTGCCTCTTAAATGACATATAATTACCCCATTCCATTTCACCCTCTTTCCTCCCACTACATTTCTCTCTCACCATTTACCTTAATTTCTTTTAAGATATGGTCCCATCGTATTCAATTCAATCTGTGCTCTCTGTCTCTGTATGTGTGTGCTTGTGTGTATGTGTGTGTGCGTGCATGTGTGTACATGTGTGTGTATGGACCCACCAACTACCCAGATACTGAAAAGTTTTAAGAGTTACAAATATTGTCTTTCCATGTGGGAATGTAAACAGTTCACTTCTGGTAAGTCCCTTAAGACTTCTCTTTGCTGTTTACTTTTTCATGCTTCTTCTCATTCTTGTGTTTGAAAGTCAAATTTTCTTTTCAGCTCTGGTCTTTTCATCAAGAATGATTGAAAGTCCTCTGTTTCATTGAAAGACCATATTTTCCCCTGAAGTATTATACTCAGTTTAACTGGGTAGGTGATTCTTGGTTTGAGTCCTAGTTCCTTTGACTTCTGGAATATCCTATTCCATGCCCTTCGATCCCTTAATGTAGAAGCTGCTAGATCTTGAGTTATCCTGATTTTATTTCCACAATACTGGAATTGTTTCTTTCTAGCTGCTTGTAAGATTTTCTCCTTGACCTGGGAGTTTTGGAATTTGGCCACAATGTTCCTAGGAGTTTCTCTTTTTGGATCTCTTTCAGGTGGTGATCGATGGATTCTTTCAATACTTATTTTGCCCTCTGGTTCTAGAATGTCAGGGCAGTTTTCCTCGAAAATTTCATGGAAGATGATGTCTAGGCTCTTTTTTTGATCATGAGTTTCAGGTAGTCCCATAATTTTTAAATTGTCTCTCCTGGATCTATTTTCCAGGTCAGTTGTTTTTCCCATGAGATATTTCACATTCTCTTCCATTTTTTCATTCTTTTGGTTTTGTTTGGTGATTTCTTGGTTTCTAATCAACGTGAGCTTTAGTTTTGGTGCTGGGGTGTGGGCAGGGCCGCCTCCCAGGCTCAGTTCCCTCAGGGGCTTTATGCAGAGACCTTCAGTAATGGAGTGGGGTGGGGCAGGGCCGGCTCCCAGGCTCAGCTTCCTCAGGGGGTTTATGCAGAGACTTTCAGTAATGAAGATCCTTCCTGCTGCTGGGGGAGTCCTGGGCCGCCAAGGCCGCGCACCGCTGCTGCCTCCCCTGCCCCCGCCTCTGCCTCTGCCACTTCCTGCCCCCGCCTCTGCTGCCGCAGCTTCCTCCCGAGGGGGCCCGAGTCACGGAGACATCCCACTCCCCTCTTCCGTCCCTGAAGCCTGCTCTGATCAGCTTCTCTGGGGCAGCAGCCAGGGCAGCGCTGGGGTGGGGTCCACTTTCCGGAGCACAATGGACCCTGGGGAAGGCTCTGTAGGGCTCTCTGGAACGGAAATCGCTTCCACTCTGTTTCTGCACACCTTGCAGTGATCCAGAACTTATGGGGATCTCTTTTTACATTAATTCTATGGGCTGTGGGTTCAGAGCTTGTAAAAGTGCATCTTTCTATTCCGCCATCTTGGCTCCGCCCCTATTTTATTTTTTATTAACCTTTTTGGGAAACTGTAAAAAGTAAAACTCATCTTTTTTATATATACATATTTTAGTTTTCAACATTCACTTCTATAAGATTTAGAATTCTAAATTTTCTCTTCCTCCTTCCCCTCCCCTGTACCCAAGATGGCAGCTCATCTTTTTAATAATTATTTTACTAGTGTTACAGCATGGAAGCAAGACTGGGAAGACCATTGCCAGTCAAGAAGTTAAATGAGCATTTTCTAGAGGACAAAGGAAATGCACTTGGGTTGAGCAGGACATAAAATGAGGAATTTCAAAGAGTTAGAGAGGATAGATGGTCAGTGTGCTCCACTGGTATTCTCATGATTACAGGAGGAAGTGAGGAATGCCTCCGGTACCTTTCATTTAGGCGAATTTGGGAGGATATGAATGGGAATTGCACAGATTAGATAGATGGTTTGCTATATGTGTTAGAGTAAACTCCCATGATTCAAATGAGTAAAGTAATGAGAGAGTCAATTTAGAGTGGTGCACAGAGGACTAATGTGATAGCCAGGTTTGTCACCCTGTTTGACTCTTCAGGATGAGATCGTGGGCCAGTCATTTAATTTCTTAGTGCCCCCAAAGAGTTGTCTAAGACTAAATTGCACATTTTCTATTAGATAAATGGACAGAGCATATGAAAGGTAGTTTTCTTAAGCTGTCAATAACTATGTGAAATGTTTCAAATTGCTAATAATTAGAGAAATGCAAATTAAAGAAACTCAGTTTATATCTCAATACTAAAAGATTGACAAGGATGATTAAAAAACATAAACAATTCCAACTGGAGTAACTTACAAAGACAGGCACCCTAATGTAGTGTTGATAGTAGTATAGTGGGCCAAGAATCAGATGTAAGGTAACTGCCCATAATAGGCAAAAGTTGATAAACATTTATTAAGCACCTAACCAGGCATTGTGCAAATACCAAAGTGATGCTCCCTGGGACTGTTGGAGGCAAGGATCTTGTGATACAGCTCTGGGCAGGTAGACGTAACCCTTTGGGCAAGAGAAATATAAAAAGCAATTTTTAGACATTGGTAGGGAATTCTAGAGAGCCCAGGAAATTTCTTTACTGATGTTTTTTTTTAACCTTTCTTCTTGTGTTTCATTTGTAATTGCCTTCTGGGCTGCTTCTAAACCCTTGAGGATTATTTCTACATGATGTTAATGGAATATGATTTTAATGAAAGCAACCTTTCCTTCAAACATCTTGTTCTGAGTGTTCTGTTGTACCAGATGCTGGATAGTGACTCAGAGAAGCTGTGAACTGATCTAGCTATTCTGGAAAAAAATCTGGAACCAAACCCAAAAAGTCATTAAAGGATGACTTAGCCCCAGCAATATCACTTGCAAGTCATGGCATCATCTTCCTGATGTCACAGTCCTCTCTTGAGAATGAAAGACAAACAGCAACCATCATTAATACTCCAAGGAGATGAAAGAAAGAAGAAAAAGACTCATTTGTACAAAAAGTGCATGGCAACTTTTTTTTTTTTTTTTTTAAGTAACAGACTAGAAACTAAGCAATTCCTGTCAGTTAGGGAGTGGCTTAGCAAATAATGGTATATGAATGTCATGGAATATTATTGTACTTTAAGAAATGAGGAAATTAATGGTTTCAGAAAAACTTCAGAAGACCTTTTTGAACTGATGTAGAATCAAGTGAGTAAGCAGAAAAGGAATAGATTGCATGATACATTATAAAGAAAATCACCTTGAAAAACTTTAACTTTTTAATGTGATCACCAACCACAATGCTAGAATACTGATGATAAACTATCTATCTTTCTGTCTGCGTATTGATAGAAAGATGAAGGAACAAAGGTGCTGATAAGGCATATGTTTTTGGACATTGCCAATGTAAGAATCTGTTTTGTTTGACTATGCATATTTTTCTGAGGTCTCTTACTCCTCTCCTACATTTGGATAAGTGGTAGGGAAAGGGGGGGGATAAAGATAAGGTAGCCAAAGTAGAAGTGGGTCATTGAAGCAATCTTTTTTAAGTGCCCCTCAAATGACAGGAAGCTCCCCCCAATACACAACTGGGGCAATTTCAAAAATTATATTTTGAAATGATTATTTATGTATGAAGGATCAAGATGTATGTAATAAATATCTATAGTTTCATTACTGTCTTTTTCTGTTAAACTATGTATATGGAAATGCCCATTTTATTTTGTGCTTGTTAAGTTCACAGTTTTGAGTAAAAGATTAAGTCACAATTTGGTCTGCATTGGTGGAGGGTGTGTCCACATGGGAAGTTCCTTCTACCAATGAAATCATAAATTTAGACTCTTCTCCCCCTAATCTCCCCCTGAAAAAAGAATACAAAATTTAAAATCTAAATGAAAAACTATATATAGGAAGGAAAATTCCTGGAAGGAGCTTAAATAAGAATTAAAAATATTAAATCCTTTCTTCCATAAATCAAGAAAAATTAATGAAGAAAATTATTAGCATGGGGTTTATAATAAAAAAAAAAACTTGGAGAAATAATTAAAATCAACCAAAAAAAGGCTTATCACTAAATTAGGATACTAAAAATATAAGATCAGAAAAATCACTAAACTATTTAAATAATTGGAAAATGGAGTCATGTGACAATCTTGAAAGACATCACAATGCTTCAACCTCAGGATTACTAATATTCAAGAAAATTAAGGAAAATAAATGGATGGGCTGTGAATACAAAATTTTCTCCCTAAAAAAAATTCAGTTTTCCTAAAGAATGAAAGGTGTATAAAATGATCAGAATTGCTTAAATTTCCCTTATGTGACCAAAAGGTGCTATTGATTGCTGCAATAGCCTGCCAATGAGCCTTCCTGCCTTTAGTGTTTCCTTACCCCAATTCATACTCCGTTCAGCCACCAGTGATTTTCCTAAAACATAGATCTGATGGTGTCAAACTCTCCCACTCCCTCAAACTCCAGTGCTTCCGATTACCTCCGGGAGCAAATATAAAGTGCTCTGTTTGACATTCAAAGCCCTTTATAACCTCACCCCCTCTCTTTGATAGATGACACTAGCATCCTGTGTGTGTTCCATAAAGACACTCTATCTCTGGACTCCTGGCATGTTCTCTGCCTGTCAGTCATGCTTGGAATGCTGCTCTACCTCTACTCCCCCCAACTACTTTCCTTCAAGTATCAGCTAAAATATGATCCTCTACAAGAATTCCTTAACCCCTCTTAATTCTAGTGCTTTCCCTCTTTTAATTATTTCCCATTCTATATCTTGCTTGTTTTGTAAATATTTGTTTGCATGTTGATTATAGCTATATTTAAATTACAATTATAATCATTACAATTATAATTAAATTATAAGCTCCTTGAAGGCAGGGACTGTCTTTTGCCTCTTTTTGCATCACCAGGGCTTAGCACAGTGCCTGGCACATAGCAGACACTTAATAGAAGTTTACTGAATTGAAATTGAAATTGTAAATTTTCAGAATGTAAAAACAATAAATAGGATTTGGTACATCTGGGAAATGTGTATATTTGTAAATTTTATCTCTCAGAGAAAATGAGGCAGAATGGGATTGAAGAAAGGAAATAGCATGATGTATTAAAAAGAATGCTGTACTTGAACTTGGAGACCTGAGTTTGAATTCTGGCTTTTCTTACCATCTAAATTGACTTTGGGCAAGTAACTCAAAAGCTATCATTTCTATTTATTGGCATATTGGCAAAGGCAAGGGAAAGCTCAGATGATGAAAGCCCTTATATAATTGCTATGAGGGGCTATACGATCAGTATTCCTTATAAAATAGAAAAAGACGAAAGTCTAATTAGAGATCAGTTGACAAGCATTTGTTAAGCACTTTGCTTGTTGACCGACTGCTGATTCCCAGGCTTTGTTCCCAGTACTGAGGGTGCCAGAAATCAAAAACAGAAGGCAAAAAAATCAGTCCTTCCCCCAGGAACTTACATTTTAATGGAAGAGACATTTCCCATTTACCGTTGAGATAAAATGCAATCTCTTTAATCTAAGAGTCCAAGGGTCTTCCACCATCTGGCTTAAAGATACCTTCTTGTCCCTTTGCCTCTTCATTATCCTGCCAAACAGCTACGAGCTTGACAATTCATTTCCTAGCTCCAGTATCTTTACAAAGATTGCAGTACAATCCTATCTTATCTCTGCCTCTAACAATCCTTATCTTTCAGGAATTAGCTCAGATTCCATCACATCCTAGGTGAAGCTTTTCTTAGCCCCCAGGCTGAATGTTCTTTTTCCTCCTTTTCCTTGAGTACTTTATCTAGATCTATTTTGATCCTTTAACTTCATTTCACGCTTTTCTGTATGCCTCTTGTATGCAGATATTTAAGTGAAGTCAGGAACTGTCATTCTTGATCGTTTTATTACTAGTTGTGGTTCCCCTGCTCGTCTTTCTCCTCTTCCTTCCCCTTTTCCTCTTCTTCTTTCTCTGGAATTACCTCTACTAACATAGATTGGCATGTGTTTTATAATTCACAGTTTTCTAAAAATTACTTGGGACGTGGAAAAATTATTTATTCAGAGTCAAAGTATAAGTCAAAGTTGTGACTTGCAGATAGATGTTCCTGCCTCAAAATCCAGCTCTCTCCACTATACCAAGTGGCCTTTTTTACCTGATAAGCTTTGTGGGTACTTAACAAATATTAGAATGAATATGATTTCTTAGACATAGGAGATAAGATTACTAAATGGCTTTCTGAAAGTTTGATGAAGTCAAATCTTTATCAGCTCATTATATGCTCTTTTTCTATTTCTTTTTTTTCCTGGATATATAAATTTATTTATTTAACTTTTTTTTACATTCATTTTCACAAAATTTTGGGTTCCAAATTTTCTCCCCATTTGTCCCCTCCTCCCACCCCAATACACCGAGCATTCTAATTTCCCCTATCACCAACCTGCCCTCTCTTCTATCATCCCTCCTTTCCCTTGTCCCCATCTTCTCTTTTGTCCTGTAGGGCCAGATAACTTTCTATTCCCCATTACCTGTATTTCTTATTTCCTAGTAGCAAGAACAATACTCAACAGTTGTTCCTAAAACTTTGAGTTCCAACTTCTCCCCATCCCTCCCTCCTCACCCATTCACTTTGGGAAGGCAGGCAATTCAATTTAGGCCATCTCTGTGTAGTGCAAATGACTTCGATAATAGTCGTGTTGTGTAAGACTAACTGTATTTCCCTCCATCCTATCCTGCTCCCCATTGTTTCTATTCTCTCTTTTGATCCTGTCCCTCCCCAAGAGTGTTGACTTCAAATTGCTCCCTCCTCCCGTTGCTCTTCTTTTCATCATCCCCCCCACCCTGCTTATCTCCTCCCCCACTTTCCTGTACTGTAAGATAGGTTTTCATACCAAAATGAGTGTGCATTTTATTCCTTCCTTTAGTCGAATGTGATGAGAGTAAACTTCATGTTTTCTTCCTCTGCTCTCCTCTTTTTCCCTCCACTAAAAAGTCTCCTGGTTGCCTCTTCTCTGAGAGATAATTTGCCCCATTCCATTTCACCCTCTCTCCTCCCAATACATTTCTCTTATGCATTTACCTTAATTTTTTTAAGATATGATCCCATCCTATTCAATTCACTCTGTGCTCTATGTCTCTGTGTGTGCGTGCATGTGTGTATGTGTGTGTGTGTGTGTGTGTCTGTGTGTAATCTCACCAACTACCCAGATACTGAAAAGTTTCAAGAGTTACAAATATTGTCTTTCCATGTAGGAATGTAAATAGTTCACCTTTGGTAAGTCCCTTATAAATTCTCTTTGCTGTTTACTTTTTCATGCTTCTTCTAATTCTTGTGTTTGAAAGTCAAATTTTCTTTTCAGCTCTGGTCTTTTCATCAAGAATGCTTGAAAGTCCTCAATTTCATTGAAAGACCATTTTTTCCCCTGAAGTATTATACTCAGTTTTGCTGGGTAGGTGATTCTTGGTTTGAGTCCTAGTTCCTTTGACTTCTGGAATGTCCTATTCCACTCCCTTTGATCCCTTAATGTAGAAGCTGTTAGATCTTGTGTTATCCTGATTGTATTTCCACAATACTGGAACTGTTTCTTTCTAGCTGCTTGCAAGATTTTCTCCTTGAGCTGGGAGTTCTGGAATTTGGCCACAATGTTCCTAGGAGTTTCTCTTTTTGGATCTCTTTCAGGCGGTGATTGATGGATTCCTTCAATACATATTTTGCCCTCTGGTTGTAGAATCTCAGGGCAGTTTTCCTTGATAATTTCATGCAAGATGATGTCTAGGCTCTTTTTTTGATCATGGCTTTCAGGTAGTCCCATAATTTTTAAATTGTCTCTCCTGGATCTATTTTCCAGGTCAGTTGTTTTTCCAATGAGATATTTCACATTATGTTCCATTTTTCATTCTTTTGCTTTTGTTTTGTGATTTCTTGGTTTCTCATAAAGTCATTAGCCTCCATCTGTTCCATTCTAATTTTGAGAGAACTATTTTCTTCAGTGAGCTTTTGAACCTCTTTTTCCAATTGGCTAATTCTGCTTTTTACAGCATTCTTCTCCTCATTGGCTTTTTGAACCTCTTTTGCCAATTGAGTGAGCCTATTTTTTGAGGTGTTATTTTCTTCAGCATTTTTTTGGGTCTCCTCTAGCAAGGTATTGACCTGTTTTTCATGCTTTTCTTGCATCTCTCTCATTTCTCTTCCCAGTTTTTCCTCTACCTGTCTAACTTGATATTCAAAATCCTTTTTGAACTCTTCCATGGCCTAAGCCCATTGGGTACCTATTTCAGATGTTTGGGATACAGAGGCCTTGACTTCTATTTCTTTCCCTGATGGTAAGCATTGTTCTTCCTCATCAGAAAGGAAAGGAGGAAACATCTGTTCACCAAGAAAGTAACCTTTTATGGTCTTATTTTTTTTCCCTTTTCTGGGCATTTTCCCATCCAGTTACTTGACTTCTGAGATTTCTCTCCACCCACACCTCACCAGTGCTTGGGGTCTGAGATTCAAATGCTGCTCCCCAGCCTCAGGGCTTGCAACAGGAGGAGGGGCTTCTATTCAGTGAGAGATTAAGTACTGCTGCTCAGGTGGGGGCAGGGCCACCTCCCAGGCTCAGTTCCCTCAGGGAGTTTATGTGGAGACCTTCAGTAATGGCCCTGAGCTCCAGTCTGCTCCAGGAGCCCCTGTCAGCTGCCTCCCCTGCCGCTTCCTCCTGAGGGGCCCGAGCCATGGAGACACCCTGCTCCCCTCTTGGCCTGTCCAGAAGGCTGTCTCACTGACCTGTAGCGCCTGTGGGTGGAGGGACCTTCGCGGCTGCCAGAGATTCCATCCCTGAAGCCTTCTTGGATCTGCTCCTCTGGAGCCACTTGGCTAGGGCAGGGGCTCTCCTCCGTGTCTGGTGCCCGATGGACCTTTGGGGTCGGTTTTTCAGGGCTTTCTGGAACAGAAATCTTCACTCTGCTGCTGCGCGGCTTCTACTGCTCCAGAACCCGTTGGGAGTTCTTTCCATAGGTAATTTATGGGCTGTGGGTTCGGAGCTCACATATGTGAGTCTTTCCACTCTGCCATCTTGGCTCCTCCCCCCTTTTTCTATTTCTTCTTAAAGGATATTACATTGATCTAATATTATAATTAATATTAAAGATTTTGGTTATATCAATTTTACTATATAGCACAAATTTTTTTTTATCTTGTTAGAATTGGATGCATTTTAATAATTTTTTTAAGACAGTTAAGGAATTTGCATTATTTCTCCCTTCTCAATTATTTAGGGGCCACCAGCATTTGGACCATACTATGAAAACCATGGTTATCAACTGGACAACTATCCTCCAGGACACCTTGAGAATACTAATACTTATGTACCTTACCCAGCTCCATACTGTCCTTCAGCAGTGCCACAGTACATCCCAAGAGTTCTTACTCATACTTCAACACCAGCACCAGTTCATTTACAACCAAAATCTTCATCTGGAATCGTGTTTACTTCAAGTATGATCTATTTTACATTTTTCCCCTAAATAAATGTGCTATTTAGGAATCTTTAGTTTATAGTCTTACCCTATCCATTGAACCTTCCCTTACTATTAATTCCCCAACATGGATGCTGTGTAGACTATCACCTCACACTGTTTTCTCTGCTTCGAACCTTTGCTCATGCTGTTTCTACTGTGTTCAAATCCTACTCACTCTACAAGACCCAGATTAAATCTGACTTTTTTTCCATAGGCCCTTTTGAAATGATCAAGCTCACAGTGACTTCCCTCAAAGCTAGACTTCTTAGCATTTATTTTCTAACACTCTATCAAATGCTGCTTCACTCTTGCTGTACTTTCCCATATGTGTATGTCTTATCTCATAGCATTGTATGCCTGGAAAGCAAGGACTATGTCTTACTTTTCTTTGATATCTTCCTTTTTCTCTAGTACATTATTATATGCATATTTGCTCTGTTATGATATTAATGAATTAAATTTCCTTGTAAAGACTAGCTCATACTGAATCATGCCAGGGATACCTTTTCACGTTTGAACTGTTTCCTTGGAGTCAGCATAGCAAACTTTCTCTGTGGTAGGTCATGGGATGGGTCTTTAAGAAAATGTGTAATTTCTAGGATCTGGACATTTTCTATTTGTACTTTACCTTCATTTTTTCTTCCATCTTTCTTCTTTTTTCCTGTTCCCTACAGAATCTCCTTGAACTACAAATTCCCTTCTTTCTGCCTTCTACTTTAATTACCTCTTTCAGACTGAATATCCTCAGTTCTTTCAACCTATCTTATTATGGTATCAATTTTAGACCCTTCACCATCCTAGTTACCTTCCTTTGGATGTGTTCCAGTTTATCAGTTTTCTTAAAATGTGGTGACCAGAACTGAATACAAATCTCTAAGTCCTGTCTGACCAGTGCAGAGACAACTATTACCTCTTTGTTTCTGGAAGGTCTGCCTTTCTGAAAATAGGCCAGAATTGTATTAATTTTTAGAGCTGCCATGCAACGGTACTGGTACATTTAGCTTTAAATCTACTAAAATTACTAGTATTTTTTTCTGACAAGCCAATATCTAGCCATACCTTCTGCATCTTGTATTTTGAAGTTGACTTTATCTTTATTCCTATTAAATTGTATCATTTGATTCAGCCCAATTTCTAATCTTTTACCATTTGGTTGTCCTGTTGTATTTGATTATCCCTAGTGGTTTTATATCACCTACAAATTTGATAAATATACCTTACTTGTCTTTATCCAAATCATTTGTAAAAATGCAAAACAAAACAGGAGGCACTCCATTGGAGGCATCCTTCCAAGGGTATCCATCCATCCATCCACCCATCTATTCATTCATCTATCATTCATCCATTCTTCCATCCAAAGATATCCAAGGGACGTCTAACTACTTGGTCTGGAAATTCAGTCAGTTCCAGATCCACCTAACTATGGATATGGATTATTTTTAAATATATTCAATTTTTTTTATTTTTAATGTTCTACAATCACTACCATAAAATTTAGATTTTTTTTTATCCCCACCAACTCCCTACCCCCCCCCTCCCCAAGATGGCATAAAATTCTATGTAGGATCTACACATACGTTCTTTCTGAATACATTTTCATTATAGTCATGCTGTGTAGAAGAACTGAAATAAATGGGAGAAATCATATAACAAACCAAAACGTAATACACACACACACACACACACACACACAAAATGATCTGCTACATTCTGTGACTGAATTCCATAGATCTTTCTCTGAATGTGGAAGGCATTTTGCCTTGGAAGACCATTGGGAATCTTTTTTTTAATGTCCTTGCATTGCTATGAAGATCCAAGTCTACCAGAAAAAACTCTCACACATTGGTTTTTGCTGTGTACAAAGTTCTCCTGCTTCTGAAACTTTTGCTCAACATCAGATAATATAAGTCTTTCCAGGCCTCCCTGAAGTCTTCCTGTTCATCATTTCTTACAGCACATCATATAACACAATTTATTCAGCCATTCCCCAATTGATGGGCATCCCCTTGACTTCCAGTTCTTGGTTACCACAAAGAGAGCTGCTATAAATATTTTTGTACATGTGGAACCCTTTCCCATTTTTGAGATCTCTTGGGGATACAGTCCTAGAAGGGATATTGCTGGGTCAAAAGGTATGCACATTTTTGTAGCCCTTTGGGCATAGTTCCAAACTGTTCTCCAGAATGATTGGATGAGCTCACAGCTCCACCAACAATGAATTAGTGTTCCAACTCTCCCACATCCTCTCCAACATTTTATCATTTTCCTGTTCTGTCATGTTTGCCAATCTTATGGGTGTGATGTGGTAGATATGGATTATTTTTAAACCACATTTCCTTGTCCTTTCTACAAATAAAGCATGGAAAATTTTTCCAAGCACTGAGAATTACAATAACACTTCTAAAAGCATATGCCCTTCTATTTATTATCAACTCTATCATCTCCATGTGGGAAGGACACAAAGCTATAGGAAAGCTGAGGCTCTGAGAAATCAAATGGTTTGCCCATGGCATATCAGAGGTAGAATCTGAGCTGCATTCTCTCTTGACCTTAAGCCCACAAGTCTTTCTACTATACTGCCACAAGGGTAAAGGTGACCTGGGATTTCATTTTGCATATCTCATCCTTAGTGTCCCCATTATAACATCAGAAGCTTGGAGCTATTTATATTTATAGTCTCTTCTAGCTCCAATATTGTATTGTTTCTGATGATATCTTGGTTTGTAGTTCTACTTTTCTTTGAGTTTTGGGTGAAAATATGTTCTTTCTTTAGTTTCAGATAAAAATCAGAGCTGCTTTTGAAGTGTTATAACTCTGAGTCACTGTTTTATCATTAAAACAGATATGCTTGTACTGTCTGATTTAAAAATTGTTTTAAGTATAGTGCCTTGTAAACTTAATATACTCTAAAAGTGAATTGGAGTCTTTATAGTTCTATGAGTAGGAGATTTATCAATTTTTCAAGAGGAACAAACATAATTGTTCACATTTTTATTACTTTAACTTCCTCATAACAATCCAATCAGATAATACAGTAATTGTTATCCTTTTTCATAGTGGGAAATGTTATTCAGAGAAATTAAATGACTTGCCCAGGAAGACATAAATAATAGAAATGGGTCACATAATGCATCCCAAATCTTCAGAATCTGAAATCAGCTCGCCTTTTTTTTTCTTTTTTAAATTTTGAGACAATGTCATTAAATGACTTGCTCAGGTACACAAGTTTCTGAAGACTCTTTGAACTCAAGTCTTCCTGACTCCAGGCCAGAAGTTCTATCCACTGTATTACCTAGATTCTCAAATTCTCTCTCTCTCTCTTTCTCTCTCTCTCTCTGTCTTCCTCTGTCTCCCTTTCTCTCCTTTTCCCTCTCTTTGTCTCTCTCATTCTCCCTATCCCTCTCTCTCCTCTCTCCTCTTTTCTTTCTCCCCCTCTCTCCTCTCTTTTCTATTGATTCATGGACCATCTAAAATCAGAATTATAGAGGAATGGAATATTAAAACCAGAACAGACATTATATAGTCCAACTCTCTTATTTTTCTTGAAAATGAAACTCATATCCTGAGAGATGACATAATTTGCCTGAAATAAAAATATTATCAATACTTAGTGCTCAGAGTTGAGAATATCACTTGCAATTCTAAGTGGCTTTATATTGCAAGCTTTTAATTGTTATAATATTTAGAACCTAGGTCAGAATTCCTGATTCACTATTCTTTCTGCTTTATACTGTTGCTTCTGCCAATCATTTCCTGAATAAATGTTGGTGATTTGATTTGTTCGTTTCTGCCTTGGGTTTGTTATCTCCATATGGTCATTGTTATATGCACCTAGGACTCAAATTTCCTAAAAATATGTGTGTTTTCTTATTAATGTTTGCTCTTGCTTAGTAATAGTTTATCGTTCTAGTATAGTAACCTTTTTTTAGTATCTTTATTTATTTATTTTTTTAATGTTCTAAGATCACTACCAAAAACCTTAGATTTTTACTCCCCTATCCCCTCTCTCCCCAAGATGCCATACAATTCTATATAGGATCTGCATATACTTTCCTATTGAATATGTTTTCACTATAGTCACGCTGTGTAGATGAACTAAAATAAATGGAAGAAATCTAGTATAGTAACTTTTTAAAAGAGTATTTGTAACATCATTCATTTTACTTTGGGGAGTCTCTTTAAATGCAGCATATCTAATTAATGCAAAAAATCTAATTAATTATTTCTCATTGTTTAGTTCTGGTAACTTTGAGGAAAGTTTCCAGCTTAGGTATATCTGTGGGTGAAATCCATAGAATGAGAAGGTTTGGATGGGCTAGGATCTGTAAGCATGTAGATTATACTCACAGTAATGAGTTTATGGATTTGCTGAAGTAGCTTTAATAATCTTTGTTTCTTATTCTTCATACAAATAAAGATGATATGAATAGGCAGGTAAGGAGGTATGTATGAAGGTTATTTTCTTTGAATTCTTAAGACACATTTTAACAAAAACAAGAAATTAAGCTTTTAAAAATCACTATATTTTAAATAAGAAGTAGCATGTGGGGAGTTGGGTTTATGATAGTCAGATTTTGTTTTATACTTTCCTTTTCCCACTTTATTCTAGAGATTAAGAGAATCGTATGTATTGCTATCAGCATTGGAGTAATATTAACTAGTGCTGTGATTTCAACTATGTTTCTTTGGAAGTTTGGTAAGTCCATTTTCTCCAATTTTTATAATGGAAACCAGTGTATTTAATGTATTATATGTGTTTCAATTTCATTGTTAAAATTTTGTGGATTCTTGAACTGTTATCACTTCTTAGAAAATAGCTGAACAAATTATGATAAATGAAGGTGTTAGAATGTTACTGTATCTTTAGGAATAAAATATGAACAAATCATAGTCTCAGTGCCTGAGGCAACTTACTAAGAGTAAATGTAAAGCAGATGCTGATTTACATGGGTGGCGGAAGTTCATCATTTTAAGATTCCTACACTGATCTAATTTTAGGTCTGCATTACTCCAAAAGCTGTTGCAAAAGTGATTATAGAAATATGGAATATTGTAGAAATATAGAAACTGTTTGAAGTGGTATAGGATAAAGAAGACAACACTCAAACAATTATTATACCTATATATGCTAGTATTACAATAAATATCAAGCAGCAACAAAACTTAGGTCATACGCAATGGACAACATTGATACTGTAGTGTAAGACGGAAGAGATGAAGGGAAAAGAATTTCTATTTAATTTGGCATTATTTTTTTGAAATAAAGATTAAGAGGTATAGCAACAAGTAGAGAGAGTTCTTTTTACTTGTATGTAGGATAACTTTATAAAACATTAACATTATAAATTATAGAGATCTAAAACAGTATTTGGGATGTAGTTATAAATACATATAAATAATTATGAATAATAATTATAAATTAACTATTGAATAAAAGGGCTGCATAAATTTTTAAACAATAGTAAGCTGCAGAACTGTAGTTGTGCCAGTCAAAATAACTTTTATGCAATTTTACTCAACTCTTTTTCATAATATAGAAATATTGTTGTTTCTTTCCTGTGCACATGATTTAACCTAGGAGAATACAAGGTTCTTGAGCAAAAGAACTATCTCACTTCTATGTTTGCCTCCCTTGTGCCTAATGTAGCACTTGGCACATGGTAGGTACTTAATGGATGTTATATATATATATATAAAATTAATATATTATATATAACATGCTATTATATATTATATAATATAATATTTTAGGTAGTAGTTTATTTGTAAAGTTTTGGGAAGATTATTTATAAAAAACAAAATTAATCAAGAAAATAATTAAATAAAAATTATACTTCCTTCTCTTTGTACTATTGTGACTCTCGAAAAATCACTGACTGTAATGAATCTAAGCATTTTTTCCTTACTATAAACTAGAAAATCATCAATAAATATGAACATTTCCATATACAGAGAAAAGGCAGATTCTTTATTAAACTGCATATCTATTACAAATAGTTTGTTCCTTTAAATTTATATTAAATTATATAGGGTAATACTAATGTTGGCTTACTGTCTCTCTCCTTCCCTCCTTACTCCCCTTCTTAATTCTCTACTTGACTGCTTTGTGTATTTTTAAAAATTGTGTATTGATGTGCTTTTTCTTTCCTAATTTTCCTTTAAAATTTTTTTTGTAGCAGTCAGTACCTTTCAACTTTCCCCAAACTCTTCACCCCTTTACAAAAATATTTACTTGTAACAAAAGTGTAGTAAACTAAACAAAGTTGTGTCTTGAAATTTATGGGTGTGTGTATGAAGATATATAGCTTTTTAAAATTCTGCTCTTCTAGCCTGTGAGCTTTCCAACTAGAAGCAGGTATGCTTCATCAGGAATTGTGATTTGTTATTCATTTTATTGATCAATGTTAAGTCTTGAATGTTGTTTAACTTTATATATATTGTATAAAGAGGTCTCCTAGTTCTACTCATTTTACTTGGCATAATTTTATACAAGTTTCCCTATATTTCTTTGATTCTGTCTCTTTGGTCAATTCTTACGGCTCAATAATCTTCCATTTATTGAGCAATTCCCCAGTTGATGGATACTCACTTAATTTCTAGTTCTTTGCTACAACAAAAAATGTTGCTGTAAATATGTTTGTACATAGAAGTCCTTTTTGTCTTTTTTTTTTTAAATCTCTGGTGTATGTAGTTGATGGTGATGTAAGTGGTACAAAGAATGAATGGGGTAGAGTTTTTTCTTCTAATTCAAAATTTCTTTCTAGGATAGTTGGACCAGTTTGTAACCTCTGCTACAGGTGTATGTATTTTCCAGTAGCCTCTGCAAAATTTTGTCATTTCTTTCTTTTGTCATCTTTGCATTGTGATTGTTATGTTTCTGTTGTTATGTTATTCCAGAGTTGTTTTAATATTCATTTCTCTAATTATTAGTAATTTAGAGTTTTTTTTCACATGGCAGTTGATAAATCTTGTAATTTTTCCCTTGACAACTTCATATGTATAGCTTTCAGGCATTTATGTTTTGGGGGAATAGCTCTTGTTCTTATAAATATGAATATTTCTTTATATCTTGGATATGAGACCTTTATCAAAGAAACTTGCTGCAAAGATTTTTTTGGCCAGTTAACTGTTTCCCTTATAATTTGAACTATATTTCTTTAGTTTGTATAAAGACTTCAATTTTATGGAATCAAAATTATTTTATCTCCTGTGACCCTCTCTCTCATGAATTGGTCAAAACCTCTTCCTCTATCCGTTGTTATGAACAGTATATGGTATTCTCCTTTAATTTGTTTCATATGATCTTTTATATATAGATTATGTATCGTTTTGGAGCTTATTGTTGGATATAGTGTGAGATGTTGATCTAATTCTAATTTCTTTCGGACTATTTACTACCATTTTCCAATTCTTCCATCATTTTTTGTCCCTAAATAAGTTGTTTGTTATCTTGGATTTATTAAACACTACTGTTTCACTGCTTTTGGTTCTTGCGTGTCAAATCTATTCCTCTGATCATTTTTTTGTTTATTTCTTTTTTTGACCAATATCAAATATTTTTAATGATTACTACTTTCTATTCTAGTTTCAGATCTGGAATTGCTAATATTCCTTTGTTGCTATGGGGTTAATTTCCCTTGATATTCTGGACTCTGTTCCTCCAGAAGAATTTTGTTGGAAATTTATCTAGTTCTCAAAAGTAACTGTTTGATAGTGTGATTGGCTTGGCACTGAATCTGTAAATTAATTTAGGTAGCATTGTCATTTTTATTATGTTAATATGGCCTAAACATGAGCATTTAACATCTCTTCATTTATTAAGGTCTCTATGTCTGAAAGGAGAGTTTTGTGGTTGTATTTCTGTGTGCATCTTGGTAAATGTGTATTTACATTTTGTATGTATTATTTAGTAATTTTGAATGGAATTTCATATTTTGTTGTGTAATATATGCAAAAGTTGATAATATGTGAGTTTATTTATTGTGTTTTTTCAAAGTTATTTGTATTTTAAAAATTTAATTTCATTATTTTTCCTTATTAAAAAAGTGTTTATTGTCTCTCCTTTTCCACTCCAATAAAAAATTGAAAAAGAATATCCTTATAACAAAGAATGCATGATAAAAACAAATTCCCATGTTTTCCATGTCCCTATTTTATTCTGAATTTTAAGTCCTTCATTTCTAGCAAAAGATAGATCTAGTGTTCCATCTTCCATCTTCTGGAATTTAGGTTTGTCATTGCATTGATCTGAATTCTTTTTTTTTTTAATTTTTAACACAATTTATAACAGATAAAACAATTCTAGCTTTTGGCCAGATGGTACTTTTTAAAGCATTTACAATATGGACCACAAAAGAATTTTTTTTTTAAACATTAACCAACTGAGACACAAATAATATTTATGTTGCTAACTTCACAAACCCTTGACCTAATTGTCTCCACAGTATCTGAATTCTAATATCTTTCAAAGTTGTTCATAATGTTTGGATAGTATAAATTTTTCTTCTGGTTAGGCTTACTTTATTTCACATCAGCTCATAAATTTCTTCCTAACTTATTCTGAAACTATCCATTTTATCAGTTTACTCACACGAAAATTTTTTATTACCTTTCTTACGCAATAATTTTGTTTAGCAATTCATCAATAGGTGAGTAACTTCTTTTTCTTTTCTTTTTTTTGGCCACTACAAAATGAGCTGCTATAAATATTTTTTTATAGATGTGAGTACTTTTCTTCTTTCTTTGATTTCCACAAAGTGGCCTAGTAGGGGTCTGCTGTGTCATATGGTATGTAAAGTGTAGTCACTTTTGGAGCCTAGTTTCAAATTGTTTTCCAAAGTAGCTGGGCCAATTCAAAACTTAGCCAAAAGTACACTTTCACAAAGTTCCTCCAAAAATTCTAGCTTTCCTTTTTTATCATCTTTGCCATTCTGATGGATGTGAGGTGAAACTAAAGAGTGATTTGCATTTAATTTCTCTAATTATTGGTGATTTGGAGAATTTTTTCCTATGGTTGTTGTGACAGTATCTATCTTGGGGATAAGATCTATGAGGTTTCCTGCCTCAGCAGGGATTTGCTTTCCCTAAGAGGAAGCAAAACTGTCACTGGATTCTGTTTGGCCCCTGTCGCCTTTGACACAGATTTCAGGTGATCGAAGAGCATAAAAAGTCCCGTACACCAGCAGTTATTACTCCTCTGATTTGATGGACATCTGAAAACCATAAGAGTCACAATACCTTGCTCTGTTAACTAGATAAATTTCTATGTGGAGAATGATGTATCTCTACAAACCAAGGGCCACTCCATCCTTATTGCATATCCTTACTATGCCAGGGGAAAGTAAACCTTTTATTAACTGTTCATTGACTTCCGAGTGTTACATTTCATGTTTACCTTTAACATTTGGCAGAGTTGGTAATTGGGACAAGACGAGATGTTCTCATGGATCACATTGCGGTTGAGTTGCGGGAAGAGTATTGCAAATAGAGACGGTGGGATGAATGGATGGTCAGACACTGCATGGTGGTATTAGGCCATGTGATCACGTATAGGGAATACTCTCAATGGAATAGGAAACAAGCTGCCACTCACTGAGCAGTTAGCTCAGTGGGTTCTAAAGCAGACTGCTTGAAAGATTTAAGAAAGTGCCAAGTCCTGCATTCTCTCGTTGTTGAGCATCCAACAGAGGTTGGACAGGTAGCATAAGGGGACTAAAAATTAGATTAATTTATTAAGCAACTAGAGACAGAGATCTCAGCTTTCAGGGAATCTGCAGTGAAAGCTGAGGAGCAGCTGATGGAACTGCCTCTGTACGTAAAGTGATATTTCCTGATACAGTTTCTAGAGGTCTACTACATCTCACTGAGATTGGAGCCATGAGACAGGAAGCAAGAAAAAGGCTTGGACACTCTCAGTGTGACTAAAAACCTCTGAATAATTTTATTCAGAGGAGGGCGATTCTGAGCCAAGGGAGCAGGAGGTGGCTAGGCCATCAGTAAAGAACTGGTAAGTTGCATGAGAAGTTCAAATAGAAACCTGATGAATCACTGATGCTGTGACTCCTGATTACGTGGTGTTCACTGAACCCGTCCTGAGATTCTCAGGAGGATTTCCATAGGCTGGCAGGAAAGTTGCCAGCTTTTTGAGGAATTATTGTCACAGAGTCAGTTGCATTTATTAGAATCTCTAGACAAGGGCCCACCTTTTCTTCCTTTTTCAGGTGGTTCAACTGGCCCCATAAAGATTAATGACTCTCACAGCTAGCTCCCATGGGGATCTATATGGGAGGGGGCAAAGTACCTAAAGGAAGTAGGTTTGATAGATGAGGAAGATTGGTATCTCATAGAATACTATACCCTCTGACCAACTGGCCTCTGGAACAATTCAATTCTGCTTTCTTAGTGGAACAGTGACAGAATGGCCTCAGACTTTAGTTCTGAGTCTACCGTCTCATATCACTGCAAAGATGAGAGGGTCACCTGATGAAATTTGGCTAAGAGTTAAGGAAAACTGTATTCTTTGCAAGTGCTTTGTTGGTGCAGGTAGATTCTCTGGCAAATGTGGGTAAGTCACGGATTCTGCTGTTCTGATAGGGGGCAGGATACCTACTTTCCTCTCTTGGAGGATCTTTGTGTATGGGTCCTGAAGCCATTGATGGCAAGCTCATGAGAACACTAGAAAAACTGTAGAGGGAACTTTAGCAATAAGGCTGTAAAAATCCTTCAGCCCTACTTTAGTCTAAGGTAGCTTCTCAAGACCCTGTCTTCATATTATTTGGAGGACGATAGAAAGGGCAGACCATGGAGGAAAGATGTGCTCTTGGGGGTCAATATCTGTGTGGGCCCTTTCAGCAGGCTTCTGTGGGTGAGGCCAAATGAGAATCCTTGGAGTTACCAGAGCCATTCTATGTACTTCACACCAAACAATATCAGGTTCAGGTGGTGATGGGTTTTTCTTCTCCAGGGATGGAGGTAGTGGAAACTGGAATATCGTTGTTATCTTACCTCCCCTTATGACAATTCTGTATTGCCCATTAGGAAAGCGGATGACTCTTGACAGTTTATGGGGAAAAAACAAGGAGCTGAATAAAGTTCATCATTACAGCTGTTCCTGACCTTGTGAATGTTATAGAAAAGGTAGCCCTGGTCCAAGGGAAGTGATAAGCAGTTATTGACCTCACTAATGCTTTACCCCACCCCCCCTCCTGTGCCCCCATTCCTATGATTGAGTTTAGTCAGGAGTAGTTTGCTTTTGCCTAGGAAGCAGTCTGATATATAGTCCTTTTCCAGGGCCACCTGGAGGCTTCCTCACACTGACCTAAAAAAAAGCCTTCCTTCCCGAAGGCATTGCTGTACATTATTACATTGATGGCATAATGTTGACTAGGCCAGATAAGGCCATGTTGGCAGAATCCTTAAGTCAGATTATCCATATGAGGAAAGAAATCTATCCTGAGAAAATTCAAGGTCAAGTCCAGTGCAGTTTGGTTAGAGAAAGCCCAGAGGATTCCAGAAATGGTCCAGAAAAAAAAAAGCAATGAAAAAATCCCACTGTCAAGATATTTGGAGATACCCTGTTTCCCAGAGCTGAGGCCCAGCAATCAGGCTGTGCCTTGAGCTTGGCGTAACAGTAATCCATTGCACTCTGGATGATTGCACCCTCCGGCAACGTGTATTTCTTTGACCAGCACCAGGTGTTTGCTGAGGGATTTATGCTTGGAGCTACCTCTATTGAACAGGGGCCTGAGAGCCATCCATCCTACCTGTTAACATGCTCACAATCCCTGTTTCTTGTAACAGCTAAATGAACTGAACCAGGTACTGCACTCCTGTTCCTCCCATGCTAACTCTGGTTCTGTTTGTGTCTGTGAGACAATCAGTTTGGAGACTGTTCCCATGGCACCTAGGAAGGCTGCATTGTCCATGCGTGAGCCTGCTGTGGGAATGAATTACCACATCATGGTCCAGCCTACTTGTGTTTTTTTACGTATGTAAGACCTGCCTTTGCCCCAGCATGGTAAGGCCTCGTCCTTGGGGGGATTCCTGCAAGTGTTTCCTCATCTTGAAATTAAACTTCGGCTTGTGACCTGACTCTCCTGCCTCTGGCCTGTTTTGTGTGGCTCTGGCCACCCACAGGTTAGAGGACGGTTCAGCTTCAGTTAACACCGACAGTTATTCACATTCCCTGACTCCCTTCTCTTCCTCCTGCTCTTCATTGTTCTTGTTCTTTTTCTCCCACCTTCTCATTTTGGGGTTAAGTGACTTGCCCAGGGTCACATTGCTGGTAAGTGTCTGAATTCAGATTTCAGCCTGAGTTCTCTTGATTCCAGGTCTAGTCCTCTATCCACTTTGCCACCTCGCTGCTCCACTGATATTCTTTATTGACAATCAAAGAAGGAAGACTTTTTGTTGACTGATTTAACTATTGAGGTTTTTGAGAACTCACATTTACCACTTCAGTGTCCTGATGGTCCCCATTTACCAAGTTATCCACAAATCTGCCTCTTTCCATGGGACCCAGAACAGGTTGCAGCTCTAGAACATCTAGAGCTGGCTGTTTTGCAGTCTCTCCTCTTACGATCCTACATGGCCCATGTTTCTGGAGGTCAGTGTCCAGAAAGACTAGGCTCGATGAAGCCTTTGGCAGGTGCCAAGAGGTGGATGGAGTAACCACAGACTTCTGGAACTCATTTTCCCAAACAGTCACTTTTGAAAAGCTATTATTTGCCTATTACTGGCCCCCAGTTTCTACAAAACAGATGACAGGGTCGTGAGTCACTCTTTGTCCAGAGTCAATTGATGTAATGAGATTGATAGGAGCTCAGAAGTCTTCTCTTGGACTATAAATGGAAATGCTAGATTAAAAAAATCATACCTTACTCCCTCTGGTGTTCATGCCCTTCATCAACTAAGTCTTTATGCCAGCGACTAAGTAAAGAACTTAGAACCTTACCTCATCCATGTTGAATCCCCCCCCCCCCCCACTCTCTTAAAGAATTGGCTATTGAGGCAACTTGTTTTCTCCTGGTCAATTGATGGCTCCAGCCCCTAGGAGAGAGATGTTACCCAAATATACTAAGGGAGCTACTAATCTGATAATGCGACTCCCTAGGGAATGGGGATCCTGGCAAGTTCTAATGGACTGAGTTTCAGGTTGCATGGCTGACATGTGAGAGATCCTTCATTGATGGGGCAGAGAAGATCTTTTATCTCCAAATCCCTAAGCAGTGATGATGGTTTAGCTACATGGTCTCTGACCTGAAGAAAACAGTACTAGATAATCAAGGGTTCTCATTTTGGGAAGAAAACAGAGGACTCTTGTTGATGTCTTCCATTACTTACAGCTATTTATAGGGGATGTCATCAGCTGTTGGAGACATCATGTGCTAAACAACCAGGTTAGAGCCCTTACGAGAATAGCAGAGTTTGGGGAGTGGATCCATTGCTAATGTGGACATTGGGGTGGCTGATTCTATGTTTTGCCATGTGATCCTCTTAACTGTAAGGCAGGTATTTATTAATGTGGGATCAGAAATTGTCCAATTTGCAAGAAAAGTCACTGAGGGAGAGCTCCAAGCAAATAGAATTTTATTAAAATGTCTATGGCCCTTTGAAGTGGATCTCATCTCGTCCTCATGTTCTGAGATGCCCCTGGTCCCCAGGACCTGGTTTTTAAGGGGTTTGATACCTAAGTATACAAAAAAAGCATGGTAAAATACAGAATCTTACTGGTTGTTAGACCTTGTTCTTGAGGGCCAAAAATGACAGGGGAATCACAAGTTGGGTGAAGAATGAGACATCCCTGCTGACTAAGTAGTCATAAGACAGTCACTTGTTCTTGTTGGGCAAGACATGGTGGTTCAGAGGTCCTTTGGAAGACTTTCCAATGAATCAAATATCCCATCCACTCTGAGTATGGACATGGAATTTGAGCAAAACAGGGTGGAAATATCTTTGTCAACATTCTTATGGTTGTGCATGTGAATTTTGTAACTGGTAAACAAGTAGTGAACATTACATTAAATTTGAGGGCCTACCATAAAGATCTATAAAAACCTGTCTTATCTAATTATCCCTATATGATATATGTAAAGTATAAAATTGATTAATACTGATTGGAATGGAGTAAGGGTTCAAATGAATCATTTCTCACACTAACTGGGTTTTTATTCCAGTTAGAATATCCACCTAACCAAAGTGACCCCCAACCTGTCTGCAGATGGCAAAATGACATGCATTACGAGCGAAAAATGTTTGTTTTTGCTAATCAACAGCTACATAATTATTTTCCTGAATCCTCAAGTCAGGTTTCCAACCTTTCTGAAGCCAAACTTATGACTAATCAACACCATCCTAGAAAGGGGAAAGACTTTCTGGATCAGTGCTTTCTGGGATCCAGTCTCTAAGAAGACTCAAACTTGACAATAATGGACTGATTTTTGGATATAACTCTGTTGACCCTCTCCAACCTTTATTTCATTTCCAGAGTTGCCTTGGTCTTATGGTCCTTGCCCCATTCAGAGAGCTCTGTATATTTTGGAGAACAAGTTCAAGTCCCCCTCTTTGACAGGATCCCTTTCCTTTGGGATACTTTTAAAAACTCCTTCCCAGAAAGGGCTTGGGGGACCAAGTAGTGACCTTATTGAAAGGTGCCTTGCCTTCCTGATAGCATGTGGTGAGGTGAGACTCTCATTGTGTAACTGTGATGGATGTGCATTTACTTGGGAATAAAAGGGATCCTTTAGCAGATTTGGTGATAGTAGGGATGAGGGAATACTTTTTTTTAGACTCTGTGGAATAAGCAGCTGGTTCATCTGCAGAAGTCTTTCTAAAGAGGCCAAGATTTTGTATCAACCCACTGATATGACTCTCAGAGAGGGGAGGTTTTTAATGGGTGTTTGAGGGAATACTGAGTGATGAAATTGGCAGAACCTCAGAATCAATTTAGGCTCTGGCAGAGATTGCACGGAGGAGGCTTCTGACCTTCTAGTCACTTTACTGCATTGATTTATTATAAACAGTTGTTCTGTGTCATCATCTGTGATGTGGCCCTGATGTTCTTGGTTATTTTCATAGCCTTGCATTAGTAGAAGATTCTTTGGCTGTGCTGGAGGTATTATCCTTTGTGCTGTGTCCTTGATATTTCTGGTACTGCTCTGCTTTGTTGACTGATCATAATCACCTTTTATTAGGAGTCCTTCTGTGAACTGCAAAGATATATAAACCTTCCTACATGGACCAGATTGTTGAGATCTGAGACTGAAAGCAGGAAAAGCAGCATAAAAATTCTTATTTCTGTCTTCCTCCCCCTTTTCCCCTTTCCTTTTCTTTTTGCTGATACTTTAGGGGTAGGATGCATAATTTTTATTTCTTTTTCTTTTCCTTTAGCATTGTTTCTGCCAAGAAGATTACACAATAATAGCCCTGAAAGCATTTAAATGATATATTTAATCAGGAATTTAAATACACCCTTGGGTTAAATATACCCTTCTTTTATAATTTTTGCAAACAGCGTATGCATTAGAGGAATGATAATAGCCATAATAACAATAGCTAGCATTTATATAGTGCTTTAAGTCTTACAAAGTGCTTTATAAATATTATCATTTTATCCTCACAACCCTGGGAAATAGGTGATATTATCATCCCCATTTACAGGAAACTGAGGAAAAGAGAGATTAAGTGACTTGCCCAGGATCACACAGCTGGTAAGTGACTGAGGTAAAATTTAAAAATTAAATCTTCCTGAATCCAGTTCTAGCATTGTTTTCTAACCCCCTAGAAATGAATTATTGTTCTGTGACTACTTGTCAGAATTCACTTGTAAATCCAAGTGATCCTGGATTTTTTTCCCTTTGGAAGTTCTTTCATAAGTTCAATTTTTTTCTTTATTATTAGGTTATTTAAATGATTGGTTTCTTTTGCCAATCTTGGTATTTTAACTCCATTTTCTCTGTGTTGTGTTTTTTTTTGTTGGCATATAATTGGGGTAAAATAGTTTCTGTTAATTTCCTTTATTTCCTTTAATTATTGAAAATATTCCTTTTAAATTTTTGATAAGAATTTTCTCACCTTTTAAGATTTGCCATTCATCTATTTTCTTATTTAAAAGTAACTGTTAAAACAAAGCTCCCTGTTTATCAATTCAGTAGAATGGGTTTTTTTTTTTTTGGCTTAGAATTACATTATTTTTAAAAATTTTTTCAGAATTTCTACTTTGGTGTTTACTTTTTTCATTGTTGTTGCTGTTCTAAGTATTTTAGTCATATACTCAATTGGCTGATTCTTTTTTTTCTTTTGTTGATGAAAACAGATTAAGTTATTTTTTCTCCTTAGAACTGCTTTAGCTGCATCTCATATGTTTTGACATATTGTTTTATTATTGTAGTTTCCTTAGAGGAAATTTTATATATAATTTTTCTTTTGCTTACTAACCCTTTAAAATTATGTCTCCAATTGCCTTTCAATTCATTCTCTTTATTGAATATTTTCTTGCATTGTGATAAGGAAATTTTTGATGAGATCTTTATGCCTCCTCCCTCTTAGGGGGTCAATTTTTTTAAAGGTGCCATACATGGCTGAGAAGTATTGAAACTCCTTTCTGTTCCTATTCAGTAATCTCCCGAGATTTATCATTTCCAATATTTTTAAAGCTCTATTCAGAACCTTAATTGCTTTCTTGTTATTTTTTAATTGGTTTTATCTACATCTGGAAGGGATACAACCAAATTCCCCCACTGCGACAGCTTTACTGTATGTTTCTCCTAGTAATTTGATTGTTTTTCTTTAAAATTAAAATACACTGCATCTTAGTGTGAATATAATGTTGATGTTGACTTATCACCTTTAGTTCCTTTAGACATAATATATTTTCTCCGATTATATTTTTTTTAAAAAATCATGTATTTCTATAACCTTACTTTTAATTATGATTACTACCTCTTCTTTTTTGAGTTCATATGAAGCATAATAGATTCATCCCTCTTCCCAGGTCCCTCATTTTATCTATTTCTGAATCTTTGTTTCAAGTGTGTTTCTTATAAGGATCTTATTTTTTGATTTGACTTTTTAATCTGTTTTGTTAGGTTCTTCCATTTTATGGGTGTGCTAATCTCATTTGCACTTATGGTTACTATTATTAATTGCCCTTTTCTCTAAATCCTGCATTCTTGTCCATTTTTCTCCTTTCTCAACCTTTCACTCTTTTACAAATAAGAGAGTGTTACGGAGAGTGACTTTGTCTATCACGTGTCCTGTTAGTGAAGTGGTCTGTTTTTATTAATATTACCTCTCTGTTCTTTCCCTTCCCCAGCATCCAATGACAGATTTGAACATTTCCTTCTTTTCCTTTACTCTCTCTCTTTCACACTCCTTGTTTCCATGTCCCCTGCCTTCCTTTCTTTTTATCTCTTATTTCCTTTTTGGGTTTAATGATTTCTATACTTTAGTCTCTATTGTGTCTGTTTCTTATTGTGTTGAATATTCCTTTGTTTGGTTCAGATGATAGTGAAGGGATATCCATTATCTGAATACTCTTATGTGATAGTAATTCCTCTCCTCTTTCTCTTTCTTTCCTCTCAGTATGGTTGCTTATCTCTCCCATTTCTATCTTCTAATGCTATCAAAACATAACAAAATTGCCTCTACTTTTTTAGTCTTTATTATTTATCTTTCTTTGTGGACCTTGGAGATATTAGACTTCTGAGAAGACATTTCTCTTTTCTTCTTCTTTAGCAAGTAAACAAACTATTCCCATCTTGCCTCCCAACTGAACAAATGAATATATATGTTTGTTTTTTCTGCATTTCCATTTCAAAATGTCTCATTTCTGATCTTTTTCATCAGAAGTGCTTAGAAATCCTGTCTAGCATAAAAATTCATTCCCCTTTCACCACAGGATTATGCTTAGGTTTTTTTTTTTAGAACAGATTTTTTTTTTCTTGATTGAAAACCTTTGTCTTTTGACTTTTGGAATTTCATTTTCTAAGTTTGCTGAGCTTTTAAAGTGGCTTTCAATTCTTATGTATGATTATGGTTCTTTAGTATTTGATGTGTGTTTTTGGCTGGTTCTTCTTTGACCTAGAAGCTCTGGACCTTGATTATGATAATTTGAGGATTTTTCATTTTGAGTTTTCTTTCTGAATTTAACTTGGATTCCTTTTGTTTTCACTTTGTCCTCTTGTTCATTTATCCAGGCACTTTTTTTAGTCATGATTTTCAAATATTTTAATATTATTTCTCCTTTACATATTTTTAAGTCATTTGTTTTGCATAATGTATTTCTTATATTTCCTTTTTTTCAGTTTTGTAATTTTGTTTTAATATTTCTTGTCTCATTGAGTCATTGTTTTCCATTTAGCTCATTCTGATTTTCAGGATATTAGTCCTTGGATGAGGTTTCCCATCATCCCTTTTAAGGTGCCATTCTTCTCAACATTTTGTCCCCTCTACCCTTACATTTTGTTTTATTTCTTCCAGGTACTCTTATAATCCTTATGGCAAAGACACTTTTTATTCTGAGGCTTTACTTGGACTTGTGGGGTTATTTTTTGCTTCCAGGTTTACCCCTTGGTCAACTCTCAGTCCAAGGTATTTCTTCATATTACTTGACTTTGCTTTGGTTTTGTTCACATCAGTACCCCTAGTGTCTAGGTAGAGGTCTCGTGACTCTGTTCCTGCACTTCTGGGTGGCCCTGCATTAGACAATGTCTGAGAGCAGGAGGAAGTGTAGATGAGAAATGTTGCCAAGGTAGTATTGATAGGATTTAGCAACAGATTAAATTGGTTCTAGTTCTGGTTGCCTACGTATTGGGTATCTATTAAGTTTTGTTTGAATATTTTGGATTCACTAAGTAAAGTACAATATCATTTTCAAAATGTGGTAATTAGGCATGACATTTTGAATTCTTGGGACTTGTCATGACTTTCCTTCATTTCTGGGACTTTGAAGTAATCTCATAAAATCTGACTGAAAATTGATATAAAAAGTCATTTAGTTTACCCTGCATCCAAACAAAAATTCAGTCTACAACATAATTGACATGGGATCATCTGTTATGTTTGAAATGAATGGTGTGTTTAGTATTTCTGCTTTTCCTCATTTTGGCAGGAGGTCACTGAAAAAAAAATCATCTAAAACATGATCACAAAAAGCTAAGAAGTATATAAGTTGGCTTCTGTTTTCATTCATTAGCCAACAAAAATATTATTTCTAATTGTTTTAAAGTTTTCTAATTGTTTTAAAGTTCTTGTCAGGTTCTTAACTTGTTTATTTTTTAATGTTTGGTTCGAATTTGTCTAAGTCTGAAAGGCATCTAGTTCTTTAGTTTAACTTTTACATTGTTTTTAGGTAATGTGCTATTGGGTATATTGATATGTTCTTTATGGTACCTTTAATAATATATTTCTTTGCTGATTTCTCTTTATCATGTTTATATTTACTCTGGACTTATTGGAAATTATAATTGCTTTCTCCATGTTTTTGAGTTTAGCTGACATGTAACCTGGAGCTCCAGCCTTGCATTTTACCTTTTTGTGAATCTTTGTGTTTTAGGTGTGCTTTTTATAAACAACACATTCAGCTTTCTCCCTCAAATATTTGACTTTGTTTTACTTACAACTCTTTCTTTACCTATCCTGTCCTTCCTCTTAGATCCCTCTCTATCCCTCCTTGTTCCTGTTTTTCACTATTTCCCTGTGGGGATTAATATTTTCTATAATAAAATCTCAATGTCTGTGACTATGAGTAGGTGTGTGTACAAATGTATGTATTACAATGAAATGTGGTTTGTTGATTGCTTGTTCCCCCCAACCTTTTTTACCCATGACTATATATTTTTTTCTTATGTACCTCTATAATATAGTAGTGATTTTCTTTTCATTATTCCTCTTCTCCTCCCCAGTATAGTACTCTGTCCCTACATTTTTTACTTCTCCAACACCATGAAAGCACAGTAAATAACAGTATCTACAGACCCTATGTTGTCTTTATCTTTCTCTATGAACCATGATGGAATTAGGAATCTGTGAAGACATTTTAAAAAACCTCCCTATTAGCATATAAACCACTTTATCCTTACATACTCCTTTTTAGTTAAATAAGTGAGTGTTTCTTTCTGATTTTCTCTTAGTACTTGCATTTTCATTGCAAAGTGTCTACTTAGTTCTGACCTTTTCATGAGGAATGTTTGGAAATCCATCATTCTTAGTAAAGACCCATTCCTTTTCACCCCTAGAGTATTATACTTTGTTTTGTCAATAGGTTATCCTTTTTTTGTAAGTATTTGTGTCGACTTTTGAAATATTATGTTTTAAGCTCTCCTCCCCTTTTTAGTTGCCATTGTTAAATTTTATGAATTCTTTATTGGGGGTCCTTGGTACTTGAACTCCTTTTTAGCTTCTTGTAGATTTTTTCCCATAACATGAAAGCTCTGGATTTTGGTGATGATATTGTTGGAGTTTCCATTTTGGGGTTTCTTTTAGAAGTCAACTGTTGTTTTCTTTTTACTCTCACTTTCCCCTCTGATTCTAGGTAGTTTTTAATTTATAATTTTTAAAAAATATGGTGTCTAGACTTTTTTCAGTCATGGTTTTTATATTCTCTGATAATCATGAGAACTTATACCAGGCTGATGGCACTGTCAAAAGAGAGAGGAGAGTATATTTGAGGGATACCTTAAAGGTGAAATAGTTCTTGTCAACAGATCTATATGACCGAGAGTGAGAAGCTGAGAAAGACATTTAGGTTCTCAATCTAGGCGAAAGGGAAGATGGTGATTCCTCTGACAATAATAGAGAAATTCGGGAGGGATTTTGAGGGAAAGATAATGAGTTCAGTTTTAGACATGTTGAGTTTAAGATAACTGGAGATATGATTCTGGAGGTTTGCAGAAACATTAGGGCTAGATAAGTGGCTTTGAAACTCATCAGTATAAAAATGATAATTGAAACCATGAGAGCTGATAAAATCACCAAATGAAATAGTGTAGAGGGAGAAGAGAAGAGGTCCCAAGAAAAGAGCTACGTGAGACAACCACAGACAGAGTGACCTGAATGATGGTTTTGTTTCTGTTCTGTCTTTTTAGATAAAGATTATTTTTTTTGACTAAGAAAATGTAAACAAAACTAAAGTACTTTACCAAGATTACTTTTGTATTCTTGGCATTGCACAATTTTCACTTATTTTTTACAAAAAAATGAAGGAATTTAAAATCTTATGTATGCATGTCATATATACACGTATAGACATAGACATGAATATGTCTCTATGTATATATATATATAATATATATTTGTGTGTATATGTATGTAGAATTGTTATTAGCAAATGTGAGTAAAATTTATTAGTAAATGTGAACAATTAATCAATAACAAAAAATATTCTTTCAGATTATTGAAGGGGATGCCGTATCTGGTGATTTGAAAGTGATGAACACTTTTTCCCATGAGTATTGTCGGTATTATTTCTCTTAATGGAGGGCCTTTTGGTTCATAACATTGAGAGAAAAGAGCTAAAAAACCTAATAGAATTTATGGTTTATTACTCTTTTCCTTCTTAGTGAGTTTCATGTTTACATTTCATTTGTTTTTTTTCCCTAAGTGAAAAATAGTTGTCCCAATTCTGGAATAGAATGTGGAACCTCAGGAACTTGCATTAGTCCAACTAATTGGTGTGATGGAATATCACATTGTCCCAGTGGTGAAGATGAGAACCAGTGTGGTAAGTATATGTAGAAATTAGTAATGAGAAAATACTCTCTTTTTTTTCTTTAATAGTATTTTATTTTTCCAATTATATTTAAAGAACATTTTTAACACTGATTTTTTTTAAATTATTTGTTTTTAGTTTAAACATTCATTTACACAAGATTTTAAGTTCCAAATTTTCTCCCCATCTCCTCCCCCCCACCAATATGTCATGCACTCTCATTACCCCTTCCCCCCAGTCTGCCCTCTCTTTTATCCCTTCCCCCCATCCTCTTTCCACTTTCCTACAGGGCAAGATAAATTTCTATACCCTGTTGCCATATATCTTATTTCCCAGTTGCATGTAAAAAACAATTTTTAACATTTGTTTTTAGAACTTTGAGTTCCAAATTCTCTTCCTTCTTCCCTCCCCTCCAACCCTCATTGAGAAGGTAAGCAATTCAATATAGGTTATACATGTAGTTCTCCCTTCATTCTATCCCAACCACCACTAATTTGGTTTTAAACTTTGACTCTGTCCCTTTTCAGAAGTGTTTGCTTCTGACTGCCCCTTTCCCTAATTTGCCCTTCCTTCTCTCATCCCCCCACCCTTCTTCCCTTCTCTCTTACTTTCCTGTAGGGTAAGATACCCAATTGAGTGTGTGTGTTCTTCTCTCCTTAAGCCAAACCTAATCAAAGTAAGGTTCACTCATTCCTTCTCACTTTCCCCCTCTTCCCCTCTATTGTTAAACCTTTTTCTTACCTCTTTTATATAGAATAATTTGCCCCATTCTATCTCTCCCTTTCTCCTCTCAATATATTCCTCTTTCCCCTTAATTTTATTTTTTAGATATCATCACTTCATATTCAACTCTGTCTGTCTGTCTATCTATCTATCTGTCTATTTATCTATCTTTCCTCCAACTATCCTAATACTAAGCAAGGTCTCATGAGTTACAAACTTTCCATATAGGAATGTAAACAGTTCAACTTTAATAAACCCCTTATGATTTCTTTCTTGTATCTGAAAGTAAAATTTCTATTCAGCTCTGGTCTTTTCATCAAGAATACTTGAAAGTTCTCTGTTTCATTGAAATTCCATTTTTTCCTCTTGAGTATGATGCTCAGTTTTGCCGGATAGGTTATTCTTGGTTTTAATCCTAGCTTCTCTGATCTCCTGAATATCTTATCCCAAGCCCCTCAATCTCTTAACATAGAAGCTGTTAGATCTTAATATCCTGATTGTATTTTCACAATACTAGAATTGTTTCTTTCTGGCTGCTTGCAATATTTTCTCCTCCATCTGGGAACTCTGGAATTTGGTTACAAGATTCCTAGGGGTTTTTCTTTCCTCTCTTTCAGGTGGTAATTGGTGGATTCTTTCCATTTCTATTTTTCCCTCTGGTTCTACAATATCAGGGCAGTTTCCTTGATAATTTCTTTTTTTCCTTGATAATTTATTGAAAGATGATTTTGAGCCTCTTTTTTTTTTTTTTTTTTTTTTATCATGGCTTTCAGGTAGCCTAGTAATTTTTAAATCATCTCTCCTGGATCTATTTTCCAGGTCAGTTGTTTTTCCAGTGAGCTATTTCACATTGTCTTCTACTTTTTCATTCTTTTGGTTCTGTTTTATAATTTCTTGACTCCTCATAAAGTCATTAGTTTCCTTTTGCTCCATTCTAATTTTGAAGGAATTATTTTCTTCAGTGAGCTTTTGGAGCTTCTTTTCCATTAGGCTAATTCTGCTTTTTAAGGCATTCTTCTTCTCTTTGGCTTTTTGGATCTCTTTTGCCTTTTTGGTTATTTTACTTTTTAAAGTGTTATTTTTTTTCAGTATTTTTATGGTTTTCCTTTAGCAATCTGTTGACTAGTTTTTCATGATTTTCTTACATCACTCTCATTTATCTTCCCAATTTTTCCTCTACTTCTCTTGATTTTCAAATTCCTTATTGAGCTCTTCCATGACCTGTGACCAATTCATATTTTTCTTGGAAGCTTTGGATGTAGGAGCTTTGACTGTGTTTTCTGATGATTGTATGTTTTGTCATCAAAGTAATGTCAGACATGTATAGTCTGACTTTTTTCTCTCTGTTTGCTTATCTTCTCAGCCAAATACTTGACTTTCTAACTCTTTGTCAAGATAGGACTCTGCTTCCAGTGGGCATGGGGGTTGATGTACTGTCCCCAGTTTCAGGGGTTTTGTATCGGCTGCTCCATCCCCAGTTGTCTGTGGGCCCAGAGCTCTGGGAAGCTGCTACTACTACTGACACCCAGGACTGCTTCCTCCTCCACCCTGGGGCTGAGACTGGACCCCAGTTCAACCATGTGACTCCTCAACTCAGGTCCAACAGGGTTTTCCCACTCATCCTCTATGCTGTCTTTAGCATTTGTGGGTTGAGAAATCTGAAAACTGCCCAGCTGCCAGCAGCTCAATCCCGGGAGGCCTGCCCAGCACTGTCTGTGGTGGCATGGCCCATGCTGGACTGTGGTTCCCTCCACTCCTAGCCCAGTGCAACAGATGCTTCCCGTAGACCTTCCAGGCTGTCCTAGGCTGGAGACTTGCCTCACTGCATAACTTTGTGAGTCCTGTAGCTCGAGAATTTGTTTAAAGGAATTTTTACAGGCATTTGCAGGGGTTTAGGGGAAAAGCTCAATCAAATCTCTGCTTTTAGTCTGTCATCTTGGCTGTGCCCAACACTGACCAAGAAAATACTATCTTGTGTAGGACTTCCTTATCACTTAGAGATTTTCTTATTTACCAAGTGATTTTGTTTTTTAATGACAAATTCACAAAGATAATCTTATTAATGAGTGGCAGGCCCATGATTTGCATTTGTGGAGAGAAGTACCACTAGTGCTTCAAGGATTTGAAATTTTATTCAATTATAAGTAGGAAAAAAATTGGAGAGTAGTCTAATAATATGTAGTTTAAAAAACACTAAGCTTTTGTTAAATAGACAATTGAAATCAGATTATAGTGCTGAAAACAGAATTATCTTCAAAATTAGGTACCTTCAAATTTATTTTGAATATTTGTTTTTCAAAGCACCAGATTATATGTTGTAGAAATATAATTAGAATAAGAGCCAGGAATAACGTTTATTAATAGTTAATAGTATAACAATAATGTTACATAATGAGAATGTTAATAATCATTTAGTAGTTATTTAAAATATTTCCTGCAAGTTGGTGAATTCAGTAACTGTGACAATTGAATGAAATTTTAGAAACTATAAATTTTGTTATGTATTCTTTCAGTAACTCCACAGGTAAGTCTTTGTTTTCAGTGAGATTTAAATTTTGTACTCTTTTACATTGCTTTTTCGGTGGCATTTCAAAATCAGAAACAGGTTATATGTATAAGTTTATATAGATATACACACATATTTAACTCCCCCCCTCCTTTTTTTTTCTTCTGGAGCTTAAAAGCAAGTCACATGGTACCATTCCAAAAGTATGAGAACTATCTCAGCAAGGTTATACTTTCCTTGAGATCTTACTTGATCTGAAAAGACTAGAGGAAGTCATCTAAACTGTCACCCTGCTCCCTTGTGACCCCTGTTTTTTTTCTTTCTTACCATTACCACTTCTTTCCTCTGAATTAACTTATTCTTTGGGAGAAGATAGAAGTTTTTACCTTCCTCTTTGCTCTACTTTCTGAAAACAGCCTGAGCAACTCTACTTTTAAGTACTTTTAAGAGTTCTACAGCTAAGCACTTTAGTTGAATATAAGAACTAAATTTAACAAATAGAAAAGGAAATTACAAATTCTTTAAAGCTCTTCTCTATCAATCTTCTTCCTAAATGTAAATGTTAGACTTTGTCTTTTCTTTGTTTTCTTTACCTTTTTATCTTATCACCTTTCTTTTGCATTTGATCTTATCGAGGGTCCCCCAGGCTAGATGTTATATTAAATTTTAGGAGTCAATGTAGATTTCATTGCACACCTTTTGGGTATCTTGGTTGTTCTAGAATTTGTTTCCCTTATCATTTGTTTATACTAGATTTGTTTTCTGGTAGGCGCACACACAGATGTACTCAAGTTTGAGTCCTCCCTTTCTCTGAATTTCTGGCTCCGTAATCTGAGAATATAATAATGCTCCTTTGTCCCAGACTAGGCAGTGGATTCAGTCCTTGCTCCCTGAATGAGAATGAACATTCTGTGGCTGACCAAGGGACCTTGATCGGACCCTGATTTCCCTCCCTCATTTTTGTTGAGATGACAATACTGAAAGTCCTAGATTTACTTTCTCTTTCTTGACATTGGTTCATTCTCTTTGACTTGGATCATTTGCCTGAAGCAAATATCTTAATAAGGTTGTAATGACTAGCTATGCTTCAGAAAATGAAATGACTTCTTCCATGTATTTGGAAGGAGGTTCATTCACTTCCACCTCTTTGCTTTTGTTGAGATGTACTATAGTCAGTGAACAATGTCCTGAGGGCTAGTAATAACACCTACCTCCCAGAGTTGTTGTGATTTGTAAAACACAGCACAGTGCCTGGCACACAGCTTAATAATGCTTGTTTTCCTTTCTTCTGATTTAACATATGAGGAATGTAAGGGTCATAGTGAAATAAACACAGTTATGTGACTGATAGAACTGAGATTCCGCCCCAGGTCTAGTAACTCTAAGTACAATGACAAGATGTTGTGCTCTTGTGCAAGTTAATTTTGCTCTCCAGTTCTTAGTTTCCCACGTAAAACGAAAGATTTGGACATGTTGGTCTCTTAAGAGAACTTTTAGCACTAGGATTTTACAGATCTCCATAAAATAAGGATTTTAAGCTATTTATAATGAGAAAATTTAAGCCCTAGTTTTTTATAAAACTCATTGAAATGAATCTCTACTTTTAAATGCAGTTCGCCTCTATGGACCAAAATTTATCCTTCAGGTTTACTCATCTCGCAACAAATCCTGGTATCCTGTGTGCCAAGATGGTTGGAATGATCACTATGGAAAGAGAGCATGTAATGACATTGGGTATAACATGTGAGTATGACATTTGTCTAATATGAAAGGAAAAGGATCACATGTAATATGTCTGTGATGTCCTACTTGGTCATGAGAGATGTTTGGCCAAGTTTAGATATGAGAGAGCCAGAAATCATTACGAATATAAATTGATGTCCCTAATAAGGTTACTGTAATGGAGGACAACCCACTTGTATTCTGCCTCCCTTTTAAACTTGAAGACAGCTACCAAGTGGAAGAGGGATCAAACTTGTTCTAATACAAAATATTAGTATTTTTAATATTTAATGGCTAAACATTCCAGTGAAAAAGATGTACAGAAAAACTTTTCTTAATATATTAATTTTATTTATTTTTAGTGTTCTACAATCACTACCATATAACTTAGAATTTTTTTCCCCTACCTACCCCCCACTTTCCTCCTCCCTCACCAAGACAGCATGCAATTCTATATAGGATCTACACATGCATTCCTATTAAATACATTTTCACTATAGTTATGCTATGTAGAAGAACTAAAATGAATGGGAGAAATCATATAACAAACCAAAGCATAATACACACACACAAAATGATCTGCTACATTCTCTGATTGAATTCCATAATTCTTTCTCTGGATGTGGAAAGCATTTTGCCTTAGAAGACCACTGGGAATATTTTTTTTTTAAGTCCTTGCATTGCCACGAAGTTCCAAGTCTACCAGAAAAAACTCTTGCACACTGTGGTTGTTGCTGTGTACAAATTTTCCTGGTTCTGCTCCTTTCGCTCAGCATCAGGTCCTATATTCCAGGCCTCTCTGAAGTCTTCTTGTTCATCATTTCTGATAGAGCAATAGTATTCCATACAGACAAACTTTGTAATTGTTTGAGTTATCCAGAAGTGGAATGGCTTGCCTTCATTAAAGGTTTAAAAATGTTTTAATACCTAAGTCATTTTTCTCCCCTTCATCCCAGTTTTTTTCTTTTTTTCTTTCTTTTTCATTTAATTGTTTTGAAACACAAAGCAAAACATCTCTGATCTAGTGAATATATTTAACACTATATGCAATATTCTGTTTTTGTAGTCCCTATCCTTTCTGCCATGAAGGAGGAGAGAGTTTACTATTTTTTCTCCAGTATCTTCATTTATTTTTCTGTTATTCAGACTTCAATATTGTTGTTTGATTCTCTTAGTTTTGCTTCTTTTCTCTTCATTCTACTTATTTTGCTTTTTGGAGGAGCTAAAACTAGATTATCTGTTATCAGGATGATGTAGAGAGGATTACTGTTCATGGAGGGACTGGACTTGCGTCATGGGATTATACATATAGAGTTGGAAGGCACCTTAAAAGCCATTTAGTTCAGTCTCCTTGTTTTAAAGTTGAGGTCTAAGGAGATTAAGTGACTTGCTCAATGCCTCTCAAGCAGTAAGCATAGAGGTACAACTGACTGGGTCCTATGAAAAGACCTACCAGACTCCAGAACAGTATTTCTCTGTACCACACTGCCTCATTTGAGGGTCCTTTCCAAGTCTGAGATTCTCTGAAGTATTCATTAATTGACTTCATGTGCATACAATTAGATGAATTAAAAACCTGAGAGACAGTTCCTGGGTAATTAATAATCAGTTTGTTAATCAGGCTAGCTGATCATAAATTGATGGTCAATGGTTTCTCTTGGCAACCAAAGACAAAACCATGGAGATGCTGGAATGTTAAATACATTTGGAAAACAAAGTGTCTCTGAAAGGTGAAAACCAACCCTGATGGGAATAATTAATGACGGAATGAACATATTAATGAGGAGGTGGGCTAAGAGTCTTCAGCTCCTCCCACTGAGAATTCAGCTTGATCATAAGACTCAGCCACCTCCAACAATCTGGACAAAGGAATCCATCTCTATCCAGACCACTCTGGTTGATTTTTCTCTTTAATGAGATGAGCTCCCCTAGACTGCAATGGAGGGGTGTAAGGACATGGCCTCTGGTTTAGGGCTCAAGTGCACCTAGATTAGATTCTATAGATCACTCTAAGTAGAAGTAAGGTCTCCTATTTGGGTGGAATCTGCCCAAGAGCATGGAGAATGTACCCTTAACATTAGGCTAATCTCATCTGTTAGCCTTGTCCTTTAGAGGCAGACTGAGTGACCTACAAGGGTTACTACCTGAATGAGGAAATAGAAAGGAAAAAACCTCAATCCTCATTTAATAATTGGTTATTAATATTGTAGAAAAAGAATCATTTCTCTCATTACTACTACAATATCTTTTTTTATGGTCTCAGCCCTCAATAACTTTTGTTTTAAACCGGGAAATTGGGTATGCACCCAACAATCAAAATCAGCCAAAGTTTTAACCATATTCCATTTTCAAAATGATTGGTTCAGAACCCAGGGGTGGGGAACTTGTGGCCTTAAGGCCACAAGTGGCCTTCTAGGTCCTTGGGTACAGTCTTTTGTCTGATAAGTTTTTTTTTTTACAGAACAGATCCTTTTAGTAAGGGGATTTGTCCTGTGAAGTTTGGATTTAGTCAAAGGGTCATACTTGATTACCCAGAGGGCCACATGTGGCTTTTGAGGTTCCCCACCTTTGTTTCAGACAAATGCTACATTCAGGTGAAATAAAAGTCATTTGTCTAGATTAGAATATTCAAGGAATGTTTCATGGAATTAATGAGATTTGAACTGGATCTTGATGGGCAAGCATTAAGTTGGGGATAATGGTAGAAGTCCTTATACAGGGCGAGGAATACAAAAGGCTTATTCTGGTGAGTGAGATCAGTCTGGCTATAGTGGAGAGTTTCTATAGGGAAATAATGAGAGAGAATTCTTGGAAAGAAGGAATTCTGAGGCTAGAAATGAGTTTGAGTTGGCATTTTATCATGTTGTCCATGGGAATGCTTGCAAATTCCAGTGAACCCTAGAAGCCAAGAATAGTAAAAAAGGCCATACAATGAGATAGCATCCCCGCCGCCTGCCCCCAAGTATAATACAGTCACCACAACTTGTACATGAAGAGATAAAACATTGTTTTTATGATATGTCATAGATGTGTGTATGTATACACACACACACACATATTATAGGGACTCATCCCTTGAGCAAAGATGAAAAGGTTTGCTCCTCTCTCTTTCATTGAAGAGATGACTGTATGAAACACTACAGGTATTGTCATGTAGTGTGTTCATTTTGCTGATTTAAAAAATAAATCTGAGACAGTTTGTGAATGGTGCTGAATGTTGATTTGCTATAGTGAGAGCTATATCCACCCATGCTTAGTTCATTTCGCGGCTTTGTCCAGTCTGTAGAGAGCACTTAGTTCTCAAGGGAGTATAGTATATATTTTGGCCACAATATGGTCAGCCATGGGCCACCTGTCTAGCATCTTATAGACTTTCCTGACACCTATACTCTTCCTTACAGTAGCTCACATGATTTCTTCGTATCCCCAACACTTAGCATAGTTTCTGGTCCATAACAAGTACTTAATAAATGCTAGGTGATTAAGTCACAGAATTTCACTATCTCACCCTTCTCACTCCAGCCTTGAGATCCATGTCCATGCCTCAAAATGATGTAAAAAACGAGAAAAACTCTTATCCCTGCTCTCTACCCTCATCCTTGCATGTGTGTGTGTGTGTGTGTGTGTGTGTGTGTGTGTGTGCGTATGTGTGTGTAGTGTGAGGGCCTTTTCATATTTATGACTGACCCCATTTATCAGCAATTAGATAGTTTGCTTTTAAATGACCATGTGCTTTTTGAAATACAAGGTAGCTATAAAAAGGCAGCATAATAAAAGTAATAGAGCTTTTGGAAAGCAAACTGCACAAAACTTCTGTAAATGATTGATTTCTTCTTTCTCCTACAGCTTACACATATGGAGAAAGAATAAAGGGAAAGAATAGCTGATTTTGGAACTTACCAAAGCTGCTTTTGAAATCCTAGGATGAAAGGCAGGGGGAGCATTTGCTGGAGGCTAACCATCTAATACAATTGGAAAGTTCATGGCATGAATGGTTCTGTCAATGCTCCTTCAAAGAGTTCTTTGGAGTGGTGTCAGTTATCACTTTGCCCTCTCTAACATTTTCCTGCCAGTGGGGTTTTGGATCAGGTGTCCTGTAGTTCCACATTGGCTCTATCCATCACCTAGCATTTATTAAGGATTTGCTATGCCCTGGAAACTATGCTAAGTGTTGGGGATACAAAGTGAAACAAAAAAAAGTTTCTGCTCTTAAGGAACTCACAATTTAATTGCTAACACCATTGCAAACAATTATGTACAAATAAGATATACATGGGAAAAATTGCAGATAGTTTTAGAGGAAAGACAGTGGGATTAAGATAGGTTTCTTGGAGAAGGTGGAACTTTAGCTTTGATTCAAAGAAAGCCAGGGAAGATAAGAGATAGAGATGAAGAGGGTGTGTTCCAGGTATGTGGGACAGTCAGGAGAGGGAGTGTATTGTATAAATAAATAGCAAGGAGGCCAATGTTACCTGATTGAAGAGTTTGTGGAGGGAATAAGATACAAGCAGACTCATGAGTAGGAAGGGGCCAAGGTTATGAAGGGCTTTAAAAGTCAAACAAAGGAGTTTATATTTGATACGGGTTGGGAGTCTGGGTGAGTGGGAGGGTGGTAGTGCCCTTGGTAGTTAATTGGGGAATTAGGAAGAAGGGAGGATTTTGTCAGAAAGATAATGAATTCACTTTTGTACATGTTGAATATAAAATAATGTTTACATGATATCCAGTTTGAGAGTCAGTGAAGATGCAGACTAGACATCATGAGAGAAGTCAGACCTGTAGATCTGATTGTCAGCAACATACAGATGATAACTGACTCCATGTGAGTTGATGAGATCACCAAACAAAATGGTGTAGAGAGAAAAAAGAGAAAAGGACTCAGGATGGAGACTTTGGAGACACTTGTAATTAGATGTGATCTGTATTAAGATCCGGCAAGGAAGACAGAAGGGATGGTTAGCCAGGTAGAAGGAGAACTAAGAGAGTCATGTCATGACAATATCAACAAGAAGTTGATGATTGACAGTGGCAATGACTGCAGAAAAGGCTATTAGATTTGTGAGTTAAGATGTCATTGCAAACTTAGTTTCCATGGTTTGATGAGTTCAGAAAAAGAAATGTGAGGAGTTAAGAAGAAAATGAGGAGAGAGAGTGGATGCACTAATTATAGAAAGCATTCTCAAGGATCTTGGCCACCATAAGAAGGAGTGATATGGGATGATAGCTCGTGGGCATGAAAGGAGATCAAGTGAAAGTTTTTTGAGGGTAAGGGAGACAAGGGCATGCTTGTATGCAGTAGGAAAGCAGCCAGTAGACAGGAAGAGATTGAAGATAAGCGAAAGAATGGTAACGATAAGTCAATCTGTTGAAGAAAATGGGATGGAATGGGATCATTTGTGCATATAGAGGGGCTGAAGGGTCACCTCTTCATGTGAAACAAGAGCACAGGAGGAAATAGTGTCAGAAGACATTTTAATGATGTTAGATGAGGAACAGGGGAAAAGAGAGTTCTCAGTGAACGGCCTCAGTTTTTTCAGTGAAATATGAGGCTATGCTCTCAATTGAGAGGGTGCAGGCGAGCTATGGGAAGTTTGTGGAGGGATGAAAGGTTCTAGGAGAGCTGTGGTGAGTGGAATAGTAGATCTATTAGGAAAGTAAAAGAACTGCTTTGTAGCAGTGAAGGTCTAGTTGAAATTTTGTGTCCTAAATTTATAGTGAACCTTTGTGGGGATTATAATTGCCCAACCTACAAGAAAAATCAATGAGGCAGAGCTCAGAACCAATGTCTCTTTATTAAAGGGTCCATGGGCCCCTCTAATGAATGAATCTTAGATTTTCCTCACTATTTAAGATGTCCCCTTCTTCTAGGTTTTTATTTTTATAAGGCTTCATACCATATTTGACACTTGAACGTTCCAGAGGGCCTATACAAAAATGATCTATCAGCTAGAAATGGTATGTCAGCAGGTTGTTTCAGGTTGGGTGAAGCATGGGGCATCTCAGCTAAGTGGTCATAAGATGGTCACCTCCTCATGTTGGACAAAAGAATATGGTCTGAAGGTATAAAAATAAGTGTAATTGAGTCATCTCTGCCACACTGGGCTTGGTCTCCATAACAAGGAAAAACAAGGGTGGAGGTCATCTAGTTGGCTTCCTATGATTAAGTAAATGAAGTTGCAATCTGCAGTTCATAGCTCTGGAAACTAATGTATAGAACTTATAATCACTACCCCCATGGCGTCATATCAAACTGATTAATACTGATTAGAGTATGGATCCAAATGAATTATTTCACATACCTTGTCAGCCCAACGATCGCAGCATGTGATTTTCTCCAGCTTTGTTTAGTGTCACATGAGAAAGAGTGAAGGTAGTGGATGGAGTAGGGGATAGTAATCCAAAGCTGGAGTGGCGGCAAGATTTTTGCTAGAGGAAAGGAACTTGAGAAAAGGACAGTGTAGAGTCCAGTGGGTTCAAAAAGGGAAGGGAACAGAATGTCGTCAGTGTAGGAGTGGTGGTCTGGAAAAGGTCAGAGGATTTAGAAGGCGAGTTGGGAGGTTGTGGTGAAAACAAAGAACAGGGAGTTACATGACTAAGGGAAAGGTGGAGATGATAGATTAAACAAATAAAAAGAATTTTAAAATTCACAAACAAGGATATGGAACATTAGTTTGATAAGATCAAGGGTGTGATTTGTACATGGCTGAGGTGGATTGAGGATGAGGTCATAGGAGATGAGTAAATTGGAGAGTTGGGAGGTTAGATTGTTTGAGAGAGTAACAATATGACATTGAAGTCCCCTGGTATGATAGCTGGAGGTGGGGAGAAGCCAAAGACTGTGAACTAGACACTGAACTCATTGAGGAAGGAAAGAGATTGTTCTGGAGGACTGCAGACCATGGCCACCAAAATCTTGATTGGATAATAATTATGGATTGAATGAACCTCAGAGGAGGAAAGTTTTACTGAGGATGGTAGTAGGAGAACCTGGAAATAGCAATGGTGAGCAGGGAGTGTTCCAACTCTCTCACCATGGCTGGTGAATCTGGGGTTTCATGAACATGTAACACTACTGGACAGGGTCCGCAGGGAAGCCGTGTCATCAGGAGGAAGTCAAGTCTTAGTGAATACAAGAAGATGGAGAGAGCACGAAAGGAAATAAGTATAAAATGAAAGCTAATTTATTACCTGTGGATCAGGTATTCCACAGAGCAAAGTAGAAAGATTGGATAGCTTTAGAGTTGGATATTGAGTGTGGGCATTGGAAGGGTTGGGAGTAAATGAGGGGTGGACAATGCAGGTTGAACAGTAGCAACTGGTGGTTTAGAGTCACCGAGATGGGGTGTGAATGACAGTGGAAGTGTGTTAATCTTTGAGATATGAGTTCAGGTAAGGTTTTGGCCTTGGTTGGAGTTGTTACAGAGCATCTCAGTGTGATTGGAAATCAGGGGGAAGTGTAAAGTATGGAAGGTATCCAGGTAGGGAACAAGGCAAATTCTGTTGAGGTTTCAGTGACCAGAAGGGTGTTTAGAGAAATCAAAGAACGATTCGGTGACTGCTCAAGGAGGTAGACTTAGGCAAGGTAACTTCTGATTCCTTAAGTGGAAAGAAGTGTAATGGCAGAGAGTGTCTTTCTCCAGTCAAAATAAAGTAACTGATGGGTGGTGTCAAAGTGCTCATCCAGAAACCTTTCCATCCTGATTTCTCACTTGACCTTCAGTCTTAACCTTGATGGGCATAGGGTAGGGAAATGGTCTTGGGGTCTCCCTAGCTGAAGCACAAGGAATGAAAAGAGTTGTCTCTTTACTTACCTCCTATCCCTCATCTGAAGTGAGATTCCACTTATTCCCTGGTACCTTCCAATACAGTGTTTTTACTTGAATGTTAGGTTTTGAGTTATTATCTGGTCCAGCTTATTTCGCTTCATCTGTGATTACCTTCTACCAGTTCTAACCGCAGTCACTTTGAAGGAAAGAAGTAGAATTTTGAGTGGGATTTCCACTCTGGCCACTGAGAAGAAAAGAAATATAGATATGAGGAGAAGCAGCCCAGTGGCAGGGTGGGAATTTTCGGGATTGCATATGAAAACTTTCCTACTTTTTTGCATGACTCCATGCTGTTTTTTGTCAGTGATGGTGGTGGTGGTGGGGTGTATATTCTGAAAGTAAAAGATACCAATCAAACAAAAAACAGAAGCAAAAACATGCTGTCATATTTGCTACATTCCTTCCAGGTAGTTTCCCCATGGCCTTTTGGGATACCACAAAGTCTTTTCCATGTGAAAATCTTCAAAGCTAGATCTTTATAATGTGCAAAATCAGCTCTTTTATTACCCGGTGAAGTATTTTTAAATGAACAAAAACATGCAGACTTTAAACAGAGAGACTAATTAAGTCTGAGTCTGAAGTCTGAATTTTAAGACTGATTATTGTTAAACTTCTATTGGGGTTTTGATCAGAAAAGCACATTTTGTTACTTATACAATTCACAGTGTGGATATGCCAATGTATCTCTTTTCCCAGAACATTATTCATTTTTTTTTTTCTTGACAGGAGCACCACAGTTAGACCTCTTATTTACCATTTGGGGCCAATGAAATTAGGTTGTGATTTAATTTTTGAAGAGGGACTATATGACCAGGTGTTAAGATTTTGGATAGGAAATCAGTGTATTAATATAATAGGCCTTATGAGATAAAATAAGATGTGATTACTTATGATGAAGACTGATGCTGAGTTTGATTTTTTTTTTTCCAGGAATAGCTTTTACTCTAGTCAAGGAGTAACAGATGAGAGTGGTGCCACAAGCTACATGAAGTTGAACCTGAGTGCTGGAAATGTAGATTTATATGAAAAACTCTACAACAGGTAGACAGGACCTCTCCAACAGTGTCTTTCTTTTCTTCCTTGAAAATGCCATATTGGGGAGAACTAGGAAATGCAATGAATAATATCGAGAAATTATATGAAGCAATTTCATTTCTGGATAGAACCATTATTAGGAGAATATTGCAGTTTTAATTAGGTCTGATCTAAGAAGCTAGTCATTCAATTGTTTTAAATTATCTTACATTTATACTCCCTGTCACGCCTCTTAAAACTTACTAATGACCAAATAACTCACATTTATGAAGTACTTCACAGTCACCGTTCTTTAGTTCTTCCAACGTTCTCTCACCCCATACAATAGCCTTATGAGATTGGCAGTACATAATAGCAGTTTTATCATTTTACAAATGAGGAAAATAAGGCTCAGTGATCTGCCAAAGGGCTTATTGCTACTAAGTGGCCCTTATACCTTAAATTTAGGTCATCTGAACCAAATTCATGTGCTTTTGCTTCTTCAGTATTCTGCCCTGCCTAAGAAAAAAATTCTTATCATGATAGCTAAAAAACGGTTAACATTTATGTACCACTTAGTATGGGCCAGACGCTATGTTAAGTTATCTCTTTGATCCTTACAGTTCTGCAAGGTATGTGCTGTTATCCCCAGTTTACAGAAAAAACAAACTGAATTAAGTGACTCGTCCAGGGTCACACAACTATTAATAATAGTAATAAACACTTAGCACTTTTGTAACTTCTACTATGTGCCAGGCACTGTGCTGAGTTTTATAATTATTGTATCATTTGACCCTCATAATAATCCTACTAAGAAGGTGCTATTATCCTCATTTTACAGATGAGAAAACTGAGGAAGACAGATTAAGTAACTTGTCTAGGGTCACACCACTAGAAAATGTCTGAGATTTGAAGTTACTGAAATTACTTACTGACTTTAGGGTCCCATTGCTAATAAGTATCTGTGGCTAGATTTGAACTTGGGTCTTTCTGGTTTTCCAGGTTCAGCACTCTAAAATTGTCAATACCATAATACGTTGTGAATTTAAGTGTGCTGTGGGTTGTTACAGCAAAGAAACTTGAACTCCAAAAGGAAAGCATACTAAGGACAGTTTGGTAAAGTAAAACGTTGCTGAATTTAGAATCAAAGGATCTGGGTACGTTTCTAAGACTGGCAGCAAAATCAGTTCACCTCTCTGGGTCTTGCTTTCCTCACTTGTAAAATGTGGTGGTTGGACTAGATGACAGAAGGTTTGTCTGTTCTAGCTCTACCATCTATGTTCCTAGAGTTGTAGGTTAGTTTTTGACCAGAACGATGGACTGAGTTCCTTTAAGCCCTAGTATGCTTTGAAATAGATATTGCCCTCTTTACCCAGGAGGAGCAATTTTATATTGCCATAAGATGCATGTCCTTATAAGGAGAAGAGTATTTTTTTTAAACAAAAAGGGCATTCGATCCTGCATGAGGCTTTAAAAAAATAAAACAAAACCTTTTCTGCTTTCTATGAACCTTATTTACTCCCCTATTAATTTTATTTCTATGAGAGTTACTACTGATGTTAGCTAGCGAGGTGCTAGCTCTTGGTGGTAAATATCCTAATTCTCCTTTATGATGAGTGGAAAGCCTGGGAGTGGGACTGTATATCAATCTACCCTTAGTTCACTGGATTCCTAGTTCCATTTTTATGGAGAAAATAAATAAAACTAGCATAGCCATGAAGAAAGTAATACGCACATGTCCTAGTATTCCTGTTTATAAAAGCCTGATTTATTAGGTTACACATCTAACAAACAGAACACAATTGGTGGACTAGTTTTAAGCTTTGAGTATCTACCTGCCTTGGTTACACATTCAGTTCTGCAGGCAAGAAAAATCCATGGGGAGAAGGGAGTGGAGAAAAAGGGAGGAGGGAAAGGAGCTGGGGGGAGGGAAAGAGAAGGAGGGAGAGAGAGATCTTTTTACATAAGTACATTGTTATACAACTTCCATCCCTCATTGATATATCTGGAGTCTATCTGTTGTTACTTTAAGAAAAATATCTATTGAATTAATCTCATTATTTTGAGAACTGTTCTTTTTAATTTTAGTTTTTCATTTTTTATTTAAACAGAATTTTTTACTTCTTATTCCCCAGTATGGAAGAATTGGTCATTTTCTCATTTGAAAGAATATATGTTGGCATCCCAAATACAGAATTCTGATTTTATTTTACTTTTATCCAAGAAAACTCATTGGTTTTATTGTTTACATTTAAGAAAGGCATCAAAATTATGAGCACAATTGTTTGAAAATAAAAGTCTTCCCTAAGGAATAGTATGAGGACCCTAGAACTCAATACTCTCATTTGAGTAATTTTTCCTTTTTATCAATGAGAAATAGATATTTTTTCTATTTCATCTTGCTAATTCTTGGGAATTAAGAAAGAGAATATTTGAAAGGATGAAGAATTTCTTAAATATTCTGGAAATGATTTCATAATTTATGACAATCATTCTTGTTCTTCTTCCCTAGTAATGTCTGTTTCTCAAAAATGGTGGTATCTCTCCGATGCATAGGTTAGTACTTTTAATTTTCTATTTCCTGGAATAGAATGTCATATTAATTATATCTAATACTGCTTAGAAACCCTTCCACCAGAATAATGTATTGGAAAATAGCACACTTGAAAACACAGCACGTAGTAAGAAAGGCATCACTGGCAACTCAAGAAGACCTCTTGAATCATAGAATTTCCGTCTATGCATTAATGTTGATCAAAGTGAATCAGATGTCTTGGACACTCAAGATCTCTTAGGGGGCAGTTTGCCACTGTAGCTTCTTGAGTTAGAATGAGGTGGTCAGACCTCTACTTTAGGAACATTACTTTGGTAGCTGTCTAGAGGATAAATGAGAGAAGGGAAATGTGGTAGGAACAGATATGCCTGTTAGGAGGCTGTTTCCACAGTCCAGGCAAAAAATAGCAAGGTCTTGAACTAGAGTGATCTCTACATGAGTGGAAATAATGTAAGTAAGAGATGTTGACAAAGTAGAGTTGTTAAGAATTGGCAACTGATTGGTGTTGAAGATGAGGGAAGATTAAAGGATGACTCTGAGGCTGTGAGTCTAGATGACTGGAAAAATGGTGGTGCCCTAAACACAAATTGAAAGTTAAGAAGTTCGGGTATTTAGGAACTGTAATGTAATACAAAGAACGCGGAATTTAGGAGGCAAAGATAAGGAAACTTGACCTACTAAGAGCAAGTCACCTCAGTTGAAATAAATGATACCTCACATTTTAGAGCATCTAGATGACACAGTAAATAAAGAGACAGGATTGGAATCAGCCGAGAATCAGGAAGACTTCAGTTCTAATCTGCCCTCAGACACTTACTAGCTGTGTGACCCTGGGCAAGTTATTTAACCATCTTTGCCTCAGTTTCTCCTTCTGTAAAATGAACTGGAGATGAAACTGGCGAACCACTCTAGGACCTTTGCCAAGAAAACCTCAAATGGGGTCACAAAGAGTCCTACTTGACTGAACAACAACCTCTTTACATTTTGTTATGCTCTGAGGTTTGTGAAATGCTAATGTTTGTTCCGTCAGGTTGATAATGTAACTATAAATATTCCAAATGAGGAAGCTCTGGCTTTGTGGTTAATAGCTACCATAGTGTGGATGCTTGCATGATAGTGTCTTAGAGAATCACAGTCATTATTCATACTAATATTTTTCGTATAGAGTTAACAAGGGACTATTGAGATACTATGATGGAGGTCTTTGTAGGTTCCATACTCATTCTCCAGTACAGCTAGAGAATCGCTGTTACTAAGACGATTGAGCAGGTGCTGGATTGTGAGCTGATATAGAGTAGATGGAAAGCTTTGATACAATGAAGTTCAGCCTCATGTTCTATGACATAATTGGACCATTTTAGTGCAAAAACTTGGGATACTTGAATCAGAGATGGAGTGAATAATTGAGAAGAGATAGTAAGTAGATACATACAGCTTTATTCTATCGATTTCTTTACTTAACAGCTCTCTCTAAGAGAACAATGAACAGGGCATTGAGCGCACAAGTTTGGGCTTTCTACCTACTTTGAAATGTCCCAGTGTCACATTTAACAATAAACCTCTGTGGTAAATAAGTTTATCAAATCCATCTAGGAAGCTGGGAGCCTGTACTTTCATTGGATGCCTATAGAAAGCAGTAATGGCTTTGTTTCAAACAAAGAAATAGATTGATTTAAGTCAGAAGAAGGTCAGAGATGGAATGAATACATGATTCATATAACAGGCAAAGTGAAAAGTCACTTTTTCATAAACGCTTCACCTATTCCCTATTATTTATGGGATAAAATACAAACTGCTCAATCTGGAATTTAAGGTCTTCCCACAATCTGATTCCAGTCTACTTTGCATCCTTATTTTGCACTACTTCCCTTCATGTTCTGTGCATTCTAGAAAGGTGAACTATGCGTTATTTTCTGAATTCCCCCCTCCTTGTTCATGTAGATCAGAGGTTCCCAAAATTACTTGACCTATCACCCCCTTTTCAAAAAAATTACTCAGTGCCCCCCTGGAAGCCTACTTTCTTTGATCCTTTAACAGTTTTTTTTCCCCTGGAAATTTGCGTCCTTTCAAAAAATACAATTTAAAAAAAATGATGCACTTTAAATTTCATAATTTGTTACAGAATTGTGGCTTTTTTCTGCATTGTATTTTTGGTGATGCTATATTGCATTATATAACCATGTAGTATTGTATTGTAAACAAATCATTATAGGCATATATTCCTGCTGATACATTCTGGACTTCCCAACAATGCACAACACCCTTGCCTGCCAACACTTGCTTATTAAGACCTGCTGACAGACTTGACCACTGATCAGTTATACCTTGCATTTTATGTGTTTATTTGGAGACTAATGTAATCACTATGACTCTAACTCTGTTTCACAACAGATGAAACATGTACAAGTGATTTTTCAAATTTTTCTTCTCTTTCCTTCCTTCGTTCCTCTCTCTTTCCTTCCATGGCTCTCTTATTCAGCACCCCCAGTTGCACCTGAGGCCACTTTCCCCTTTTGCCCCACAGTATGGAGGGATTACTCATAATTCCAGTGCCTCCCAGCAAGTAGTATTAGACCCTTTGGGAACGTCTGATGTAGATCAATATTTGTAAAACATTCTCTGCCCTTAGCTTTTCAGATGCTTGAAAAAAGGAGAAAGGTTATTTAAATATGTCCATCCACCCAACACTTTACCAAAACATAGATTCTATTGGGAAAAATCACACTCAGGTCCATGGAACTGTTTTTGTTGGTGCTTAAGGTTCATAAATGTACTGAGGGGTCTATGTTTTCATTTTTGTCTTTAGAATGTGGCACAGTGATGAAGGCGAATCGATTGAGCAGGATTGTAGGTGGGACAAACGCTGCTCCAGGGGAATGGCCATGGCAAGTCAGCCTTCATGTCCAAGGTGTCCATGTCTGTGGTGGTTCAATCATTACCCCTGAGTGGATTGTAACAGCTGCTCATTGTGTGGAAGAGTAAGTATTTAATCAGTCATTCCACAGAGCTCTTGTATTCCCATCAATTCCTCTCCTTGTTCCAGCTGTGTTCACTCAGAGTTGTCAAAGGAGGATCAGAACTGGAAGTCTTGTTTGTAAAAGTTATATTCATACTTGTTAAGGAATATCAGGAAGAGAAATTTGCTTTGTACTTGATCTGAAAGAAACAACTTGTGAAATCAATTTAATTTATTATTTTCTTCAAGTTTAACTTGTTATAACTTTAGAACTATCTCCCTGCATGCAGCGTGATTGATATAAAATTATAGAGCTGGGAAGGATTTAGAATTTCAACAACCTTTCACTGAGCATATAAGACTCACACGAAGGAAAAAATAATTTAGACCACTTTTCCAAAACTTACCATTTTATTGGAGGTGAGGAAATGTAATATATAATCAGACAAATAAATAGAAGGTAATTTGAGGAGGGAAAGAACACAAACATCTGAAACCTTTCATTTTCCTTTTTTTGAGTCAACTTTGCCAATTTTATGGATTTGAAGTGAAACCAGAGTCTGAGTTGTTTTAATTTACATTTTTCTAATTATTAGTGATTTGGAACATTTACATTTTTTTCAAATGACTCTTGGTAATTTGAATTTCTTTGAAAACTGACTGTTCAAAATCATTCTTTTATTAATCAAGGAATCAATTTTTCTTATAAATTTAAATTATGTTTTTATCATCAAAATAAGACTTATATCAGAGAAATTTTGCTATGATTTTTTTCCAGTTTATTTCCCTTTTCTTTTTACCTGCATTGGTTTTTTTTGTGTGTGTATGTGCAAAACTCTTTTAATTTTGTGCAATCAAAATATAAAAGAAAATTATAAAGATTTCCTTAGGAAGTCTGTCCCAGTCCCCTTTAGTCCTGGTGCCTTCCTTCATCGATTATCCAATTTATTCTACATATAGTGTGTTTGTACATAGTTGTTTGCATGTTGTCTCTCCTGTTAGACTGTGAGCTCCTTGAGAACAGCAACAGTCCTTTTCATTTCTTTGTGCATTGTTATCATTGTTGAGTTATTTCAGTTGCATCTGACTCTTTGTGACCTCATTTGGGATTTTCTTGGCAAAGACACTGGAATGGTTTTCCATTTCCTTCTCCGACTTATATTACAGATGAGAAAACTGAGGCAAAGGGGCTTTTTTTACTTGCTCAGGACAGCTAGTAAGTGACTGAGGCCAGATTTGAACTCCAGTCCTTTTGACTCCAGGGACAGGGTTCTATGCATGTACCATCTAGCTGCCCCATTCGTGGCACATACTAAGTAATAAATGTTTATTGAGTAGCCACTCATTTATTGATCTGTTTTTAAAATTAAAACCAAATTGTTTTAATGATTACTGCTGTGTAGTATAATTTGTGATCTGGTGCTGTTATGCTCTCCCTTCATTTCTATGTCTTTTCATTAATTTATCTTGAGATTCTTGACCCTTTTTTCTTCCATATAAAGTATCACTTTGGCAATGGTTATCAGTTGATTGGTATGGCATTGAACAATCGAAGTGTTGTTTGTTATATTATCATTTTTATTATATTAGATCATCCTACCAATTAGTACATAATATTTTACCAATTATTTACGTCTGTCTTTTTTCTTTTTTTTTTTTGGTAAATAGTTGTTTATAACTGTATTGTGTATATGTTGCTTATATATTGGAAAATATGTTGTGGGATATTTTATATATTCCTTAATAATTTTAAATGGAATTATCTTTTAATCTGTTTTTAATTATATTATTATTAAATAACTACCCTGATAGAGTTGTCTCTAGATCCCTACTACCCTCAAAAGATTCTCCTGTTTACTCTCTCCTTACATGGTATAAAAATCCCCATCTGCCTTTTTAGAACATTGCCTTTTTTTTTGCATGTTGTCTCCGTCATTAGAATGTGAGCTTCTTGAGGGCAGTCAGGGACTGTTTTTACCCTTATTTGAATCCCAAATACAGTGCTTAGTACTAATACTTGATAAATACAAAGGTCCTACTTTATGAGTTAAAGAGTCACTATTTAAGAAAATCTTAGAGAAAATTGGACAGCAGTATGGAAGAAATTAGATTTATTTTAATACTCATGAATATACAAAAATGTCTCCAATATTAAATGTCATATCAAAAACAAATTAGAAAAAGTTAGAAAAAAAATTACCTGTCAGATCAATAACAGGATAAAGGTTCTTGATCACAAGAAGAAAAAATGGATAACATTTTAAATGTTTCTCCACAGACTTTTAAAGGGAAAAATTAATTGGGAAAAATCTTTGTATTAAATGTCTCTGATAAAGGTCTTATTTCATTTTTTAAAAAAATTAATTTCTTTTCTTTTAGTTTTCAACATTCACTTTTATAAGATTTTGAGTTCTAAGTTTCCCCTCTCCTTCCCCTCCTCACTCTCAAAGACAACATGCAGTGTAATATGGGCTATACGTGTAAAATTACATTAAAAGTATTTCCACATTAGTCACATTGTAAAGAAGAATCAGAACCAAAGGGAAAAACCATGAAAAAGAAAAAACAAGAATGAAAGGAGAAAATAGTGTGCTTCCATCTGCATTCAGACTCCATAGTTCTTTTTTGTGAATGGATAGCATTTTCCATTATAAGTTTTTTGGAATTGTCTTAAATCATTGCATTGCTAAGAAGAGCTAAGTCTATCAAAGTTGATCATTGCACGATGTTGCTGTTACTGTGTACAGTGTCTGCTCACTTCGCTCAGCATCAGTTCATATAAGTCTTTCCAGGTTTTTCGGAAATTTACCTGCTCATTATTTCTTATGAAACAATAGTGTTCCTTTACATTCATACACCACACCTGGTTCAGCCCATCTCCCAACTGATGGGAAACCCTTCAATTTTCACTTCTTGGCCACCACAAAAAAAAAAAAACAAACTGCTATAAATATTTTTGTACATGTAGGTCTTTTCCCCATTTTCATGATCTCTTTGGGATACAGACCTTGAAATGGTTGCCCTTTGGGCTAAAGGTCATTTCCAAGAGTGATGAAAAACTTATTCAAATTTATAATAAAAAATTGCCAATCCCTAATTCATAAATAGTCTTTATATATGAAAAAACAGGTCACAAGGGAAGAAACCTGGTTTATATATATATTTAAAGTGTTCCAAATAACCCTTAATTGGAAGAAGTCAAATTAACATGATTAATATTTCGCATCAATCCTTTATAGAGAGATGATGAATTTATAATGCAAAATGAGATTTTTTTTTTTAAGGGAATTGTTTTGGTTGACTATACATATTTACTACAAGAAATTTATTTCTCTTTTTTTTCCTATTGGGGTGAGGGTGGGGTGAGAGGGAGAGAAAATAGATACTTGATAACTAAAAAAATATAGAGGCGGGAAGGGGTGTTACAGATGGGAAATGTTGTATATTGTTTCAGATGAAGTATTAGTTTTATTTAACTAGCTGTTTTACTTTGTTATAAGATCTCATGAAGTAGATGTAAATGTAAAGAACAGAATACATCAATAAAACTTAAAAAAATACAAGCGCCGTTCTTGATAAAAGGCATTGCACAATTCCCCCTGGTTTCCATACAAGGTGTGGTTCTTGTAAATTTGTTTGTTTTAAACTACTTGTAAATATTTCAATCTTTTCCCTACAGACCTGGCTAAAACTTTTACAGCTAGTTATCTTCTTTAAATAACTTGATCACCCCTAGTCAACTTTCTTCACCTCAGAAATCCCACACCTTCACTTTCATCTTACCCCACCTACTAATCTACTCTATGACTTTACCATCTATTCTTATCTTTATTTTTGCTTCCTGTGCTTTTTCATGCCTAATTCTCTTTTTCTTCCATAACTCTCTCTTTAGTTTCTACTTCTCAATCATCTTTGATCTTTTTTTCTTTCTTTTATACCTTCCTTTACCCTTTATCCTGTTCCTCTTACATCCAGAAAATAGAATTAGGATCTAGAGCTTGTTCTTCACATTTTCGTCAGTTTCTGCCAAATTTCTCCTCCTCCAATTCAACGTCTGACCTGTTTCACCAGTCCAAACCCTTCCAGATTATTGGAGTATTTTTCTTATTATTCAGGTAAAAGTCATTTTGTCTTCTTTTGTTCTTTTTCTTGTAACTCCTGAAGCTGTAAGTAGACTTGATCTCTTGGGACCTCAGTTCCCTCATCTGTAAAATAATGGGATTGGACATTTATATCTAACGTTCCTTCAAATTTTATGATTCTATATGTTTATTCTATTGGATTATTCTAGGAGAAGGAAAAATATACTGATGGATATTTTTAGTTGAGCAAATGAAATCATGGGTATAGACAGGGAAAAGATTGGATCTCTGATTTCACTGGTATAAAGTACTCCCTCTACCAAAGTAGGCCAGCAGCTTCTATGGCCTGTGTGGTCTTAGATAGATGCTCAGAACAGGATGATATTAAGTGACTTGCTCAGCGTCATACAACTGGTATACATCAGAAGCAGGATTTCAGTGAAGATCTTCCTGCTTTTAAGGGGTGTGTGTGTGTGTGTGTGTGTGTGTGTGTGTGTTTATCCATTACAACAAATGTAATCTGTTAATATCCCACGGTCCTAGAATCTGGTATTGGAAGCCATCATAGGTGTTGAATCAAAGTACTTTGCAAACCTTTGAGTGTCTGATTTTGTCATCATCATAGCAATCTTGACAAGTACGCATCTACTCTTCTCTTAAAGAGCTACAGGTATAAGGAAATTACTTCTTCCATTTAATTTTTTATATAGTTCCTTTTACTGATCTGAAATCTACAATCCAGAAACTTCTCTCCATTGATTTTAATTCCTGAGGTCAAATAGAATAAACTTTATGTTTGAAATTCCACTGCTGGGGATCATACTTAGACTTTTTGGTCTCCATTTTAAAAATAAACCAAATAAAGAATAACGAAAAATACATACACAACAAAATTAAGAGAGGAGAATAACACTTAGGCAGGATATTGATAAGATTACAGGTCAAAATGCTCTAAATTTCTCAAATTTTATAGAGAGGTGTAATGGTTTTTTATTTTAAGGTGTAAAAGTTATAATAGTCAATATTTTTTTTTTTGGAAATTTTTAGCCCTCTTTGCCAATCTTATACATTTTCATTGATTGTACGTAACCTTCTTTGTTGTGAAGTAGGCAGTAGCAGTCTGCTGTAACACACACTGGTTCGTTATGGTCAGAACTCATTTGGTTCTTGTATATGTGGTTCTTTTAAAAAAAGATATTCAGATTAGTGTTTAGCATCACTATGCTTGAGATTCCCTTGATTTGTTTTTTTTCAGACCTCTTTCCAATCCTCGGTATTGGACTGCATTTGCAGGAATTTTGAGGCAGTCTGTGATGTTCTATGGAAGTGGATATAAAGTGCAAAAAGTAATTTCTCATCCAAGCTATGATTCTAAAACTAAGAACAATGACGTTGCTCTAATGAAGTTGCAAACGCCATTTGTATTTAATGGTATGTATTTACTTTTGTCCTCCTTATGGTCATAATAATTTAGTGGAAAGAATATTTTGAATAAATCACAAGAAAAATTGAAGAAGGCTCTCTGTTAGTAAGAAAGAATTTAAGATGAATTTTGCAAGGAGTAAACCCTCCCTTCTCCCTCAGTCCAAATAGCAGTTGACAGTTTCAGTTATTTGACATAACCTGAAAGAATGCCATTAATATTGCTATGATTATGGCATTCTCCCCTCCCCCCAATTCATTAAGTTATTACGTTGTGCTAGGAACTATGCTATGTGCTGAGGATACAAAGAAAAGAGCAAATACATTCCCTGCTTTTAGGAAGTTTGCTTTCGAATGGAGGAAACAGCATGCATTTAAATTGGTACACATATAGTACATACAGAAGAGGTGGAAGATAACCTTCGAGGGGAAGTCATTAGCATCTAGGGAGACCCAGAAAGACTGAACTGAGCCTTAATGGAAGCTAGAGACTAAGTCATAGTTTATAAGGGTGTAGAGTACAGTGACACTCTTGTGGTGCCCAGTTGTATTTCTTTGAGGAAAAAGCAGTGGAAGAAATATTCTTATTTTTCAGACCATTTCACAAATGTGAGAATAGACAATCATTTTTTATGTTCTTATTTTAAAACAGACAAAATAAGACCAGTGTGTTTGCCTAACCCAGGAATGATGTTTGAACCCACTCAGTTATGCTGGATATCAGGATGGGGTGCAACTTATGAAAAAGGTGAGATGGCCATTTCGAAGAAGTAATGGTTTGGGGATCATATTTAATTGGTGGTTTTATCAAGGAATTCAGTTAAAATAGTCTAGCATATAGTAACTGCTTCATAATCATACAATTAATAAAAATTATTGCTAAACCTACAATTATAGGTTAAAGCAGAAAAGACACAAAGACAAAGAAGGTTTAACTAGCTTAACAAAGTTCTAGGACAAGGTTCCAAAGGACTGGCCTTTACCATGATAGAAGGGTTGGGGTGAAGTTTGCTTGGAGGATTTTTGAGATGGGAAGTAGAGACCATGATTGGTTATTTCTGATATAAACAATTTGGAATGGCTTCTAATCAATAAAAACATATGTTAGGAATATTTCTGTATAATTGATATTCTAAGGTCAGGCTCTTTATGCTTCAAGTAGCTGATTGGTGTAGAAGTGTGGGCCAAAGTCAGGTCTGCCTGAATCTAATTGTATGATTTTGAAGACAGCCAGTGAAGTTCATTCAGCAACGATGATGCATCTTATTATTAGGGACAAAGTCCCAAGTTCTGTGTATTTTTTTCCCTGTCCTGTATGAAATGCACCTGCTGTATCAGTGTTGCTCCTTTTCTGTTAAGATTTGTTTTCCATTCCTGCTTTACTCTTCTCACTAACATAGAAATTATTTACAGAGAGTCATGGAAATGGAGTAGGGATGCAGAAATGAGTTCCTAGGGAATGTCTTTGGCATGTAAATGGTGTAACTGAATCTGTCACCTTGTGGTGGGTAGCATATGTTGATCTACATTCCTAAGTATTTAGAGTTGTTTATCTTTACAATGGTGTTTTTATTGTTTAAATTGTTATTCAACTTCTGCTTACTTCACCATGCATCATTTCATATAAGTATATTTAGTCCATACAAGTATTTCTTTGAAATCATCCTTTCTTCATGTGTGTGTACACACATATGAGGTGTAGGGTATATTCTGGGAAGACAAGTACCTTTGGTGTGATGGCTGCCGAGGCCTTTTCAGGGCTCTTTCCACCTTTGGTGTCCACCTGTTCCACCCAACTCTCAGCTGTGACTCCAAGAAGCTACAGCATGTACAGTTGCCGCACCCCGGTACATCATTTCGGCAGATGGGCCAAACCAGGTTGAGGGTAACCAAGAGTTCTCAAACCCATTGGTGAGTAAGTGGGGTTTCTACCCCAAGCATTTGAAGACTTCCTCTGGTGGAATGGGTAGATGAGAACAAGTTGTTCCCATGGCCATGAAGGCAGATGAAGCAGGCAATGTGGAGCACTTAGAGCTTGGTTAGGCACCAAAGATGCCAAAGTTATCCACTGCATCCTGAACCGTCACCAGCCATCTTAACTCTGTCCTACCACTGGACTATGATGACTCTGGAGGAGATAGTGAGGCTGACAACCTCGTGCAACTCTGTCTCACTTAAATCCAATTTAACTATAAATCAAAAGACATCACCCATACCATTTTACTATTATGCCTCAAAGACTTATGGTGATGAACAGCAGGTGTGGATGCACTAGGAACTGTAGTCACAACCTTGCACACAGGTGGCCCAGATCATAGGATCATTTCTCCCTAGAAGCAGCAGTGGGACTCAGCAGCCCCCTGAGTGTCAGAGCAGCCTTTTAAGGATTGCACTGCTTGCCTCCTGGTGTGAGAAAGGGGGCTAGAAAAGGTGCCCTAAACATTCTTTTCTTACCCAACCCTGGCCTGATTACCATGGCAGCTGGAGAAACCCACTATGGGGTCGAGACACAAAAAAATGTACAAAATATACAAAAGCATCTAGAAAGATGATTCCACTCACTATCAGTACATGAAATGTGCATACAGTAATAGATAACACAAAATCCAGTAGACCTGAAGATGAACTGCTCTTGTTGCAAGAGAACTCAACAGGTAGAGCATCCAAATAGCAGCCCTGAGTGAAACAAAGTTGGCATACGTGGGGCAGGTGATCACATGGTGCTCAGAAGAAGCAATACAAGGACACTTTCAAGGTTTCCTGGTAAGGGGAAGGGTAAATGTGAAAGGGAGAGAAGGCAGTATTCCAATTTATTGAAAAAATAAAATATTCTATGGAAAGACATTTACACTAGCAACTGTGATATAACGCACATACACACACACACACACACACACACACACACACACAATTACAAAGGAAGGGTCCAAAGTGTTACGGGAAATTTTAGAAGGAAGAGATTACTTTCAGTGAGAGAGTAGATGGTTTACAAAGTGATACCTTATTTTGGACCGGAAGGAAAGGATGGATTTTGAAATGGAAAAACAAGGAAGGGGGTACACTTAAGGAATAGAAAATAATATAAAGAAAGACACAATCAATGATGTGCTGTGGCTAGTTCAAACCAGCTTGATAAATTATGATAAACCAATTGATAAATTTTTCAATGTCAGCATTTATACTCTAGAAATCATTAAGTGCTACAAATCAGATCTTGATTTTTTTTTTTTAAGTATTGGAAAATTACTGATGATGCAGATTAAATTTAAAAGTATCTTGTGATATATATATATATATATATATATATATATCCCTTGAGATGTGGTGGTTAAGCATTTACCAGCACACCACTGATAGAACAAGCAGGAAGCTTGGAAAGAACAAAAAGAACTTAAGGAAAAAGTGTGGGTGCAATATACAGTATGAGAAGATGACTAATTATAGAAAAGAGAGATTAGAGTCAAATTGCAGAGTAAGTGTAACCCCCCCCTCCAGCTAAAATATAATAGGGAACTCCTGATAATGAAATGGTGTATAAAGAAAATTATTTAGTCAAGTGTGAAGGATGAATTGTGGAGGGTATAGGCTAGAGGCTTTAAAGAACTGTTGGAGGATATCATAGTAGTATGTACAAGAAAATATAAGGGCCTGGCCTAGGGTTGATGCAATAGGAGCTGAGAGCAGGAATATGTAAGGATCTTGTTGAGGCAAAATCAGTTGGACTTGGCAACTGATTGAATATATGAGACATGAGAACAGTATCTCTAAGAAGATGAAATTTCTTGTCTGGAAGGATGAGTATTGCCATTAACAGAAAGAGAAGCTGATGTCAAGGAAAAGAGGTAAAAAGTTTAGTTTCAAACATATATTGATTTTGAGGATCTAATAGCATATCCAGGTAGAACTATACAGCTTGCAGTTGGAAACAAAAAGAAGATAGGAGATACAGATTTAGGAGGTGTCTCTGTAGAGGTGGTAATTGAAACCATGTGAGCATAAAAGAGTGCCTAAAGGACAATTTTAGAGGAAGTCTGTATTACAGTAGATGAGGATGATGAAAATCAATCCTGAAGATAGAGGAGGAATAGTAAAGAGAGATACTAAAGGAAGAGAACTTTAGAATGTAGTTTGCAGAAAGTGAGAGAGAGAGATAGGGCATGAGGAAGGAAAAAAGATAATCTCATGTCATATACCACCAAGTGGTTAAGGAGAATGAGGAAAGAAAGGCCTCTGGGTTTTTTCATTGGTGAATTTGGAGAGAATTGTTTTAGTAGAATGGTGAGAACAAAGCCAAATTGCAAGAGGTTGAGGAGTGAGGAGGTAGTAAAAGGAGAGGTAGCCAGTATAGATAGGTTTCTAGAAATTTTCATTGAAGGATGATAATTTGGGTAGGTAGCAAAGTCAAAAGGAGTTCTTTTCCTTTTTTTAAAGATGGAAGATGCCCATGTATACTTGTAGGGTGAAGGAAAGGATACACAAAAGAGGAAGGTACTAAAGATACCTAAGGTAGAGAGAGCCTGTCATCAGATAGGAGCATTGATGGATGAAAGTCAAAGGATGATGGGGAGGAAGGAATGAGATAGAACGTAGTGGTACCATTAGCTAGGGGAAGTCATTACTTCTTATTATTATTGGAAAGGCAAAGGAAGATGTGGATATTGAAGGGTTTAGAGGGATTGAGTGAGTTTACATAGGATGACTTTAATCTTTGTAACATAGAAGGTAAGGTCAGAAGAAAGGAAATTTGGAACAACCATTATTAGGAATATGACAAAGATTCAATAAGAGATTATTTTAAAAATTACCTACCAGAAGTGAAGGATCACTTGAAACTAGATAACATAAATTTGTGATAAATGGAATAGCTTTGTGGTTTCCTTCAGTAGCATTTGGCAGACAGAGTGAATATCTAAGCTTGAGGGCTTTTGATGTTGAAACAGCAGAAGATCTAAGAGACTGGAATGTGAAAGACAGAGCACTGTTGAAGAGGCTTACAATATATTCATGGCTAGGTAAAGTGGAATGTGAAACAATACCAGAGTCGATACATTGAGAAACTAAAAATGGAAATGTAGATGGTTATGGAAAGACAGAAAATTGCTTTCAAAAGAATTTTAGAATTCCAGGATTTTGAAAGTGCAACATTTATGGTGTTTGAATTGGATAGGCATCTATCACTCTCTGGAAATAAAGATCTTTATGATTCTTTCTGAAGAAAAAGTGATGGCCCAAACTTTAAAAAAAAGTTATTTTTAGTTTTCACCATTCACTTCCACAAAATTTTGATGTTCACATTTTCTCCTCATCTCCCACTCCCCCCACCCAAGGACAGTATGTATTTTAATTACCCTTTCCTCCAACCTGTCCTCCTTTCTGAACCCCCCCCCCCCACACTTATTCCCTTCCCTCTATTTTCTTGTATGGCAAGATAGATCTATCCATCTATCTATTTATCTATCTATCTAATCTATATATCTATAACCCATTGCCTATATATCTTATTTCCTAGTTGCATGCAAAAACAACATTTAACATTCATTTTTAAAGCTTTGAGTTCCACATTCTCTCCCCTCCCCCACTTCCCATCCACCCTCATTGAGAAGGCAAACAACTTGATAGATTATATATGTCTAGTCATGCAAAACACTTCCATACCAGTAATGTTGTGAAAGACTGTATTTCCCTCTTTCCTGTCTCACTCTCCATTTATTCTCTTCTCTCCTTTGACTTGTCCCTCTATCAAAGTGTTTACTTCTGATTAACCCTTTCCCCAATCTCCCATGCCTTCTATTATCCCCCCTCTCTTATCCCCTTCCCCCTTGCTTTCCTGTTGGGTAAGGTACACTTCCATACCCAATTGAATATGTGTGTTATTCCTTCCTGAAGTCAAATCCAATGAAAGAAAGCCTCACTCATTCCTTCTTCCCCTTCTCTCCTTCCATTGTAAAAGCTTTATTGCCTCTTTTATGTGAAATGATTTACTATATTCTACCTCTCCCTTTCTCTTTCTCCTAATATATTTCTCTAAACAAATTTCTTTCTTAGATATTATCCCTTTATATTTAGCTTACCCTGTGCACTCTTTCTGTCTTTCTCTTTCTATCTCTCTCTCTCCATACATATATTCATATGCATAAATACACACATATATTCCTTTCAACTATCCTAATACTGAGAATGTTCTCACAAACATAATTTTTCCATGTAGGAATGTAAACAGTTCAACTTTAGTAAGTCCCTTATGATTTCTCTTTCCTGTTTACCTTTTCATGCTTCTCTTGATTTTTGTATTTGAAAATCAAATTTTTTATTCAGCTCTTGTCTTTTCAATAAGAATGCTTGAAAGTCCTCTATTTCAGTGAAGTTCCAATTTTTTCCCCTGATGTATTATACTCAGTTTTTCTGGGTAGATGATTCTGAGTTTTAATCCTATCTCCTTTGATCTCTGGAATATTATATTCCAAGTCCTTTGATCCCTTAGTGTAGAAGCTGCTACATCTTGTGTTATCCTGATTATGTTTCCACAGTACTTGAATTGTTTCTTTCTGGCTGCTTGTAACATTTTTATCCTTGACCTGGGAACTCTGGAATTTGGCTACAATATTCCTAATAGTTTTCCTTTTTTTCAGGAGGTGATTGGTGAATTCTTTCCATTTCTATTTTACCCTCTGTTTCTAGCATATCAGGGCAGTTATCAATGATGATTTTTTGAAAGATGATGTCTAAGCTCTTTTTTTGATCATGGTTTTTAGGTAGTCTGATAATTTTTAAATTATCTCTCTTGGAGTCATTTTCCATGTCAGTTGTTTTTCCAATGAGATACTTCACATTGTCTTCTATTTTTTCATTCTTTTGGTTTTATTTTATAATTTATTGATTTCTCAAAGTCATTAGCTCTCTTTTACTCCATTCTAATTTTTAAGGAATTATTTTCTCCAATGAGCTTTTGGACCTTTTTTCATTTGGCCCATTGTTTTTTAAGGCATTCTTTTTCTCATTGACTTTTTGGATCTCTTACCATTTGGGTTAGCCTAATTTTTAAGATGATATTTTCTTCAGTGGGGGATAATAGAAGGGATGGCAGACTGGGGAAAGGGGCAATCAGAAGCAAACACTTTGATAGAGGGACTGGTCAAAGGAGAGAAGAGAATAAATGGAGGGGTGGGACAGGATAGAGGGAAATACAATTATATATATATATATAAATATATATAAATATATATATATATATATATATATATATATATATATATATAGAGAGAGAGAGAGAGAGAGAGAGAGAGAGAGAGAGAGAGAGATGCTGCTGGTTAGTATGAGTGAAATGGTTTGTTTGTGATTTTCCTTAAGGGAAGCCTGCTTGTGATTTGTTTAATTGAGCTGGTTTGTGGGAAGCCCAGCAGGGGGAAGGCCTGGGGATGGTGTTCTTCTCTGCATTGCTATTGTGTATAGATTTTTGTTACTATGATGGATTTGGCTTTATGCTGTCTGAATAAATGTTTTGGTTCTGTCTTCCATGTGGAGAGTCTGTGGTATTTTGCAATTCAGAATTACTTTGGGATATTCATGGCCACCTTAAGCTCTGTGAATATCACATTAGCACCACAGGCTACTGCTGCCCTGGAACTGGGGCTGGGGCAGGACCATACTTCCTTTCAGTTGGGTGAGAGACCTTTCCCATTGACCTTTGAAACTGTCTTTGGAGTTTGAGGGTTGAGAAGTCTGGAAACCATAGCTACCTCCAGAGATTTAGTCCCTGAAGGCCTGCTCTGGCTTGGTCTATGCTGGTATGGTCCATGCCAACTATGTTCCACTCCCAGTCCGGTGCAATAAATTCTTGCTTTCAACCTCTTCCAGATTGTCTTGGGCTGGAAATTAGCTTCATCTGTCATTTTATGGCTTCTGCTGCTGTAGAATTTGTTTAAAGTCTTTTCTGTAGGTTGCTTGACTTTAATTAAAATCAGCTTTGTAAATGTAGATGTTTGAAAGAAAAGTGCTCATCTAGAATAATCTTTACCAAATGAAGGAATGCCTTCTCTTGTTTATTAGCGCTTGTTTGAGTGCTGAAAGTACTTGGTACTTTGCAACACTTAACATCAGATATGGTCTGTTCCATTTCACATGAGGATTTAGGCTTCTTAGATGACTGATTCAGCAATGAAATTGCAGAATAAGGAAAGTAGGGAGAAGGGTGATATAAAAGAATGAAACATGAATGTAATTGTTATGATAGTAGTTTAGGAGAGTGCCTATTAACTCTTCCAGTTGAAATGATCCATCCTCATCTTCAATTTTATGGTCATATATTTGATCCTCAGGTAAGACTTCAGACTTCTTGAATGCGGTTATGGTACCCATAATAGAACCTCGGAAATGTAATAACCCATTTGTCTACAATAACATGATCACTCCTTCCATGATTTGTGCTGGATATCTCAGAGGGAAAATTGATTCCTGTCAGGTAATTACTGTTTTATGTTCAACTATGGGAAATGTTATTTTGGCCCTGTGTATTTCTTTTCTTTTTCTTTTTTCACTTTAACATTTTAAAAAAATTTTTGAGTTCCAATTCTCTCCCTCCCTTCAGCCCTTCCCCCACCCCTTGAGAAGGCAAGCAATATGATACCCATTATACATGTGGTCATGCAAAACATATTTTCATGTTAACCACTTCCTAAACCATCTTATTTTTAAGTTTAATTTTTATCAATTTTGAACTTTAATATAAAAATATATATAAAGAACATTTCACAGCAGAACATAAAAAAGGATTCAGCATCAAACTATGAATTTTCATTTCACACTAATGTTTTTAAAAAACTGTATAATAAATACTACAAATAATTTTCAAAACTACCTTGTTTTTCTGTGCTTCCTTCCAAGTTTTCTTTTGTTCTGTGCTGTACATTTAAAATTTTTTCTCCTTCCCTCTCTACCTCACCTTAGAGAAGGATATTAGATGAAAATATACGTGCATAAATATATGTATTTACATGCACATATGTATATATGAAATATGCATATATATATAATTATACTGTGCATACTTCTATTTACCAGTTCCTTCTCTGCACATGCATGGCATTTCCTTCATAGAGCCTTTCTAGTTGTAGTTAATATGAGTAATCAAAATGACTTAGTTGGTCAAATTGTTCTTAAAATGATATTGCTGTTACTGTGTACAACATCCTCTTGGTTCTACTAATTTTAGTCTTTATTTTCATGCAAGTCTTTTCATGTTTTTCTAAAATCAACTAGCTGATCATTTCTTAAAGCACAGTAGTATTCCATTATAATCATATGCAGCAACTTTTGTAACCATTCTCCAATTGATGGACATCCCCTCAATTTCCAGTTCTTTGCTACCATGGAGAGAGCTACTGTAAATATTTTAAAACATGTTATTTTCATTTTTCCATAATCTTCTTGGGAAACAGATCTAATAGTGGTATTGCTGGGTTAAAGGGTATAAATATTATAACCCTTTGGACAGAATTCCAGATTGCTCCTCAAAATGGTTGGATCAGTTCACAGTTCCACCAATGTGAATTAGTATCCCAGTTTTTCCACATCCCCTCCAACATTTGTCATTTTTCCCTTTAATCATTTTAGCCAATCAGATATAAGACGATATCTCAAAATTGCTTTAATTTGCATTTCTCTAATTGGCAAGATTTCCAGTTTGGTGTTTAATTGGATACTGTGGCAATTAAAAAGGGTTAGAGAGACAGATTCTAGGTAATTCAATCATTTTATTAAAATGGCCAGTATTTTATTAAGAAAAGGTTTGTCATTTGACCGTCTCAGACTGTTGTGGATGCAGGCTCACACTTTATGTACCCTTGAAAGAGTACATGTTCCTGAGAAGTGGCATTTAACTCTGATTAGATAAAACAATGGAAGGTGAGCTATATTAAAATGAAAGGTTGAGCATGATATCATGTCACCCTTTAAACAAGAAGTTATTTCAGTACCCGACCACCCACAGCTTTGGGCTATCTATTCAAAGATACAAGGAATACTCCACCCAAGCCTGAACAGGACACAATAATTTCCCCCAGAGTAGGGTCTTGAAGGAGAAAGTCTGATCTTATTGTCAGCAATGTCCTTCAAAGATGCAGAGAGCTCTGACTCTCCCCTACTTATTGACTATTAATAATTATTTCTCTCAGGTACTGAATTCAGTGGTCTGCTCTCTATTTTATTGATATAAGCATTTAGAGATATAAATTTACCTTTGATTACTGCTTTTGTTGCATCCTACAGGTTTGCATATGTTGTTTCCTTATTGCGACTCTCCTTAATGAAATAATTGATTCTGATTTGTTTTTTAAGCTATTTATTCTTTAAGATTAAGACTGTTCAGTCTCCAGTTAATTTTTAATCTGTGTCTCTATGGTACCTTTTTGAATACACCTCTGTGTGTATCTCTCATTTTAAAGTTTGTTTCTACATATTGTCAAGATTCTGATTTTTAATCCATTCTGCTATGTTTCCATTTTATGGGTGAGTTCATTCTAATGAAATGTTTCATATTCTCTTCTATTTTTTCATTCTTTTGGTTTTGTTTTGTTATTTCTTGATGTTTTATAATGTTATTAGCTCCCCCTTACCCAATTTTAGTTTTTAAGGAGTTATTTTCTCAAGTTTTTTTTAGATCTCTTTTTTAAATTGGTTGAATTTCTTTTCATAATTTTCTTGTGTTGCTCATATTTTCCCCCTCAACCTCTTGTTTGATTTTTAAAGTCCTTTTTAAGCTCTTCCAAGAAATCTTTTTGGACTTATGACCATTTTTATGTTTTTCTTTGAAGTAGGAGTGGATTTTTAAACTTGTCTATGAGGTAAACATTAAAGACCAGTTATAAAGACTCCACAAGACCAAAGTGTTTACTTCTTGTGTGAGAAATTGTTTTCTGTCATTACTTGGATGGTTTGAAAGATCATATGTAAATAAAAGACTTGGGGTTGAGTTGAGAAGGATGAGATAATTCTACAACATAAAATTTCATAGGGAAAGATAAAATGGAGTAATTATACAAAGAAGACATATATGGAAGAACTGATATAGTGGAAACAGGTTAGAGTAGAGGGGTGGTAGTCCTGGAATCTTACTTATATGGGAACTGAGTTAAAGAGGCAATCATATATATCTAGAGTGGAATAACTGCTTCTAAACTTATAAAGAAATAGAAAGGCAAGGGGATAGGACTAGGTAGGAACTTTGAGAAGGCTCTTTAGTGTAAGAATTGGAAGGGTTGGGAGAGGATAAGGAGAGATTTTTAGAGGGATGTGTAGATTAAAGATTTGGAGGGCAGGGTAGTGGCTAGAAGTAAATTAGATTCATGAAGAAGGATAGGGTAAATAGAGTGAGAAAGATAAATAGTGGGGAAAAAATAGAAGAAAGTACAAACTAGTAACTATAAGTTTAGAAGTGAATGGAATGAACTTCCCATAAAAGGAAAATGATAGCAGAATGGATTAAAAATCAGAATATGACAATATGTTGTTTACAAGAAACACAATTAAAAGTGAGAGATACACAAAGAGTTAAAGTGCTGGAGTAGAATTTATTATGATTTAGCCAATGTTAAAAAAAATAAAAACCTGGGTAGTAATTGTGTTCTAGACGCAGTTAAAGCTGAAGTAGGCTTAATTAAAAGAGATAAACAGGGAAATTACACTGTGTCTCACCTTCATTATTTAATATTGTTTTAGAAATGTTAGCAATAGCTGTAAAAGAAAAAAACTGAAGGAATCAGAAAGGGAAATGAGGTAATAAACTCTCTTTTTGCAGATGATATGATTATTTAGAAAATCACAAAGATTCAGCTAAAAAGTTCAAAAATTAATAATTTTAGTGAAGTAGTAGGGTAATACTAGCTAAATAAATAGAATAAACCTAGCTAAATCATCAGCATTTTTATACATCCCCAACAAAATCCTGCAAGAAGAGGTAGTAAGAGAAATCCCATTTAAAATAACTGTACACAGTAAAAAGTAGCTAGGAGTATACCATCTATAAAAGACCCATGAACGGCATGAACATAATTATGAAGCACTATTTTATACAAATAAATCAGATTCAAATAATTGGAGAAATATTAATTGTACATGAGTTGGCAAAGCTAATGTAATAAAAATGATAATTTTACCTAATTTATTATTCAAAGTTATCCCAACTAAATTACCAAAAAATCATTTTAACTGAGTTAAAAAAAATAATAAAATTCATTTGGAAGAATAAAAGACAAGAAATTCAAAGAAACTAATTTTCAAAATGTAAACAAAGATGGTTTTACAGTACCAGATCTTAAACTGTATCATAAGGCAGTAATTATCAAAACTAGCTGATACTGGCTAAGAAAAAAATGGTAGATTAGAGGGTGCAATACACAGCAGCAAATGATTATAGTGACTTTGTGTTTGACAGATGTAAAAATTTAAATTTTGAGGATTAGAATTCATTATTTTGTAAAAATTATTGAGAAAGCTGGAAAGCAGTTTGGCAAAAATTGGGCATGGACTGACATCTTAAACCATTTACTTGGGTCAAAATGCATACAGGACCTTTAGAAGAACATGGAATATATAATCTATTAGATTTATAGATAGAACAATTTATGAATAGATAAGACATAAAGGCATTGTGAGGGGTGAGATGAATAATTTCATTAAATTAAAAAATGTGTGTACAAAAAAGACCAACGTTGACAAGATTAGAAGGAAAGTACAGAGTTTCTCAGATAACACTCATTTCTCAGACATATAAAGATCTTGTCAAATTTATAAGAAATGAGTCATTCCCCAATTGATCAATTGTAAAAGGATATGAACAGGCAGTTTTTCAAAGAGAAATGCAAATGAAAAGAACTTTGAGATATCATCTTACACTATCAGATTAGATAAATACTCTACAATTAGGGAATGGCTGAAGGAATTGTGGGATGTAATTGTGATGGAATACTATTTTGCTATATGATAAACTGGTTGATTTTTAGAAAAGCATGAAAAGACTTGCGTGAAATAATGAAAAGTGAAATGAGAAATACCAAGAGAGTGTTGTACATAGTAAAAGAAATACTGTCCTAAGAACAACGTTAAATGACTAATTCATCTTTAGTATCGTAAATACTCAAATCAACTACAAAGGGACCTATGAAGGAAGATGTTATTCACCCCTAGAGAAAGAACTGTATATTATGGTTTTACTTGTGTGTGTGTTTATTTGTAGCCTTATCTAGGAAGGGGCAGGGTAAGGGGGAGTGGGAGGGAGAGGGAAAAAAAGAACACAGCCCAGAATAAAAGAAAACTTGGAAGCACAGAATGTGTGGTATTTATTACATAGTTTTTAAAAAATGTAAACACTCTGAAATGAAAAGTCTTGGTTTTATATTGACTTGTCTCTTTATGTTATACTGTATATATGGAAATGTTCTTTTTTTGGTCTTTAAAATGAATTAAAAATTAAAAATGTAATTGGGAAATTTCATTTTTATTTTTTAAAAATAATTTTATTTGTTTTCAGTGTTCTACAATCACTTCCATATATCTTAGATTTTTTTCCCCCTCTCTTCCCTTCCCTCCCTGCTCTCTCCCCACTCCCTCTTGGAGACAACATTGCTATTAAATACATTTTTACCTTAGTCATGTTGAATAGAAGAGTTTAAATGATTGAGAGAAACCACAACCAAAAGAAATGATCTGCTTCATTCTGTGATCCAATTCCATAGTTTTTTCTCTGGATGTGGAAGGCGTTTTGTCTCAAAAATCTATTGGGAATTTTATTTTAATTTTTATTTGTTTTCAGTGTTTGTTACAGTCACTTCCATATAACTTAGATTTTATTCCCTCCCTCCACCTCCTTCCTTCCCCCCTCCCCCTCCTCCCTGAGATGGCATACAATTTTATATAGGTTCTACACATAACACTCCTATTAAATACATTTTCACCTTAGTCATGTTGCATAGAAGAATTAAAATGAATGGGAGAAATCATAAAATAAACCAAAACTTAATACAAAAGAAAATGATCTACTTCAACCTGAGATTGAATTCCATAGTTTTTTCTCAGAATGTGGAAGACATTTTGCCTTAAGAGACAATTGGAAATTTTTTAGGTCCTTGCATTGCTATGAAGAATTAAGTCTACCAGAAAAATTCCTCACACTTGTGGTTGCTGCTGTGTACAAAGTTCTCCTGGTTCTGCTCCTTTCACTCAGCATCAGTTCATATAAGTCCTTCCAGGCCTCTCTGAAGTCTTCCTGTTCATCATTTCTTATAGCACAATAATAATACATTACATTCATATACCACATCTTCTTCAGCCATTCCCCAGTTGATGCGCATCCTCTTGATTTCCAGTTTTTGACCACCACAAAGAGAATTGCTATAAATATTTTTGTACATGCAGAACCCTTTGCTATTTTTATGATCTCTTTGGAATACAGTCATAGAACAGATATTTATTTGGGAAATTTTAAAGAAAATAAATGAAAATACAGTAGAACACACACATAATATTGATATTGCAGCTAAGTAGAAGAGATTAGATGTAGGTATAGTTCAGGGGTGGAGAACTTAGGTCCTCAAGTATGACCCTTTGGCTGAGTCCAAACCTCACAGAATGGAATTCACAACTTCATATTTGTTCTGGGAAGTTTGGATTCAGTTAAAGGGCTCTACTTGAGGACCTAAAGGACCACATGTGGCCCAGGGAGCAGGTTCCCCAACCTTAAGGTAGACCAGTTAGGGATTTTTTCAGTGATCTGAGTCAATAGGGCTTGACCCACTTATTTAGATGCAGTAAAGAAAAGGGGACTGAAACAAGAGATATTAATGTGGAAGATTCCTTGAATCTTGGCAGCTGATTGGATAGGAGTGATGGTGGTGATGAGTGAGAATGAAAGTTAAGAATGATTCCTAGGTGGTAAAACTAGGTGAGTGGATAGATGCTGGTGGCAGTATGGTTAGAAAAAGGGAAGTTAGAAAATGGCTAATGGTTTTAGGAGGAAAGTTAGTGAATTTTATTCTACAAATGCTCAATTTTAAGAGTTCTCTAAGCATCTAGGTAAAGATTTAATTTAGCCCATAACCAAAAGAAATTCCTACAATTGTATACATAGTAATTTGTCATTCAGTGTCTGTTTAAAAACTGTGAGTGTGTGTGTGTGTGTGTGTTCATGTTGGGGGAGTGGGGAAAGAGCAGACCCATCACTTCTCAAAAAATCCATTTCACTTTTTGAAGCATATAATTAAATTTTTTCCTGATATCAATCCTAATTTACCTCTTTGCAACTTCTGCCCTTTCCTTCTGAGTCCAAACAGAACAAATCTGCATTATAGTCATTTATATATCCCCTACATTGTCTCTTCTCTGATATACACCTTGCCACTTCCTTCAACTAATCCTCCATCCCCTCTCCCTTGAAGCCTTGCTTGTTTTCTTTAGGAACACTTCATTGTCCCTAACAATCTGGAAAGGCAAAAATGGAATTTCAGAGAGAGATTGTCAATTTCAGAGCCATGTGCATATAGATGGTAAACAAACTCATTTCAGCTTTGAACATCATCAGTAAAGTGTGCAGAAAGAGAAGGACCAGTACAGAATCCTGGGGAATATTCACACTTGGTAATTAGGACATGGATGATGATCCAGCAATGGAAATCAAAAATGGTTCACCCAACAGGAACAAAGAAAGGCATAACAGGGCAGTGAGGGAAAATCCATAAGGATCAAGCGGACAGTAATGTCAAATGAAGGAAGATGAGGACTGAGAAAAAACAATTGGATTTAGTAATGAGGAGTTCATTGCTGACAGGGAAAGCCATTTTAGTTAATCAATTGAGATGGAAGGCTGGTTACAAAGAGTCGAAAAGTTGAGTGAGAAAGAGGAAATTAACACAGACCACTTCTTCTAGCAGTTTGACTGTAAAGGAGGAGAAATGTAAGAAAGTAGTTTGAAAATGTTGCATTAAATTTCTTTTTTTAATGTAGTTTTGTGAATATATGTGGTAACCTGAACATACTTGCAAAGCAGCAAGAAAGTCATAGACAAGATATTTAATATTAGGTAGAGGGAGATTGAAATGATAAATTCATATATAAGAGGATGGGCGGAAAAGAAGGAGGGAATGAGGGAAAGGGAGTAAGGGGTAAGTAGATAAGAAGTTTTCCAAAGAAAGACTTTAAAATTGGGTTCTTTAATGAACATTCTTTGTGTTGTACCATCCTCTCTCCCAAAACCTTTCCTTCCCTCCTCCCACCCAATTGTCCATCATGTATTCGTTCTATCAAACATCCTTGTGTTCTCTTTGGATTCTCTCCTTTCTGTAACTTTCTTTGTCATTCCTAGGGTGACAGTGGGGGTCCTTTAGTCACTGAGAAAAATTCAGTATGGTGGTTGGTTGGTGATACAAGCTGGGGATCTGGATGTGCCAAGACAAACAGACCTGGAGTTTATGGAAACCTGACAGTATTTACAGACTGGATATACCAACAAATGCAGGTAAAGTTTCGGTTTTGTCTTCAGTTCATTAAAGATATCATTCTTTCCTTCTTCCTCCTATCATCCTTTCCTTTAAAGCTCACACATATATAATGTACTGTCCTTTGGTCATTAATGCAGAACCGAATGGCCAATTATGAGCAGTAGGAAACGTATTTGGTATCCTCCTAGTAGTACTGATATTAGTTGGGAGCCATTTCTCTGATCTCTACATAGATTCTGGAAATTGGCAGAGAAATCAGCCTGATTGTGCCATCTCTAACATGCTTGAAAAGTCTTTTCTCCAACACCTATGGGAGAGGAAAACCCCTGCCTCTTGAAACAACTCATTTGGGGCAGTTCAAATTATTGAGGAATTGTTTCTTAAATCAAGTTCAAACATGCTTCTTTGAAACTTGTCCTGCTTGATCCTACTTGTGTCATTTTAGCTTAAGCAGAAAAATCTGATCCTATTTTCCTATGATAACCCTTCCAATACTTGAAGACATTTCCAGATATGATGTGAGTTGGGTGAAGTACAGCAGGACTACCACCTTCTTTTTATACACTGTTCCCATTGGTGCCACCTGGGAATGCATACTTATTTGGTTACCATTGACTCATACTGAGCTTGAAGTCCACTAAAAGTCTGAGGAGCACTTTTTTTAAAAAATGATTTTTTAAAAGCACCTTTCATTTTGACATCAGTAATTTCAGGATTCTGTCTCAGATGAACCGTCTTTTTTAACAAAGAAAAATAGTTCATCTAATAGGATCAACACAGTGACCACATCTGACATAACATTAACCCCCCCTCTCTACCATGAAGAGAGATATATACATCTTTACCAGTTCTTTTGGAGCAAGATTATTGATACTCTGATTTAGTTTCCATTTATTAGTTTTTTTAACCATTTTCATTATTTTTGTCATCATGTGTTGTGAAAAGGAATTCAACTTGTCCTCTTAAAATATTGAAATGCCCATACACATAGCTATAAGTGGATTCTTTGAGAGAAATCTCTGAGAAGAGCTTGAAGAGGTCTTATACTTGCAGAAAAGTAGTTTATTCCTGTCTATGTTAACCTTCCTAGCAATTATCTGTATTTTAGGTTTAATATAAAACTTTACTTCTGTTTAGTAAACTATAGAACTATGTTTTGAATTAGGAAGATCTAAATTCAAATTCAGCCTCAGACACTTACTAGCTCCAAGAGTCTGGGCAAGTCCCTTAACCTCTATTGGACTCAATTTTGTCATCTGTAAAATGGGGACAATCATAGCACCTACTTCTCATGGTTGTTATAGGGTCAAATAAGGTAATTTACAAGTCCTTAGCACAGTGACCCCCAGTGCTATAGAAATGATGGCAACCACTTTAATTATCGCTACTTACGTTATTATCTTTATTATAGTCTCTCATGTCAAAAGAGATAGATGGCTATTGTCTTTTTGCCTCCCTACATGTATTCTGTTCTTCTGGTTCTACTTATTTCATTCTATATTAATTCATGTACAGTGTATCCCACTTTAAAAAAATCTTTCACAATTTTCTACTGCAGAGTGGGGTTCCATTACATTATCGTACTATAGCTTGTTTAGTTATTCTCAATTTTTGCTGTTACAAAGCATGCTTCTAAAAATGTTTTGGCACCTTTTTGAAAATTCTGTCTTTTCCTCAGATGATTTTCACATTACTTTTCATTTAGCTCTTCCAGTATATGTCCTGTTCTAATGAATTAGATTTTTTCATCTGAGTTGCAAAACCCTATATTCATCAAAATAAAAACATATGGAAGAGAACTTATGGTGACTTAGACACTTTTAAATTTGGGAAATTCAGAATCATAGAATAATTAATCTCAATAATAAATAAGCAAATATTTGTAATAGGAACTGTCATTTCTTTCACACGTCAAGGTTTACAATCCACAAAACAATCCTGTGAGGTATTTCAGGTATTATCCCCATTTTTCAGATATAGAAAACCAAGGCTAATAGAAGCTATTTGTCCTTGGTTCTACTAAGCAGAACCGAAGTCTCCTATCTCAAGTACTTTCTGACTCACCATATTTTATATTTATTCAGGCTAAATGTGAAATTTAACCTAATTGATAAATTGTTATTGGCATACCCCTTCTGAGAGAAAACTGGGAGTGGGAGTTGACTTTTGGGTAAACATGACAAATATCTAGCAGTGAAATTCAGTGCTTTTAATTCTAAGTAAAATTTATGATTTTGTTAGGATTCCACATTTTGAATCTAAATAAAAAGGTCAGCAAATATTAAAGTGAGCTTCTCATGGCTATTTTCCCAATTGAGAAGCATTTCTGCTGAAGAGATAGTTACATGAAAGTAGTTGTCAGCATCCCTGCTTCTTTTATACATCCCAAAGTGGTTGAAAATTTTAGAGCAGTATATTAGAATGGAATGAGAAGCTATCTGGAACTTTTAAAATAGAGTACCATACATTTTTTTCAGGCTAATTTTTAAGCTTACTTCAACCTAGACTATGCGCTATTATGAAAATTTAGTACCAGTTTTTAAATAGTGGAAACCAGTTTGGAGTATTCAATTTTAGTGAAAGATGAAACAGTTTATTTTGTTCATATTTATATAACTCAAGTAAAGGAAGAAGACTGAAGATAGAAGTGGAATAGTATTAAACAGCAATTTTCTAATTCCTATTTCAATGGCCTTTTCTCAGCCCTCATTTCATTTGACTTCTCTACAACTTCTGACATTCTCAATTATTTTTTCCTAGACATTCTCCCCTTTCTTGGTTGATATTCTTTTATCTTGGTTACCCTTTTTCTCTAGTTATTGGTCTTTTCTTCTCCTTTGTTGTATTATCATTTCTTCCCTTCCCACAAAATGTGGATGTCACCCAGAGATCTGTCCTAGCCTTTTCCTGGATAATTTTATCAGTTCCCATGGATTCAGTTAACATTTTGATGTAGTATATTGCTAAACCTACCTCTTTCTTCTGAACTTCAGTGCTATATAGTACTGGAGACAGATGAGAGGAGAAATGTTGGACTCATCTAGAGTCTAGATCAATTAGAAAGCTATTCTAACAGGCCAGAGAAAAGGCAATAAAGGTTTAAACTAAAGAAGATGCTATATAAATGAAAGTAAGGGTAGATCCATGATAGATATAGTTTATGACCATCCCTACTTGAGTACCTCCCAGGCAAGGGTTTGCTAAAACTGCCTCTAACTGGCAGTTGTTCCATTTTTAGTGTGAGCATTTACTTCTCAAAAATTGCCAACACTTCAAAATCAGGAATTTTTAATTATCTAGACTTGATAAAGTGATGGAGAGATTAAACTTAAAGTTACATTTTTATCCCCACAGAGTCAGTAGTTAATAATTCACCAGCATATCCCTGCACTTAGGCATCCAAAATTTAATATATTCAAAAGAAAATCTCATCAGACCCATCTCTTTTGTAAAGTACCTAATTTATGTTAAGAACACTATTTTCTTTTTTAAAAATGTATTTTATTTTTTCTCCAATTACATTTTCAAACAATTTAACATTTTTTTTTTAAGTTTTAAGTTCCAAATTTTATCTCTTGTTTCCTCCCTCTCACCTTTCCCCCTCCCCAAGAAGGTAAGAACTCGGATATATGTCATGTATGTGCAATCATTTAAAACATTTCCACATCAGACATGATGTACAGAAAGATTCAACTAAAAGAAAAAGAATGAGAGAAAGTGAAAAATAGCATGCTTCAGGCTGTATTCAAACAATATCAGTTCTTTCTTTGGAGGCAGAGAACATGCTTCCTCATTAATCCTTTGCGATTGTCTTGCATCATTGTGTTACTGAGAATATCTAAGTCATTCACAGTTTTGCATCATACAACTTTGCTGTTACTGTATATGATGTTCTCTTGATTCTTACGATGCAGCAGCATTTCATTTTTACCATATGCCATATTTTTTAATCATTCCCTAATTGATGGGCTTCTCCCCCCTTCTTTGGCATTACAAAAAGTCATGTTATAAATATCTTTATGTATATGGGACCTTTCTGTACTTGACCTCCTTTGGGATCTCTTGAAATCTGTTTTCTAACTATACCGCTCAATTGAATGCATCTCCAAATTATGTAAAAAATCATTCATTTTATCACTTTTGCTATTGTATACTGTTGGCATTCAAGAGCAATATAGAGTAATTCTGATCCAATTATACCTTTAACAAAACTTATTTTTGTAGTTTTTAAACATATTTCCTGAATTGCACACATTGTGTCTTTTGTATGAAGATTAAGCATCGCAGTTATCCTAATAGAACACATTTCAGTTAAAATGAGATAGAATCTCAATTTTCCCATGGACCATTTACTGTTAGTACTTGAAATTATAAGGCTTACTACTTTGTTAGTGTAGTGACAAAGATTAAAAGTGGCAATCTACTTTTTTAACTCTATGAGAATTTGCTATTCCTCATATAATGACTAAAATAAATATACCCCCAATGGTTCTTCAAGGACAGAGTTTTTGTAGGTTATCCTTAAACTTTTCAGTGCTACAATTATATTTCTGAATTTTCCATATCATAAGGTATAACCAAATTAAGTTTCTCATATCCTTATTTTGATGAAATCAAAACCCTTCCTCAAATCTTCCTTTCCAAAACCCTTTATATTCACGTCTTCTATTCGCACTGGCCATACAAATAGACTGCAACCTCCTTACCTCGGCCTTTCCTGTTCTTTTCATATTGTGATTCAACAATTCTCTTATTTTTCGCTGATTTAAATAAACCTCTCTTTCCCTTTTAAGAGAAGTGTTAATAATAGATAGAATCAGATAGATTTAAACTGTAAACTATAAACCCATCTTTCCCCCTCATTTTGGAACTGTACTGGTACTTCTTTCAAATTAGCTTCAGTTCCTTTTTTTTTCCTTTTGTCAGTGAAATAACTTTCTTCCCTTGCAGTAAAGCAATCAATCTGTCACTCTCCAGGGAAAAGAACGTAAAAAAAAGATCTAAGTATTGTTTCCATGTAACTTTCACAAAGTTTTATTCTTATTCCTTTAAACATATTCTATAGAGTAGTACCTCAAAGACTCTCTAAATTCCTTCAGCATTTATATAAACATTTGAATCGCAATTTGGAAATGAATTGTATACAATTTACATTTCAGTCACAAATTTAGTCTCTAATTGAATTAGTTTACAATGCTATAAATTTCTGCAGTCTGGGAACAAAGATTACCTTTTCTCTCATCTGTATTTTCTTTTTTATTTCCCCAGCTTGGCTTTGAAGGCTTTGAATGCTCTTCTTTCCCTCTTTATACCCCTTTTTCCTTGGCTAATTAGACCCCAGCAAAAAGTCAGTTTGAATTTACCAAGACATAAAACACAGACAATGCTAACAACATTCCAGACATTGCATGAATACAAACCCTTAAACAAACAAAAACAAGACAGATACATAGTCCCATGTGGCTGGGTTTGGGGTTGTCAATTTCTTTTCATCTTTAATTTACAATACTCAAAGGTACTGATTTGAGACCAAAACAAATTCTCATCTGAATCTCTTGGAGTTTTAGACCAAATTTCACCTAGCTTAATGGAGTACTTCTTGGTCATTCCCAGATCCCCCAGGAGTTTTCCCTGGTTCCATATTATAAGAAATTTTTCTCATAAGGGGGAAGATTCTTTTGATATACTACTACTGGAACCCATTTTTCAACTGTGGTAAACTGATGAAACAAAGTCTAAGCTAGGTAATTTACTAGCAAGGCATGCAGTTGCTGATAGATCAGGTTCACGACCCTTTAGCTGGTGCAAGGATCTAGAAGAGAGAATTACAAGGGTTTTTTTAAATAGTAAAACGTAGTTATTATTTTTAGATTTAGGTACTTTCTAGTGCATGGAGGACTCTCATTGGTATTATCCTTCATACCAGTTAGAGATGTAATAATACTGACTTTCTTGAAGTGATGATTTACAGAAATAACTAAATTTAGTTTAGGGCCATAAAACTTAACTTCAGAGACTATATAGAATGTCCATAATGAGAATCAATGTGATTCTCTGACTTTATTCATTCTGCCACACTGCTTTACTTAGGAAGATAAGTAAATGTAAAATGCATACGCTAAATAAAAATGATTTTCCTGGGAAGGTAGAAAAGGGCAAACAACGGTGGGGAGGAGTAATAAAGATCTTGTATAAGAGTTGACACTTCACTGGAATGCAACTAGAGACTTCAAGGAGTAGAGGTGGGAAAATAGCATTCCAGGCACAAGGGACAGCATGAAGGGAGAAATGGACATTGGACAAATAATAGAAACTAGGGATTTTTTAGCTGAATTGTAGAATGTATGAGGATTAATGTCAAATGTCTCTAAAGGCGGATTGTAGTCAGATAGTGAGAGTGTTAAATATTAGAATATTTTCTCACAGAGACAAATAAGAAGACTCTGAATCTTCTTGAGAAGAAATCAGACCTGTACTTTAGAAATAGTGATCTGGCTAATGTGGGGAATGGAAGGGAGAGGAAAGAGAATGAAAGTAGGGAAATTGATTAGGAGTCTATTGCAGCAGTGTAGCCAAGATGCATAAATGCCTGAACTCTGTAAATGGAGAGGAGTTAGATCCAAGAGATACTAGGAACAAAGAATTGACGAGGTAGAGAAACTGAATTGATATGGGAAGTGAAGGAAAGGGGAGATTTGAAGACCTTGAGGCTGTAAACCTGAATGACTTAGCAGAGTGATGGTACCTTTAACAGAAAAGGCTATTTTGCTTTCTTTTGTTACCATATCACTTTGCTTTATTACCTATATCATATACACTTGTGTATAAATGTCTTCAGGTTCTGTTTTATCACTGGTTCCCTTTTTGTATTTTTTTCCAAAGAAGTGAGAAAATTATTAGTAACAGACAAGGAAATGGAAAGAGGGGATTGTTTGGATTAGATTACATTTCAGAACCCTCCTAGTTTGACTGTAAAGACAGTAAAATTTTAAAGTTTTGAATTAATTTGAGAAAGGCAGGAATTAGGAAAAATTACAAAGTAATACCATGAGAAGATGGATTGGTCATATGGCATAGGTGAAGTTCTCAGTTGGTACTTATGAGATGTCAAGTGAAATTGAAGGCTTTCCATAAGGTAGGTGAACCTTGTGGTAAACTAATTAATGAAGTAACTCATGACAAAATACAGCAACAGAAAATTAAATCACTTGATAATCCTTTTGTAAGAGCTTCCCGGAACACTAAGTTATCATTGAAATTTTGTAAGTCAAAATCCATAATCCCTATCTAGGTTAATATGTCTATGGCATCATCTTTCATTTATTCCAAGAGTAGCACTGAATATGACTGTGGGGAAATGATGATTCTGATGGCAGTGATGGTGTAGAACATGGTGGTCATCATGATATTTGTGAATGAGGTTGGCCCATAGTATCATATATAGCAGTTAGCTATGTTCCCGCTGCCAGTTGGAAGCCTTCCATAGGTTTTGTTATGTCTTGACATGCCTATTACCTTGGTATGTTCTGGCATAATCAATACCTTGCCTTCCTCACCACCATGCCTGTTTGATATCAACTCATTTTAGTATAGTCCCAAGGTCATACTATTCAGCTACTTCCTGGTTCTAAGGGTAGGAAAAAGCTTTAGTCAAAGGCTTGTAATCACTGCTTATCAGTGGTTAATTATACCATATTGTTGGATTCCATGAGCGTTGGAGGTTATCCCAAGTAGATGTCATACTTCTTGGGACCCCAGTATCCATTCTTTCAACAAACGGCTCCCTTAGATTGTTAATGAAAAGAATACCTTTTCCCATTTCCAACTATGGACATTTTGATCTAACAGAAAACCAAAAAGTTTTTCCAGACTCGTCTTGATGTTGAGAGTGAATTAAACTATGATTCCCAACTGCATTTTGATGACTGTTTCATCCTCTCAAGTTTCTATTGATGGTTTCATTTTAGTTTTCATGAAAAAAAAGTAGTATTGTAGCTAAAGAGTCATCCTCAAAATAATAAAAACAGCATCAAATCCAGCTTCTGACACATATTAACTGGATGTATCTCCTCTTTTCCATCTATACTTTCACCTGATGTGAAATTTCAACTCAATTTATCGTTTTTGTGAAGATGTTTCTGGGTAGCTAGGTGGTGCAGTGGATAGAGTGCTGGACCTAGAGTCAAGAAACCTGAGTTCAAATCAAAACCTCAGACACTTACTAGGTATGGAACCCTGGGCAAGTCACTTAACCTCTATTTAACTCAGTTATCTCATCTGTAAAATGGGGATAATCATAGCACCTGCCTCTCAGGATTGTTGTGAGAATCAAATGAGATAATAATTGTACAAGTGCTTAGTACAGTGTCTGGCACGTAGTTAGGGATGATGATGACGATGACGATGATGATGATGATGATGACGATGACGATGGCGATGACGATGATGATGATGATGACGATGACGACGACGACGATGATGACGATGATGATGACGATGACGACGATGACGATGACGATGATGATGATTCTCAGATCTATTTATCCATCCCTAACCTCTCCTAGGACCTCCAATCTCACATCTCCAACTGCTCAAATTTTAAACTCAACAGGTCCAAAACTAAACTCATTGCATTTTCCCCCAAGTCCTTCTCTGTAACTTTTGAGAAGTCAATCCACCTTATGCAAAGTGGAATCATCCTTGATTCTCCATACTCTCCCATTCCCCATATATTCAGTTTGTTGCCAAAGCCTATTGATTCTACTCCTGACACTGCTATCATCCTGGTGCCAGCCCTTAACACCATGTCTGGAATATTGTGGTTGCCTTCTGATCATTCTTTCTGCCTCAAAGTCTCTTCCTCTTCCTGTACATCCCTAACTTAGCTGTCAAATTGATTTTCTTAAGACATAGGTCCCCCTCTCTCATTCCATTCAATAAACTTTAGTTGCTTCCAGGATCAAACATTAAGTCTTTTGGTGGTTAAGGGGTTTCATATTATCTTCTTCCAGTTTTCATATACCTTACTTTCCCCCTGTCAAGACTCATATATTATATGATCCACTGACACTTTCCCTTTTACCGTTCTTTACGTAGGACATGATATCCCCTGATAGTGGACATGGCTGTCAGCCATGCCTAGAATTCTCTTCCTTGTCATCTATATTTCCTGACTTCCCTGGCTTAAAACCCATCTTCTATGAGAAGCGTATTCTAATTCCCCTTAATACTAATGCTTCCCTTCTTGTTTGTACATAACTTTTTGCATGTTGCCTCTTCCGTTAGACTCTGAGCTTCTTGAGAGATAGGATTTTGTTTTGCTTTTCTTTGTATCTTCAGCACTTAGAACAACGCTTTGAATAGCATTTGCTTAATAAATTCTCGTTTTTATCTGAGAGATCTATATTGGTAGGAGGAGGTTCTTCATTGGAAATTCACTGAACTAATTGAAGTCACAGTACTGCACCACTCTCATCAGCTGCTAACAAAGTTTCAATAATCGAAAACAAACAGAAGCTACATTGAATTTTTAAATTTGGAGTGATGCTTTCTCTTTTATTGTTTCTTACAGGCAAACAAGTGATCTGTATGTCTTCCATCTTTGAAAATGAGCAGCAAGTTAACCAAGGAGTGGATTTTCTTTGCGTTATGTATTATTAGAATAATTCACAGTTTCTTTTATTTTTATTAAATAGTAAATTCAGCTGTCTTTTGGACTCTTCACAGTTCTATGCAGACCACATTAAGTTTTTTTGTGATTTCTCACTGTAAACACAATGTACCTGAACTTTTAAGTGTTACTGATTTGTCTGAAATGAATACCAAATATTTTTTGGAGTGTGGAGACTTGTGAATCAAACCAGAATGTTTCATTAGCATATGGTTTATGTTTATAATTGAAAAAGTCATTGATTGTTGCACAGTAATGTTTTCTAATAATCTAGGTTTTGTGTAACATACAACAGTGTGTATTTAACTAAAGATATTGATTAGAACCACTCAGCTGCTAATTGACTTGAAATGAAACATGATTAGGGGAGGACAGGTAAGCCTTCCTGGGTGAGAACAATGTGATAGTACCCCAGCAGTACATTCACATGAAGCCTGATAGCTTTCTCAGAGGTTGTCAATTTGTATTTTTCTGTTTTTAGTAGCATTGTGCAGTGGCTAGAAGTGAATGATTAACTTAACTAAGGCATCTGGGGGAAAATCAGGGATGTGCTATTTTAATTATAGTGTTTTCATGAAGTTTTCTATATATACCTCTGTGTTAATATGATTTGAGTTTTGAAGCCTTAAACTATTATATCAATTATTTGGCTATTTGAAGATACTATGTTCATGAAATTTGAGAATTGAATGTCTGAAATACTCTACATTTGACTGATTTATGCTGATAGAATGTGTGACATCAGTGTCTTCTAGAGTTTTCCAAATAAATGGTGCTGCTATAGATTGACAAAGATGATAAAAAATAAAAATGATAATTATTGAAGGAGCACAGGAGAACAGTCATACTAAAACAGTACTGATGGATCTGTGAACCTTTACATTTACTCTGGAAGGTAATTTAGAATTATATCACCAGAGTCTCTAAAGAATTCTATCACCAGAATCTCTATACATTTTGTTGTCCCCACAATACCACTACCAGTTAGGCTGATACACTAAAGACGAAAACGATCTATATGGACAAAGGAGTTTATAGTAGTATTTTTTTTTATAACAAAGAGCTGCAAACTAGAGGTAACCATCATATGGATAATGATTAAGTATGGTAATAAAATTAAGTAATGGAATTTTATTGGGATATGATAAGTGAGGAAACTGATTCAGGAAAAATAATGGGGAGACTCACTTTTATAAACTGATGCAGAGTGAGATGAGAAGAACCAAGAGAATGATTTATACAGACTGAAAATTGAGAAGAAAAACTACTCTGAAAGACTGGTAAATGAACTGATGAGCCATGACCCCAGAAGATTCATGATGAAATTTCTTCCATGGCATTGATGAGCTAGGGGTGAAGGAAGAAAAATACATTTTTAGAAATGGCTAGTATTTGTGTTTTTTCTTAACCATGTTCATTAGTTGAAAGGAAATGTTTTCAAAAAGAATTGAGATGGGGGTTGATAAGGATATGAAAGAAAATTAATGATAGGAACATTGATAAAGTATTTTTTTTGAAAGTAGAAGTTTCCAGAGAAATGCAAGCAAGCAGGACTGCTTTGGTACTAACATGTCAAATGTGTTTTATATGTAAAAAACAAGTTGTTTTTAATGGAGATTCATGGTTTCATGTACAGTGTACTTTTTTCTATTCTTTGTATATGGAAATCCTCATTTCTCTGTATTTGCCAAGTTCAGACTAACAAAAAATACATATAAATGGTGCTGAATTTGTGAAAGAAGAGTTAATTGTTTTAAACTAAATTCATGCAACTAAATGAAGTTTAAATGAAGTGTTTCTTGTATATAAACTTCCTCTTCCTGTGTCCACTTCCTTCCTGGGTACCCGACTTCCAAGGACTTGAATCCTTCTGGCAATTATGCAACATGGAATTGAAGAATTGGAAGTCATGAATATTATGTTCATCTAATATTAAAATTTTCCTCTGTTTTTGGAGTTACTTTCAACAGACATTCCTTGGGAATGTCCAAACAGCACCCAATATCACAAGGTATCAGCCAATTGAGCCCAATTTCTAAAAAAATAACTTAACACATTTTTTTCTGATGCTTAGTTTTATTTCTATGCAACCAATAGTTGTATCCTACATTTTATATCATTTTTAAAAAGCTGTAAAACTAAATTGCACATTATCTTGCAAATAAATACTACTTTTTCATCCTAAATATCTATGTATTACTTGACATTTACATAAATATCACCACCTTTGTTAAATGTATACTTTGTGGTTAAATCAAGAAGAGAAGAGAGGTGTAGTGTTTGGTTAGCAGTATATACAACCACTCATTTAGGTCTAGACCAATATTATTTTTTTCCCAACTGTGCTAAAATTATTATGGAAAAATTTCCGATGTGATGATGAAAAAAGTTTTTAAACATATAACCTTTATTGGATCTTGAGAGTAGAAAAAAAGTACAAATACTAACTTTAACAATAGTACAAAACTCATTCAGTAAATTACAAAGGATTGATGAATCAATAAAAATTTTACTTTCCTTTAAAATTCCAAATTTTAAGAAAGAGGAGCAACTACACCCAAATATTACAACTGAACCCAGGTTCAAGACCTTTGACCTGTACCATCTGCCAACCAGAGAAACCGTTACTCTCTCCCCCTCCACCCTTCTTCTTATAAATCTGTCCCCTCTACCATTTCCCCAAGAAGAGTAGGAGGAGTGGTACTCAAAGACCAGACTGAACAGAACCTCAGATCTCACCCATAACCATTTGTAATAGCTTTGGAGTCTAGCTTTCATTATTCATCAGACACTAATTACTCCCATGCCTTCTTTTGGTTTTTTTTTCTGTACTAATAGATAATTTTTCATTTAAGAGAAAACTATCCCCAGCCCCCACATCCAGATCTCTCAGGTACATTTTCAACTCAACCCATGGCCCACCCTAACCTTGTTCACTCTTTGTTGTGTCCGTTGGAATTTTCATTTCAGTGAGCAAACTCCCTTTCATTTCAGACTACTTTCTCTCATACTTCCTTCTCATTTGCATTCCTAATTATCCTTTCTAGCACTGGTTTTACCATCTTTTACTGTCACTACACATTCTCTCTGTGTGTCTGTCTCTGATCTGTCTCTCTTTCATCAGAATATTCTTTGGTTTCCATTGTCACTTCAAAATTCCACTAATACCAATGTCACTCAATGGACTTTCTTCCTTTGAAGTCTATTCAATCAAAATTTTCACCCATTTCAAATTATGTTGGTTACATTATGTTGTGCAGTTGTTTTCAGTCCTGTCTAACTCTCTGTGATCCCATTTGGGATTTTCTTGGCAAAGATACGGGAATGGTTTGCCATTTCCTTCTCCAGCTCATTTTATAGATGAGGAGATTGAGGCAAATTGGATTAAGTGACTTGTCCAGGGTCACACAGCCAGTAAATATCTGAGGCCAAGTTTTCTTGATTTCATTCCCAGCAGTCTATTCACTGCACCACTGTAATCAACCTCCAAATAACCAGAGAATGGTAAAGTTCATGTTTTCTTTTCCTCCCTGCCATCTTTCTGTAGCACTCTCTGAGCTAATTATTGCCTGTGAGTGGAAGAGTGATCCCTCTCTCATGGAGAGGACAGTGCACATGTGCTGGATAAAGGTCTCTTGCTACCAGATACCATCATTTGGTGCCTGACCATCTGATCACCCTGTCCATCCATCCTGCCCTTGCCTTGATGTGACTCATTGAGGACTTCTCATCTTAATTACTGACTCTGCCAAGTGTTAAGGGTAGGCCTTCTACGCTGTCAGATTTTTAGTTTAGGTTTGATTTAGTGGAAAAATGTCATTAGAGAGCTAACAAAAGGACGTGTACTTAGCCCTAAATAGAAAGGATGTGCGACAAGGATTCAGTGGCAGATAGCTTCTATCCACATATCTTCCCTTGGTCTCCAAATATGTCTGTGCTCAGGAGATGAGGGTGTGCCGGTGCATGTGGTCTTCACTCATTCATCAAGTCCCAGGGTTAGTGAACCCATATAGGTGGAACTAAAAAAATATTTCTTGTAAAATGACGTCTAGGTTGCTTTTTCCAGCAAAAGCTCAAATCCAGTGATTCTTAAAATGCTTCTTTTTTTCTTCAGTCTATATTCTAGGTCAGGTTTTTTTTTGCTACGCAATACCTTTTAACCTTCTGACATGAGTGTGTGTGTGTGTGTGTGTGTGTGTGTGTTGTATTCTCATGCCTTTTATTTGGCCCATTCTTTCAGAGAGTGTGTTACTTGGTCACATCATTTTGTACCTCTTATGTCCCGGTTGTTCATTTCCTTTCTAATTCTTTCCCCTTTAGCTCTTACTTGTTACCCTTTTTTCCCCACTAGCCTTCTCATTTCATTGACAAAAACAATTTAAAGACTTTTTTTAAAGTTTTATTTCATCTGTCTTAGAAATTCTAGTTGAATTTGTGTCAAAGTCATATTTTTCTTTGATTCTTTGCTCGTAGATGTTTTGGAGTCATTCTCTACTTTTGGGTTTGTTTCTTGAACACCACAGTAGCTTTTTATTGGGCAAATTCTTTTTTTTTCATTCTTTTGGCCTACTTCTTGACTTCAGACTTGATATTAATAGGGCTTTGTACAGTTCTAGAAGGAAGCTCTCTCTTTGTACTTCTGAAGGGAAAGTCTGTTGCTGCTTTCTTGATGTATTGAGTATTTTGTTGTTTCAGTTTCTTAGAGAAATCTCAACCTTGGGACATATAAGCTTTCAGTACTCCTAAACTTATCTGATCCAGGGCAAGGTCTGATTTCTGGTTCCCCTGATCTGAGCTCTGCAAGTTTCTGACCTGGATTTGGGTCTGAGCATCAGTAAACTGCTGCTGGGCTCATCAACTTTCAGCCAACTGCTGAACTTAATCTCCTTTTCGGTTTGGAATTCCTACAGGCTAGGCTGGAGGCTGGAATTGACACCCTATTCTGCTCCTGGGGTCTGAGTCACACCACTTCTGTTTGCTTCTGAACTTGTTCTCTCTCTGCATGCTGATGAGGGCCCAAGATTGCTGGGAAATGGGAGGTGTGTGAGCATATGTCCTCTTAGCTGTCAGCCCTGGATCTGTGACACCCAACTGGCTAGTGCTCAACACAGTGGCTAGTTTGCACCTTTCCCTGTCATTGTGCCCTGGTATGGGTCTGGTATGGCTTAGGACTCCTTCTTGTCATGCTTTGCAGTCGCTCTCTTGGGCTCTGCACCAGTGTAAACACAGTGTCATACCTTTATGTCTCACTGTGCCAACTTGGGCTAGAACAGTGGCTATGGGGTTTTCTCAAATTTCCCATCAGTATTCAGTCTTACATTTCAAGGAGTTTAGGATGTGTGTGTTCCTTGTTGTGCTGCTCCCTACCACTTCACCATGCTGATTCCGCCCCTCAGAGGTATAACTGTTTATGCTTTATGGTAAGCAGGAAGCCACGACAAGGGGAGACAGGAAACAATCAAGATCCAGAGATAGCCTTATTGCTTTTAGGGAAAACCAATTCTTATAAGGAAACAGGAAAACCCGATCCCTAGTTTTTAAAAAAATCCTTATAACAAATATTTTATCCAGCAAAATAAATTCCCACATTGGCCACATCCATAAATGTGTGTTTGGTTCAGTATATATTAATTACATATCATGTTACCATATATTGAATATATATCATATATATCAGTATATATAGAATATATTTCACTTCTCTGTCAGACAGTTGTATTTATCATCACTCATCTGGAATCAAGTCTGGTCGTTGCATTGATTAGAGATCTTTCAAAGTTGATTGTTTATACAATATTGTTATTGTGTAACTTCTTTTTATGATTTTTCACTTTGCATAAGTTCATACAAGCCTTCCTAAATTTTTTTAAACACTCTCTTTTGTCATTTTTTATGAAACAATAGTATTCCATTAGCCAATTTTCACTCCTCGAAATAAACTACCAAAAAAGAGCAGGAAAATGATGTCTAAAAAAAAAAAAAATCATTGCAATCCACCAGAGTGATCATTAATCTTTTTCTCTGGGTATTCTGTCTATTGCCTTCGTTAGATTTACATGTATGTCTTATTTGTAGGCTGGTATCACCTAATAACACGTCCAACTACATCTTTTGCTCTTTTGTGAGCCTGGACAGTGCCAAAAATGAACCCTTAATCCTTCACCTCAGTGGCCTCCTCTGTTCTTATCAGCCTCTGAGATAAACTTGGTTGCCCTTTCTCTAGAGTCCTTTGTACCCCATAGGGTCACCATAAGCCTCAGGTCAATCAGCACCTGAAAGATGTTGTTTATATCTCCCTTGAGACCTTATAAAAAATCATGGTTTTCTGGGAGCCCAATGATTCTTAAATTTGATCAATTTCCCAAGTCAGTTGTTTTTTATATCAAATGTCATACATTTTCTTCTATTTCCCATTCTTTTGATTGTATTCTAATATTTCCTGTTGTCTCATTGAGTCATTTATTTCTTTTTGGCTTATTCTAGATTTTAAGAAGTACTCTCTTGGATAAGTTTCACTACTTTCTCTTCTAAGCTACTTATCCTCCTTCAACCTATTTCCTCTAGAGTTTATATTTTACTATTTCTATCTTGTTTTATTTCTTCTAGGCATGCATGTCGTTCTTGTAGGAAACCATTTTTTCTCTTACATTCTCCATTTACTTTTGTGAAGGAATAATTGTCTCCTTTGTGAACATCCTTAGATATATACATTTTTTTTATACCATTTGTTCTCCTTATACATTTCTTGAATTTAGCTCCTGATTTATATGAGGGACAAGCTCTATTCCCTGCTGCACTTTTGAGTAGTTTGGTCTTCCCTATTTGGTCTCATCCTTGGTCACTTGGGTTCTTGAGCTGACCTCTACTTCCCAGGGTTAGTGCTCCTCTCTTCCATCCCTAAGGCTGGGGTGAAGTTTGGAGCACTGGATCTTCAGGGTTTCCATGGTATTTCAGCAAAGAATGCTAGAGAATTGGGATTGAGTCCTAGGATCTTGTGCTGTTCCAAATCTGATAGATCACTGATGCTCTCCAAATCTCCAAAATCCACACTGTGGGTCATTTTTTAAAAAACTCCCCCAGATTTTCTGGGGGAGGTGGGGTTCTATTCTGAACATAAAGACTTGCAGTCTGTATGTGTCTTTGACTCATGTCTTGTCTTGCTGGGAGGCTACGGGCTTATTTACCCATACTGGTGTTGGTTTTGCAGTTGTCACTCTTTTGTCTTGGACTTCTGCCTGAGTCTCTGCAGTTTTGGGCTGGAAGTTGTTACTGCAGTGTCTCATTGGATCCATTGATCATTGTTTAGTCTGGTACAAAAATGAGGTTTTTCTTAGAGTTAGTATTCAGAAGTTGGCTGGCCTGCCTCCATTAAGAATGTTTAGATTCTGTGAAATAAAACATTCTGGACAACATTGTCTGAAAATATGCCTAGGGTTTCTGGACTATGGCATAATATATAGAAAGGACAGCTAAGGATGGAGTATACTTAGGAAAGGCTGGCAAATGCATTGACTGGCTATTTTGCAAATTTAATCAAAAGGCCTTTAAACTAAACTAAACAGACTTGAAATTTACATTCCCCAAATGAGAAACCAATCAGCTGCTAGTAAGTGAAAGGGACAGTCAGTTATATACCCGGATGTTGGCAATAGAATTCACTTTCTCTAGAAATGGCCCTAACAACTGCCTTTGTATTTTATAGCAGGAGAAACTAGAGGTGTTAATGAAAAAGCAGTAAATTTGACCAGCCACAGTTCTGAGTGGGCATACCTTATTCACAAGAAATAGGATAAATACATTTTATTTATTTAAAATAAATGGGAGGGGGCAGGATTTTAAATTAAGAAATTATACTCATGAGGAAATTTAGTGGGATATATGATGGAGGGTTTTTGGGGTAAGGCCACAGAGGGAGAAACAAATGATTTTGTCATTGGAATATATAAACTATTGGTATAGAAAGAGGAAATATATGAGTTTTAGAAATATCAGAAATCAGGCACAGATATATATATATATATATATTATGGGAGATTTCCATTATCTAGACATCTGCTGGAACTCTCCCACCAAAGCAGAGCAGCTAATCAATAATTTATTGACTTGCCTTAATAATAATTTCTTTTTTCAAAATTTGGAAGCGCCATCCAGAGGAAGTTATATTCTATATCCAATTCTCACTAATAGGAAGAAATAGTTGCTATGATGGAAATGATAGAAATGTTAGGGTGAAGTAGCCATTCAATCCTGGAGTTTATGATAGAGGAGAGGAAATCCAGGCATTAATACTAGTTTTTGGAAAAACTGATTTTTTAATAATATTTTATCAACAATTTTGAACATAAATTTTTTAATATTTTGAGTTTTAAATTCTCTTGCTCCTTTCTTCCATTTCCACTTTCCTGAGGCAGTAAGCAAATTGACATAGGTTATACATGCACAATCATGCAGAGCATATTTCCATATTAGTCATGTTGTGAAAGAGGACAGAGGCCAAGAAAAACAGCCTACTGAACCACCATGAAAAAAAATAAAGTGAAAAATAGTATCTTTTGATCTATAGCCAGTCTCCATTAGTTCTTTCTCTGAAATTGGATAGCATTTTTCCTCATGAGTTCTTTGGAATAGCCTTGCATCATTATATTGCTGACAATAGCTAATTTGTTCATAGCTAGTCATCTTACAGTATTGTTGTTGCTGTGTATGTTCTTATTTCACTATGCATCAGTTCATATAAGTCTTTTCTGGTTTCTTTTGAGAGCATCCTGCTCACCATTCCTTACAGCACAGTCATATACCACAACTTGTTCAGTCATTCCCCAGTTGATGGACATCCCCTCAATTTTCAATTATTTGCCACCTGTAAATATTCTTGTGTAAATAAGTCCTCCCCGCTTCTTTTTAAAAAATCTCTTTGGGATACAGTCCTAATAGTGGTATTTCTGGATCAAAGGGTATACACAGTTTTATAGCCCTTCTGGCATAGTTACAAACTGTTCTTCAGTGTCATTGGTTAAATTCAAAACTCCAACAACAGTGCCCCAATTTACCTACATCCCCTTCAGCATTTGTCATCTTCCTTTTCTGTCACATTAGCCAATCTGATAGGTGTGACATGGTACCTCAGAGTTGTTTTAATTTACATTTATCTAATCAATACTAATTTACAGCATTTGTTATATGACTATAGGTAGCTTTTATTTCTGTCTGAAAATTGCCTTTCCTTTCCTTTGAACAGTTGTCATTTGGGGACTTCCATAAATTTGACTAGTTTTTTATATATTTGAGGAATGAGGCTTTTATCAGAGATACTTGCTATAAATTTTTCCCTCAGCTTTCTGGAGAAAGCACATTTCAAAATGTTTAGTGGAAAAGCAGGTTGAATTTCAAGGACTAAGATGCTATAAGGGAAAGTCAGCCTAGGAAGGATGGGAGATGTTCAAGAATGAAATTTCAAAGATGCAATGGGAAAAAAATTCACATAAGGAAAAAAATGGGATTTGTCTTAAGAGATATTTGTAAATATATAGGAAACTTTCTAACAACTCAGATTTTTTTTAAAAAAAACTAATATTCAGGAGATAGAAACAAGGCTAGGTAATAGAAAATTAATAAACGTGCATAACATAAAAGTAGTGTTGTAGTGAAAAATTGAGCTGAGACTAGTGAGGAAAGCTAAGGTCAATGAAAATGATTACTGTCAGGGTTGATAGCCAAGGTAGTATGAAAACACCTATTTCTCCTTGAGTATTTAAGTCATCTGGTCTAAGTGAACCACTGTTTTACTGTCTTGGCTAGAGATAAGCTGAAGACAGGGAGAAAGAAAATGCATCTATTTTCTTTTCTTTATAAAACTATTGAGATTAAATTTGGGAGCAAGTCAAGAAGAAGGATCAGGTGACAGTCAAGTGAGGTTGGTTGACCTAAATAACTATGCTACACAGGGTATTTGCCCGTGTGTCCTTTTTAATCCTAACTTTTGAAACTCTATTACATGTAAAATTTTACACAGAAATTAATGTCATATATATTTGTATATTTGAGTACACTTGAAGTATACTTCCTAGTATAGTTGAAAGATAAGACAATGGAAGGAAAAGAAGGAAGCAGGGTAAACTAACAAGAGAAAGGGAAGCCTGTTTTTGTGACCATGGAAATTGATTAATATGTTAAGTGGTAAATTTGTGAGAAATTGCTAATACTTTGGATGACAGAATAAGGGTAAAAAGATCAAAATAGTCTTGAATGGTGAACAACAGATGTCTTCTACCAAAACTGTATCTCTAAAATTTCTATCCACAGACTACTGGTCTTTGAGGGGTAAGCAAAACAAGTTTAATATTTCTTCATGGCAGTCTTTCAAATGCTATAGACATATATCCAAATACAAAGCTGTCATACCCCATCTAAAGTCCTCTCTTCTCCAGGGTAACTGTAGAGCTCATGTAAATCCTTCCTAGAATGTGGTATCCATTTAGATGTGATTGAGCAGCAAAAAAAGTACAGTGGGGATGTCACAGAATCTCAGAGTTCGCAAGTACTCCACAAAAACATCCTGGAGAATAACATTGTTCAATATAAATCTCTTTAACAATATTCCAAACAACTGTCATGATGTTTTGGTCCAAATCGTGAAATGTGTAGAAGTCAATTACAATTGGGAAAAAATAAGTTATTTAGGTTGTGGAAGGAGAGGTACCATGGTATAGAGGGGAAACACACTGGAAGGACATAGAGATATAAAGCCTGGATTTGGCTCCCATACTCATATAATTACTAGTTTAGTGACCCTTAATAAATCAAAATCTCCTTAGATATCATATTCCTTATCTATAAGATGGGAAAATAATATGTAGACCATTCACCTCAAAAGCTGGAAAAGTTCTTTATATCTTACCAAGTATTATAAATTTAAAAGCTATTGGAAAGAAAAAATGAAGGAAAGAATGAAGAAAGAATGAAAAGAAGAAAGGAGGAAGGAGACAAGCATTTACTATGTGCCAGACATTGTGCTAAGGTTTTACAAATATATTCTCACTTAATCCTCACAACAGCTCTAGGAGGTAAGTACTATTATTATCTCACTTATATGTTTGAGGAAAATGAGATTGAGGTTAACTGACTTGCCCAGGGTCACCCAGCTAGTAAATGTGTGAGCTGGATTTGAACTCAGGTCTTCTGGACTCCAAGCCTAGTTCTCTGTCCACTGTGCTACCTAGTCTATTGTGAATATCAGTTGTTTGTCCTTCATTTTTGAAGAGGACCAATTACATCATGGGATGATATCTTGACCTGTGTATGAATTGGATTTAAGAGAGACAGAGCTCCACAAAGTCATTAGACTGTCTCTTCATGAGTCATCCAAGTCCAGTGGCAAAACAATCAAGATGACTAACAATGGCTCAAGATGCTATGGATGACCTTGACATCTTTGATAGCTGACCAAGCTCTCCACAGTGCCTGCTTCAGTTGCCTTAATGGCTGTTGAAATACATTTTTCTCATTGCCCTATTGTACCAGGGGAAGTCTTCACATGCTTGGGGAAGACAGTTCCCCTAGTTCACTGATGGTTTTGAGGTCCATCAGTTGCCCTCAACCTGGTTTATAGCCAGTCTGCTGAGATGGTTTACTAGGACGTGTCCATTGTTTATGCTACAGCATCTTGGTGCCACAGGTGAATGCCAGGGTGGACACCAAAAGTGGATCAGCAACCCTGAAGAAAGCTTAGCAAGTTCTCACACCATAAGGGCGAGTCCTCCTTGACACCCCATGAATACCAGTAGTAACATAATAGTGGTAACAATTTTCAATGGAATGAAAATAGAACACAGCCTGCAGCATTTTAAGAAGGGAACAAGACCAGAAGAAATGGAGACAAAGACAGATGACATGTTTATGGGGTTTGACAGTGAAAGAAATGAAATGTGAAGTTAGATAAAACATATAAGAAGTATGTTCCTATCCTCAACCCCATTGTAGCTAACGAGACTATGCCATGGTGTCATTTTATCAGATGAGAATGACTGACCGAGTTACAAAATCAAAGATATAAAATTGGTATGACCAATTTCTTAGTCCCACTATTAAAACAATCACTCATTCCAAAGCATAAGCTTGGTTAGCAAGTTACAAAGGGGCAGTGCTTCCAGTCATTGGATAAAAATCAAATAACAAAAAGTGTTGGAACTGGTTGAGAGAATTAGACACAAATCTGGGCGTATGTATATCCCAGAAGGAGATTCTATTAAAAGAATTTCAGCAACTGAGAGGTAAGGCTTATGATCCCAACCTTTGAGCCTATAACCAGACAAGATGGTTGGGGAAGGGGCAGTCTACCCTGAGGTAATGTCACAATATCCCTCCCCTGCCCATTGACTAATCAGTCATCAGAGAGAATGAATCAGTAGCAAACAACATGTCCAGCTGGAAGCTGAAGGGGCAGCATCAGGGAGTGTGACCTCTTTGGGGTGGGCAGAAGGGTAGTTTCAGAATTCTACAAAGGGCACACCCCTCAGGGCCTAGTAGAGAGTTACAGAGACTTCAAGAGAACTTCATGAGGACTCCAGTAAGAGAAAATGCCTTTATCTAACTAGGAGCTGTGAGTTATCCCTTTGCCATATATACTTTCAGAGCCTGAATTCACTTTCTCCTAAACTCTTGCTTATACTTTTGGAAGAATGAGTTTCAGACTTTTGGAAGAAATGTTCTTATATCTACTATTCGCAGTGTCCCGTCTAAGTAAATACCTTTTTTGAAAGCTGATTAACTCTGGTTGGTTAAGTGATAAACTAATGCGGATTATACCAGTGAGTGAAAGCATTCAAAACTCTTGAAGGGGAAGAAGTAGGTCACCTTCTGGATCCCTAGCCATCAGAGCAAATGAAAGTTAGGAAGTACCCCAGGGTGGGCGGGGTAAGGGGGTAGAAACAGAGGAGAGAATTCAAATTTGGTATTGAAGAAACTCTGCCAAATCTGAATTCCCTCCTCTATCACATTTCTATATTAGTATATTTGTAGATATCATCTCATTCTTTTTCTTCCTAGTATTTCTCACCCTTAGAAATATTAATTCATAATGAAAGTAATATCAAATGGAAACAGTGTCTTGTCCTTAGAGTCACTCTATTCTAAGTTATTGAGGCTCAGTGCTATACCCCATCACTCCCTAGGAGATACTCAGCACTCCTAAGGCCAGCTTTGCATTACCTCTGTTTCTACGTTTTTCCTCCCTACCACCTTGAGCGTTAGACTGCACTGGGATGGGATATAATCCTGGGAAGTACATCCATTTCTCAAAGAAAATGTTCTTACCTCATCACTCAACTGAAATTGGCATTTCTAAATTACCAGTGATCTCTCCATTACCAAAGCTGATAGTCCATTTTTTTCCTTCTTGTTTATCTGTTGCATTTGACACTGTTAATTCTTTTAAGCATTTTTTTTTTGTAAAGAGAAAATAGCTATCATATATTTGATCTAATAGGTACATGGATTATGTTTTTAGAAGAGATTATATTGATCTCTTTGGAGGAGACTCTAGGAAAGAGTCAAACCTAAACTTAGAGGGGCTTTCCCTAAGGCTCTAGAGTGGTGGATGTAAGGAGCTGGATACCATTATAAAGAACTACATCCCTCCTCTCATTAGTCTAGGCTTCCCCAGGGCTGAACCCCATCCATGTTAGTGTGGAACTTGGGGTTTATATAGCTCTTTACCAAAGTTATCTCTTTTTATCTTTAGGACAACCCTGAGAGGGAGATACTTTTATTCTCCTCATTTTAAAGAGGAAACAGAGGCAGAGAGAGGTAAAGGAATATCTCCAGAGTCACACAATACGTATTTGAGGCCAGATTGAACTTGGGTCTTCCTAATTCCAGGACTGACTCTCAATCTACTGGCAGTCAGTCAGTCTAATTTATTAATTTCTTACTGTATGTCCAGTACTTAGGAAAACAAGCATAAGCAGAAAGAAAGATAGTATCTGTCTTCAGGGAGCTTATATTCCATTGGAGGGAGGATAACTCATAGAAGGGAGCTGAATTGAGCCAGATTAAGGAGGCAGAGGAAAGTACCTGGCTCAGGTACATGACAGAGAAATTTCTGTGGAGATAAATCAGCAGAGCATCCTGAAGAGGGATGAAGGCATTTTTGGCCTGGGCCTTCTCCTTAAACTGGAGTCTTCTGACAGAACTGGTGAACTAGAAAGTGAAGAGTACTTCTCTTATCAGAAGTATTCCAGGGTGAAGTAAGCTTCTGTAGTGAAGAGATGACATGATAGATGAAGTTCTGTAGAGAAGAGTCAGCAGTACTGTCTAGAAAGGGATGAAGATTGCATTACCTAGTTGCCTGTAGTATATATGTATGTATTTTTCTCTTTTTGGTTCTAAGTAAATTCTAACACCATCATCAAACAGTCATCGGGTGCTTACTACATATATTGTATCGTGTTGTGTTTGGTGCTAAGAATGGAAACAGTTCTCAAGAGGCTGACAATCTAGTTGGAGATACAAGGTTTATATTCACGTATAAAAGATAAACTCACAAAAAAGACAAATCACAGTTAAAGAGTGAAGTCACAAGCTATGTATATAAGAGCAGCATTCGCTCAAGGCATACATGATTTCAGGGCTCCCCTTCCCTTCTCCCACTCTGAATGCTTCCTATCAGCTATTATGGCATTTTAAAAATTGGCTATCAAGCCAGAAATCCATGGATGTCCTAAAAAGGCAACGTTTATCCCTCAAAGGCTCTTCTACCTTCTGGCCTTGAGGTGTTAAGATGACTTTCTGAGCTCTGAAAGGTTGGTGGGGGGATGCCCTCTCCCCAACTGGGCCACAAGCCCGTGCCTTCCTGGATAAGCTTATGTCTGGTTGCCTCTTAGTTCTCTTTTCTTTCCTTTGGTAGAAGTCTTTGTAAGCTCTCCACAGGAAGCTGGCATCCCTAGGCACCTGATCAGCAAGATATTTGCTCCCAGATCAGCTTACATTTGTACAGATTAGGCTGTACTCAGTAGAGGGAAATGTACACTAGTTAATAAACCAGTCATGTAAAGGAGATGTTTGCAAATGACTCAACAAGGCTTGAATAAAATTAACCTCTGAACTGATCATAATCTTTAGATCATTATTGTTTAGAATGACCTTTTCTAAGTGTGGGAATTAAGACTGCTTGTTCCATAACCTGATTCATGTTTGCACTCTGGGTGTCTTTATATGGCACCCTTGCCACCTGTTCTCCCCACCCCTAATCAGAACTGTTCTTCAGGAATCTGAGGTGAAGGTAGAATCAGAGTTGTGGGAAACCAGCGTACTATTCTTTTGTTGAGAAATCAGGCAACCACAGAGCAATAAATGAAATCAGGGCAAACCTTGAGGGTAAGCAAAGGCTATCAATGTACAAATAATAATAGCGAACATTTACATAGCATTTACTGTGTGCTAGGCATTCGGCAATTATTTCCTCATCTGGTCCTCACAAACAAGCCTTGGAGGTAGGTGCTATTATTCCCTTCATATTATAGATGAGGAAACTCAGGGCAAACAGAACTTGTCCAGAGTCACCAAGCTAATGCGTATCTTTGGCCAGATCTGAACTCAGGTCTTATTGACTCCAGGTTCTATACTTAATCCACTACACCCCACAAATGCCCCCATTTACTAAAGTTGCTAGCCCTTGTGGCCTTAGGTGAGTGGGGCCTGCTAGCCCTTGGGATGGACTGGCATTATAGGATCATAGACCTAGAGTGAGAAGATACCTTAGAGATTATCTAGTCTAACACTTTCATTTTATATATGAGAAAACTGAGGCTCAGGGAGGTTATGCCTGAAATAAACATCAGACATAGGTCCTCCAGAGCTAATATTCCATCTACTCTACTACAGTACTTCCTTAAACAGCCAAATGAATTACACAAATAATGAATACAGGGGTGCAGAAGTGGGAGGTATTAAGAAACCTTATAGAATTGGAATTTTATCATTCTTTGGCATATTTCAGAAAGCAATAATTTAACATACCTATAATATCACTGAGAAATTTCTGTCTTAATATATATCCATGGAAGGGTCAAAAATCATAAATAAAAATGATACTAATACCAATTATAAGCAATAACAATTACACTATCCCTACTAACCTCAGAAATATAAAAACGTGTCAATCTGTTTTTAGAGTGGTGCTTTATTCAATTCAATTCAACAAACATTTACCAAATGTCAGCTACTGTACCAGATACACAAAGGTAAAAAAAATGAAATAGTCCTTACCCTCAAGAAGTTTATGTCTGACATTTTTTTTTTTTGGAGAAGTAAAATAAAGCATTTGAGATAATCATTTCCTTAAATGTATAAGTATGCAAGTTTATTTATTAAGAAGATTCAGTTTTGGCTTGCATCTTGGGGTAGACATCCTTCTATCTGTATTTCTGCTGGCCAACCCATGTATCTGTTTTTTCTGTTATCAGAATGGTTGATCTGTTTAAAAAGAAAATGTACGCATTCATTTATTTATTCAACAAATTTTTACTGAGTGCTTGTTCAGTGAAGAGCTGTATATATAATTTCTTAGGAGGGGATTTAGGAGGTCTAAATATTGGCAACTGAGTTATCATCAGTCTGTTCCTGGAATTAATCAGGTTGTAGTTGAATTCAATTAAAGGAACATTTCTTGATTACATATTCTGTGTCTGCTATGCCTGGTGGAGGACACAAAGATGACTTATTAAGTTGGAGAAATAATTTCTAGTCCTGATTCTGTTGTGGACTACCAGTATAATCTTGACTTCATATTTTTGGCTCTTGACTTCCTTATTTGTAAACTAAATGGATGGTACTACATGGTTTTTAATATCCCTTATAGACTATAACATTCTATGATGTTACTTTAATAGAACAGGCATAGTGGTATGAAAATCAATAATGTCAAGAGAAGAATATTCAAGAACACTGAGCACTCAATGATAAATGAATGCAATTATGTGAAATAAGGTACACTGGAAACAAGAAATGTCAGACTATTTGAAAGATATGGAATGGAATATATACATATTCCTAATATTCCTACACATCAGCAAGATTATTTGGCAACAGTATGAAATATGACTTGAAGTAACAAGACACTGAATGGTCAATCTGGAGCCTTGGTTATTACTAATGGGGACTTGAACTAGGGAAGTGAGAAGAAGAGAAGAAAGATGGGGAAAGAGATGAGAGATCTTTCAGAGGCAGAATTAATAATATTTGGCAGCTAAGTGGATATGAGGGTAGACACAAGGATGAGAGGGAAGAAACAAAGATGACTTTGAAGTTATAAGTCTGGGTAACAGAAAACACTAGTGCTCTAGATAAAGAGCAAGTTTTAGAGAAGATGGGTTATTTTTTTGGATTTGATAATTCTGAAGCATTGGTGGAATATTTAAAAGGAAAAGTGGCTGGAACATATTTTAATCAGTTGTCCTATAATTCATTTTCTTGTAACTTCTTTGAACAAAGGCTTTCCTTTCCTCTTCATAAATTGTTTTCTCGTACTAGAATGTATGGTCTTCAAGACTTGTTTTTCATTCCCACTGCTTAGTACAATCAATCCTTTTCATTCATTCATTCATTAGAGGTGTAGAAGAAGAGGCCAGAACAGAACCTTGTGTTCTATCTACAATTATGAGCATAATATGGGTAATGATGGCAGCAAAGGACCCTAAGAAGAGGCAGTCAGAAGGGTAGGACAACCAACAAAACATCTCATCAGACAATGAAACAATCACTGGCATCCTTGGAGAGGGCAGTTTCAGTTGAGTGATGAAATTAAAACCCAGATTACAAAGAACTGAAGAATGAATAAGAGGAGAAAAAGTGAAGGTAATAAGATCAGACAGCTTATTCTAGGAAACTTGGCTGATAAAGGAAGGCAAGATATAGTGAAAATAAGATATAGAGATACTTTTGTTTTTTGGGTTTGTTTAGATGGGGAGATTTGGGCATGTTTATAGACAGAAAGGAAGGAGTCAGTAGACAGAAAGTGAAAATTTGAAAGAGAAGGGGCTTTAGTAGGGACAATCTGGAAAAAACATGGAATATGGGATCAAGGGTACATGTAGACAGGTTGGCCTAGAGCAGAGGTGTCAAACTCATATGGAAACAGAGGGATCCTTATGGGCCACATATTGATTTCATTTAAAAATGTAATGTTTTCTATGTTTTAATTTTTTTTAAAGTTTTGTTAAATATTTCTCATTTACACTTTAATCTGATTCAGGCCACATTTGGGAGTATTGAAGGTCATATATCTGACACCTCTGTCTTAGTGTAGGGAGACTTTTTCATCATCAGAAGTTGGAGTAAAGAAATTGACAGATATTTCAAGCTTTTATGCCCTGGGCATTCAAATATTATGATGGTTCTGTATATATATATATATACATAATACTTTTTCATTGATATGTATTGGAGCTAGCACATTGGTAAAACATAGTATATTTTATTAAAAAACAAATTTGTAAAGTAATAGATGCAGGAGAATGTTATAAATTAAATTAATTCTGTTCTTAGAATGACAGAAAAGTGTACGAAGGAAGATTGTTTTGTTTCATAATGGGATATTCTGCTAGAATTTGTTTTAATTTTATCTGGTAGTTTTGTTTTAAAGCATTTATACTGTTTTAACCTTTTTTCCTTCCACTAATGTTATTTTGTTTCATTGCCAGGTTTACAAATTTTGGTAATCTGTACTCTGTCTTCAGGTTTTGTCTATCTACTTTTTAAATGTTGTCTGAAATATGTCACTATTACGGTATTTTTAGATAAACTGCATTTCCAAAGCAAGTGTAATTTATGTTAGAGCCAGCCTTAATGAAGTGCCTTCTATTTTAATTTGTTTTCCTTCTTCTCTGAAAGGTAATTAAGCCTAAGCCTCTAAGTCTACCCCAATATCAAAATACTTATAAGCATCCCCAATATATGTACCTGCTCAAGAAATTTCTGGGGACTATTGTTGTAATCCATTTCTTTTTTTAACAATTAATTTCTAATGAAGATGCAAAAAGATGTACTGAAAGTACATTGTACATTTAATTAAATCAAGATGGCTAATGAGAGCAACCTTTCCCACTGCTCTATGTACCAATGCCAAATGATTGATAAGACATTTGAATCAGTCCAGTAATGCCTGTTGCTGACAGCATGGATCAGTTCTTCCTTGAATGCCTTGCAATGACTTAAAATCAAGCAGATGTAAGATGCTATATTAGACAGTAGGGTTCAATTTTATTCAAATATTCTTATACATACATATGTGTATTTCTATACACACACATGCAGAAACCTAAAGAATCATTTTGACAATTTGATTGTAGATTTGCTAGCCTGAGAAATGATATGCACATTTTCCCACTATTCATTGACACGTAGATGTTTTGTCAAATCATTCAAATATTTTCATGAGAGCAACTGCTCTAAGAACCTGCCTATTCCAGAATGTCTAAGAAGGGAGATTTCTGGAAGACCAGATGACTTCAGTAGGAGGTGTTTAAAAAAAAAAGCAGCTGGATGAGATGTCTGAGCCCTAAGATGTGATAGACAGATAAAATGGACAGTGGGAGTGAGTTACCGTTTCACTTCTTTCTCAAGCATTATAGTTCTTAGTACATCCTGTTTGTAAAGGGGACCACCCCAACTGATTCTGGCAATGCACTGGTCACTCAAAGTCTCCTTTGGTCAGCAACGGACATGGCTTCTAGGCTGTTCCTCTCTTGAGATTCCCTGCTAGTTGAAATGTATTTAACCCTGGTCCCCCCCAAACCCAGCTGCCCACCCTCTTGGGTTATCTTGCTTCCTGGTGCTACATTGCAGCCCTGACTTGCAATTCCTTTGTTTTGGTTAAAAGACCCTAGGTTTGTGTGTGTGTGTGTTGCGGGGAGGGTAGTGTTTATTTCAGGCTGATACTTTATAAACTCAAGTACCATTTTCTTGTTGATGTTTACTTGTGTTTGACTCTTTTACTATAGGATGCCAGTCCCTTCTATCCTTCTATTTCCCAAAGTTTGCCCAAGCTCATGTTCATTGCTTCCATGACACTAAGCCTTCCATCTTATCCTCTGCTGTCCCTTTTCCTTTTGCCTTCAATCTTTCCCAACATCAGCATTTTTTCCAATGAGTTCTGTCTTCACATTATAGTGTCAATATATTTCAGTTTCAGCTTTAGTATTTGTTCTTCCAATGAACAATCTTGCATTAGTTTCTTTAAGTATAAATTGATTTGATATCCTTTCCACTTTCTACGTAAGGTTTTCTTTTGTCCCCAAGCTGTTAACGCTTTCCTTTCAAGAATGCCTTCTATATGTTCTGTATATATTTATATATGCATATTTTGTCTCCAAATTAGAATGTAAGCTCCTTGAGGACATGGATTGTTTTACTTTAGTGTTTGTGTCCTCAGTGCTTCAGTCTTGAAAATTAAGAGAATGCAGCACGAAGAGGCTAGGCTGCTCGGTTATTACAGGGGGTCACAATTTTGAAGTAATGGATCACCAGTACTTGATATAAAATTTGAGCAGGAAAGTTATCTATTATGAAGGAAATAATCTTTTCATTCTTTGTGATCAAAGTGAAGCCCAGAGAGAATATCTGAGTTTTGTAGATTTTTGTTTAAGAAATTTGAAACTCCAGAGAAATCAACAATGGCAAAGTAGAAAGACAATAGGATTTTGAAGAGTTGAGACAACTTAAGGAGCTGTGTGATTTTTGACAAAAATCACTTAGACCTTTATGCCCTTCCAGTTTCCGTCTAAGACTGACAACAATGAACATCAAATAACAAGTGTGTTGTGAATATCAAATGAGATAGAGAATGTTAAAGCAGTTTAATAAATGTAAATATAAATGTAAGCTACTGATATTATCACTCATTGTTATGACTGCCACAAATCTTAATTGTCGGTAGGATTGGGGGGAGAATAGAACTACTATATGGTTTATAATCATAAATAATAAATGAATAAAAATAATTAATCATGCTACTAAGTCTTTTACTTATTATTTTATTTTATTTACTTTTATTATTGCTTTGTATTTATTTTGGTGGGGATCTGGAGTGGCACAAATCACTAATATACTAGAACATTTTGCTGAAATTGTTCAAAAGATGATTAAAAACCAACACAAATCCCACCTACCTTTTCTCTTTGAATATTTTCCGGGAAATCAACACCTTTTCCTCCAAGAAATACCCAACTTGACCTGAATTTTATATTCTTTATTTCTTTACTGCCCAATTCTTCTATGGCATTTTTAGCATCATCCTTTAATCTGCATCATAAAGGGAAAATATGTCATCATTTAGCATTTGGGATATATAAAACTTTATCCCAGAAGTAACAGAAGTGCCTCAAAAGCTGTATCTTGAGTATCTTACAGTCAAGTGTGTTTATTGTTCACTGAAGTTTTCTAAACTTTTATTCTTGTTCAGATTCCCAGTTTCATTCTTTTATTCTTGTTCAGATTCTCTTTTTAGAGGTATTTGAAAGAGTTTGTCTTAGAGCTTAGGTGGGCATGAGCTCTCACTCTGCCATCTTGGCTCTGCCCCCTCCCCCAATCTTTTATTTTTTTATGCAACAAAATCACCTTTCATGGAAACTAGCTATCCATATATCTTTGTTTGTCTTTTCCCAAGATGACAATGTCAAAATGCTTACATTTCAGCTGTCTTCACCTCAGTTGTCACATTCTATCTCTCATAGTTTCAATTCCTGATCAACAAGATTGGTACTCAAGTATATAAATGTCACATTTCTTTCTTTGCATCTTAAAGGAAGAGATTCTTGTGAAGGTTATTACTTTTGTCTGTGCACCTGATCTCATCCCCTCTCACCTTTTCCAAAATTATCACAATCACTTATTAACACCTCCCTCTCTAATGACTCCTCCATAGCATCAGAGAGTAATCTCACCAATCCTTCATTTCCCTTGATTCTACTACATCTCTTTTCTCCTATGGGCAAATTTCTTGAAAAAACTCTCTAGCTTTAATGCTTCTTACTGTCTCTTTTCAACCTTTTTGCAATGTTTGTTTCAGTTCTGCAATGACACCATTCAACTGAAATTGCTCCCTTAAAGGTCATGAATGAACTCTTCCTAATCATCAAATTCAGTGACTCCTCTTAATTTCTCACTTTCCTTAATTTCTCTGCAATATTTGCCCTTTCTTTTTGGATAATCTTTCTTTAAAGATATCTGTCATTAAAGATCTCACATTTTGTTGATCCTCTTTCTGTCTGTAATGTCTCATTGCATGTCTTCCTCAGCAGTTGCTCAGTCTTTTCTGATTCCTTAATGTAGGGTGCTTCCTAAAGTAAACTTCACATCCTTGGCTTTCTTTTCTTCTGTCTCTACACTCTCTCCCTTTCATGACTCATTGATTTCCATGACTTTAACAAACAACTCTACATTGATGATTCCTAAATATATATCTGTAGCTCAGACCTCTCTTACAAACTCTAGTTTGGATGCCTAACGATGGAGCCTACAGAATTCCTCTACTTGAATTCACACTTCAATATTGACATGTCTAATACCAAGCTTATCTTTTGAAAAATCTGATCTTCCTTCCGATGTCAATTTCTTTCAGTGGTACCAACACTTTCTAGCCTTCCATGTTTGAAAGCTTTGTGTTATCTTTGGCTCTTTTCTCCTCTTCCATTCTTATATTCAATCCCTTCAATTCTGCTTTCAAGATTTTTCACATTTGTTCACCCTTCTCAATTTTCTCTGCTACCACTCCAGGATGACCCCCTCATTTTCTTATCAACCATTCCAATTATCTCCTAACAGATTTTCTTGGCTCTTCTCTCTTTAAAACCATTATCAGATACCTTCCTTTTGTGTAGATTTTATTCTTTTACTCAGTGCTGCAACTCTCTGCAACATTTTCCCCTTTTTACAATTCATTTAAATATCCTAACCTGGATTTGAGGTAAGTGCCTTTATAACCTTGTTTATGGTATTTCTTTACCCTTACACATAAAAAATTCCTACCTCCGCTTTAAAGGCCCATTCAAAAGATGAAGACTTCTCTGATGATAATGAACTTTACCTTTTGTCTCAAATAGAATTTTATACTTCTAATGTATGCATAATATATTATTTTGTGTTATAGACATAATTCTATGTGGCATAATCTCTATTACTTCCATGAGAATAGGGACTGTGTCTCAGTTAAACTATGTTTCCTCTGAGAATTTCACATTACGTTCTGCAAATAGAAGGTACTTAAAAAGTGTTGGTTGACTTATTTTGGATCATATTGTTTTCCTATTCTCTCTATCCCTGCTGTACTCTTTTTCGTTTGCTTGTCAAATGTAGTTGACATAGGTCACTCAAAAAAGAATAAAAGAAATTCTACAGTAAAAAGTCAATATGTCTACAATTAAGAAATAGAGTTGTACTGTGTCTTAAAGTATATTCAAATATAATTATATTGGAAGCTCAATAAAGGCAGGAGATGGCAGAAAAAAAGGGGAAAAACCAATTGGATTTTTATTTTGTTTGAAGTGGACTTTTGATATTAATTTGGAGGAGTCTAATGAATGAGAGGAAACTCATCTTTTCCAAGTAAGGAAGTATCATTTTATAATGTGTTGCATTTATCAGAGAAAAAAAGCTCAACTTTATTTTTTATTTTATTACTCCTAATAGATTTAGAAGAACGGTTTCAGTTTCTTGTTATATATCTTAGAATATATGTGTGTGTGCATGTGTGTGTGTATGTGTGTGTGTGTGTGTGTGTGTGTGTGTTTTAGGCTTTAGTTTTACTACTGTAAACCTTACCTATTTCAAGAAGCTGGCAAAATAGGCTTCCTGCATACTCTCTCTGTCTTTTCTCTCTCCCTTCTTCCCTCTTTCCTTTTCTCCTTCCCACCTTCCCTTCCTTCCTCCATCCCTCCCTCCATGTCTCCCCCTTCTGTTTCTCTCTGAGGGGTCTGAAGATTGTCTTATGTCCCTTTGGATTGTTTCTTTAAGAAACATCCACCTCTGTCTTCCTTTATCATGTGTCATTTTCCAGGGAAAGTCTCATCAGTCCCCATTTGCCTATTCTCTGGAGCAGTGATGATAACGAATTACCAAACACCTTTACCTGGTGCTACCATCATCATGTGTCACCATCAAGATTAGAGACTTCTGCGGGGCATTTTTAATGAACTGAATCAATGGTCCAGAGTTATCTGTTGATAGAATACAAAACAGTCTTAGCGCCTACCTGTAAACCAGATGAACTTTAAGATCTATTCTAGCTCTAATATTCTATAGCTCTCTTTTAGCTTCTCAATTAACTACACAACCGCAAATCATGCAAATGGTATACTTAGACTTATGCTATAAATCTGTTCTTGGAATTTGACCTTAGAAAGTAGTTCTAGGACTAGCTGTTTGTCTCCACAATTCAATTCAATTCAGATCATCTCAACAAAGAAACATTATGCAGGTTACTATGCTAGGTTAATTTCTGTTACTTTGGATCTTAGTTCCCTAACCTGTTTAGACTCAAGTTCAAACTTCCTTCCAGCTCTCTAATTCTGTAACCTAAGTGGAATCTTACAACATGCCTTTTTGGGTACTTCATTATCTGAATCTGTGCTGTCCATGATTTAGCCCTCTTACACAGAATTCTGTTTTACTAAAATATAGTAAGATATAAACAAAATAGGTTAACCTTTTATTGAAAATTCTCAGTCCCATATTCATTAATTTTGTTCAATAGCTTATATTGTCAGCCCTAAAAATGACCAAAACTGCTAATCCATAGTGAAAGTTTGTGATGTGAGCATGATTGCTATTTCTTTCAGTGAATCTATAGTGGGTAAAAATAATCAAAAGGCTCTAGAAGTTTTGTTGTGGTTCTTGATCAAAAGTAACAAAGTTTTGAAAGATTAAAAGGCAACAGGAAAAGAGGAAAAACTATAGGCTTGGCTAATTAATCAGATGGATGAATCAGTTTTTGAATAATTGCAAGTTGACTAAAAATAAAATATGAAATATTCACAATTATTTATGTTTTATATATTACTTTAAGATTTATAAAGTGTTATATCAACATTATCTTATTTGATCCAGACAGCAATCCTTTGAGATAGTAAAAATAGTATTATCTCATTTTTACAGCTGAAGAAATTGAGGTTCAGAGAGGTTAAATGATTGTCCAAATTTTTACAGGCCTGCACGTTTGAACTCAAGTCTTCTGAAGCAGCTATATGGTCCAGTAAATAGAGTGATGGGCCTGAGTGAACTCAGGAAGACATGTGTTCAGATCTGGTCTCAGACATCTACTGGCTAGCTGTGACCCTGGAAAAGTCACTTTACCTCTGTTTGCCTCGGTTTTCCCATCTGTAAAATAGGCATAATAGGAGGATAACATCCCAGGATTTTTGTGAGGATCAAAGGAGATAAGAATTGTAAAGCATTTAACATAGCGTCTAGCACATAATAGCTGCTATATAAATGTCAGTGACACTATGTTTATGATTTCAATTATTCTGTCTCCAAATCCAGTGCTTTGCTCATGTTCATTTTATGGAAAGTTTCTCTGCATCCTAGGAAAGAGAATGATAGTTCTAATCTAAGTAACTAGAGAGAAAAAAAAATAGCTGTGATATAATCAGATTCATTCATATAGGATATCCATACAATTGACTGAAACATGAAGAAAATACAAGATCACATAATCATTGTTTGACTACATAAAAAAGGATTTGATTCTTTAGAGCAGAAGACTTCCTTAAAGATTCTCCAAGAAAGCATCTAGCATTGTGTACAGATCATATAAGTTTCTTTCACAGATGAAACTGGAATAATTCAGAAGAATTCAACCATCCTAGTTATTAATACTAATTCATATCCCAAACATTTTATTTTATAGAGATTTATAGAATAATGCATATAAACAGTGGTCATACAGTTACTGAGTATTTGAGGCTGGATTTGAACTCAGGCCTAATTCTAGACCCAGCACTCTATTCGGTGTCCTTTAAGTCTTGTCATTAAGAGGCAGGGATAACAAAAATGCTTTCTTGGTATCCACATCATCATAATAATAAATGACCTAGAAGAAAGTTCCAAGCATCTTTCATGGACACAGATAAGGGAAAAACTATGGTTGGGATTTGATCTGCATGTTTTGAGACTGTGCCTCATAAGAGGCATGAATCACCCATCCACTGAGACTGGATGAAGAAGTCTCTCCACAGCTGAAAACCAAGAACATGATCCCATGGGGCTTGAGGAGATGTCACAATTCCAATACTTCTGAATACAAAAGAGATATTGATAGCAGATTTCAAGCTTCCAAAGTGCAGGGACTGTGGCTTTTAACTTGCTTTGCCAAGTGTATAATAGCACATTGCAATGAAATGCTTCTTGGTAGATCACACTACTAAAATATCATTAGTTATTGTCATTTGAGAGGCTATAACATGGCAATGAACTCTGATTTATTCTGCTTGGACCCAGGATGCAGAATGAAGAGAGTTGAAGTTGCAAGGAGGAAAATTTAGATTTGAAGTAAAAAAAAAAGACTTCCTAACAAGTGGTGCTGTCCCAGAGTAGAAATGGCTGCATTGGGATAGAGTGGATTTAGGGGTCCTCAAGCAAAGGCTGCATGATTATTTAGTGGGTAGCTACTGGTCAAGTACTGTTTACACTAAAAGTAGACTCTAGATTCTTCCACTACAGATCTCTTTCTTCCCTTGTTAGATAAAGGGTTAGAAAAAGAATGAAAGAATGAATGAAAAAATGAAAAAGAAAGAATGAAGGAATGACTTCTCTTTCTATACATTGTTAACTATATGAAAGCATTTGATTTTCTACAGCAAACTACAGCCTTAAAGGCTGAAAGAATTTTTGTAGACCAATTTTAATAAATATTAATGTAGAGAAATTAGTTTGGCTCAATAGTAAAAGATAGATGATATACAAAGAAAGTCAAACATTTTTAGTTTAATGCCCCTTAGAATGGAAAGGAATTTTATTCTTTCAAATATAAAAAAAATATTTTTCTTACCTCCTTCATACATGTCAAAATATTGTGTTCGTATAACTTTCCCAGTGTTATCTGAAAAAGGAAACAAAAAGCTTTAAAAACAGTGCATCTGACATCATGTCCCTAAAGTTTAATTGCAAGGAGATGAAAGTTTGTACTTGCTAAAATAAAGTAACAGGGCACTCAGGATTTGCTGCCAGCAGACACGCATAAGAATACATACAAGAATACATATAAGAATTTGGGCTAGGTGCATGGAGGGCTTTGACCTTGCTTCTTTAACTTGTCACCTTTCTGGCTCAAATTCATTTGTATCTAAGCCAGAGAATATCTTGGGGATACATAAGATTAAAGGAACCCTAAATTAAGTAGTAATCTACAGCAGAGGATTTTAATCTCTAGTTCAGAGATTGGGGGGTTGAAGAGGAAATATCTAATCTAAGGCTTGGGACTTATCGCCTATTTTTTTTTTATTGTTACTGGATAACTATAAAGAACTGTTATCTAGTTCAGAGAATCAGAGAAAAGTTCTCATCCCTAGACCTGCAGACCCCAGGAAGCAGAGATGACATACCAAGGGAAGAGTAACCTACTGAAAGCAGTATCACCTGATGCGTATCTGTATGATGACATCCCCTGAAGATATTAGAGTCTTATAGCATTAGAATATGTTTCCCTATCATATAATTTCCTCATGCATGATCCCTGTACATTTTTATTTCCCTCTTTTCCCAATGATAGTATATTTATGCAACAATATGTCCCACATTTATGGGGGAAAAAGTGGTCTGTTACAAGTATTTTCACTATCTCATGTTATTAAATGCCTTTTATTTAACTCTGGCTTAATGGAAAGAAGTGAAATACATCTCTAGGGGCTTGTGAACTATTGTTTGGAGTGGATGTGGTCCCACACAGTACTTTAAAGCTGAGATTGATATTCTGGGAATTCTACCCACGAGAGAGGTTGCTGGAAGGCTCACATAATGACAGGACTTCAAAATTTCTAGAGTTCTACAGGAAACATCATGTAGAATGTTTGCCTTGTACAAGGCCTGATGAGGAAAGAATTGATTTATAGGACAGAAAGAAATGATTTTAATATGATTTCTAGTCACATACAAACAGGGAACCCTTAAAGAATGCCTGGTTGTCATTGGAGCAGACTGGCAGAAACAGAATTCTACTTTGGTTCTATTTAACCAAAGACTATGGCCATCAGATTTCCTCAATCATGGACCACTGTGTTGATTGAAGGAGGTGACTGAGGTGTTCTTGCGTTAGTACTGGGAGAGGGTGGGATTGATAAATGGCAACAATGTTTCAACCCAGGCGGGAGGTGGAGGTGTGAATTTCCAAGTGTTTGTGAACAGGACAACTTTCTTTCATTTCATGAGTCTGGGTGTGGTACCTTTCTCTTGCACAGAAGCATAGGATAGCGCACTATGTTGAGTTCTGGTTGCCACATGGTAAATAATTAACCTCACAAAATGTGCAAACAGAGATAATCAGAATGATGTGGCATCAATCCCCAGACCAAAAATATGTGAAGCACAGTGCATTTGGATACCATGTCTTAAGAACAATGATTTAAAAGGATGGGAGATGTTTGCATTGAAAGAGGGACTATTTTTAAGACGTAAGTCGCTAATATCATGTGGAAGAAGGTTTAAACTTATACTCCAAAGGATGGAGTGAGGATCAATAGAAGTTACATGGAGGCAGATTTTAGCTCAATATAAGGAAGAATTTAATAACAGTGAAAGCCATTAAAAATGGAGTGGGCTGTTTGTGAGGTAGTGAGTTCCCAGATCACTGGATTTATTCAAATAAATTAGATGACTAGACAACCTGAAGCAGTCAGTTGAGGTCATGTATCTATAAGAATAGAGAGAATTTCTACATGTAGTAGAAGGTTAGCTCTCCGAAATCCTTCTATAATTCTACGTCTATATTTCATTCAAACCCAAATAGTACAAGAAGCAGCAGAATGATAGGAAAAACCTGACTTCTGCCTTTATAAACTGAGGAAGATTCTAGGGAAAAAACAATAGCAATTGAGACCAGTCTACCATTCTTTGCCTAAGGAAAATTGCTTTAGTTGACAAAACATCCAACTTCATTCAGCTGGCCAGGATACCATTGCTGAATTTTTCTTTCAAAGCAAAACACATTTACAAGCTCAAAAACATTAGCTTGGGCTCTTAATAAACAGAATGAAGTGATTCATGATTAACATGTTTTGTAAATAATGACCAAGTTTAATTCCCACAATTCTTAAATGTTAAAAGGATCCTCATGGTTTTGTTTTTTTTTCCAGTAGAGGAGTAAATTATAAGCCCCCTATGCATAGGGATCATGGATTTTTTAATTTTTACCACCACCTATAAACTGTAGGCAGTTACACCAATAGCAACAGTCAGGTACTAAGAAGCTGCTGGCCTAATTGTACTTATATACTACCTAATTAGAGAGAAAGCTTTTTCTTTTTTTTAGCTGAGATCCTAGGAGGGCTACATTTGGTTCATAGATTTGAATGCTGTGGAAAGCACTAAAATACAAATACTATAGATTGCAAGGTATCCATAAAGAATTTTGATGAATACACTAAGTTCTTTGTTAAAAAAGGTCCCTCTCTCCTGCCCTCACACATATTGAAAAAGAGAAAAGCAAAATCCATTTTTAACACATGTGCTTAGTCAAGCAAAAGAAATTCTTCCATTGGCCATGTCCAATCTCCTCTCTCTCTCTCTCTCTCTCTCTCTCTCTCTCTCTCTCTCTCTCTCTCTCTCTCTCTCTTTCTCTCTCTTTCTCTCTTTATGTTTATCAGTTTATACCCTGAAATCCATTAGGAATTATTGTCACTATCTCCATGTTAGGAGAAGGGTTTTATTTAAAAATTAAATTAATTTTTTTAATGAACAAAAATATTAAATCATCAGTTTTCAAATCTAGTATGAGAGAAGTAATGAAACAACATTTAACTTACAATTCACAATGGCAACATTGATACCCCTTGCAACATTATGCTTCTCTTCACTTATTAGCCTGAAATTTAAATAAGCATTATTTAAGAATTTAATTCTTATTAAGAGGCAAATATTCCTAACTTTTCCAGGATCTGTTCTTTATTATTTATCGCAATTCAAGTACTGTTTGAAGAACTTTTAAGTGCCAGAGGAAACACAAAAATTTGATAAGCTGTGCAGTTTATAATCTAGAAGTAAATATGATAATCTTCCTCAAGAGGGTGGAAATGGGCTCAAGAGGTCCCTGTGGTCCTTGTAATCCTCATTGCCTACTACTGTGTCTTGCACGTGTTAGGCACTGATCAATAAGTACATATTGATTTATTAATTGATTGCTTTAAATAGCTGATAAAACTCTTAGAAGTTATTTATTCCTTATTTATAGTGAGCATGAATAATTTCAGTTCTCTTGTAGTGATTAATGGTTAAATGGAAATACCTATTAACATTCTAAACAGCTTCTCACAGTCCTGAATATTTAAGTTAAATTAAGAGTTTAACATGAAAATTGAAAAAAAAATTGGAAGCATATCTAATAGTAGGTATGTGATTCATGGGAAGCATATTTTCATGGGAATTTCTACATTTAATGAAACTCCAAATAATGATCACTAAATAAGAGATACAAAGAAAGCAATGTCAATTTATGATCATTCAAAAATGTATATTGTCTTGGGGCTCTGGGCACAGTTGAAATGGGCTTCTATAAAGTTGAAGGGGGTTATATACCCCAAACTTTAGGAAGAATATAAATGCAGTAAGACTTATCCAAAACCAATTTTCAGGTGAAGTTATCAAGCTTTTACTTACATGCTGGTAACCATAAAGTACTTGTTACTATTCAGTTGCTTCAGTCATGTCAGACTCTTTGTGATCCCATTTGGGGTTTTCTTGACAAATATACTGCAGGGGTTTTCTATTCCTTCTCCAATTCATTTTGCAGATGAGGAAATTTAGGCAAACAGAGTTAAGTGACTTGCCCAGGGTCACACAGCTAATAAGTATCTGAGGCCAGATTTGAATTCATAAGAACTTTTTCTACAACTGTCATTACTTAGCAATGTTAGTTTTATTCTTTTAACATTTTAATAACAGACAACTATTAATCCAACTTTCCTTTTGCAAGGGTGAAAATTAATTATTTCAGTTACTCAAACTGATACTTACAGCTCATCCTCAAAGCAAATTTTGGCATATTTATCCTTACCACCACCACTCAGTAACCGATAGGCATAGGTGTTAGGTGGGCATGAAGTCCAGTGGTCACATTTTTGTCTTTTGGGGAGTGGAGCTGCAATGAAAAGGGGTAGAAAAGTTGGCATTTGGAGAGAATCAAGAAGGCAATAAATATGTGAATACTTCTGTCATAGATAGATCATCATAGATCTTCTGTCATAGATCTATACCTTAGATCTCAAAATATTGTCAGGGAGTAGTAATCACAAATTTCTGAGAATAAAATATTTTTTTCATATTAGTTTTTGAAATCAAGATGTGTAACACAGTAGTTGTCTAGTTAAGAGGTAGGATTAGGGAATATGAGGGGAATGGTACCCACCTGTGATAAAAGTCTATCTCTTTTGTGATAAAAGGTTAAGTGATCTGTCCATGGTCATTCGACTAATATATGTTAGAGGTAGGACTTGAAATATGTTCGTCTGACTCTAAGCATAGATAGCCCCCTTTCCCTGGTACCAATTCAGCTTCTCTAGCAAAGGGAAGGAGAGAAAGGTAAGGAATCACCCATAACAGGGTCAAAATTAGTTGCTATAATACTTGCACTTAAGAAACAAATATTCCCCAAGAGGAGGAAAATGGCCTCAAAATGAACTCAAATGGACAAAAACAAAAAAGGACTACAAATCTGCATCCAGTTTGTGTGATTTGACGCTGTGGTGTATTCGTCCTTCATTGCTGAAGAAGACCATGTCATCAGAGAAATAGTGATGCTGTGGTAGTTTCTTCCAAATATACTATAGCTAATAATAGAAACTGCTTCTAAAGAATAGTAATTAGGTGAGGCACATGACATATTGGATAGAACAGTGCAGAAGACCTGTGTTCAAATCCTGCCTTAGACACATACTAGTCATATGGCTTTGGGTGAATGAATCATTTAGCCTATCTGGGGCTCAATTCAGATAAAGGTTTATCTTGTAATGGTGGAAAGACTATCCAAGTCTAATTCTTATGAGAATGTATAGCATGTGTGGTTGATACAGTCCTACTATTGAATATTCACAGATATTTTCTGTTTACAGTCTGATAACTGTGATGACTTTTGATTGGTTGCTGAACTGCAACTGGGGTGCATTCAAAAGATAAGTACCAGCTAAGGACAGTTCATGGCAATCTAAGTCTAATCCAAAAGCACAGTTCATCAGTGGATTCTCCCTTGAAACCAAGATGCTGGGCCCTGTAAAAAAGGGAGCAATTCTGTCCATTAGTTATGTCACATCTTGAAGCGAATTTGATGGGATCAAATGTTTTGTAGTAATTGCTTTAAGTTTGAACTCATTTCCTCTAGGAATGCAGGTGGTATAGGACAGAGTATGGCCTCAGGTTTGTTGGGGTGAGGGAATGTAGTTACTTCTGTTTTTGCCATCCTTTTGCAAGTGCTAATTGAGGTTAATTAGTTAAATGAGACTGTGGTGCTAAAAACTGGTAGTTAATACTGGAGAGAACACACCCAAATAGAAACTTGAATAAATAGCATTAGTCTGTCTCCTAATGCTTTATTCCATGGGTACCCCTAGCACCCTGATGGGCAGATATGGCTAGCTTCTTTCTGAGGTGGGGTAGGGAGGAATGAGTCCAGAGTCTTGCTACGATCTGTTAACCTACTCCCTCTACCTCTTTACTTTTCTTCTCATAGATCCCTATTATGGGAAATTTCAATGTCCATAGTTTCTTCCTCTTTAGTATGTTCCTTTTATTATGCCTTCTTTTCCCTCTCTTCGAAATCTCAAACCATTCCACCCTAAAGTCCTCTGTTTTTCATTATTTAGCTCACACAATACCCTTTCCTTACGTTAGAGTTCTGAAAAAACACTTGTTTTTTCTCTCCGTATTAAAATGATAGCACTACATCTACACATACCCCTTTCCAATTACTCAAATACACTTATTTTATAGGTTTCTTTGAACTTATGTGTGTATTTCAAAATTCCTACTTAACTCTGGTCTTTTCATAAGAAATATTTAAAACTTCTCTATTCTATTAAAGGTTCATTAAAAAAAACCACTTTATTGGTTTTGCAAGGTATGTTACTGTAGAATGTAAACCTATCTCTTTTGTCTTTTCCAATACTATATTCTAAAACTTATTTCTATTTATTTAGAAACTACCATGCCTTTTGTGATTCTGATTTGTAGCTCTTTCATACTTGAACTACTTCACTTAGGATGCTTGCATCTTTTTTTTCCTTTAAGTAGGAACTCTGGATTTGGGTTAGGACATTACTGAGACTTTTCCTTTCATGAGGTGATCAGTGGATAATTTCTAACTTCATTTTGTCGTCTGGTTAGATCCGCGAAGTTTTAATTTATAATTTCTTGTAACATAGTATCCAGGCTGTTTTTTTAGGGAGGCTAAGAACTTCTAAATGATCCCTACGTGACTTTTTTTTCTGTCAGTTTAAAAAAAAAATATCAGATATCTTACATTTTCTTGTTCTTTTTGATCTTGTTCTAATGCTTCTTGAGGTCTCATGAAATCATTTAATACTGTATGGCATATTCTAGTTTTCAGGGAGTCCACTTCTTAGATAAGGTTTATCATTTTCTCTTCTAAGTTCCAATTCCTTTTTCCAAAGCTTTACTTCATTTTTATGTCTTGTTTCATTTTTTTTAGGCATGTATGTAGTTCTTGTGGAAAATAGATTTTTCCTTTGGTTGTCTGCTTCTATTTGTTGTGGAATTACTCTCTCTCCTTTTTGAGGGTCCCAAGGTCTATAGTAATTTTCAAATACTAGTTTCTACTTTAATGGAGTCATTTCTCCAATTTAGTTTCTGAATTGGAAATTTGAACCAGCATCGGACTCTACCTCTAATACCTTTTTGGGCATATGGTCTTTTCCTCACCCCTGGTTTCCTAATCTGTACTTTCTGGGAAGAAACATACGAAGTATTGCTACAAATTACAGAAGCAGAGTTTGAGAGGTGGAAGGGACCTTAGAGGACATTTAATCCAAACTATATCTAAAAAGAATCCACAATATGACATATCTGTCATCTAGCTTCTGTTTAAAGACCTCCAAGGAGAGGGTGCCTACTACCTCTCAAGGCAGCCCACTCAATTTCTGAGCAGCTAAAATTATGAAGAAGAGTTTCTTGACATCAAGTCTAAATTTGACTCATTCTTATTGTCGAACTCTGGGACAAAATGAAACAATTCAAATCCCTTTCCCACATAACAACCTTTCAAATACTTGAAGACACCTTATCATATTCCCTCTGAGCCTTTTCTTTCCAGGCTAAATATACTCATTTCCTTTAATTGATCTCTATAAGATGCAGACTCAAGATCTTTCACTATAGTGTGAAGGCAACTCTAAATCCTCCTAACTTCTCAATGTCCTTCTTAAAGTGTGGTACACAGAACTAAACTCCAGATGAGGTTTTGACAAAGGGAGAAGATAATGGTACTGCGACCTCCTTATTGCTGGAAGTATGCCTCTATCTCTTTTTTTTATCTCACTCAATAGCATTTATTAAGCAATTACTTGTGTAGAACACACCTTATAACATAGTTCCTATAATCGTGGACCTGACAGTCTAACAGAGGGATTGGAAACAAATAGAGATAATTGTCGGAGACAATAATACACGAATATATGCATCAGAGAGGTGGACAATAAAGTATCATGTGAGGTTCAAGTAAGAAATTCATTTCTGACCAGAGGATCAGGGAAAGTTCGCTGGAAAAGATGACATTTGGCACAGACCTGATCATTATTTTCTGACACATATTGGCTGTGTGACTCTGGAATTCTCTTTACCTCTCAATCCTCTAAGAAATAAAGACTACAAATTGCAGAGAAGGTGATGGATGACCTGGCAACAGTATTGACAGAGAAAGTTTCTCATTCAAGAATTCCTGAAACCACTGAAATTATACGTCTAGTCCTTATCCTTCTATTATCAGTTAAATTTTTTTATATAGCAAATCTCAAACATACAGTTCCTGAGGTATGTTCCTTGTTTTTAACTATTTATACAATAGGAAAAATGAACACTGTGCTGGAAGTATTACAAATCCTAAGTAAGTGCCAAACAAGATTTACAACGACTAAGTAAATGAATCATTTTCCCCACCAAATAAACTACAACTTAGAGAGGTTAAGTGACTTCTCCATGGTAACAATAATAAAAGCTGACCTCTTTACAGCTCTTTTCAGGTTGGTGAATCGTTTAACATATATAATCGCATTTTATCATCATAATAGACATGTAAAATGGATGCTATTATTACCTCCATTTTTGTAGTATTGTGACCAGAGGCTCAAAGCCTCCAAGCAAACATTTATTAAGTGTACGCTATATGCCAGGCACCGTGCTAAACACTGGGGACACAAAAAGAAGCAAGGAACAGTCAGTGCCCTCAAGCATCTTACAATTTTAAGAGAGACAACATGCAAACAAAAATATACAAAGAAAGCTATATCTAGGAGAAATTAGAGATAATTAAAGGAGGGAAGACTGTGAAATTAAGAGGTTTTATAGAAGGCTTCCTGTAGAACATGGAATTTTAGTTAGGATTTAGAGGAAGTCAGGGAGGTGATTAATTGGATTGGTAGAGGGAGAACATTTCAGGCATGGGGGCCCAGAGCTAAGAGATGGAGTATCTTCTTTGTGAAACAGCCAAAAGACCCCTGACACTGGATCAGAGAGGACATAATAAGCAGCTAGGTGTAAGAATACTGGAAAGACAGGAAGGAGATAGGTCATGATGGTTTTTGAAAATTAAAAAGAATATTTTGTACTTGATCCTAGAGTCAGAAGGAGACCAATGGAATTTATTGTGTAGAAGGATAAAATGGATCTGTGCTTTAGGAAAATCACTGTGGTGGCTGAATGGAGGATGGATTGGAATAAGGAGAGACTTGAGAGTGGGGAGAAACCCACCATCTGACTATTGCAGGAACAATAGGCATGAAATGATGAGTGGAATCAGTGTTAGAAGAAAGAAGGAGGTATGTGAGAGAGAAGGAGGTATATTAGAAATCTCCAGGTTTTGGCAATAGATGTGTGTGCAGGGGGAGGTGAGGTGGAGGTGAGAGATAGTAAGAAACCCAGAATGATTTCTTGATTGTGAGTCTGAGGGACTGGGAGGATGGTGATGCTCTTGCATAAGCCTCTCCTCATTGGTGGAGACAGATTACTCAATTATCCAATGCTCAACTCCTATATGAGTAGCTAAACTGGTGAGAACTTGGGAGAGAACACATTTTGGTATTGTCTTCCAGCTTTGAGAAAGAAGGCACAAGCTTCCAGATTCCCTTCAGGGAGAGGTCTCTGGGGCCAACATTTAGAAGAGCTGGCATTTCAATCATCTTCTTATTTTCACCGTACCATACTAGAGACTTTGCAGAATCTCCTCCCTTGGGTGAGACCTGGAATTATTTCTCTTGATTGAACTGCAGTATTTCACTCCTAATGGGAGTGTATTCACCCTCTGTGGTGGATACAGTTTATTATAATTTATATAATCTATATAACTTTATCAGCTTTGATAAATGGGTTTACTTACTATTTATGGTTTGCATAAATGGCTTTTGGGCAAGCCTTGGAGATCTATGCCTATGTGTCTGCATGTATACAAATGTATACATATGTATGCATTTATGGATAAACAAATAGATATGTAATTTTGGACACTCCCATCCCTGTCAAGGATGTGAATCTCAACTTGAACCTAAAAATTATTTTCTCAAGACTAACAATATTTAGGAAACAGAAAAATATGATTCCAGCCTGCTACCTCCTCTTTGAGGAGAGCAGAGTGGCCAACCTCTGACATCAATCTTCTGCTTCCTTCTGGCAGGAATCAAGGGAATTCCCTTAGAGAATGGTGGGTAGAGGAAACATGACTTTGTATGAGTTACATCAGGATAGCCCCATATGACACATATCATAACCTATATGAGCAACACATACGTGTATATATGTGTATATATATATGTGTGTGTATCTATCTATCATCTATCTATCTATATATATTTATGCGCATACACACGGAGAAACACAAACCCTACAGGATCATAGCTCTAATAATGAGGTAATAGCTAGTAATATATATGTATACATATATATGTAACTATTATATATAACTAATAGATAATAGCACTATCTGTATAGTGCTTACTATGCCAGGCACTATACTCAGTATTTTACAACTATTATCTCATTTTATAGATGCTATTGTTATCCCCTTTTTACAGATGAGAAAACTGAGACAAATAGGGTAAGTAGAGGTTAAGATCCATTGTACCATGTTGCTGCCCCCTCCAGAGCTTTATCCCCGTCTAGAGCCAGAGGGAACTCCAGATTTCATCTAGTCTACATCTCCATCCTACAGATGAAAAAACTGAGGCAACCCACCCAAGGTCACAAATGAATAGGATTTGAATCCAAGTGTTCCACCTCCAGAATTATTATTCTATTCACAATAGCATACTGATTCTGATGAGAGATAAGGAGATACTGCGATATGGTGGAAAGAATACTGGATCTGGAGTCAGATGACATCAGCTCAGATTTGACCTCAATGTGATCCTGCTCTCACAGGCTGAGGCTAAGATTTCTCATTTTCTCTTCTGATCTGTTTATTTTCCTTTCAATTTTTTCATCAAATTTTATTTCCATTTCTTTATTTTTGCATTACATAGAAAAAAATGGGAAAAAATCTATTATCTCCTTTGTTCCTCTGCTTGCACTTATACTCTTTCCATTTTAAAATTTTTTTGGTCATCTCTGGAAATTTTTTTATGCCAGTCGATGGTTCTTTGATTTATTTATCTCTTTAGGTTTAGCTTCTGATTTGAGTCTTTCTGTCAGTATCAGGCTCTGCCACTTGCTCCTTTTTTTTTTTTTTGGGTTTGGTGGTTGGCCAGGTTGTTGACTGGTTGGCTGGCTTTCTTGGGTTCTTGCACTGACCTCTACATGAGAGGATTAGGTCCCTTTGGACCATGAGATTCAGAGGACTAAATCTTTAGGGTTCTCTCTGGAATTTCAAGACAGAAAGGGACCTCAAAGACTCTGGGCCTGGACTGTTCCAGTCTGAATGTTACAGGATGACCCTCTATTGGTTCCTACTCATTCTATAGCATGTCCCTGGGGCTTCCAAGATCTCCGCATTAAAGCTTTCAGACCAATCTGAGACTTTCTCACAATTTTTTCCTTTGATTTTATTGCCTCAAACATAGGTTTTACTATCTCTAGTCATCTTGGAGATGGTTTTTTGGAGAAATTCTTTTTTGCCATAAAACTCTAGACTGGCTTTTGACATGACTATGGCATTGAAGATGTCACTTACTGTAGTTTATTGGATGTCTTCATCACTACTGAGTATATTGTGAACTTCAGGGTTTTATTGGAGTGGGTGTATGTTTGCCTTTGTACAAGCAGTTATTTTGACAGGGAGTCCTCACTCATGTAGCCCAAGATTTCATTAATTTCCTGGTTGTTACGACATACTGTCAATTCACGTTGAGCTGGCAGTTTTGTTTGTGAACTTTTTTTTTTATTCAGACAAACTGCTATACCTCTCTCATCTTCTACTTATGAAGCTGATTTTTTATACTTTACCTTTATCCCTACTGGATTTCATTCTATTAGATTTAACTCAATGCTCCATCCTTGCAAGATCTTGGATTCAGTCTCTGTCATCCAGTGTGTTAGCTATTGCTCCCAACTTTGTGTCATCTGCAACTTTGATGGGTATATTATCTATTCTTTTATTGAAGCATTGCTAAAAAAAAGCAATACAAGCTCAAGGATAGATCACCAAGGTACTCCATTAAAAACTCTTTACACACTGGCATGGAACTTTTAACAATCATTCTGAGTTGAGCCATCCAACTTTATTGTCACCATCATAATTGAATCCATCTAACTATATTATCATATAGTTCACATCTCTCCACCTTCTCCACAAGGATGGTCTGGAGAACCAATACAGTAGAACATTTCCATCATCTATAAGCATTGTAACCCTGTCTAAAATTAAAATTTGGTTTTTTATATGACCTGTTCTTTTTTAAAAAAAAATGTATTTATTTTTAGTTTATAACATCCGTTCCAAAGGCTTTTGAATTACAGATTTTCTCCTCCTCTCTTCCTTCTCTCCTCCCCAATATGGCATACAATATGATATAGGTTCTACATATACATTCACATTAAACATATTTTCACATTAATCATATTGCAAAGAATTATAACCAATGGAATAAAACATGAGAAAGAAGAAACAAAAGAAAACAAAAGAGAGAGAGAAAGCAAATAGTATGCTTTGATCTGCAATCAGACTCCATAATTCTTTCTCTGGATGTGGATCATGAGGCTTTTGGAGTTTAAATGACCTGTTGTTGATGACACTTTGTGATCATGTTAATGTAGGATACAGCATTGATTCAGTTAAGTTTAGCTTCTGTACCCTGCTTTGGTCATTCTGCTCTGTCAACCAGAAGGCTGAAGGACGAGCAAGTAATAGTTCACATTCTGGCTTTTTTTCTACTTAGGTCACCAGGAAGCCATGTCAATTGTTACAAGTTTTAGTTCTCTGAGCCAATCAAGATTCAAGGATATAAAACCATCTTTTAGAGGAAAAAATGAACCTAGTATATTTGGGATTAAAAGCTAAGAATATTGTTCTTATGGGAAGATGTATGAAGACATCTAGAGAGAAACAAGAAGAGTGAAAAAAGCAATATTCCTGGAAAACAAAGAACAAAGGTGAAGGACCTAATGATAAAATGAAAGTTAGCAGTGCAATCACAAAGACTAAGGCTGGTGTTGGAGAAAAGAAGAGGAGATGCACCATATTTCCATCCTTATAGATAGAATAGAATATCATATAAACTGTCAGATGTAGTTGATGTGGTTGATAGGTTTGGTTAAACTGATTTTTTCCTTCTCTTTAAATCTTGGTTATGAGAGATGTTTCTCTAGGTAAGCAAGGGGATAAAATATGTTCAAAAACAAATGTGATATAAAAATAAATCTCATCAATAAAAATAGCTATTTTTTTAAAGAGAGAAATTGAGCTATTAGTGAAGACTTAAGAGGTAACAGCATGATCATCTTCAAACATTTAAAAGACTATGATATTGAAGATGGATTAGGAATTTGGCTTAGCCCTACAGGGCAGAACAATGAAGGGACAGTTCAGAAAGGCAGATATCAGTTCAATTAAAGGAAAGTTAGGTAACAATTAGCGCTAGAGAAAAGTATACTCAGATGCCTTGTGAAGTAATGAGTTCCTTGTTCCTGAGGGCATTTAGGCAAGGCTAGATCCCTATTTGTTGGGGACACTGTAGAGAAGTTTCCTGATCCTGGTAGTATATGGGCTACTTCTCAGGTTTTCAGATTTAATACCAACTCTCAAATATGAAACTTCTCCTGGGAACTTTGTGTTTAAAAAATTGCTCTTACTTTCATCATTCTACAAAGACTAGGAAAACCTCAAAACAACCTTTACGGATTAGCATTGTGAAATTGACTCGGTCATATATTAGCCATTTTAGCCACACCTATGTGTACAAAAATGAATCATTTGTCATTTATCTTTGAATCCAAAGAAAAATACATATAGCTTTCCTATTCAACTTCAGTCACTAAGTACACTCAATGATCTTGCCAACCACAAAGAAGTCCATTAAATGAATTCAGCCATTGTTCAAAATTGTCCCAAGATTTTAAAAACTACAAAAGACTTTCAGTTACAAATGACAACCAATTTCAATGATATCTAGTTCCAAAAGCTGAGTTTTTTTCTTTAAGAAAAAGGGTATTCAAGTGATTGCGATCATGATGAAAAAGAAGAAAAAGGAGAAGAAGAAAGAGAAGAGACAAATGAGATATTTAAAAATATACTTCAAATAGCAGGAAGTTCAGAAAAAGATACAGATGCAGGACATTCTCAGAGTTACCATGTTAAACTTATACACTGAAAATCTACATAATAAGAATTAATATACCATCTTCTTTTTGTATCTTTTTTACATCAAATGTTCGTTTGTCAAGTTCATAATAACAAAAATATTTTTAAAAAAGAAAGCAGTTGGACTAGACCATTTATATACAGAAATGATCTATGCTGGAGGTGTTATAAGTGTGAAGGCATTGATTAATCAATTCTGAAGTTACCTGAAGGATCAGAAAAAAAAGGGCATGGAAAAAGCCTTAAGTCTTATCACTACCAAAAATGGGGTCCAAAAAATAAAGAACTATTAGCCAGCATTCCTACTATTTTACAAATAATCACCATATGTATTGATGGTTTTCTTGATTATAGAAAGGAACGTGGGAAGGTTTTATGGAAGGTATTCTAAAGTTGACAAAATATCAATCCTCATACAACACAATATCAGATGGAGAGAATGCAAGCTTGTTGACTATTTAAATTTTTTTTTAATTCAATAAAGCACAATATCACATAAAAGACTGTCTTTCAACAGAGTGCTTCCTATGCATATGTCAAAGTTATACAAGATTCTTTGAAATATATAATAGAGATAATCTTGTTCAATGACACTGAATACTAACTAATGGAGTAAAAAACATGGAGACATGTTTGTCATGTGTTCTGGTTATTGTGATGCTTATTATGGGTAAGACCATACAAAGAGTAAAGTGCTGAGGTTTGGGGGGAAAGGTAATTTTTATTGATGAAACTTCTTTTTTCATTCAGAGTTATGTAAAAAAAAAGTCGGGAAAAGTCTAGTTGAGTTTATATGGTCTGATCATTTTTTATCAGGCTGAAATATTTATCAAAAAATTTTAGAGAATTTTAAAAAATTTCTAGCATGCCTGGAAGTCTATTGAGGGAACTTACCAAATGGATATGGAATATTATAGCATGGCCTTGCACTATGCTATCTGAACAAAAGCTTAGAAAATTATACAAGAAATAAAGATAAACATGTTTCAATGTGCTGATTTAAACCTCACTGAAACTCTAAGGATTATAATAATGGCTAGATTTGGATTTAATGGCTAGATTTAATCAATGATAGTGTTTCCAATATAAAATGTGATAAAAGTGTAGCTTATCAAACTTGTACATGCCAAGTCATGTAAAACAAGTCATTTCAGCAAAAGAGGGAAATATTACATATTAAGTTTTTAAAAAAATATGTAAATAGTTTATAAAGTTTGAGGAAACAGTAAAAAGTAAAGGAAGAGGAAGCAGTATAGCCTAGCTTCTTCATATAACTACTCTAGCAAAGATCACAAAATAGCATCAGTTGGTGTTAAGAAAATCCAAGGAGTAACTATAGTAGGAGGTTTTTTGCACCACAGGATAACACAGTGAGGTAACCAGAAGTCTATAGAAAGTAGGGAGGGAGTACAGCAGGAAAGTTCACACAAAAACATGCCTGAATGTAGACCAGGGGTTACTCCTAAAGCTGTATACCTATCTGTATTTCACCACATAATTGTCACAGACTTTATGCCAAATTTTTGGAAAAAAGTGGGGTTCAATCATTATGCAAGGCTTTAAAAATTGTGCTAGTATGACTTAAAAAATCATTTATCACTAAACTTCCTTGTGCAAGATTAGGATGCACAGAATAATTGTGAATATATGTTAAAATTGAATAGTCCAAATTGACACATATAAATTACTTAATAGTTTAGGAAACATTTTTCTGGTCTGAAAAATAAAGTTAACACTTAAGTAGTTATTGATTTGTACATTATAGTTGAAATATTACACTTGAGAAAATTTACTACAGTGTTGTGAAGTGTAAACTTACAAAATTTAATCTTCTGCATCCAAAGATTCTGTGCCACTATCATTGGTTTGGTTATCTGATGTGCTTCTCAGTGCCACTCATATCAGATATGGTTACTTTGTCATCATTCTGCCATAGTGCATCGTGTTAGATCCATCTAGTGCATTCAAAATCTCTGTCTTTTTGAAGCGATTGATGACTGTTTCATGTGGTGTAAGGTCCCAACTCTTAATTACTGACAATGTGTGTGAGCTGAGAATTTAGGCTCATGGCTTGCAATGTGAGAGAGAGACAAACACATATCCATATGCCACTGGTGAATACATTGCTGCTCTGTTTACCTTTTAAGAAGTGGGATGAACGGAATTACACCATGCAATGATTATGCAATGAAAGGTGTTTGGACTGAAAAAACAGGATGTGATGATTACATGGTAGACATGATTATGTGGTGAAATATGGTATAGGCCAGATCCTACAGAGGCTTTTAGTTTGCTGATCTGGTCTCCTGAAGTTCCAACCATGAATGAACCTACAGCTATGTCATCCAAACCTAAAATTGGCAATCAAACCATGCACTAGATTGGACTACTTAGGGTGCTAAAATTTTGCAGCTCAATGGATTAGGGTATCTCTGAGGTCTTTTAAAAAACTAGTATATTGGGGGGCGGAGCCAAGATGGCGGAGTAGAAAGATGCACATTTACGAGCTCCGAGCCCACAACCCATGGAATTGAGGTAAAAGGAGATCCCCATAAATTCTGAATCACTGCAGGGGGGGCATAAACATAGGGGAAGAGATTTCCGTTCCACTGAGCCCTGGAGAACCGTCCCCGGGGTCCATCGCGCCCCGGAAAGCGGACCCCACCCCCCACCCCTGGCCGCAGCCCCAGAGAAGCTGACCCGAGCAGGCTTCGGAGAGGGAAGCTCCGGGGGAAACTCCGGCAGCCGGGAAAGTCCCTCCGCCCACAGAAGCTACAGGTCAGTGAGAAAGAAGGCTGGGCTAGGGGAGGGGAACGGAGCATCTCCATGACTCGGGCCCCCTCAGGAGGAAGTGGCGGTGGCAGAGACAGGGGCAGGAAGCGGAGGAGGCAGAGGCGTGGGCGGAGGCGGAGGCGCAGTGGCCCAGGACTCAGGAATCCCCCAGCAGCAGGTAGGATCTTCAATACTGAAGGTCTTTCCAACCTGAGGGAGCTGAGCCTGGGAGACGGCCCTGCCCCCACCCCACTCTATTACTGAAGGCCTCTGAATAAAACCCCTGAGGGAGCTGAGCATAAGAGGCGGGGCCCCCCACCGTGCCCCCACCCGCTCCGTTCCTGAAAGTCTCTGCAGAAAGCCCCTGAGGGAACCGAGTTTGGGAGGCGGCCCTGCCCCCACCCCCGCGCCAGAACTAAAGCTTGCTGCAGAAAGCGCATTTGAGTCTCAGAAGCCAAGCACTAGCTGGGCGTATCCAGGCGGAGGTGGAAAGGAATCTCAGAAGTCAAGTAACTGGCTGGGAAAATGCCTAGAAAAGGGAAGAAAAATAAGACTATAGAGAGTTTTTTCCAACAAGTGCAAATGATCCCGACCTTCGGATCTGATGGCGAGGACGAGAACGTATTCTTGCCATCAGGGAAAGACGTGGAGGGCGGGGCCTCAGTACCCCAGACACCCCAGGGGGGTGTCGGGTGGGCTCAGGCCTTGGAAGAGCTTAAAAAGGATTTTGAAAAGCAAGTTAGACAGGTGGAGGAAAGACTGGGAAGAGAAATGACAAAGATGCAAGAAGAGTATGAAAAACAGGTCAATACCTTGGTAAAGGAGACCCAAAAAAATGCTGAGGAAATTAACACCTTGAAAAATAGGCTCACTCAATTGGCAAAAGAGGTTCAAAAAGCCAATGAGGAGAAGAATGCTTTCAAAAGCAGAATGAGCCAAATGGAAAAAGAGGAGCAAAAGCTCACTGAATTTAATAGTTCTCTCAAAATTAGAATGGAACAGATGGAGTCTAATGACTTTACGAGAAACCAAGAAATCACCAAACAACCAAAAGAACGAAAAAATGGAAGAGAATGTGAAATATCTCATGGGAAAAACAACTGACCTGGAAAATAGATCCAGGAGAGACAATTTAAAAATTATGGGACTACCTGAAAGCCATGATCAAAAAAAGAGCCTAGACATCATCTTCCATGAAATTATCAAGGAAAACTGCCCTGACATTCTAGAACCAGAGGGCAAAATAAGTATTGAAAGAATCCATCGATCACCACCTGAAAGAGATGCAAAAAGAGAAACTCCTAGGAACATTGTGGCCAAATTCCAGAACTCCCAGCTCAAGGAATAAATCTTACAAGCAGCTAGAAAGAAACAATTCCAGTACTGTGGAAATACAATCAGGATAACCCAAGATCTAGCAGCTTCTACATTAAGGGATTGAAGGGCGTGGAATAGGATATTCCAGAAGGCAAAGGAACTAGGACTCAAACCAAGAATCACCTACCCAGCTAAACTGAGTATAATACTTCAAGGGAAAATATGGTCTTTCAATGAAATAGAGGACTTTCAATCATTCTTAATGAAAAGACCAGAGCTGAAAAGAAAATTTGACTTTCAAACACAAGAATGAGAAGAAGCATGAAAAAGTAAACAGCAAAGAGAAGTATTAAGGGACTTACCAGAAATGAACTGTTCACATTCCTACAGGGAAAGACAATATTCTAACTCTTAAAACTTTTCAGTATCTGGGTAGTTGGTGGGACCACACATACACATGTACACGCATGCACACACATACACACATGCATACACATACAGAGACAGAGAGCACAGATTAAACTGAATAGGATGGGACCATACCTTAAAAGAAATTAAGGTAAATGGTGAGAGAGAAATGTAGTGAGAGGAAAGAGGGGGAAATGGAAGGGGGTAACTATATGTCATTTAAGAGGCAAGTAGGAGATTTTTTTAGTGGAGGGAAAAAGAGGAGAGCTGAGGAAAAAAAAAAAAACCAAGAAGTTTACCCTCATCACATTTGACTAAACGAAGGAGTGAAATGCACACTTCATTTTGGTATGAAAACCTATCTTACAGTATAAGAAAGCGGGGGAGAAGGAGATATTTGCGGGGGGGGGGATGATGGAAGGGAGGGCAAAGGGAGGAGGGAGTAACTGAAAGTCAACACTTGGGGAGGGACAGGATCAAAAGACAGAAGAGAAACAATGAGGGGCAGGTTAGGAGGGATGGTAATTCAGTTAGTCTTACACAACACGACTATCAGGGAGGTCATTTGCAAAACTACACAGATAGGGCCTATAATGAATTGCCTGCCGTACCAAAGGGAATGGGTGGGGAGGGAGGGGATGGGTAGAATTTGGAACTCAAAGTTTTAGGAACAATTGTTTAGTATTGTTGTTGCAAATAGGAAAGAAGACATACAGTTAATGAGGAATAGAAAGTCATCTGGCCCTACAGGAGAAAAGAGAAGATGGAGACAAGAGAAGGGAGGGATGACAGAAGAGAAGGCAGATTGGAGATAGGGAAAATTAGATTGCTTGGGGTAATGGGGTGGGGGGAGGGGATAAAAGGGGAGAAAATTTTGGAACCCCAAAATTTGTGAAAATCAATGTAAAAAAGTTAAATAAATAAATAAATAAAAAGAGAAAAAAAAACTAGTATATTATTATCCCCCAGGTATATGGAAAAAAAATTTTTAACATTTGTTTTTAAATTTTTGAGTTCCAATTTTTCTCCCTTCCTCCCTTTCCATCCACATGCATTCATGCAAGCAATTGCATATAGGTTTTACATGTCTGGTCATGCAAAATATTTCCATAATAATCATGTTTTAAAAGAAAACATAGACCAAAAATAAAATAAAACCTCAAGAAAACAACAAAATGAAACCTCAAGAAAAATAAAGATGCAAGAAAATAAAGAAAATAAAAAAGTATGCTTCAATCTGTGATGCAGACACGAGAACTTCTTTCTCTGGGGATGGCTAACATTTTTCACAAGTCCTTCAGAATTGTTTTGGATCATTGCATTACTGAGAATAGGTAAGTCAATTCACAGCTGATCATCTTACAATATGGCTGTTACTTTGTACACAGTACATTTCACTTTGCATTTGTTCATGTAAGCCCTTCCAGACTTTTCTGAGACCATCCTGCTCATCATGTCTTACAGCACAATAGTATTTCATCATAGTCACATACCACAATTTGTTCAGTCATTCCCCAATGATGGGCATCCCTCCAATTTCCAATTCTTTGCAACCAGAAAAGAGCTGCTATAAATATATTTTTGTACATATAGGTCCTTTTGCTTTTTGTTTTTTATCTCTTTTGGGATACAGACTTAGTTACAGTATTGCTAGGTCAAAGGGTATATGTGGATTTTTAGCCTTTTGGGCATACTTCCAAATTGCTCTAAAGAATGATTGAATCAGTTTACAACTCTACCAAGAGTGTTTTAATGTCTCATTTTTCCTACATATCCTCCAACATTTGTTATTTTCCTTTTCTGTCCTATTAGCCAATCTAATAGGTACGAGAATTGTTTTAATTTGCATTTTTCAATCAATAGTGAGTTAGAGCATTTTTTTTCATATGGTTATAGATAGCTTTGATTGTTTCATCTGGAAACTGTTCATATGTTTTGATTATTTATTAATTGGAGAATAGCTCTTATTTTTTTTTATAAATTTGACCCAGTTCTCCATATGTTTGAGAAATGAGGCTTTTATCAGAGAAACTTGCTTCAAAAGTTTTTATGGTTGTGATTGCTAACTATATTTCCCTCCATCCTATTTTCCCCCTGTTTATTCTAGTCTCTCCTCTCACCCTGTCTCTTCTCAAGTGTTTTGCTTCTAAATACTCTCAATCAACCATTCTGCTCCCCCTTGTCCCCTTCCCCTCCTACTTCCCTATAAGGTAAAATAGATTTCTTTATTCAACTGAGTATTTATGTTATTCCCTCTTCAAGTCAGTTTCTGATGAGAATAAAGTTTACTTACTCCTCCTCACCCCACCCCCATCTTTCCCCTCAATGTAAAGCTTTGTCTTATCTCTTTTTAAAAAAATTTTTAAAAATTTATTTAACTTTCCAACATCCATTTCCACAAAATTTTGGGTTCCAAATTTTCTCCCCATTTCTCCCCTCCCCCCACCCCAAAATACCAAGGATTTTAATTGCCCCTATCACCAATCTGCCCCTCTCTTCTAACATCCCTCCCTTTCCTTATCCCCATCTTTTCTTTTGTCCTGTAGGGCAAGATAAGTTTCTATACCCCATTACCTGTATTTCTTATTTCCTAGTTGCAGGAACAATACTCAACAGTTGTTCCTAAAACTTTGAGTTCCAACTTCTCCCCATCCCTCCCTCCCCACCCCATTCCCTTTGGGAAGGCAGGCAATTCAATATAGGCCCTATCTCTGTAATTTTGCAAATGACTTCGATAATAGTCGTGTTGTGTAAGACTAACTGTATTTCCCTCCATCCTATCCTGCTCCCCATTGTTTCTATTCTCTCTTTAGATCCTGTCCCCCCCCAAGAGTGTTGACTTCAAATTGCTCCCTCCTCCCACTGCCCTCCCTTCCATCATCCCTCCCCTCCCTGCTTATCCCCCTTCTCCCCCACTTTCCTATATTGTAAGATAGGTTTTCATACCAACATGAGTGTGCATTCTATTCCTTCCTTCAGTTGAATGTGATGAGAGTAAGCTTCATGTTTTTTCTCTCACTTCCTCTCTTTTTCCCTCTGCTAAAAAGTCTTTTACTTGCCTCTTTTATGAGATAATTTGCCCCATTCCATTTCTCCCTTTCTCCTCCCAATATATTTCTCTCTCACTGCTTAATTTCATTTTTTTAAAGATATGATTCCATCCTATTCAATTCACCCTGTGCGCTCTCTCTCTCTCTCTGTCTCTCTCTCTCTCTCTCTCTCTCTCTCTCTGTGTCTCTCTCTCTCTGTAATTCCACCAACTGCCCAGATACTGAAAAAAGTTTCAAGAGTTATAAATATTGTCTTTCCATGTAGGAATGTAAATAGTTCAACTTTAGTAAGTTCCTTCTGACTTCTCTTTGCTGTTTACCTTTTCATGCTTCTCTTGATTCTTGTGTTTGAAGGTCAAATTTTCTTTTCAGCTCTGGTCTTTTCCTCAAGAATTTTTGAAAGTCCTCTATTTCATTGAAAGACCATTTTTTCCCCTTAAGTAGTATACTCAGTTTTTCTGGGTAGGTGATTCTTGGTTTTAATCCTAGTTCCTTTGGCTTCTGGAATATCATATTCCACGCCCTTTGATCTCTTAATGTAGAAGCTGCTAGATCTTGTGTTATCCTGATTGTATTTCCACGATACTTGAATTTTCTTTCTAGCTGCTTGCAATATTTTCTCCTTGACCTTGGAACTCTGGAATTTGGTCACAATGTTCCTAGGAATTTCTCTTTTTGGATCTCTTTCAGGTGGTGATCAGTGGATTCTTTCAATATTTATTTTGCCCCCTGGTTCTAGAATATCAGGGCAGTTTTCCTTGATTATTTCATGAAAGATGATGTCTAGGTTCTTTTTCTGATCATGGCTTTCAGTTAGTCCCATACTTTTAAAATTATCTCTCCTGGATCTATTTTCCAGGTCAGTTATTTTTCCAATGAGATATTTCACGTTATCTTCCATTTTTTTTCATTCTTTTGGTTTTGTTTTGTGATTTCTTGGTTTCTCAGAAAGTCATTAGCCTCCATCTGTTCCATTCTAATTTTGAGAGAACTATTAAATTCAGTGAGCTTTTGAACCTCCTTTTCCATTTGGCTTTTTCTGCTTTTTAAATCATTCTTCTCCTCATTGACTTTTTGAACCTCTTTTGCCAATTGAGTTAGCCTATTTTTTAAGGTATTATATTCTTCAGCATTTTTTTGGGTCTCCTTTAGCAAGGTGTTGACCTGCTTTTCATGCTTTTCTTGCATCTCTCTCATTTCTCTTCCCAGTTTTTCCTCCACTTCTCTTACTTGACTTTCAAAATCCTTTTTGAACTCTTCCATGGCCTGAGCCCATTGAATTTTTTTTTTTCGATGTTTGGGATACAGAAGCCTTTGACTTTTATGTCTTTCCCTGATGGTAAGCATTGGTCCTCCTCATCTGAAAGGATGGGAGGAGATATCTGTTCACCAAGAAAGTAACCTTCTATGGTCTTATTTTTTTCCCCTTTTTGGGGCATTTTCCCAACCAGTTACTTGACTTTTGGGTCCTTTGTCAAGAGTAGTGTATACTCTGGGGACCTGTAAGATATCAGTTCCTACAAGGTGGCACAATCAGGCATGTACTGGTCTGGGCACAGGGAGGGATTTTTGTGCCCAGAATCTTAGCAGAGTTTCCACTCCACAGGTACCAAGCTAGCACCGGGGGTGGGGTGGGGGGGTGGGGTGTGGGATTCAGTCAAGCTGTGGGGGCAGGGCCACCACTCAGTTTGAGACAAAGACCAGTTCCCTCAGTGCCCCCAGGGGTTTTTAAGATCCAGCAATGGTCTCGGGCTGCTGTGAGAACTGCTGCCGCCTGCCCAATGTGGCTTCTGCAGCCAATGGCTGAGGCTGGAGCTATGAGAAGGCCCTTCTCCCTTCCTGGCCAGCTGAAAAAACCTTTTAACTGACCTTTGGCATCTGTGGGTTGAGGGATCTGTGAACCCCCTGCTGCTGTGGGGGTTCCAAGACTGGAGATTCAGCCCCCGAGGTCTGTTCTTGAGCCACGTATGTGGCCAAGGCTGGGCTCCACTCTGTGTCCAGTGCCACTGATGTTTCCCGTGGGCCTTTCATGTCACCCTGGGCTGGAAATCTCCTCCACTCTGTTGTTCTCTACTTCTGCTGCTCCAAAATTTGTTGAGAGTCCCTCTCTACAGGTATTTTATGGACTGTATGGGGAGACCCCATACAGTATGTGTGTCTTTCTACTCTGCCATCTTGGTTTCACCCCTAGTCTGACCTTTTATCTCTTTTATGTGAGATAATTTATTCCATTTTATCTCTCCCTTTCCCTTTCTCATAGTACAATGCTCTCTTACTTTATTTTATTTTTGTGGATAGCATGCCTTCATGTTCAACTCACACCTGTGACTTCTGTCTATATATATTCTTTCTACCAGCCCTAATAATGAGAAAGTTCTTGTGAGATATAAATATCATCTTCCCATATATAAATATAAACATTTTAACCTTATTAAGTCCTTTATGATTTCTCTTTCCTATTTTTTTTATGCTTCTCTTGAGTCTTGTATGTGAAAGTCAGATTTTCTCTGCAAGTCTGGTCTTTTCATCAAGAATGCTTGAAAATCCTCTTTCTCATTAAATGTCCATTCCCTTCCCCCACTCACTGAGGATAATACTTAGTTTTGCTAGATAGGCGATTTTCAGTTGTAATCCAAGCTTCTTTGCCTTCCAGAATATCATATTCCAAGCCCTTTGATACTTTAATATAGCAGCTGCTAAACCTTGTGTAATCCTCACTGTGAGTCCAGGATACTTGAATTGTTTCTTTCTGGCTGCTTGTGATATTTTCTCCTTGATACAGGAGCTCTGAAATTTGGCTATAATATTCTGACAGTTTTCCCTTTGGGATCTCTTTCAAGAGGTGATTATTTCAACTTCTATTTTACCTTCTAGTTCTAGAATATCAGAGCAGTTTTCCTTGATAATTTCTTGAAAGATGATATGTAAGCTCCTTTTTTATTATGATTCTCAGGTAGTCCAATAATTTTCAAATGATCTTTTCTTGAACTATTTTTCAGTTTAGTTGTTTTTTCTCCAATGTGATATTTCACAGTCTTCTATTTTTTTCATTCTTTTGGTTTTGTTTCTTGAGTTTTCATAAAGTCATTAGATTCCATTTGCCCAATTCGAATTTTTAAGAAATTCCTTTCTTCCATAAGCTTTTGTACCTCTTTTTCCATTTGGTCATCTACCTTTTAAGGAGTTTTTTCCTCCAGTGAATTTTTGTCCCTCTTTTAACATTTGGCCTATTCTGCTTTTTATGGAATTCTTTCCCTCATTTGGCCTAGTTTGTTTTTGAAGGTGTGATTTTCTTTAGTATGTTTTTTGTCTCCTTTGCCAATCTGTTGATTTGTTTTTGATGTTTTCTTGTATTGCTCTCATTTCTCTTCCCAAATTTCCCCTCTACCTCTCTTACTTGATTTTCAAAATGCTTTTTATGCTCTTCTATGGCCCAAGATCAATTCATACTTTTCTTGGAGGCTTTGGATGTTGGAGCTTTGATTTTGTTATTTTCTTCTGAGTGTGTGTTTTGCTGTTCTTTATCACCAGAGTGATCTTCTGTGGTCAGATTTTTTTCTGTTGTTTTTTTGTTTTCTCAGTCTTTTAATTCCATTAAAGTAGAGCTTTACTTCCAGGGTGGAGGGCAAACTGTATCAAGTTTCAGGGGTTTTGTGAAGATGTTTTCAGAGATACTTCTAGGGATCTGTAAGTTTTTAATTCTTCCAAGGTAGTATAATAAAAGGAGAGGTATTTACTCCTCTCCTGGCCTGTGCTCTGGTCTATAAGTGACCACAAGCATTCTTTTCTATTCTGGAACTACAAAGAAGATTTCCCACTCCACTGTGGCTGCAAACTCTGCTACTGCTCCTCCTCACTCTGGAACTGCCACCCATAATTGGGTCATGGATAAGAATATGGGCAAAGCAACTGTCGTGCCTCAGTGCAAGCAAAGAGAGACCCCTATAATCTCCTTCTGACCAGCTGCTCAACCCCGTATCATCTGCGGACTGAGAGCTCCAGAAGCAGTCATTGCTGCTGCTGATTCAGTCACTCTCAAGGCCTCCTTCTGGTTTGATAAGGCCAGGCTTGTGCTGTTGTGGCCTGCACTGGAACTGTGCTCCACCTTTCCTGCTGACCTTTCAAGTTGTCTTTGACTGAGAGATTTGGAAACTGCCAGTGCTGGCACTGATTCAGTCACCCTTGACTTGCTTTGACTGGGGCCTGATCTGTGCTAGTGTGGCTTGGGCTGGACTGTGTTCCTCTCTCACCCTGGTGCAAAAGATCTTTCCTTCTAACCTTCTATATTGTCTTGGGCTGGAAAATTGTTTCATCTTTTAGAGGGTGCTACCACTCTAGAATTTGTTTACAGTCATTATTTGAAGCTATTTGGAAAGGTTTGGGAGAGAGCTGAGGCAAGTCCCTGCCTTTACTCTGCCATCTTGATTCTACCTCACTGAAGTCTTTAAAGAGCATAGTGTTCAAAACCCAGATGAGTCAGTAGTAGGACCCCAGATAACATATATCAGGACCAAACAATATTTCACAATTCTCTCCAAAAGTACATTGAACCTGGCCCTGGGCCAAAGTTCCAGTTCTAAAAGTCTAGAAAAATGAGTAAACAAAAAGAAAACATTAATCATAAAGAAATACTAGGATACAAAGACACCCAATGCACAAAGGTAGAGGAAAGGAATACTTCAATTACTTCTATAAACAGAATATAAAACAAAAGTAACATTTGGCTGCAAGGTCAACTAGAATTCCTGTAAGAAAGGAAGAATTGAAAAGTGATATCATAAAGGAACTAGAAGCTCTAGAAGAAAGAAATAGAAATGAAAAGTAATGTCTAAAGACTTAGCAGGAGAATAAAAAGGAAAACAGCATTAGCAAAACCTCACAATGGACCAAGCAGAAATCAATGACTCCATGATAGAATAAGAAATACTAGTATAGAATTGAAGAACTAAAAATATATATATGGTATTTCCTGTAAAAAAAAACCCGATGGAAAAATGTAAGGTTTTATTCAGTCCTGTTATCTAGAAATCTTATTGTTCTTTCACCTGCACAATATTCTTAATTGTACAGACAGATGACCCAGGTACACCAGCCACCCAGCCAGAAGGCAATCCTTTCTATTTAAATGTTAGGCTTTGAACATTGAGTTGTTACTTCAGAGTACTCCCTCACTTATGTTATTTCAGTCAGCACTAGCTCACAGTCAGCAAATCAAAGTATTGTAGCCACAGTAGATTTTCATGCAATTCTGATATAGGAAGTGAATATGTCTACAATTCTTTTTTATCTTGATAATCTTTCTACAGGGAGAGCATGCTTTGGCCACTCCAAAAGACGAGTGTATCTGTGAGCTGTGCATACTTCCTTAGAAGTTCCTTGTCCTGACCAATAAGCATCCATCTCATCCAAGTACCTGTAGCCCTCATAGAATCCTGTCTATCCTTCAGTAGTTATGGAAGATGGACCATGGCACACCTCTCATACCACACGTGATCTGTATAGGCTTGGATTCCCCAGAACAACAACGTCTTGGTCTTTTTTAAGATCTCCTGCATCTAGTGCTCTCTGAAGATACCTCAACTCAGCTTCTTTGGCTTTACCTGGACTTTGAGTTGCAGTAAGGTTGTATCCCCAAAGGAGCAAAGCATTTTGTTATCACCACTGACACTGGTCTTTACCTAGGGTTCTGTTATCATATTTCCCCACTCAATGATGGCTTAATCCAGCACATACCTTGATGAAGAGGCTGATCCTATGAGATCACCAAGCAGCTAGTTAATTAATAGAGATAAAGGAAGGAAGTGAGGTAGGGGAAGGAAAAAAGGACTCTGACATGGTACATAAGGATAGGAAACCAGAAGAGGAAATAGACTGAGGTATATAGAATGATACTTTTGTCAAGGGCATAAAATCCAAAAATCATACCTGAAAACCATGAATGATGATAGGAAAAACCCTGGATGTTTAAAGAAATCACAAAAACAAATTAAAACAACAAAAAAATAAAAAACCTATTAAAATGAGGGAAAACAGAAAGAATTCACCGGTCAACTCTTAAAAGATTTGCAAAAAAAAACCCCCAAACAAACAAAAAAAACCTTCCAGGAAAGTTATAGTCAAAATCCAGAATATGCAGAGAAAAAAAATATTGCAAGCAGGCAGATAAATTTCAAATACTAAGGAGATGAGTCAGGATCACATAAAACTTGGCAGTCATTTCTCTAAAGGAGATGAGAGGTAAAAGTTAAAATCAAGAATAATTTACTTGAAAAAAATAAGTATAATCTTTAGGGTGGGGGTGTGGTATGGACATTTAATTTAAAAAATAGATTTTTGGCAAGTATTACTGATGACAAGACAAATGTTAAATAGAAATACTGAAATATAAAATCAGAAGTCTAGAACAACATTAAAAGTAAATACATTTAATCAATTTAAAGGGATCATACATCAATGAAGGGGATTATTCAAGAATGAAGTGTTTGCATTTTAACATGAGGAGAACAAAAAATGTCTTTTAACAACTCTGGTGTCATCATGGGTCACAAAGGATATTAAATAAGACAGAGGTCATAGGAGTGGTTTTACTATGTTTTACTGATCTTAAAAGAAGGAAGGGGGAAAGGATTATACCAGGAAGTAAAAGGGAAAGAATGAAGTGGAATTTTCTACCTCACATGTCAAAGTACAATATAAGAAGAGTATATAAACATGGGGAAGAGGTGGGGAGAGGGGACAACATTTGAACTTTGCTTTCATCTGAACCAAATGAATAATAGCAAAACACGTGTCAATTATTATGGAAATATATTAAACTCAAAAGGAAAACATGATCTGGGAGAGGGAAAAGGAAAAAAGACAGGGTAGTGGAAGAAGATTCCATCACTGCCCTGAGCATCTTCTTTATAAGGAGGAGAGTGGGAGACAAAAAGAATATACATACATACATACATATATACATATATATGTATATATACATATACATACATACACACACACACACACACATATATATATATATATATATATATATATAGAGAGAGAGAGAGAGAGAGAGAGAGAGAGAGAGAGAGGATGGAGGGAACCATGCAGTTAGCAGTCAAAACTTTGAACATGTTAACATGAAGTCACGTAAAACAGAAGAAAAGGAGTAAAAAAAATTGAAAGCATGAAGAATTAGGATGCAAAAACAACAATATGTTGTTTAACATAAACAAGATTGCAACAGAAATATCCACACAGTTTAAATAATGGCCTGAAGAAAAATCTATTATGCTTTGATTAAACTAAAAATATCAGGGATAACAGTCATGATTTCAGACAATACAAAAGTAAAAACAAACATCTTTAAAAAGATAAAGTTATGTTACATTTAATGGCACCATGGAAAGTATGTAAAATGCATCAATAACAATATTTAATATATTATCATATGGCAGAGCACCTAAAGCAATGTTAATTGAATTACAATGAAGTAAAAGAAAGAAAGAAGCATTTACTAAATGTAAATTTTGTCAGGTATGGGTACAAGTACAAGCAAAAATGTAGAAAGTCTCTGCCTTCAGGGAGATTTCATTCTAATGGAAGAAGAAAACACACAAAAAAGAAGCTAAAACATGGGAGGGAGCTAAAGATACCCAGTGCAAAGGCAGGGGTTTAAATGCCAGAAGTTTGAAACAGAGCTGAGAGGGGGAATGAAGGCTGGTTTTGGTCCATCCACAAAATAGAGTTCCCAAGAAGAACTCACCAATGTAAGAAGGAGAAAGGTCTTACAAAAGGATATTGCAAGTTGAAAAGCCTACGTGCATGTTTGGATGTTTCAGAGTGAGAATACAGGAATTTTGAGGATTTTACATGATTGGCATGGTTTTGAAGTACCAAAGAAGGGTTGGGCAGGGAATGAGAAATAGATAATAAAAATATAATAGCTGGGCACCTCTTTGTACTTTTTCAGGCTTAGACAAACCTAATCGATAGATAAACATGAAAAGGATTTTAGAAAAGTTAGATATAAATCTCTGACAATTACTTGAATGGAAATAGAAGTACACACTATAGACGTGCATAGCACCTTTAAAAAAAGGAATAACAGAGAACTATGCTTTAAAATTTTTTCCATTATTGCTTTCTGTAAAAATTTTTATGGTAAGTTTCTTTGATAAAGGTCTCATTTCTCAAATATATAGAGAACTTTGTCAAATTTATAAGAATATGAGTCATTCCCCAACTGATAAAGGGTCAAAAGATAGGAACAGACAGTTTTCAAACAAAAAAATCAAAACTATCTGTAGTTACATGAAAGGGTGTTGTAAATCTCAACTGATTATAGAAACACAAATTAAAACAACTCTGAGGTACCATCTCACACCTATCAGGTTGGCTAAAATGACAGAAAAGGAAAAATAACAAATGTTGGAGAGAATGTGGAAAAATTGAACCATTAATGGAGGAGTTGGTGGATCTAATCATTCTGGAGAGTAAGTTGGAATTATGCCCAATGAAAACTGTGCATACCTTTTGAGCTGGTAATACCACTACTAGATCTGTATCTCAAAGAGATTATTAAAAAAGATAAAAGAACTTTTACATAGAAAAATATTTAAAGTAGCTCTTTTTAGAGTAAGAAATTAATTGCTCATGGATAGACTGAGCTAATATATTAAACATGACAATACTACCTAAGCTAATTTATTCAGTCACACACCAATCAAATCAAGTCAAATTAACTAGCGTTTATAAAGCAGTATCACTTTTGGTTCCAAGGGAGCAGGGACCTCAAGGAGCAGTATCCCTCATGGTTATGGATCTGGGGCCCTTCTTGGGTAAGGATAAGTGTGTGGACCCAGTAAGGAGAGACCATACTGCTCCCTGAATCCCATCACCTTGGAAGCATTAAAATTTTAAACCTCTAGCATTAGCTTTGAAAGCAGCAGTGCAAAAAACTCTCAAAACTTGGGACAGTTGTCCAGATGCAATCCCAGGAATCTTTATTTAAGAAAGAAGCTAAAAAAATGTGCAAACAGCAACAACAACAAAAAACCTGGCCATAAAAAGGTACCATGGTGAAAGATAAGATCAAGATTTAAACTCGGAAGAAGATAATGATGCTGAAAGAGATACAAGCAAAGTTTCAAAGGAAAAAAATGTAAAAAAAGACACAAGCCTAACAAGAATTTCTGGAATAGCTAAAAACAGTTTTAAAAATCAAATGAGTGGTAGAGAAAACATTAGATAAAGAAATGAGGGCAATGCAAGAAAATCATGAAAAGATAACTGCGTTAAAAGAGACACAAAAACATATAGAATTGACCAAATGGGAAAAGAGTTACAAAACTTCAATAATGAAAAAGCTCCTTAAAAAGTAGAATTCACTAAGTGGAAAAAGTACAAAAGCTCATTGAAGAAATAATTCCTTAAAAATCAGAATAAGGCAAATAAAATCTTATGATTCCATGAGATATAAAGAAGAAAACATCAAAAAAGTTGAATTAAAAATAAATAGAAGAAAATGTGAAATATCTAATTGGAAAACAAACTAACCTTGACAATAGATTGAGAATTAATTTATGAATTATTGGGTTACCTAAAAGCCATGATCAAAGAGAGCTTAAATATCATATTTCATAAAGTTATAAAGAAAAACTTGTTCATATCCTAGAACCAGAGGGTAAATTAGAAATGGAAAGAATCCACTTACCATTATATAAAAGAGATCTCAAAATGGAATACAGCAAAATTCCAGAGTTCCCATGCTAAAGAGAAAATATTTCAAGCAGTCAGAAAGAAATGATTGAAATACTGTGGAGTGATAGTCAGGATTACAAGATTTAGCAGCTACAACTGTTAATGGAGTGATGGAGCTTGGAATGTGATATTCTGAAATGCAAAAAAAGCTAGGATTACAGTCAAGAATAACCCACTTCAAAAGTAAGTACATTCCTAAATGGGCAAAAATGGTCAATTAACAAAATAGAGGACCTTAAGCATTCCTGATGAAAAGACCATAGCAAATAGAAAATTTAACTTTCAAGTACAAGACTCAAGAGAAGCACAAAAAGGTAAATACGAAAGAGAAATAATTAGGAAATCAATAAGATCAAGCTGTTTATATACCTATATGGGAAGATGATACATATAACTTCTCAGAGCTTTATCATTATTATGGCAGCTAGAAGGTCTCTACAAAAGCAGATGACATACCAATGAAAGGATTATTTTGGGACGATGTAAAAAAAGAAAGTTATATGAGTGAGAAAAAGGGATGCTCTGGAAGAATTGTAAAAGAGAGGAAGAATGGGAAAATTATCTCACATAAAAGAGACATAAGGAAGAGCTTTTATAGCTGAGGTGAAAATGGGGGTTTGGGGGTAGGTAAGCAATGTTGAACCTTACCCTCATCTGAATTGGTTCAAAAAGGGAAGAATATTATCAGCCCTTAACTTTTCCTTAACTTTTGTGGGGGTAACATTCTTAGAAAATGGAACAAAAGTAAAAAATGCAAATATTAATGGATGAGACATAGATGATATAAATGGTTAGGTTTCCATAATCATCCAAAACTGGAACTATAATCTTTTGCTAAAGATTGCTGAAAATATTTTTTGGATATAGTTCTTTATAGAAAAAATTAATTCTGATAATATATACTTTTCCTAACATAATAACCATGAAAAAATCCATAACATAAAGGGGAGAGGAGAAAGCAGACGGAAGGAGAGTAACAAGGGCAATGACATTGGAAGAATCCTGAAGTAAAAAAAAAAAAAAAGGAAAGGAAAGGGGGAACCTGCCATCTCTTATCTCCCTTTTGGTTTGGTTACATTGTTCCCCAAGGAAAGTACATGCCTCAAGATGAATTCCCAGACTCTGGTCCAAGTTCAGAACTTCTACTTGGCATTGGCTGACCCAGCTCTACAGGGGCTGGACAAGGCAGGTCAGGCTACATTGCTTTCCCACTCTAAGTGTGGCACCCTAATCAAGCACTTGAGAGATTACTTTAGCATTTTCTTGAGTGGATTCACAAACACTTCTAGAAATAGTTTCCTCTATCAAAGGACATGAATAGGCAGATTTCTGATGAAGAAATAAAAACAATTTATAGTCATGTGAAAAAAAAATACTCTAAATCATTGTTTATTACAGAAATGCAAATTAAATCCACCCCAAGATATTATTGACACTATCAGATTAGCTAAAATGATAGAAGGGGAAAATGACAAATGTTGGAGGGGATGTGGAAAGATTGGGACAGTAATTCACTGTGGATGGAACTGTGAACTAAACCAACCATTTTGGAGAACAATCTGGAATTATGCCCAGAGTTATTAAATTGTCTATACCCTTTGACTCAGCAATACCAGTATTACATCTGTTTCCAAAGATGATTAGGGAAAAAGGAAAAGGATTTATAGGTTCTAAAATACTTATAGCAGCTCTCTTTGTGGTGGCAAAGAATTTGACATTGAGGAGACACCCATCAACTGGAGAATGACTAAACAAGTTGTGGTATATGATGGTTGATGAAATACTACTGTGCAATAAAAATGTTGAGGCTGTTAATTTTAGAAAAAAAATAGAAAGACTTGCATGAAATATTGAAGAGCAAATTGAACAAAACAAAGAGAACAGTGTATGTAGAATAGCAATTTTCTTTTAAGAACAACTTTGAGTGACTAAGTCATTCTGAGTATTATAAATACCTAAATCAATGACAAAGGACCTATGAAGGAAGATACTATTTGCCTCCAGAGAAAAACAGATAAATAGGAGTATTTATAGTATGGTTTTACATAGAGACATACAGACACACACAGAGGGACATACAGGCATACATGGACACATTGGTTTCTAATGGTAACATACTCTAGGGTGGGAGTGGGAAGTAGGGAAAACTATAAAAAGTGCACAGTAGAGAACAAAAGAAAATTTAGAAAGAAGCACAGAAAAGAAGGTAGCTTTGAAAAGAATGTATACTACTTATATAGCTTTTCAAGGAAGACTAAACAATGTGAAATGTAAATTTATGGTTTTATATTATACTCTTTGTAGGTTATGCTGTGTACATGGAAATGTCCCTTTTTCTTTATGCATTTAGTTTCAAAATGAATAAAAGTTTTTTTTAAAAAAAAGCAATTTCTTCCTTTTGGTGGGCAAAATCTTGTGTTCATAACAGCTCTATTTTTTTCTTTACTGCACATAGCCATGAATGTGTGGGATTGCCAGTGTGATAGTGAAAATGAGGTTACAAAAAAAAAATCATGCAAATGTTTGAAGTTGCAAAAGTCAAACATGGCAATGTTGAGGCTTGATTGTGTACACATAGTCAATTGAATATAGAAATATATCTTATTCAATAGGGAAGAGGGGGGATGGTTATATGAAAGAAGCAATGATAAAAGGGAGGTTAGAGTAAGAGAGGCAGTATTCATAAGCAAAACTGACATCTGAAGAGGGACAGGGTATGAAGAGAAAGAGGATAAAAAGAAAACAGGATGGAGGGAAATTTACAGTTATAGTGATAACTGTGAATGTGAATGGGATGAATTCACCCACAAAAGAGAAGCAGATGGCAGAATGGATTAGAAATTAGAATCCAACAATATGTTGTTAACAACAGAGACACATACAGAATTAAAATAAGCAGCTGGAGGAGAATGTATTATGCTTCAGCTGTAGTAAAAAAGGCAGGGACAGCAATCCTGATCTCAGACAAACCAAAAGTAAAAGTAGACCTAGATAAAATAAGCAGGGAACCTACATTTTGCTAAAATATATATCAATACTAAACATATGTGCACCAAATAGTATAGCACACAAATTTGTAAAGAAAAAGTTAAATGAATTTCAGAAGGAAATAGGACCTCAACACTTCCCTCTCAGAGATAGATGAATCTAATCATAAAATAAATAAGAAAGGGGAGTGGAGCCAAGATGGCAGAGTAAAAGAATGAACCTGCTATAGCTCTCCCCCCATAGCCCATAAAATAATTGTAAAAAATGACTCTAAACAAATTCTAGGGAAGCAAAAGCCACAAAACAACTGACTGAAAGAGATTTGTAGACCAAGACAGCCTAGAAGGCTGAGAGAAAGTCTATTGCACTAGCTCAGAGCAGAGCACAGTTCAGCCTTGATTGCACGATGCAGCAGGGACAGGACTGGAGCAGGCTTCAGGGCATGGAATCATGGATAGCAGATGCAGTTCCCAGATTTCTCAACCCACAAATGCTAAAGACAGCTTCAAAGGTCAGTGAGAAAGCTCTTTCACCTGGGTGAGAAGGGAGCAGGGTCTGACCCTAGCCCCGGGCCTAAGGTGGCAGCAGCCACTACAGCAGAAAAACACTCAGCCTAAAGACCCTGGGGGAATCAAGTGGCTGATCTGAGTCCCAGTTCTGAGTGGTAGTCCTGGGGTGAGGGGGAGCGTTGGTGTGGTGGAGCTGGTGGAGACTCTGGAGAGGGAATTCTATTCACAGATTTTTGGGCAGAAAACTTGTGGTTGCTTCTAGACCACAGCACAGGCCAGGAGAAGAGTAAACTCCTCTCCCTTGATTGTGACACCGGGGAGTAACTGAGAACTTACAGGTCCCTAAAGTATACCCTCCACTTGACAAAAGACTCAAAAGTCAAGTGGCAGGCTGGAGAAATGCCCCAAAAAAGGGGGAAAAAATAAGATAATAGAAGGTTACTTTTTTGGTGAATAGGTATTTTCTTTCATCCTTTCTAATGAGGAATAACAAAGCATACCATGAAAGGAAGATATAAAAGTCAAGGCTTCTGCATCCAAACCTCCAAAAAAAATCATGCAGTGGTCTCAGGCCATGGAACAGCTCAAAAAGGATTTTAAAAATCAAGTAAGAGAGGTAGAGGAAAAATTGGGAAGAAAAATGAGAGTGATGAAAGAAAATCATGAAAAGCAAGTCAGCAGCTCACTAAAGGAGACTTGAGAAAATAATACCTTTAAAAATAGACTAACCACACTTGACTAAAGGAAGGAATAAAATGCACACTCATGTTGGTATGAAAACCCATCTTACAGTACAGGAAAGTGGGGGAGAAGGAGATAAGCAAGGGGGGGGGGGGATGATGGAAGGGAGGGCAAAGGGAGGAGGGAGCAATTTGAAGTCAACACTTGGGGAGGGACAGAATCAAAAGACAGAAGAGAAACAATGAGGGGCAGGGTAGGATGGAGGGTAATTCAGTTAGTCTTACACAACAGGACTATCAGGGAAGTCATTTGCAAAACTACACAGATAGGGCCTATATTGAATTGCCTGCCGTCCCAAAGGGAATAGGTGGGGAGGGAGGGATGGGGAGAATTTGGAACTCAAAGTTTTAGGAACAACTGTTTAGTATTGTTGTTGCAACTAGGAAAGAAGACATACAGTTAATGAGGACTAGAAAGTCATCTGGCCCTACAGGAGAAAAGAGAAGATGGAGACAAGAGAAGGGAGGGATGACAGAAGAGAGGGCAGATTGGAGATAGGGAAAATTAGATTGCTTGGGGTATTGGGGTAGGGGGAGGGGATAAAAGGGGAGAAAATTTGGAACCCCAAAATTTGTGAAAATGAATGTAAAAAGTTAATTAAATAAATAAAAAATTAATTCTGTAAAATTCTTAATGCTTAATAAAAAAGAAAACCCATCTTAAACTACAGAAAAGTAGGGAAGAAAGAGATAAGTGGGGTGTGGTGGGATTATAGAAAGGAGGGAAAATGGGAGGAGGGAGTAATTATAAGTAAGACTTTTGTGGAGGGACAAAGTCAAAAGAGAATAGAATAAATGGGTGATAGGAAAAGATGGAGGGAAATACAGTTACTCTTTCACAACATGACTTTTATGGAAGTCTTCGCATAACTACACATGTATAACCTATATTGAATTGCTTGTCTTCTCAGTGGGGATGGGTGGGGAGGGAGGAAGGGAGAGAAGTTGGAACTCAAAGTTTTAGGAATGAATGTTGAGAATCATTTTTGCATGCAACTGGGAAATAAGAAATACAGGTAATGGGGTATAGAAATCTATCTTACCCTACAAGGAAAGAGAGAAGATGGGAGAAGCCAGGGGTGTAATAGAAAGGAGAGCAGATTGGGGAAATGGATAATCAGAATGCACAGTGTCTTACAGTGGGGGAGGGGAGAGATGGGGGAAAATTTAAAACTCAAAATCTTGTGGAAACTAAAAATAAATACATAAAAAAGAACTGTGATTGATTTGCAAATATGTTTTTTATGATTGCCCATACATAACCTATATCAAGCTGCTTACCATTTTAGGAAGAGGGGAGGAGAGAGAGGGAGAGAGAACATTTTAGAACTCAAAAATCTTCTAAAAATGAATGCTAAAAGTTGCCTTTCTATAAAATTGAAAAAAATCAAATATAATTAAAAATAAAGAAATTAGGCTAGAAAATGAGCAAACAACAGAAAAAGATTCTGAGCATAGAAAGTTACTACCCTGACAGGGAAGATCAAAACACAAACTCAGAAGGAGATAACAAAGTTGAGAATTTTACATTCGAAGCCTCAAAGAAAAATATTAATTGACCTCAGGCCATGGAAGTGCTCAGAAAGAGTTTTTAAAAAACATGTAAGTGAGGTAGAGGAAAACTGGGAAGGGAAATGAGTGATGCAAGAAAATCCTAAAAAAAAAGAGTCAACAGTTGGAAAAAAAAGAAATATTTAAGTAAACAACATCTTAAAAATCAGAATAAATCAAATGGTTAAAGAGGCCCAAAATCCAATGAAGAGAACAATGCCTTGAAAAGAATTCATCACATGGAAAAGGATATACAAAAAAGAGAACTCCCTTAAAAGTAGAATTGGCAAAATGGAAAAGGAGATACAAAGGCTCACTGAAGAAAATAATTCCTTAAAAATTACAGTTGGGATTTAGAAGCTAATGACATTACAAGATAATAAGGAACACTAAAACAAAATCAAAAGAATGAAAAAAATAGAAGAAAATATCTCACTGGAAAAAATTGACTTGGAAACTAGATCAAGGAGAGATAGTTGAAGAATTATTGAACTAACTGAAGGCCATGATAAAAAAAGATAGAAAGACTGGACAGAATCTTTCAAGAAATTATCAGGGATAACTATCCTGATATTCTAGGACCATAGAGTACAATAGAAACTGAAAAATATCCACTGATCAATCCCTGGAATAAATCCCAAAATAAAAACTCTCAGGAATATTAAAACCAAATTTCAGAGCTCCCAGGTCAAAGAAAATATTGCAAGAAGCCAGAAAGAAATGATTCAAATATTGTGGTGCCATAGTCAGGATAACACAAGATTATCTCCATTAAATAATCAGAGGACTCAGAGTATATATGTATCTGAGAGGACAAAATTGCTAGGATTACAGCCAAGAATCACCTACTCAGAAAAACTGAGTATAATCCTTCAGGTGAAAATATGGATATTCAATGACATAGAGGACTTTTAAGCATTCCTGATGAAAGACCAAAACTGAATAGAAAATTTGATATTCAAACATAAGACTCAAATGAAGTAAAAAATGGTAAAGAAGAAAGAGAAATCATAAGGGATTCAATAAAGTTAAGCTTTAAATTCTTAAATGGGAAAATGATACTTATGACTCCTAAAACATTCTCATTATCAGGGCAATTAGGAGTATACCTAGACAGAAAGCACAGGTGTGAGCTGAATATGATGGAATGACTATCTTAAAAAATAAAATTAGGGGATGAGAAAGAAAAATACATGGAGAGAAAGGGAAAGGTAGAAATGGGTAAATTATCTGATATAAAAGCAGCCCTAAAGATATTTACAATGGAGGGAAAGATGGGCAAAGGGAGGAGTGGGGGTGGCATGAACCTTCAGATTTGTCTCAAAGGGGGAAGAGCATACACATTCAGTTGGGTATATATTATTTTAAAGGAAAGTAGGAAAGGAAGGGGATAAGATAAGAGGTGGGACTGATAGAATAGGGAGCAGATTTAGGGAGGTAAAAGTCAGCAGCAAAACATTTTGAAAATGGATAGGGTAAAAGATAGAGTGTAGGATAAACAGGAGAAAATAGGATGGAGGGAAATACATAGTTGGTAATTATTACTGCGAAAAATTTCCAGCAGGTTTCCCTGTTGAAGACCTTGTTCTCAAATATACAGAAACCTGAGGTAAAGTTATAGAATTTTCTCAATTGATAAGTGATCAAAGAATAAGAACAGGCAGTTTTTAGACAAAACAATCAAAGTTATCCATTGTTAAATGAAAAAAATGCTAAGAGATCATAAGAGGTTAATCACTATTGATTAGAGAAATGCGAATTAAAGGAACACCTATCAGATTGTCTATTATGACAGAAAAGAAAAATGACAAATATCGGAGGGGATGTCAGAAAATTAAAACATTAATGGACTGTTGGTGAAGTTGTATACTGATTCAATCATTCTAGAAAGCAATTTGAAACTATGTCCAAATGGCTATAAAACCATGCATTTCTTTTGACCAAGCAATACCACTATTAGATCTGCATCCCCAACAGATGAAAAACAAAAAGGAAAAGTACCTATGTGTACAAAAATATTTATAGCAGCTCTTTTAGTGGTGGCAAAGAATTGGAAATTGAGAGGATGTTAAGCAATTGGGAATTGACTGAGGAAGTTATTGGATATGATTGTGATGGAATACTATTGTGGTATAAGAAAGGATGAGCAAAATGCTCTCAGAAAAACCTGAAAAGACTTATAGGAACTTATGCAAAGTGAAATGAGCAAAACCATAAGAATATTGCACACAGTAACAGCAATATTGTATGATGATCTACTGTGAATAATTTAGTATTCTCAGCAACATTAAGCTCCAAGATAATTATGAAGGACTTACGATGTAACATGCTGCCAATCTACAGAAAAAAAACTGGTGGAGCCTGAATGTAGATTTAAGATACATTTTTAATTTTCTTCATATGTAGTGGATTTTTTTTTGTAGTCTATTGGTGTCTTTCACAGCATGACTTACATGGAATTGTGTTTTACATGATTTTATATATATATATTTTACATATACAATGTGTCAAATTGACTACCTTTGTCAATGAGGGGAGGGGGAAAGAAAGAGAGAATTTGGAACTCAAAATTTGAAAAACAGTGTAAAAATTGTTTCTACATATAATTGGGGAAATATTAAATTTAAAAGCTAATGAAAATATACTGAAATAAAAATAAATTAATTGGAAAATAACCTATTCTGAAAGAATGAGTTGTTCAAAAAGAACAAATCATAGAAACAACAAATAATTTCATTAAATCTCATGACAATAATGAGAAAATATACCAATATTTATGGGATGCAGTCAAAATGGTGCTTAAGAAAATTATATTTCTAAAGCATACAACATTAAAAGGGAGAAAGAGAAGATCAATACAATAGAAAAAGGTCATACAATAAAAAAAGTTAGAAAAAGAACAAATCAAAAATTACTAAACACAAAAATAGAAATCCTGAAAATTTAATGAGGGAAAAATAAAATTGAAAATGACAAACAAACACTGAACTAATTAATAAAACTAGGATAGGTTTTTATATAAATGCCAATAACATACATAAGCCATTGGTTAATCTGACTTAAAAAAAAGAAAGAAAACATCAAATCATTAGTATCATATATCCAAAGGGTAATTGCACTACCAATAAAATTCAAATTAAAATAATTATTAGGAGTTATTTTGCCCAGTGTAACTGACAAGCTAAGTGAAATGGATGAATATTTACCAAAATATATATTGCTCAGATGAACAGAAGAGGAGGTAGAATACTTAAATAACCCCATGTTAGAAAAGAAAATTAAACAGGGCATCAGTGAGTGCACTAGGAAAAAAGTCCTTAGAAACAAGTGAATTCTATAAAACATCTAAAGAATAATTAATTCCAATACTATATAAAATATTTGGAAAAATAAGCAAAATAATGAATCCCAATAAATTTGTTTTATGACACAAACATAATGCTGATACCTAACCCATGAAGAACAAAAGTAGAGAAAGAAAAATATTGACCAATTCTCTAATGAATATTGATGAAAAAATTTGAAATAAAATACTATCAAGGAGCTCACAATAATATATCACAAATATTGTAGACTATGAATAGGTGGGATTTATTCCAGGAATGGAGGCCTGGTTCAATATTAGGAGAATGATCAGCATAATTGATAGTATCAATTAAAAATAAGCAACAGAAACCATATGATTATCTCAATGGAGGTAGAAAAATCTCTTGACAATATACAACACTCATTGCTACTAAAAATGCCAGAAAGCCTTGGAAGAGATGTAGCTTTTCTTAAAATGATAAGTTGTATTTATTTAAAACCATCAGCAAGCAATGTCTTCAATGGGGATATGCTAGAAGTCTTCCCAATAAGACCAGGTAAAGATGCCCATTGTTACCACTATTGTTCAATATTATACTAGAAATGCTAACTATAGGGTGGAGCCAAGATGGTAGAGTAGAAAAACACACATACTCTAGGTCTTCTCCCACAACCCATAAAATACCTGTAAAGAATGACTCTCAACAAATTCTAGAGCAGCAGAAACCACAGAACGATAGAGTGGAGGAGATTTCCAGCCCAGGGTGATCTGAAAGGCTGATGGGAAAGGTCTGTCACACCGGACACAGAGTGGAGCACAACCCAGCCTTGACTATGCAGCATCAGGAGGAATAGGACACAAGGAGGAACAGGACTGGAGCAGGATTCATGGGTGGAATCCCCAGCAGCAGTGGTGGTTCACAGATCCCTCAACCCACAAATGCTAAAGGCAGCTTCAAAAGTCAGTGAGAAAGCTTTTCCACCTAGGTGACAAGGGAGCAGGGTCCTCCCCTGGCCCTGGTCCTAGGTGGCGGTGGTGGCAGTGGCAGCAGCCAGCTTCCATTGTTGGATCCCTCAGTTAAAACCCCTGAGGGAAATGAGCAGCTGATCTGAATCTCAGCCTTGAGCCTGGCCAGGGAGTAAACTCCTTTCCCTCAATTGTACCACCTTGGAGGAACTGAGAACTTACAGGTTCCCAGAGTATACCCTACTCTTGACAAAAGACCCGAAAGTCAAGTACTTGGTTGGGAAAATGCCCAAAAAAGGGAAAAAAAAATAAGACTATAGAAGGTTGCTTGCTTGGTGAACAGGTATTTTCTCCCATCCTTTTGGATGAGGAAGAACAATGCTTACCATCAGAGGAAGACTGCTTCCCAAACATCCAAAATAAATATGCAATTGGCTCAGGCCATGGAAGAGCTCAAAAAGGATTTTGAAAATCAAGTAAGAGAGGTGGATGAAAAATTGGGAAGAGAAATGAGAGTGATGCAAGAAAATCACGAAAAGTGAGTCAACAGTTTTCTAAAGGAGACCCAAAAAATGCTGAAGAAATTAACACCTTTAAAAATAGACTAACTCAAGTGGTAAAAGAGGTTCAAAAAGTCAATGGGGAGAAGAATGCTTTAAAAATCAGAATTAGTCAAATGCAAAAGGAGTTTCAAAAGCTCACTGAAGAAAATAGTTCTTTAAAAATTAGAATGGAACAGATGAAATCTAATGACTTTATGAGAAACCTAGAAATTACAAAATAAAACCAAAAGAATGAAAAAATTGAAGATAATGTGAAATATCACCTTGGAAAAACAACTGACCTAGAAAACACATCCAGGAGAGACAATTAAAAAACTTATGGGACTACTTGAAAGCTATGATCAAAAAAAGATCACAGACATTATCTTTCATGAAATTATTAAGGAAAATTGCCCTGATATTTTAGAACCAGAAGGCAAAATAAATGTTAAAAAAATACACTGAGCAATTAGAAGTAAATACTCTTGGGGAAGCACAAGGTCAAAAGAGAGAATAGAATAAATGGGGGGCAGGATAGAATGGAGGAAAATATTGTTAGTCTTACACAACATGGCTATTACAAAAGTCATTTGCAAGACTACATATATAGCCTATATTGAATTGCTTGCCTTCTCAGTGGGGATGGGTGGGGAGGGAGGAAGGAAGAGAAGTTGGAACTCAAAGTTTTAGGAACAAATATTGAGAATTGTTTTCATATACAGCTGGGAAATAAGAAATACAGGTAATGGGGTATAGAAATTTATCTTGCCCTATAGGACAAGAGAGAAGATGGAGATAAGGGAAGGGAGGGGTGTTAAAAGGGAGGGCAGATTGGTGGAAGGGGTAATCAGAATGCAAGGTATTTTGGGGTGTGGGGAGGAGAGAGATGGGGAGAAAATTTGGAACTCAAAATAATGCTAAAATGAATGTTGAAAACTTAAAAGAAATAAATAAAAAATGCTAATTACAGCAGTGAGGGAATAAAAAAATTGAGGAAATTAGAATAGGTAATGAGGAAACAAAACTATCACTCTTTGAAGATGTTATGATGGTATACTTGGAGAATCCTGGAGAATCAACTAAAACACTAATTGAAATAATGAATAACCTTAGCAAAATTGCAGGACATAAAACAAACCCGTATAAATCATCAGCATTTCTGTATATATATATATATCCATCAAAGTCCAGTCAGAAGATATTAAAAAAATTCCATTTAAAAAACTCTAGATAATATTAAATACTTGGAAGTCTACCTGTCTAGACAAACCTAGGAGCTATACTCAATTGTAAAATACTCTTTGCACTAATAATGTCACATCTGAACAATTGTAAAAATATTAATTTCTCAAGAGTAGTCTGAACCAACATAATAAAAATGATAATTCTACCTAAATTAATTTACTCATTCATTGTCATACCAGTCAAACTATCAAAAAATTACTTTATAGAGCTGGAAAAAATAATAACAAAATTCATCTGGATGAATAAAAGGTAAAGAAAATCAAAGGAATTAATGAAAAAAATGTGAAGGAAGGTAGCCTAGTCATAGCAGAACTCAAACTGTATTATAAAGTAATCATCATGAAACTAATCTGGTCTTAACTAAGAGATAGAGTGGTACATCAGTGAAATAGATTAGGTACATAAGATACAGCAGGCAATGATCATCACAATCTAGTGTCTGACAAATGCAAAGACCTAAGCTTTTGAGACAAGAGTTCACTATTTGATAAAAATTGCTGGGAAAATTAAAAAGTAGTGTGTCAGAAACTAGGTTTAAACTAACATCTCACACCATGTGCCAAGATAAGGTCAACACAGGAACAAGCAAGATGATGAGGAGCCTACAATAGCTGCTTAGTTTGTTGTTATGTGAAGAAAATGTTTTCGATAATTATTTAATACTTTAATTGATGAGAAAATGTTTTTTGCAGCAAAAGTTAGATGAATTTGGCAGCCTTATCCTGTATAAAAAAAAGAAATAGAACTATACATTTTCTTTTAGTGGCAAAGCCATTTTTCTATATAGTGCAAGACTATAAAAATTTTGGTCCTTAGGTTTACTATGAAACATAGAACCGTTATCATCTAAAAATGCTTTATTTTCATCATACTACCCTCCTACGAGATTCTTATTAATAAGTATATGGTTTTCTAGTTTTATTTAAAAAAGACACTGTGTTTCAATACTACAAGGCCTGCACATTGAACATATTTTATTACAATGCCAAATAGAATGCTTGAATTCCTGTTCATTCCCATTCCTTTTACTAATCATTAGAAGCAGAAGCCCTGTGAGACCAAAAGAAAAGTGAAAGGCTAACAAAATACTATCTTTTGAAAAAAATGAGTTGCTCAGTGAGTATAATGAGTTGTCTAGTGGATATGCATTTTATCTTTCTTTTCTATAAAGGGGAGCAGACATGAGTTATTACCTAAAAAGTTATGGTTGAAGATTAGAAAGTAGTACATGGATCACATAAAGAGTGATGGAAAAAAATTGACTTCTTTAGATCTCCTTCAAAAAAGAAAAAATGGGTATTAAAATTTTTATTCATTTTACTTTTCTTTGGCTGCAAACCATTTAAACATTTTTAGAAAACATTCAAAATTAAGGCAACAAAATGTGGATCTTTCTATTGAAATCTGGGTATAGCATGTAATTCTAGGGAATACATTTCCCCCTTTTAACTATGTAACCTAAAATATATTTGAATATTTGCTGTTTTCATCAAGACAAAGAAACTATATCAACTCATTAAACTTTCTTTCTTTTTTTTTTTTTTTTACTATTTGCAGTTATTTTATTTTATTTTTCTTATATTTATTTATTTATTTAGCTTTTTACATTCATTTTCACAAATTTTTGGGTTCCAAATTTTCTCCCCTTTTCTCCCCTCCCCCCACCCCAATACCCCAAGCAATCTAATTTTCCCTATCTCCAATCTGTCCTCTCTTCTGTCATCCCTCCCTTCCCTTGTCTCTATCTTCTCTTTTCTCCTGTAGGGCCAGATGACTTTCTATTCCTCATTAACTGTATGTCTTCTTTCCTAGTTGCAACAACAATACTAAACAATTGTTCCTAAAACTTTGAGTTCCAAATTCTCCCCATCCCTCCCTCCCCACCCATTCCCTTTGGTACGGCAGGCAATTCATTATAGGCCATATCTGTGTAGCTTTGCAAATGACCTTCCTGATAGTCGTGTTGTGTAAGACTAACTGAATTGCCATCCCTCCTAACCTGCCCCTCATTGTTTCTCTTCTGTCCTTTGATCCTGTCCCTCCCCAAGTGTTGATTTTCAATTACTCCCTCCTCCCTTTGCCCTCCCTTCCATCATCCCCCCCCAATATCTCCTTCTCCCCCGCTTTCTTATACTGTAAGATAGGTTTTCATATCAAAATGAGTGTGCATTTCACTCCTTCGTTTAGTCAAATGTGATGAGGGTAAACTTTTGTTTGTTTGTTTGTTTTTTTTCCTCAGCTCTCCTCTTTTTCCCTCCACTAAAAACATCTCCTACTTGCCTCTTAAATGACATATAGTTACCCCCTTCCATTTCCCCCTCTTTCCTCTCACTACATTTCTCTCTCACCATTTACCTTAATTTCTTTTAAGATATGGTCCCATCCTATTCAATTCAATCTGTGCTCTCTGTCTCTGTATGTGTGTGCATGTGTGTATGTGTGTGTGCGTGCATGCGTGTACATGTGCGTGTATGGACCCATCAACCACCCAGATACTGAAAAGTTTTAAGAGTTAGAAATATTGTCCTTCCCTGTATGAATGCAAACAGTTCATTTCTGGTAAGTCCCTTAATACTTCTCCTTGCTGTATACTTTTGCATGCTTCCTCTCATTCTTGTGTTTGAAAGTCAAATTTTCTTTTCAGCTCTGGTCTTTTCATTAAGAATGATTGAAAGTCCTCTGTTTCATTGAAAGACCATATTTTCCCTTGAAGTATTATACTCAGTTTAGCTGGGTAGGTGATTCTTGGTTTGAGTCCTAGTTCCTTTGCCTTCTGGAATATCCTATTCCACGCCCTTCGATCCCTTAATGTAGAAGCTGCTAGATCTTGGGTTATCCTGATTGTATTTCCACAGTACTGGAATTATTTCTTTCTAGCTGCTTGCAAGATTTTTTCCTTGAGCTGGGAGTTCTGGAATTTGGCCACAATGTTCCTAGGAGTTTCTCTTTTTGGATCTCTTTCAGGTGGTGATCGATGGATTCTTTCAATACTTATTTTGCCCTCTGGTCCTAGAATGTCAGGGCAGTTTTCCTTGATAATTTCATGCAAGACGATGTCTAGGCTCTTTTTTTGATCATGGCTTTCAGGTAGTCCCATAATTTTTAAGTTGTCTCTCCTTGATCTATTTTCCAGGTCAGTTGTTTTTCCCATGAGATATTTCACATTCTCTTCCATTTTATCGTTCTTTTGGTTTTGTTTGGTGATTTCTTGGTTTCTCGTAAAGTCATTAGACTCCATCTGTTCCATTCTAATTTTGAGAGAACTATGAAATTCAGTGAGCTTTTGAGCCTCTTTTTCCATTTGGCTAATTTTGCTTTTGAAAGCATTCTTCTCCTCATTGGCTTTTTGAACCTCTTTTGCCAATTGAGTGAGCCTATTTTTCAAGGTGTTAATTTCCTCAGCATTTTTTTGGGTCTCCTTTACCAAGATATTGACCTTTTTTTCATACTCTTCTTGCATCTTTGTCATTTCTCTTCCCAGTCTTTCCTCCACCTGTCTAACTTGCTTTTCAAAATCCTTTTTAAGCTCTTCCAAGGCCTGAGCCCACCCAACACCCCCCTGGGGTGTCTGGGGTACTGAGGCCCCGCCCTCCACATCTTTCCCTGATGGGAAAAATACGTTCTCGTCCTCCCCATCAGATCCGAAGGTCGGGATCATTTGCATTTGTTGGAAAAAACTCTCTAAAGTCTTATTTTTCTTCCCCTTTCTAGGCATTTTCCCAGCCAGTTACTTGACTTCTGAGATTCCTTTCCACCCCCGCCTGGATCCGCCCAGCTAGTGCTTGGCCTCTGAGATTCAAATGCGCTTTCCGCAGCAAGCTTTAGTTCTGGCGCAGGGGTGGGGGCAGGGCTGCCTCCTAAGCTGGTCCCTCAGGGGCTTTCCGCAGAGACTTTCAGGAACGGAGCGGGTGGGGGCGGGGTGGGGAGCCCCGCCTCCTATGTTCAGCTCCCTTGGGGGTTTTATTCAGAGGCGTTCAGCAGTAGAGCAGGGTGGGGGCAGGGCCGTCTCCCCGGCTCAGCTCCCTCAGGTTGGAAAGACCTTCAGTATTGAAGATCCTACCTGCTGCTGGGGGATTCCTGAGTCCCGGGCCGCTGCCGCCTCAGCCGCCCGCCCACGCCTCTGCCTCCGCCATTTCCTCCCGAGGGGGCCCGAGTCACGGAGATGCTCCGCTCCCCTCCCCTATCGCAGCCTTCTTTCTTACTGACCTGTAGCTTCTGTGGGCGGAGGGACTTTCCCGGCTGCCGGAGCTTCCCCCGGAGCTTTCCTCTCTGAAGTCTGCTCGGGTCAGCTTCTCTGGGGCCGCAGCCAGGGGTGGGGGTGGGGTCCGCTTTCCAGAGTGCGTTGGACCCCGGGGACGGCTTTCCAGGGCTCAGTGGAACGGAAATCTCTTCCCCTATGTTTATGCACCCCCTGCAGAGATTCAGAATTTATGGGGATCTCCTTTTACCTCAATTCCATGGGTTGTGGGCTTGGAGCTCGTAAATGTGCGTCCTTCTACTCCGCCATCTTGGCTCCGCCCCCCTCATTAAACTTTCTAAAGGTATATCAGGAGACGAAAAATAGTAAAGCAAAATATGGAGGCAATTTATACAATAAAAACAAAATTGTAAAGAAAAACATCTCAAAACAGTTTGAGAATCCCAAATACTCACAATTTCAGAAGATTGTTGATGAAAAATGCTACTCACCTACTAAAAGTGTGGTTATGAACTAGGGTGCAGAATGAGACATATATTTGTAAAAAAGAAAAGGCTTAAGGATTTGTTTACTTGAATATGCATATTCCATATGAGAGTTTTACTGTTTCTTATAATTTGTGGCACAGACTATGAAAAAAATAGCAACAGGTTTATCAAAATGAAAAAGAAGAAAAATCAGAAAATTAAAATTAAGAAATTAAAAAAAATTAAGCTGAACATAATACAGTTTTGCATACAATCTTTTTTTTTTTTGTTCTACTTTTCTTCCTGAGATTTATTTAAATGTTTGACCCCAGCAAGAAAGGTCTGCTGATCTGGGCCCTACAAGACGGAAAAGTGCTACCACCTGGACATCGGCATCCACAGGAATTCTGGATAAATGTGGCGAGACATGGTGCACACTCAGGGTCTCTGGCCCATCTTCTTTAGGGTTCAGTTGGGCTCCTCAAATTTATGAATCTGTTGAAGAAGTCTCCATAGCGTCAGGCCGCCTTGTTATCGGCGATGTGGATCATGTCTTTGTCGATGCGGATCTTGTCCTTGTCGATGTAGAAGTCCACCTCAGAGGCTGACTGGAACTCGCCATCCAGAGCTGAGATGCTGCTCATCCATACCAGGTTCTTCATCATGTGCTTGAAGAACAGCAGCTGGATGCGGAATTCCTGCTCGGTGAGGTCCAGGAAGCTGGTCAGCTTGGCCACAGGCATGATGGTGTAGAACCTGAGGAACCTGCGGATGGTGAAGAGCTGGGTCTGCCGCTGCACCTCCTCCGCAAACTCCTTCTGCTGCTGCAAGAAGAGCTCCTTGTGGTAGTTGGGATGCACGTTGTCGTAGTTGGGCACCACGGGGGACAGGAATTTGTCGTACACCTACAGGTCACCCTTCTGCATGTGCAGCATCTTGTTGCCGTACTTCTCTCGCAGCTGCAGGTGGATGCTCTCGTCGATGCGCATGGGGTACAAGGTCAGGGCGATGGCCAGCAGCACATGCATCTGCTCGTTCTGCTTGTTGATCATCTCATACTTGTATGTTGTCCTCTGGAACATGCTTTCGGTCCTCTGGATGTAGAGCAGGATGCTGGCAAAGACACGAATGCCATCCTGGTATCGGCGCATCATCAGACAGGCAAAGCCCACGTAATAGTAAGTGGTGACCTAGCACTCAGGCACCCGGGAATACATGCTCTTCTTGTTGAGCTCAATGTTCTCCAGCACCTTGATGGCCTGGTAGTAATCCCCCAAGAGCGAGTGCAGCCGCAGCAGCCCCGCCAGGCTGACGTAACCAAGCATCTTGTATAGGGAGTGCCGGCTGTACTTGCCAGCCACACTCTCAGGGTCACCTCGGCTGGTGTAGACCTCCAACTGTAGGTTGATGTTGGATTTGCCTACTAGGGAGTGGAGCACGTTCAGGACACTGTGGACGTTCCAGATCTTGGGCTTGGAACGAAGAAAGTCGATCTCCTCTTCTGATTTTTTGGTGGTCTTGCATCAATATTGGCTGAAAGACTGAAACTGTAGGTAGATGAACTCATAGATGATATCCCATAGCCACTGGTTGGGCAGCTCAAGGAGGGCAGGGCTATCAGCATTGAGGATATAGATGAAGATGTTGCAGTAATTGTAACAGGATTCAAACCACTGTTCCAAAGAAGGTCCACCACTGACTCTGGCATAGATGTACCTGTAATAGAGCTCCTTATAGAGGATCAGGAAGACGGCATCGTTGCCGACTTTGCTTCTGGCCAGGGAATATTCTTGAAGAACCTTTCAGTCAGTTTGGTCCAGATGTTCTGCTACATGTCCTGGATCTCATAGACTTTCTGATTGATGACGTCACTGGACACCTGGCTTGCCTGAAGCTCATAGATTTTCTGGTCAATGAGGTCGGAGACAGTTTTATGGAAATATTGGATAAAGTTCTTGATCACTTCTGGAATCCCTTGGTAGGTCTGGTGCTCATACTGGTGGGTTCATAGGTCAAGTCCTGTTTTGGGTCCCCTATGTGCATGCCATAGTCGCCTGGGTAAGTGTAGGGATCATAGACGGCCTCATTGTCATAATTCTCAGCTGGGTAGGACATGGCGAAGGATCAGAGTCTCGACTCAGAGAAGGCTGTTGCACTTTGGATATTATTATATTCCATTCTGGAAGGTAATTTGAGACTATGCAAACCATTAAAAAGTGGCTCTTTGAGCCAGCTAATAGGCTTCTATAAGGTATATAAAACAAAGAGATCAAAGAAAAAGGAAAATAACCCATGTGTAAAAAATAAATACTTATATCACCTTTTTGTCCTGGGATGGAGTACTATTGTACTCTAGGAAATCATGAAGGAAATGGTTTCAGGAAAAACTAGGAAGATGCATGTAAACCAAGGCCAAATGAATTGAGCAGAACCAGAAGAACAATTTAAATAATTGTTCACTAACAATTAACAGTAATATTGTAAAGATAAACAACTGTGAAAGACTTAGTAACTCTGCTCAACACAATTCCATAAGACTTATGATGAAAAATGACATCTACTAAGAGTATAAATTGAAGCATATTTCTCTTTCTCTCTTTTTCTCTCTCTTCCTTTGTTCCTTCCTTTCTTTAGAATGTGGTTAAAGTGGAAACTGTTTTTGTAAGACTTCATATTTGTAATGGATTTTATGTTTCTTATCTTCTCAATGATTGGGGAAGGAAGGTGGAGAGAGAGAATTTGGAACTGAAAATAAAATGAAATTGAATAATTTTTTTGAAAGAAAGGGCAGCACTTTAAAGGACAGTAACTTACATCTTTATCAAAACACTGACTTAATTTTTTTTAAAGGATGGCTTTTTCACTTAGAATATTAATAATTTAAAATTTAACATCTGTGCTTAGTTTATTTCTGACATAATGATACTACTCTCTTTTTGTCAAATGGCAGATTGAAATGTGAGGCAAGAAATCTATTTATCGCTAGTTACTTTGGGTGAATTATTTGTGCTTTCTGTTCTATTGCATGCTGAAGATAATATTTTCCAGGTATGATCTGAACATTTTTATAAACATATATATTCCTAGGGACTTTGAAGTTTTAGAAATAATTAATATAATAATAATAAATAGCTAACATTTATATAGCACGTACTATGTGCCAGGCACTATGCAATCTATACATTCCAAATACTTCATCACTGTAACCAATTTGTTCATTATGAGACAGAAAAATACAAGTTACTAGAGGAGAGGGAGTGCTTCAATTTTCCTTTGTATCCCCAGGGTCTAATAAAGTTCATCTAATATAATAGGTGTTTTCTTAATGAATGCTTGATGAAATTAAATGAAAAGGTTTAACCTACTTGTTCTTGGCTCTGACTGTATTCTTGGTAAACTGAATTTATATAAACATATATATATATGTGTGTGTATATAAATATATGTATATATGTATGTATACATACATATATATGTGTGTAGATGTGTGTGTGTGTAGATATCTCACAATTTTCATCATGCAACATTTAGTGTTGTGGCCTCATTTGGGGTTTTCTTGGTAAAGAGTGGTTTGTCATTTCTTTCTCTAGCAAATTCAGGGGATACATGCTGCCAAGCAATTAGAGTTTTAGTGACTTGCCCAGGATCATACAGCTAGGAAGTATCGAAGGCTGGATTTTTGAGCACACGTCTTCCTGATGCCCGGCCCAGCGCTCTAGCCGCTAAGTCACCAGCTGCCTCCAGAAATCTTTATATGGTATTTAAAACAGAAGGCCAGTTTACAATAGAAAAAATGCTTCAGCACTTACATTTGAGGACAGGTTTCTCTCCAATGTTCAGAATAGTATTGACAGCATTAGACAAAGATTCATCAGGAATAGACTCTGCAATTAGGTATCCAAAATACCAAGAACATACGGAGGCAAAAAGAAAGAGTGGACCCTTCACGTAATCTAGAAGAAAACAACAAGATTTTACTATAAAAATTCATGACAAGCAAGACTCATTATGTAATTAACCCACATATCATCTTTATCTTATTGAGGAGAACGTTGTCCTACTCATCTATAGATATTTTAAGTTCTCACTAATAAGATGTTTTTAATGATATTCAAAAAATTTCTTGGAGCAACAGAGACTTGATGATTTGACTGGTTTTGTTGCAGATAGTTTATGTACATAGCATGAAGTAATACTGATGAAAAAACTTTAACTTTTTTCTTCAAGGAAAAGCTTAAACATTTTCTTTGTTTTTTTTTTGTCTAAAGCCTACTTCAAAGTTACAGTGTAATCAGAATTGTGTAAATGTAGCCACTGAACAAAAACACATAGGACTTAACCACTTATATTTTTAAAAAGAGCCATCCTTCCCAAAAAGTACTCCTTAACAGCAACAAAAACTAAAATTGTCAACTTTTATTAGTGATTTGGAATGTCATGGAAATATAGAATATTGAATTGAAGAGACCTCAGACGTCTAGTTCAATCCTGTACCCAGTGAAGTAATTCACTACAGCATTCTAATAGCTTCTCTTTGAATATCTACATTAATGGGAAACTCACTGTCTCAAAAGACAGTTTTTAATTTCTAGAAGGATCTAATTAATAGGAACTTCTTGATATTGAACCAAAATCTTCTTTCTGCAATTCCTATCCACCACTCCTAAGGTATGTAGAATTAGGATAGATACTAGACTGGAGATTTCATTAGTGTAAACTCCCTGATGAGGAAATTCTCTCTTCCATTGCAAATAGGGACTTTCTGTGTTATTTATAGTCTTAGAGAGAGCAGCCTACAGCACTGAGAACCTAAGTAACTTGCCCACAGTCAAAAGTATGCATCAGAAATGGTACTTGAAGTCACATCTTACTGGTTTTGAGATCAGCTATCTACTACACCTCACTGCTTCCTTTCAAATAATTAAAGGCCACAAAAACTAACAAAACAAATATGAATTTAAGTTTTTTTATTGATCAAAAGCCATGTTTTTCATTTATATTACCTCATGCTAGATACATGAACGATCTGCAACAAAACCAGCATAGTCTCCGTTACTCCAAAAAATTTTTTGAGTATCATTAGAAACACTTTCTTATTAGTGAGAGCTTACAATTTCTATAGCTAAGTAGGACAGACAATAGGTGGGTTAATTTTCTAAAATGGCCTCTTAAGTATTCTTTTCTGTGTTTATACTATATGATCATTACTCATTCTGAATGACTATTAGAGAGAGCAGAGAAAAATACACAAAAAATGAGGTAAAAGATCCTACATCACAATAAAAAACCAGTCATTTTTGTCATATTGATATCCAAAGAAAGTTTTAAAAATAAAGGTAGTTCTACCTTTAGTACCCATGTACTGTTAGAAGTGTTTTGGTAAAAATATGTCTCTGAAAATCTACTAAGACAGAAATGGTGTCTGATAACAGCAGGATCCAGGCCAAGTTTGTTTTTAGATCAAAAGCACTTCCATGAATAACAATACCCTGTAGAGATGTTAAGGCTTTGTTGGTGGAGTTGTGAACTGATTCAACCATTCTATATAGCAAATTGGAACTGTGCCCATTTCTTTTGACCTATGAGGTTTGCATCCCAAAAGAGATAAAAAAAAACAAAAAAAGGACATATATATATATATATATATATATATATATATACACACACACACATAAATACAGACACACACACATATATATTATATATATATATATATATATATATATATATATATATATATATATATATTTATAGCCATTCTTTTTGGGTATAGAGAATTAGAAATTGAGGGGACGCCCATCAATTGTGGAAAAGGCTGAACAAGTTGTATGTAATTATGATGCAATCCTACTGTACTATAAGAAATGATGGGCAGGATGCTCTCAGAAAAACCTGGAAAGATTTGTATGGGCTGATGCAAAGTGAAATGACCTGCATACAAAATAATAGCAATACTCTAAGCTGATCAGCCATGAATTATTCTGTTCTATTCTCAGCAATACAACAATCCAAGACAACTTTGAAGGACTTATGATGAAAATTGCTATCCATCTTCACAGAAAGAATTGATGGTATCTGAATACAGATTGAAACATACTTCTTTTAACTTTATTTTTCTTGAGATTTTGTCTGTATCTTCTTTCACAACATGACTATTATGTATATGTTTTGTGTGACTACATATGTATAACCTATATTGAATTTCTTGTCTTCTCAATGATAAACAGAAATATATGTAGAATAATTTTATACCCCACCCCCCCATACACACTGATTTGTGTGTAATGGTAATGATCTCTAGGGCAGAGAGGGGGAAGGGAAAGAAAGGAAAGCAATTTACAAGATAAATATAAAGATTTGAAAGAAATAGCAAGTTGTACATAGTACCTTTGTACTTTTAAGTACCATCATCTTTTTTTATTGTGCTATGTTATGAATATGCTTGTTTTATTCCAGAAATGAAAAATAAAAATATATATATATGAACAGTCTAGGAATCTTATTAAAAAAGAAAATGAGGTCTAGTATCAGATAACTTTAATAAAATTAAGAATCTTCAAAGGCTTTAATTTTATATAAATAAGATTATCCATTTCACCTTTTATGATCTCCTTCATTCCTTTTAAATTAATGATTCTCCCCTCTAGCCATAGAAGCTAGAAAGATTATGGGAGGGGTCTGCTAGAGAAATAATGCCAAGGTAGATAAGTGCTTTAACTCCTCACTGTTGCTTCCATAGTCTCCATGTACTACTATCAATCAGCTGATGCTCCTTCAGTGTTCACTCAAAGAATCTATATATTAACCTTTCCAGTCTCTGGTTGCAGTTAACCTCAAATAGGTCATTCTTCTCATTTCACAAAGAGTGTACCACTTGGCTCAGAGTACTATATCTTAAATTTTTTTTCAATCATTAAATATTGGAAAATTCTGGGAACATTGCAGAATAAGGCAGGAAAGTACCTGATTCACTGAAATTCCCCCACAGATAATTTAAATAATGCCTCAAAGTAAACTTTGAGTGGCAGAAATAATTAAAAGTTGGGATTAAAACAGTTGTCCTCCTAAGAGATCTTGGGAGGACCTTAGGAAGGACTCAGTCTTCCAGGGTGATGGTCTAGCCTGATTGAAATACAGGTACCTTCAGGAAAATACTGCTGAATCAGCAAATAACAAGTCCTAGGACTGGGTGTGTTGGATGGCAGCCTCAGCTTCAGGAAATTTTCTCAGCTTCAGGAATTTCTGCCTCACAGTTAGTGTGGGAGTTGGATGGATGACTGATAAGGGGAAGATTGAAGGGGACTGGGCCCTGGTGTATTGATCAGACGGAGTTCCAGGCTATTGCTGTGGGGGAAGGTAAGCACTCACTGGTGATTGTGGAAGCAGAGGTGTGGGGGCCCTAGTGGCTCTGATCATTCAAAAAAGAGACCCTGGTTTTGGTTCCAAGGTAGAGGAGTGAGCTGAAGCTTGCATCTGTTGGGGGGACAACCACAAGAAACAAAAGGATTTTGCAGTGATGATAGTGCTGGTGAATGTGGCAGTGGCTCAGGGGCACAGAGGAGTACCCAAAGCCAGGCCATCAGATAGAGTTCAGAAAACAATAGCATGAAAAACCTGTATCCTGAGACATTCTTCCCCACACCTAGAGACCGACTACAATACAAAGTTAATAGCCAAGGTAATCACTAAAAATGAGTAAGCAAAAGAAAAACAATCCTACAATAGCTGGCTAATATGGGGGAGAGAAGCTGTCCCTAAGATCTTGAATAAAAATAATCAGTATCCAAAGAAAAAAGCATCAGGAATCAAGTACTCAAGGTTAGCCTACATATTCCCAACAGAAGTGTGAAGAGCCCTGCATAAACATAGTCCAGTCAGGTAATAGGCTGGAGAAATAAGCTAACAAAAAAAGAACTCCATTTAAAAATGCTATTATGGTGACAGAAACATTCAAGACACACTTAGAAGAAGAGAATGAAATGTACGAGGAAATTCTCAAAGGAAAACACAACTTGGGCACATTCAACTAAAATTCCTGTAAGAGATAACACAAGAGTTTAAAAATTTTTTTTAAAAATTAATTAATGAAATGGAATCAGGAGGAAACTTGGAAATTAAATAAGAGCTATGGAAGAAAGATTTGGAAAAGAAATTAACATCATTGCACAAGAGGTACAAAACCTCACCTAAACAATAAAATCCTAGAAAATTAGAATGGACCAAACAAAATGTTGACTCTATGAGACAAGACGTATTAAAACAAAGTCAAAAGACTGACAAAAAAACCCAAAGAAAACATAAGCTTTACAAAAGCTTTACAGAAAAACAACTGACCTGGAAAATATATTGAGAAGGGATAATTTAAGAATCATTGGATACCTGAAAGCATAAAAAAAGAACCTTAGAAATGATATGAAATGATAAAAGAAAACATTCTGGAATCTCTTAGAAGAGAAAGTGGAAATACAAAGACTCCATTGGCTACCTCCTGAAGAGACCCCAAAATGAACACTCCCTGAAACATTATAGCAAAATTGTAGAACTTTCTGGTCAAGAAAACAGCACTAATAATAGCCATCAAGAAAGCACCAAAGAGTTACAATCTGGCTGATAGAGGTTATTTAGCAGCCATTACTAAGAAGGAATTGGTTACAATATTCTGATACAATATTCCAGAAGGCAAAACTCCCTTATAATCAATAATAATTTATCCAGAAAAAGTGATTATAATCCTAAAAGGCAAAAATTAGTCCTTTAATGGAATAAAGAACTTCTAAGCATTCTTACTAAAAAGAGCAGTCACACAGAAATTTTGAAATTCAATGGAATACAAAGAGAAACACACAAAGGTATACAAGAGCAAGCAATCATAAGGGAATAAACAGAGTTAAACTATGTACTATTTTAAAAAGGGAGATGATCCATGTATCCCATCAGAACACTATCATAATATGATGGTCATAGAGTGGGTCAAATGAATCAGAGAGCCTTCAAGAGGTTCTGTTTTCATAATATTAAGAAATATTAATATTAAATAAGAAGAAATGACAAAAAGCGAGACAAAGAGACACTGAGAGAGACAAATGGAAAGGAAGGATGAGGCAAATTATCTCACTTTGTAGTGTTCAACCATATGTAAAAATAAGAAATAAGGAGTGGGTGGCTGAGTGGGTGACACTTGGTCTTCATTTATATCTGAATTAGTCAATGAGTGGAAGAATATTTAGTAGGGCATAGACATATATTTCACTTAACAGGGAAACAAGAGGGGAAAAGGAGCAGGGAGAAGGTGGAATACAGAGTTTAGATTAAGAGAGGGATTAGTCCTAAGCAAAATAAAGTCTAACTAATGACATAAAAAAATTTAAAGTAGTTCTTTTTTGAGGTGGCAAAGAATGGGAATCTGAATGGGCATCTCTATTAATCAGGGAGTTGCTGAATAAGTTGTGGTACATAAATGTAGTACATAAACACAAATGGAATACTGAGGATGGCTATTGAGAAACCTTATAAGACTTGTATGAATTAATGCAAAGTGACAACAAGGACAACAGTTTATACAATAATCGTAGTCTAAAGACAATCAACCTTGAAAAACTTAGAACCCCTGATCAAAATAATGGGCAACTATAATTCCAGAGGATTAATGATGAAACATGCTACTTGCTTCCTGTTTAAAAGTTAATGAACTCAGTGTGCAAAATGAGACATTTCTGAGGGGGATGTGGCCAATGGGGGAATTTGTTTTGCTTGACTATACATCGTTGTAACATGGATTTTCCTTTTCTTTCTTTATTTCTCAATTGTGGGGTAGGGGTGGGAGGGAGGAGATAGGAAGAGAAGGAGGATTCTTGTTGATGAAAAAAATTAATAAAAATAATGGGGTTAAAAAACGAACAAAAAAGAGTTCAGCTGTAGTGACAGATATAAGATCCAGTTTTCTTCTAATTTTTAGAAAAATATATGGACTTTAACATTCAAATCACATATCCCTTTTGAACATAGTGTAATGTTGTATAAAACCTAATTTCTGCCAAGCTGTTTTACAGATTTCCCAGTAATTTTTCCAAAAAGAGTATTTCTTTTTAAATACTTTGTATTCTCAGTTTCTCAAATTTTGGATCATTCATCATTTTTTTTTGTTTCTAGTTCTAGGATCCTTATTTGTCCCAATGATCTCTTTTAAAAAATACCAAATAATATTGATGATTAATACTGACAGTAAAATTTGAGATCTGGAAGTGCTATTCTCCCTTTATTCCTATTTTCCATTATTTTCCTTGAGATTCTTTATCTTTTTGCTCTTCCACATGATTTTATTATTTTCTCAAGCCCTATAAAATGTCTTCTTGATAATTTGGTATGGCACTAAATATGTAAATAATTTAGGTAGAAGTTTAATTTATATTATATTGATATGAGCCAGTTGTGAGTAGCTAATATCTCCAGTTATTTAATCATTGTTTATATCTTTTAGGAGTGTCCTGTAACTGTATCTCTACAGTACTTCAATACTTTAAGGGCTATTAAAGCTATTAAAAATAGGGAAACTTTCAGAAGCAGGTTTAGCAAATATTCCTGCTCCCAGGACTGAGCCTGAGAGGAATAAGAGGGTGACCCATGCTCAAGGGTAGCATCCTCAAAGACAGAGGGCACTGTACTGAGAAAGGCAAGTTCAGAAGAAAGTAGTAGTGATATAGCTCAGACTCAGAGACAGAGTGGGATCTCAGTTCCAGTTTCTAGTCCTGTCTGAAGCTCACAGAGGAATAGTCAGATTAGGACTTCTAGCCTGAAGAGGAATCTATAATTCGTTCATTCTGTACACTCTTTTCCAGCTGGTTGACACTTTTGCTCAGACCAGGGGTGCAATTAGACTTTGCATGGGATCATACCACTCTGGGAATGTTGAAAGATTATAGGTCCCCAGCCTGTCCCTGAGATTCTGAAATAGTGCAACATTCAATGCTTTAACAAAGCAACAAGACTAGACCAGACTTTGCCTTTAGAACCGTGTTGAGCTCAATCATAATAAGTATGAAGTCAGGAAGTAGGAAGGAAAGGGAACAAACTATTGTTGTTATTGTTGTCGTCATCATCATCATCATCATCAACATCATCACCATCATCATCATCACCACCATCATCATCACCACCATCATCACCATCATCACCATCATCACCATCATCACCATCATCATCATCATCATCACCATCACATCATCATCACCACCATCATCATCATCATCACCATCATCACCATCATCATCATCATCACCATCATCACCATCATCACCATCATCACCATCATCATCATCATCACCATCATATCACCACCACAATCACCACCACCACCATCATCACCACCATCATCATCATCATCACCATCATCACCATCATCATTATCATCATCACCATCACATCACCATCATCATCATCACCATCACCACCATCATCATCACCACCACCACCATCATCATCATCATCATCGTCCCATATTGGGTAAATCTCTCCTCCCCTCCTCCATGAAACATGCAAAGCTTGTTGCATAACTGGAAGTCAGACTTCGATTCCAGTACCAGATTCTTCACTTAACTGCATGACCTTAAGCAAGTCACTCAGTTTCTCCTAGTTCCAATTTTCTTATCTATGAAATGAGGAGACTGGACTCAATAATTTCTAAGGTTCCTTCCACATCTAACATTCATTTTTTGTGTGTGTTTTAGGGTCATCTCTCGAACAGCTAAGAAACCAGCATGCTTAACAAGGAGGAAGAAATAAAGTAAACATTCAAAATATATTGTACAAAAAGAAAAAAAATGGATAAATGAGAACTTGAACAAGAAAACTTTAAAGGGCAAATCAAGCCCTTTTGGAAGGAAACAAAGGCAGCTATTTGTTTTTCTCTACTTTTCATTTTCACTTCCCAAAACAGGTCACATGAATATTTATTTTTAAGAGTTGGAAGATCTCTACTGAAACTTTTTCTCAGATACAGACTAGATGTCTGAAAGCCTCTTTCAGCTCTGATATTTTGTGATACTGTGAGCCCAAGTCACTTGGCTTCCAGTATCGTGTTCCTTTCAATACTACAGTGCCTACCATGAAACCTAAATACTTTACTCATTTGCTCACCCTAACCTCTTTTCTTTTTTGCCTTCAGAATATTTTCACTGTGCTTCTACCAACTGCTAACAAATTGCAATGACTGAACCTCAGATTTGCTCACTTATACTCTCTTAGAATGTTGTCACTTCTACCATCATGCATGTTGTATCCTTTTAAGTTGGCTACCTCCACCCAAGGACCATATTCAATTGCTGAAAAGAATGTGGCATTTTGAATCATTTCTTCCTGATTCACCAGTGCTGAGCACCTACTTCCTTGCTTTCTCTTTTCAAGGCGAGGGCTATTCTTGCTAAAAGATTTTTATTGTTTGTCTTTTTATAAACCCTCTTCCCTCACCATTGTCACCTCCATCCTTTCCTAAGGTATGTCAACGCATGAAATCCAAGACCATGTAGTCTAAACACCGTCATTCCCAACTCCCATCTATCACCATCCCCTTTCTGAGAGTGGGTTTGGCAGTGGAAGCGAGGAGGGGAGGGAGGGTTCTCCCCAGGTTGAAAGCAGCCCAACCAGCTTATCCACATTCTGTCCAACTGTCTCTTCTTCTCTCCCTGTCCCCTCCTCCTCTTGCCTTTACTCTAGCTCTAATTTTACTCTCTCTTTTCTACTCTCTCCCTCCCTCCCTTCCTCTCCTATTCCCTTCTCAGATTCCGTTCTCTTCTCTCTGCCCCTCCCTCTTCTCTATTTCTTTTGCTCTCCTTTCTCCTCCCCTGTCCCCCTCTTTTCTCCCTCTCCCATTGGGCAGGAGAGGAAGCAATGTTGAGGGGAAGGAAAAAATTATGAGACTCACACTGACTAAAAACCCCCGATCTCATCTTCTAGAGTCCAGTGTGTAACTGCCCTCTCTTGCTGCTGCTGCTGCAGGTGCTGCTGCTGTTCCTGGGTGGTTAGAGCTGGACAGGATGTGTTCCAGGATTTTTTTCTTTCCTAGGTGTGGGGTTGAAAGGAACCTCCTTTTCTCTTGACACACCCCTAGGGAGGGAGAAGTAGGGTTGGGTCTGACAAAACAGAAAAAGGTATAAGGAAATGGGAAGGGAGAAGCATGAAGTTGCTTGGTGGAAAGTGCTTCTTTCCAGCCTTCCTTCTACATTAGAATGGTGGATACTGACTCTTCCATATGCTGTTAGTGGAATTTTATTTTGCTTTCTGAGAAGCAGAAATCACATATCTTGTAAAACACTGTTTAGTAATATTTTAGAACCTGATATTTTAATAACATTTTAGAGTTTGTGAAGGAGTTTTCATCGTTCTCAGTCTTTTTTTTTTTTCCCCAGTTCTGAATACGGTATTTATTGCCATGGGGAATACAACAAAATAGTCGGATGAGGTTCTTGTCATTCTTAGAATTTTAGAGTCCAGGAGACTTTGAGAAATCCTCTGGCCTAATTTTGTTACTTTGGCTAAACTGTGCTATTCTATCTCCCATTTATCCTTACCCAAAATACCTTATGATATGCCCTTTCCCTGCTTTTGCCTGGGGCCAATACCTAGGTAAGGAATGCCTTCTCTCCTCCTTTGTCTGTTGAATTTTTTTTAAAAATTTATTTATTTATTTAACTTTTTACATTCATTTTCACAAATTTTTGGGTTCCAAATTTTCTCCCCTTTTATCTCCTCCCCCCACCCCAATACCCCAAGCAATCTAATTTTCCCTATCTCCAATCTGCCCTCTCTTCTATCATCCCTCCGTTCTCTTGTCTCCATCTTCTCTTTTCTCCTGTAGGGCCAGATGACTTTCTATTCCTCATTAACGGTATGTCTTCTTTCCTAGTTGCAGCAACAATATTAAACAGTTGTTCCTAAAACTTTGAGTTCCAAATTCTCCCCATTCCTCCCTCCCCACCCATTCCCATTGGGATGGCAGGCAATTCAATATAGGCCCTATCTGTGTAGTTTTGCAAATGACCTCCCTGATAGTCGTGTTGTGTAAGACTAACTGGATTACCATCCCTCCTAACCTGCCCCTCATTGTTTCTCTTCTGTCTTTTGATCCTGTCCCTCCCCAAGTGTTGACTTCAAATTGCTCCCTCCTCCCTTTGCCCTCCCTTCCATCATCCCCCCCCTTGCAATATCTCCTCCCCCACTTTCTTATACTGTAAGATAGGTTTTCATACCAAAATGAGTGTGCATTTCACTCCTTCGTTTAGTCATATGTGATGAGGGTAAACTTCTTGTTTTTTGTTTTTGTTTTTTTTTCTCAGCCCTCCTCTTTTTCCCTCCATTAAAAAAAACTCCTACCTGCCTCTTAAATGACATATAGTTACCCCCTTCCATTTCCCCCTCTTTCCTCCCACTACATTTCTCTCTCACCATTTACCTTAATTTCTTTTAAGGTATGGTCCCATCCTATTCAGTTCACTCTGTGCTCTCTATCTCTGTATGTGTGTGTATGTGTGTGCATGCGTGTACATGTGTATGTGTGGTCCCACCAACTACCCAGATACTGAAAAGTTTTAAGAGTTAGAAATATTGTCTTTCCCTGTATGAATGTAAACAGTTCACTTCTGGTAAGTCCCTTAAGACTTCTCTTCGCTGTTTCCTTTTTCATGCTTCTTCTCATTCTTGTGTTTGAAAGTCAAATTTTCTTTTCAGCTCTGGTCTTTTCATTAAGAATGATTGAAAGTCCTCTGTTTCATTGAAAGACCATATTTTCCCTTGAAGTATTATACTCAGTTTAGCTGGGTAGGTGATTCTTGGTTTGAGTCCTAGTTCCTTTGCCTTCTGGAATATCCTATTCCACGCCCTTCGATCCCTTAATGTAGAAGCCGCTAGATCTTGAGTTATCCTGATTGTATTTCCACAGTACTGGAATTGTTTCTTTCTAGCTGCTTGCAAGATTTTCTCCTTGAGCTGGGAGTTCTGGAATTTGGCCACAATGTTCCTAGGAGTTTCTCTTTTTGGATCTCTTTCAGGTGGTGATCGATGGATTCTTTCAATACTTATTTTGCCCTCTGGTTCTAGAATGTCAGGGCAGTTTTCCTTGATAATTTCATGGAAGATGATGTCTAGGCTCTTTTTTTGATCATGACTTTCAGGTAGTCCCATAATTTTTAAATTGTCTCTCCTGGATCTATTTTCCAGGTCAGTTGTTTTTCCCATGAGATATTTCACATTCTCTTCCATTTTTTCGTTCTTTTGGTTTTGTTTGGTGATTTCTTGGTTTCTCGTAAAGTCATTAGACTCCATCTGTTCTATTCTAATTTTGAGAGAACTATTAAATTCAGTGAGCTTTTGAGCCTCTTTTTCCATTTGGCTCATTCTGCTTTTGAAAGCATTCTTCTCCTCATTGGCTTTTTGAACCTCCTTTGCCAATTGAGTGAGCCTATTTTTCAAGGTGTTAATTTCCTCAGCATTTTTTGGGGTCTCCTTTACCAAGGTATTGACCCGTTTTTCATACTTTTCTTGCATCTCTCTCATTTCTTTTCTCAGTTATTCCTCCACCTGTCTAACTTGCTTTTCAAAATCCTTTTTGAGCTCTTCCAAGGCCTGAGCCCACCCGCCACCCCCCTGGGGTGTCTGGGGTACTGAGGCCCCGCCCTCCACGTCTTTCCCTGATGGCAGGAATATGTCCTCGTCATCAGATCCGAAGGTCGGGATCATTTGCATTTGTTGGAAAAAACTCTCTATAGTCTTATTTTTCTTCCCTTTTCTAGGCATTTTCCCAGCCAGTTACTTGACTTCTGAGATTCCTTTCCACCCCCGCCTGGATCCGCCCAGCTAGTGCTTGGCCTCTGAGATTCAAATGTGCTTTGCGCAGCACGCTTTAGTTCTGGCGCTGGGGTGGAGGCAGGGCCGTCTCCCAGGCTCAGCTCCCTCAGGTTTTATGCAGAAACCTTCCGTAATGAAGATCCTGCCTGCTGCTGGGGGATTCCTGAGTCCTGGGCCGCTGCCGCCTCAGCCGCCGCCCACGCCTCTGCCTCCGCCACTTCCTGCCCCCGTCTCTGCCGCAGCCACTGCCTCCTGAGGGGGCCCGAGTCACGGAGATGCTCCGCTCCCCTCCTCTAGCCCAGCCTTCTTTCTCACTGACCTGTAGCTTCTGTGGGCGGAGGGACTTTCCCGGCTGCCGGAGCTTCCTTCCCTGAAGCCTGCTCGGGTCAGCTTCTCTGGGGCCGGGGCCAGGGCAGCGTTGGGGTGGGGTCCGCTTTCCGGAGTGCGACGGACCCCTGGGGACGGCTCTCCAGGGCTCTCTGGCACGGAAATCTCTTCCACTCCGTTTCTGCACGCCTTGTATTGACCCAGAAATTATGGGGGTCTCTTTTTACATTAATTCTATGGGCTTTGGTTTTGGAGCTCGTAAACTTGCGTCCTTCTACTCCACCATCTTGGCTCTGCCCCCCCGTTCTCAGTCTTTTTTAAAAAATATTTTATTTTTGATTTATGGAATAAAACAGGCATTTCCATAACAGTACAATTTACAAAATGATTGTATATGAAACTGCAAAACTATTATGCACAACTTGCTATTTCTTTCAGGTATATAAAAAAATTATATAAATTTCTTTTTTCTTTCCTATCCCACAGATGGTTATCATTAGACACAAATAGGTGTGTGTGTATGTATGTATGTGTGTGTGTGTGTGTGTGTGTGTGTGTGTGCGTGTGTGCATAAAATAATTCTCTCTATATTTGTGTTTATCAGTTCTTCCTCTGGATGCAGTTAGCATCTTTCTTCATATGTCCCTTATAGTTAATTTGGATATTTATTATAGTCAAAATAACTTATTCACTCAAACTAGTTCTTAAATCAATATTGCCGTTCCTGTATACAGTGTTCTCTTTTTCTGTTTATTTCAATATTCATTATTTCATATAATTCTTTCCATGTTTTTCTAAAATCATTGAGCTCATCATTTCTCATAGCCCAGGACTCTTCTATCCTAATCATATTCTAAAGCTTGTTCAACCATCCCCTGATTGACAGGCATCTCCATACTTCCCAGTTCTTTGCCACCACAAAGAGGGCTGCTATAAACATTTTAGAAAATATAGATTCTTTTCCTTTTTCCCTAATAATTTTTGGAAATAGATGAAGTAGTGGTATTGTTGGGTCAAAGGGGGTAGAGGTAATTTAATAACTCTTTGGGCATCATCCCAGATCACTTTCCAAAACGGTTGGATCAGTTCACAATTCCACCAACAATGAATTAGTGTTCCAATTTTTGCACATCCTCTCAAAATTTGTCACTTTCCCCTTCATTCATTTTATCCAATCTGGTCACTGTAAAATGATATCTCAAGGTTCTTTTAATCTGTGCTTCTCTAACTGATAATGATTTAAAGCATTTTTCACGTAACTATAAATTGCTTTCATTTCTTCTTTGGGAAACTGCCTGTTCATATTCTTTAGTCATTTTTTAATTGCAGAATCACTTGTATTCTAATAGATTTGACAAAGTTCTTTACATATTTTAGATGAGACTTTTATCTGAAAAACTGTCTGTCTCAGTCAGTCTTAACAGCATTTCTGCCATGCATTACTTACATACTCCCTGTTCCTATTTTCTGAGATCATCTCTTAAGGGGCAAGTAAGCCATGTCAGCTTCAGGATGCTAGTGTATAACCATTAGATTTTGTCCCTAATAAGGGCAGACTAAAAATTCATGAGTTGTAAACATCACATCTAGCGAATAGAAGCCAGGCTGATCTCCTCAGAATAAGTTTAGGTCTTCCTTATTGACACTTATAAAAGCAGAGACTAGTCTTTTTTTTTTAACTAACAACTCTTTAACTTATGGTTGAACAATGTTTACATATTCCCAGGATCCTCTCTGGTTTAGCTGAAAACGAATTTAGACCAGCATAATGTCTGGGCTCAGGAGGGCAAAGTCAATGTTCTCCATCCACAGTTTTGCCTTTATTTTATAATCAGCAGCAAAGCCTGGTTACTTTGGTGTAGTATTGGTCACAGTACACGTACATGGTTGGACTTGCTCGTAATCAATCATTTCTGAAGTGTCTACTATGTGCCAGTCGCTCTGCTGAGGACTGAGAATACAAGCCAAATAGTTAAACAATGAAATGATTCCTATTCTCAATGAATTTATATTCACTTTCTGTTTATTTTCTTTTTCTATTAATTTGTTTTCACTTTTCTACAATCACTTCCACAAGCCTTAGATTTTCTTCACCTCCCTCCCCGCTTCCTCCTTTGAGATAGCCTGCAATCTTATATGGGTTCTACAAATACATACTTATTAAACACATTTTCACATTAGTCATATTGCATAGAAGAATTAAAATGAATGGGAGAAACCATGAGAAAATCCCCAAAAAACCAAAACGTAACACAAGAGAAAATATTTTGCTTCATTCTGCATTTCAATTGCATAGTTCTTTCTCTGGATATGGAAAACATTTTGCCTCAAGAGTCCTTTGGGAATGTTTTAGGTCTTTGCATCGCTGTGAAGGGCTAAGTCTACCAGAAAAATTCCTCATACACTGTGATTGTTACTGTATACAATGATCTCCTGGTTCTGGTCCTATCACTTAGCATCAATTCATATATGTCCCCCCAGGCCTCTCTGAAGTCTTCCTGTTTATCATTTCTTAAAGCCTAATATTATTCCATTACATTCACATGCCATAATTTGTTCAACAATTCCACTTAATTTCCAGTTGTTGGCCACCACAAAGAGAGCTGCTATAAATATTTTTGTACATGTGGGACCCTTTCCCATTTTTATGATTTCTTTGGAATACAGTCCTAGAAGCAATATTGCTGGGTCAAAGGGCATACCATTTTTGTAGCCCTTTGGGCATAGTTCCAAATTGCTCTCCAGAATGGTTGGATCAGCTCATAGCTCCACCAACAATGAATTAGCGTTCCAAATTTCCCACATCTTCTCCTTGTGTTGGTGCTTACAGGATTCATCCTCCTGGGGCTCAGGATCTCCTTCTGGTTTGATCAGGTGCGGCTGTCTGTGACAGCTCTGGTCTTGCACTGGTCCCCTTCAGGCACAGCAAGAGTGACCCCTCTTTGCGATTTTCCCAGCCTCTTGAGCTAAGAGACTGTTTACCCCTTCAGCTGATCCCACTATTTCAGGATTTTTCCTGAGGAAATATTCTCTGAGTTTTTCAAGGTGAACAAGTGGAGGGAGAGAACATTTACAGATCACTCCACCATCTTGGCTCCCAGAAGTTCAAATAGGTGAGTTCATGAACTTAATGGAGGAGAGAAAACACACACACACACACACACATACACACACCATACAGCAACAAATATAAAGTTAATAGAAATATAGAGAGTATAGTTGAAAACAATGTGATTTGAGAGGGCAAGCACTAGCAGAGGAATCAAGAAAGTCTTCATGAAGAAGCTTTCTGAGCTTCTTCTTATTGAAAGAAATGGAATCTATGAAGCAGAGGCAAAGAGGGAGTGCATTTGAGTAATGGAGAATGGCTCATGCAAAGGCAAGGAAAGAGATGGAGTACTGTGTGTTGAGAACAGAGAGAAGGCCAGAGTGGCTGGCCTGTAGGATATAGAAGAGTGAGTTCAGTGAAGCTGGAAAGCTAGGCTGAAAGCAGATTATAAAAGTTTCTAAAACATAAATAAAAGATGTTTCATTTTATCCTAAAAGCAACAGGGAGCTACTGGAGTTGGTTGAGTTGATTTAACCTAAAGAAACTTATTAATTTATTTTTAAAATTTTTTATAATTTTATTATATTTATTATTATTAACTTAAAGAAAATTATTTTGGCAATAGTTTGTAGAATGAACTGCAATGGGGAGAGAATTGAGGGAGAGAGACCAAACAAAATTCCCATAACAAGAATATAGGCAAGAGGTGATCAAATCCTGCTCAAGAGATCTTTTGAAGGCAAGATTAGATAATAGATTAGATATGCCGAATGAGGGAGAATGAGGATTCCTGGATGGTTTCAGAATTTACGAACCTGAGAGACTGGAAGGATCTTAATGCATTTGTTGGATTTAGGGAGGTTTGAAAGGGGAACAGGGTTTAGTTTTTAAAATGTTGAGGTTTTTTCCCCTTTTCATTTTAAAGCACAAATTCTGTGGTTTCCATTCCCATTTGAGATTTTTCTAATGACATTGCTTCCCCTGCAAATATCTATCCTGTTCTGCTGTGGTGAGAATAATAAATACTGCTCTTTATTTTTATTTCTTTTTTTTATCCTTTCATTTATTCTTTCACATTAGATGATTGGCTGAAGAAATTAAAAGTGTTCTACTGCAGATGAAGTACAGATCATATTGCCATATGCTTTTGACGACCTTGCCTCAGAAAGGAATTCTATAGTGTTGTTCACGAGTGGAATCAGGTCTGAGTTTATGGCTATTTCAGTGTAAACTAATTGCTAATTATTTAAAAAAATAATTCAAAATGAGTGTTTTACCGATAAATAAGCTAATGGCATTATTGTTACTTCATATAAAAGTGAGACAATGGCTCCCTTTTATAAGTCATATTAACCACACAGTAGAGGCGCTGTAAATTAGTGCTCATCTTTTGAAGTTAGGAAGACCTGGGTTCAAGTGCTGGCTCCGTGGACTGTATGCCTCTGGAGAAATCACTTTACCTCGGTATCCCCAGCAGCCAAGACTTGAGTTTGCAGAACCCTTGTTAATCTGCATTATTAGAAGCAAGCTCTTCACTGAGTACTACTTAGACCAACAAAATCATGTCTAAACACAAAACCACACCACGCAATATTATATGGGTTAGAAAGTGCCTCACACGGAAAAGTGGACTATTTGTCCCAGATATCAAATTGTATTATAAAGCAGTAATTATTAAAATAATCTGGTACTGACCAAGAAATAGAGTAGTGGACCAGTAGAGTAGATTAAATACATAATATACAAGCTTTTGAGACAAAACCTCACTATTTGTCAAAAACTTGGAAAACTTGGCAAACCTTGTATAGACCAATATCTCATACCACATTCCAAGATAACTTCAAACTGAGTACATGATTTAGACACACAGGGTGATGCCATAAGCAAATTAGAGGAGCATGAATAGTTTACCTGTCAAGTATATGTATACAGGAAGAATTTAGCACCAAATAAGATAGAGAGCATTATGGAATGTAAAAAGAATAATCTGGATTACATTAAATTTTAAAGTTTTTGCATAAACAAAACCAATGCAGCCATGATTAGGAGGAAAGTAGAAAACTAGGAAAAAAAATTTACAGCAAGTTTCTTTGATAAAGGCCTCATTTCTGTAGCACCTACACAATATTCACAGTGCCTATGGTGGCCATGAATATCCCAGTGCAATTCTGAATCTTGAAATACAACAGATTTTCCACATGGAAGACAAAACCAAAACACTTATTCAGACACCAGAAAGCCAAATCCATCATAGCAACAAAAATCTATACACAACAAATAATGCAGAGGACAATACCATCCCCAAGGCTTCCCCCTGCTAGGTTTCTCACAAACCAGATCCCATAAACAAAATCATAAACAAGCTCTCACAGACATGCTAGTCAGCTGTACTAAGCTGACTCCACTGAGCTTACTTTAGTCTAGAAACCAATGTTATTAATTATATTTTCATCCACTATTATGTGATCACCCTGATCCTGTTTAGATTATGGCTAGTCTTGAGAATTTGAGATTAGGTTAGTAATGTGATGTATAAAAAGTTTGAGAGACTTAGTTTCTGGATAATTAATAATTCCATTAATTATAGCTAGCAAATTATTTATAACAGAGTGGGTATATGGCTATCACTCTTAAACCAAAAGACCCTTCTTGTCTTGGAGGTCTCTTGACACTTTTATATGCTTGAGTGTGTGCGTTCCTGACTGATGGAAATTGACTTTGGTTTACAATTAATGAGATAACAAATATTATAATGAGAGGTGGACTTAGTCTAATGAAGGGGTGGGGGATTTGACCTTGATTACATCACTCTTACATCTCCACCAGACCAGCCCCAGCTTGAGGGAATTTAGACAGAGAGATCTACCTCTACCCAAGCTTGTCTAGATAGAACAAAATGACAGGAATTTACCTAAATTAGATTCTTTTTACTCTTTAATCAAAACTAAACTTCTTGGGAGGGAGCTGAACAAAACTGAGGAGAATGTTAAAATCCAATCTCATTATCAGTTGTGCTCTTCAGAGGTGATTTGACCCAGTAGAGAATGAGAAAATAGGAAGGTAAAAAATCCCAGATGTCTCCAATAGTAATTGACTATTATAAGAGAAAAATAATATTTTTTTCTCAGTCATGATACTTTGATTTTAGCTAGACATTTAAATAAATCTCTCATGGTATCTTTCTGAAAAAGATGGAGAGAGCAGGATGATACCACCCTTTAGTAGATAAAATCCTGATTGAATGAGAGGACACAAAGAATGGTGGTTAAGAGATCAATAGTAACTCATTGGTAGGAAGCAAATGTGGAACCCCAGCCATGTAGCCTTGCTTAAATGTTATACATTTTTAGCATCTAGCCTGATCTGAATCCAAAAAAAGAATAACCAGGTCAGGAATCCAACACCAAGAGGTAACCTACAATTCTATTTCTTGAAACAAGCTAAGTTTTTGGATGGTGACAGAGGTGGGCTCTGCAGCATTCAACTGTTGCTCAGAAAAAAAAAAAAACCACACAGGTCAGGAACTTGTGAAGCTTAGACCATGGGGACAGCAATCTAATTTTATCCTATATCAGATCATGCTGGGAGTAGTGAAAGCTTGGAGATCCTAGAATAAAACAATACCAAATACCAATAAAAGCAGCACCAGGGCCAGTTGGGACATTTCCTTCAGTACTGTGGCAGAGCTCAGTCCTAATGTCAAGTCTAAAATCAGGAAGCAGGATGGAAGAATGAACAAATAAAAAAGAATTCCACCATAAAGAGCTAGAATGATAATAGGGTAGCTTAAGATGCAAACACAAAAGAGAACGATTCCAAAATACCTGTAAGAAATGTCTCAAGGAGAAAACATGCCTTGGGTACAGGTTTAACTATAATTCCTAGAAGAGATGAATGAAGAATTTTTTAAAAGTCAAAGAATGTTGTTTTATTAATTGAATAAGAACACTCAAGGAAAACAATGGAAAAGAAATGAGAGCTATGGAAGAAAAAAATTGGAAAATGAATTTATACCTTGACAAAAAAAGGCATAAAACCTTCGTGTAAGCCACAAACTTCGTAAAAATTAGAAGTGACCATGTAGAACCCAATGCCTTCATGAAACAACAACAAATATTAACACAAAGTCAAAAGGCTGAAAAGAATAACAAGGAAATAAAAGGTATCGCATAGAAAATACATAGGAGGAAAATGTAAGAATCACTGGATTATATAAATACCATGACCAAAAAAAAGAGCTTAGTTATTGTATTTTAAGAAATCTTTAAAAATAACTGCCCAGATATCTTAGAATCAGAAGGCAAAACAGAAATAGAATCTACTGATCACCCCCAAAATAAAAGTTTCCAAGAATTTCACAGTCAAAATCCAGAGCTTCCAAGTCAAAGAACAAATACCACAAGAAACCAGAAATTTAAAAAAAAAATACTGAGTACAGTCAGAATCACACAAGATTTAGCAACCACTAGTATAAAATAGGGGAAAACTTAGAATATAATATCCTAGAAGGAAAAGGATACAGACTTACAACCAAGAATAACTTATCCAGAAAAGAACAGAGTATAATAGTACAAAAGAAAACAAATAGGATTTTAAAGAAATAGAGGACTTTGCAGCATCCCCCTTTTTACTTTTTTATTTTTTTAACTTTTATTTTCAATTCCAAATTCTCTCCCTACTTTCAATCCCTCCCCCACCCACTGAGAAATAAAATATCCATTATCTACGTGAAATCATGTAAGATATATTTTCACATTAGCCATGTTGCAGATAAAAGCAAGAAAAATTAAGAAAATATGCTTCAATTTTCACTCAGCTCTCTCTCTGGAAGTATATAGCATAAAGATGATAACTGTTTCCATGGGAGCTAATGAAATCACTAAGTGAAATGACATAGAGGGAGAAGAGGGCTCAGGACAGTCTTAAGGTATACTCATGGTTAGTGGGCATGAGAAACTGAGAAGCATTAGTCAGGTAGATAGGAGGAGAACCAGGAAAGAGAAACATCATGAAAACTTAGAATGAAGAGCATGTAAAGAGGGCCATCAACAGTATCAAAGGATCTGACAATTAAGGGATCACCAATAACTTTGGAGAGAACGGTTTCAGTTCAATGATGTTTGAGATCAGACTGCAGAGAGTTGACAAGAAAATGAGAGGAAAGGAACTGGAGACATCAATTAGAGATGGCCTTCTCAATGAGTTTAGCCACAAAAGGAAGGACAGATGGAATGAAAATCATCAGGATTGTTAGGGATAGACAAATCAAGTAAGGGTTTTTTGAGGATGAGAATGACATGGGGGTGGTTTGTAGGTAGTACAGAAATAATCAGGACACAGACAGAAATCACTGACCTATCAATCTTGTACCCCTGGACTTTTATCAACTTGTAAAGATTGCAAACTTCCAGGTGATAATTTCCCATAAATTACAGAAACAGATGATTCTTAGTGTAATTTCTCTATTAAGGTGTTATTGGCATGTTTTACAATCATTTACATTCCCTGAGATAAAAAAGAATATTGTTATATGACAGTAGTGTCCAGATATGTTGGCACAAAATGCTACTGAGATGAATGTTTCCTAATGAAGTTGTTGAGATAACAAAGAGATGTGATCTTTGAGCTAGATTTATATTTGTGATAGCAGGGAGCTTTTAAATTCTTTCAACTCTTCACTAAATCTCAGTTGATCTGTGACCTGTTAACAGTGATCACACTGCAGAACTGTGTGAAGATTTACCTTAGAATAAACAGAAATCTGCATGGACCATTTTAAGAACAATAAAAATTAGAGTGCCCTGGAAAAAAAGCATTAAGTTTTGGGTTTGTTTTTTTTTTTTACTACATGTTGTTTACAGAAACAAATTAGGATGTGCTACAGATATTTAAAGTATCATATATTCAGTAAGGAAGACATCTCATGTTAACAAACTGGGGCAACAAATGAGAAAATTTTAAATGACATATTAAGAAAGAAGCTAAAACAATATATTTCAAAGATTAAGTACTATGACCTTGTTAAATTTACACCAAGAATGCAAAGCTGATTTAATGCTGGAACTTAACCAGATTAATAACAAAATAAAATATAATAATGTAATTACATCAATGGATCTACAAAAAGCTTTTTGACAAAATGCAATGTTTATTTATATAAAAAAACTAGAAAAGATTGATCTTTCCTTAAAATTATGAATAGTGTATACATATGTGTGTACATGTATACTGTTTCGTGTGTGAGTGTACATATACATACATACAAACACATACTCATCAAGAGCTATAATTATGTAATGAAAATAAACAAAAATCCTTTACAATAAAATCAGGGGTAAAAAAATATGTCCATTGTTACTACTTCTAATTGACGTAGAAGTTCTAGCTATAGCAATGACAAGAAAAATAACTTCAGGGAACTAGCATAGATAAAGAAGAAACAAAATTCACTTTTTGCAGATAATATGACAGTATATTTAAGGAGCACTGGAGTCAATGAAAAATTAATTAAAACAACAATTTCAATAAACTTGAGAGATTATAAAAAATCCAGTTATTAGCATTTTTATATAATATCAATAAAACTTGGAGAAATATTAACTAAAATTCTGTTTAAAATAACTATTTTATTATATATGTATGCAAATAAAATAATTATAAAATGTATAAAATTCTTGGGAGTTTACCTTCCAAGATATATGGAAAAACTATATAAATACAATTAAAAATCACTGCTACTTCGATCCAAAAATAGATCTAAATAATTAGAAAAATATTAATGAATATTAATGGTTCATGGATTGGTAGCCTAAATAATAAAAATGGTATGACTTTAATTAACTCAATGCCATCCCTATCAAACTACCAAAAGATTACTTTATGATAAAGTGATATGATTACTTTATGATAAAATGATAAACTCATCTGAAGGAAAAACGTAAAAAATTTCTCAGGAAGTAAAGGAAAAAAGTGGGAACAAGGAAAGTCTAGTGATTCTAGTTTTTAAACTACCCTATAAAGAAATAATTCTCAGAACAATTTGGTACTGGACAAAAAGATAGAGAAATGGATAAGTAGAACAAAAGTAAATATATCTAGTATACTAGTCTATATATTTATATATACATATATAAATGTAAATACAGACATACACATATTGGAAATATACACACATATACATATATAGTATATATACAAATATATACATGTGCAGGATATATATATGCACATATACACATATACATATATATGTTTATATATATTTTATATATATATATACATACACACACATATGGCATAGCTAGGTGGTGCAGTGGATAGAGCACCAGTGCAGGAATCAGGAGGACCTGAGTTCAAATCTCACCTCAGACACTTGACACTCACTAGCTGTGTGACCTTGGGCAAGTCACTTAACCCCAATTGCCTCATTCTGGGTCATCTCCAGTTATCCTGATGAATATCTGGTCACTGGATTCAGGTGGCTCTGGAGGAGAAGTGAGGCTGGTGATCTGCACAAAGTCAAGTGCAAGTCATGTCATCATTTCTCTGATGGCATGGTCTTCTTTGGCAATGAAGGATGAATATACACATATATACATACACACATAAACATGCACATGTATGTATGTGTTTGTAGATAGATAGATAGATAGATAGATAGATAGATAGATAGATAGATAGATAGATAGATAGATACAGGAGAAGTTGGGAAAGTTGGACAGTAGTCAGAAGAAATTAGATTTTCACAAATGCCTCACACAACATACAAGATAAATTGTTAAATGAATGCGACCTAGTTATAAAAGGTCATATCATAAACCAATTAGAGAAATATGGGGGAAAATTACATATTACATTACATATTACATCAATAAACAGCAGAAAAGTTCCTGATCAATTGAGTCAAAGAAAGTCACAAAAGACAGAGTGGATAATTTTGATTACAAAAAACTAAAAAGCTTTGCACAAGCAAATCTAAGATTAAAAGAGAAAAAAACTAACTGGAAGAAAGTCTCAGCAGCTGGTTTCTCTGATATTGGTCTCTTTCCCAAGAAACACAAGGAAATGATTCGATTTATAAAAATGAGAGCTGTTACTCATATCTAAGGAAATAAACACTGAAGAAAAATAGTTTCTCTATAAATAACAAAATAATTCTCCAAAACATTACTCATTAGAGAAGTCCAAATTAAAGTCACTCAGATTTTACCTCACCTCCAATAAATTGACAAAGATGACATCAAAGGAAAATAAGTATTGGGAGAGTTGTGAATAGGTACAATTATTCTGGAAAGCAATTTAAAAAAGTTACGGAAACAGTCCAATCTTAGGCCTACAGCCAAAAGATATTGAAGAAATAGAAAATGGTGCTCTGTATAGAAAAATATTTATAGCAGCTATTTCTGTGGTGGAAAGAGACTGGAAACAATAGAAATGATCATCAACTGAGGAATGGTTAAATATATAGTACTATAAGGACAACTGTGCTATAAGAAATGTGGAAAGAGATGATCTCAGAGACCTGAAACTTATGTGAACTGATACAGAATGAAATAAGCAGAAACAGAACAATTTATGCTACATCAGTTGTAAACATGAATAAATTGGAAGACTGTATAAAATGATGAATTAAAGGGTAGAACCAGGATAATAATTTATACAACATTGTAAAAACAAACATTTTTTAAAGCTGTGATATATGCTCAATACAATCACCATGATGAAATATACGATGGACCTCTTGACAGAGAAGTAATAAATTTCAGGATACGGAATTTTATATATGCAAAATTCTGTAATATATATGTGTATAAATATTCTTGAATAGCTATTATATGTAAATTCTAGAATAGTTAAGAAAAGATCAAAATATTGTCTTGCGTTTCTACTGTATTAATTTCTACTTTATTGATTCTACAATGTATTTGATTTTATGCTCTATTAATTTTATAATTGAGTCTGCATTTACCTAAAGCCACTTTTATGTCCTTAAGTTAAGCTCAGAAATTTAGATCTGAGTTAGTTACAAATTAACTTGGTACCCTCCCCAAAAGATATGTCCTTTGTCTTTGCCTGTCCTTGTGCAATTAGGGAAATTTTAAATCTTTTCTAAGGAGATAAGTCTGATAGTCTTCGTCTCCTGACAATGAACACAAGATGCAGATGGGTCCCATAAAACAACAACCATTCCTTAATTATTGGAGAGGAGTGGTTACTAGCCCCACATGAGTGCTAGCGGGGTATTCCGGATGTAACCTATCATGTTGCCATCTACCCTGTAACCAATTGTATTGTCTTCTCCACCTACCCAATTGTATTCCCAGAACTTTATGAAGGCTGGTGAACCCTACCTTGGGGTCTTTGGTTACTGAGAGGCCATAGATGCAATTTATTGGTTATTGCTAGCCTTAGCAATAAGTTGATCATGCTCAGACCATTATTTCTTAGTTTAATTTTCAACCATAACAATTATATATAAATTCTAGGATAGGTATAATATAGCTTTCTAATATATATACATGTTTTAATATTTTAATTTAATATTTCAATCTAATACACATACATCTAATATGCACACACACACATACTTGTATGTAATCAATGAAGGAATTTGTTTTACTTGACTATACATAAGAAATTTGCTTTTCTTTTCTTTTTTTTCCAGTGAGATGGGTGTTAAGAGGGAAAGAAAATAGGTTTCTACTAATTAAAACAAAAAAAAAAACTTTAAAAACAGAGAGATGGAAGAGCTGGGTGCCATAGATGTACAATGTCGAATGCACTTTCAGATGAAGTGAATACGTTGTTGGTTTTGCTTAATGGGGGTCATCTAGAAATGTTTGTAATTTAAATATACATCAGGTCAATGAAACTTTACAACATCTTGAAGCCTTTTTTGTTGATGTTGCCAAAGCCACCTTATTTGAATTTTTGCCGTTCCAAAGTATAAATTTATTAGCCTTAATGAAGTTGGCATTGCCAGTAGGTTTTTGCTTTGTTTTGCTTTCTTTTTGCATATAAAGTATTTTTTTCTCAAAATATAGATTCCATTTGTAACATTCCAATTGTGAGTGTGTTTGTGTGTGTGTGTGTGTGTGTGTGTGTGTGTATGTATTCCATTTATAAGATATATGAAGGAAATTTGTCTTTGCATTTTTGCTGAACTCGTTGCTTTTAATGTTCCACCTAGAATCTGAATCCAAGGTCGCCATGGTTTGTGCTCCCAGGTTCCTGGATATTGTTTCCTGCACCTAAAAAATGGAGGATAAACACACTGAGTCTGTTTCTCAGAGCTATCGGGGCAAAAGGGAGGGCAGGGGAAGGAAGTCCTTTCCCCTTCCCCAATTCCCATCAATTCTTCAGTTCATGGCACCCATGCTGTGGATGACTTATACTTTTCTTAGCCTTCTTTACAATCTGCAAAGAGTACATTGGAGAGACAGTGAGTATCCCAGTCTATTAGTTTTTAAAGATGAAATCTGTTTGGGCTAAGCAGCTAGAGAAACTGTTGCCCCCTCTATAGCAGGGGAACACAGGATGTCTTCTCCCCAAATCAAGGTACATCCACATTAGATGATCTGAGCATGATCATTGATATGATTAATATGAGCATGATTATTAATATATAATTCATATATTTCTATGAAAATATCATGACATCCTAAATGAAAGGTAAACAAGAGGAATTTACTATGGAACACAGAATGCTAATGCAATTTCATTGAAATAGTGTGTAGTATATATTAAGGTGCTAAGAATAGTTATTTTGTTTTAATAGAACGGACAACAAAATTAAATCTTGATAAAGAAATACGCAGTAAAGTTAATTAGGTCATGGCTGTTTTTTAATTATTTCAAAGGCATTTATGTTTTAATAGCAAAGAAGAAAGGACACTTCCTATAGATTTTGGATCTAATACTCCATTCAAAGAGCTCTAAAAAGTTGAGTAATAAAAGCTAAATATGACAAGGAATATCACCTACAAAAAGGCACTGACTTCCTCAAGTATTGTTTCTGACCATAGATTATGACTAAAATGATAGGTTTATGCAACTATTATTAGAATTCCTATCCCACAAACGCCTCCACTAACATTCCAAGTTAGCATATTCCCAATCTCATCTCTGAATAATCACAACTCTTTATTTATTTTTTTGGGGGGGTCTAGGCTTGGTATTTCGTTAATTGGCAACTGTTTGGTGAGGAAATTCTCTTTACCAATGGAGACTAGCAGCTATCCAACAATGCATATAGTCTGGGGCACTGATTTGCCTAGGGACTCAGAGTTAGCACGCATTACGTACTGGAGCACTTGTCTCTCTGACTTCAAAGCCAGATCTCTATTTACTATGTAACACAACTTTTCCAAAAAGAAAAACCTTAGGTTGCAGGGGAGGGAAAGGAATAAAGAGATAGCTTATGGATTGGGGGGCCAGCCAAACTGATATGAATTTACTCTTTCCAAGCATAGAATTCACTGAACTATTTGTGAGCAGGGATTTTTGTACTTGAAGTCCTGGTTGTCTAGGGAAATACCTAGCATATGTTAGGTGCTTTAAAAATACTTGTTGAATGATTCCCTATGAAATTAGAACCAATGGAGCACACACACACACTCTCTCTCTCTTTATATATATATAAAATTATATATTTTATATACATACAATATATGTGTATTATATATGATATAATCTTCAGTGTATCAATAAGGCTTTTGGGTTAAAATAGCCATTTTGTGTGATCATATATAGCATTATGTAGAAGTAGAGTATGAAGGGTCATCCAGATGACAGAGAACTTGCCTCAGTCTGAAAGCTCCAGTCCTGCCTCTGATTTGTAATGGTTGAGTGAGACCCTGGGCAAGTCAGTTAAGCCTTTTAGCAACCCAAGTAAGTAGCTAAAAGTTGCAGAACAATTATTGATCTGCATTGATGTGGGGAGTTTCCTCACAAGGAATGACCTTCATCAGTGAAGACCCATATAAAATAACATTCAAGTCAGTGAGAAATTGCTTGGTGTGTTGAGGGTATGGATTGTTGATAGGAATTATTACAACCGCAAAAGAAATTCTAGCCAGAGGAAATCAACATTTACATGGAACTTTACATGGGATCAGAGTGATTACAGAGAATATCCAAGAATTTCCAAGATATAACATGGAGAGTTGGATAAGGGAAAGTGTTGATAATCAATTATTTCAAACACTCAAAATCCTAATTGCAACTTATTTTATAATGCCATCAGTTCCATCTCTGAATAAATAGTAGTAATCAAGAATTTTTCCATTTCTATCTATTTAAAGCAGATAACTGTTACATATCAGTTTTATCTATTTCTTATTGTCTAAAACCTGAATATCCACAAAGTGGGTGAATTTTGTATTTAAAGTTAATCTAGAATTATTATGCTTCAGATATAAAGGCATAAGCTTCAGGTATAGGTGTAGGGATATCTGAGCACAAGAAGTAGTACTTCCAGAGTTTTGAAAGTGGATAAAATTGTCCTTTGCTTCATTTTCGCCTCTGTCTTCTAAGTCCACTGAAAACTAATCATAAATATCTGGTATCCATGAAAAAAACAGTGTAAGTTAATTTACCTACTAGGGTAAAATCTAAATATGAACACTTACTTTTTAGTTACTGCAATTCTGATGGTTTGTGAGAGGGAAATACATCAACCAAAGCAAATGAAACAAAAAGGTCTTTCATGTTTTTATGTGAGTGAATATTAAGGTCTTTAATGATGACTGGTTTAGAATTATTCTGGTAGGCACAACTGAGAGTTCAAAACCTCTATTTGTGTGACATCTATGATACTGACAAGAGGGTCCCTCACCATCCTAAAAAACAGAGGCAAGTAAAGGTTGTCAAGTGATGGTGACACTGTCATTAACTATTTTATAACTCTAATCCAAGCTACACAGAAGGGCCATGAAAATGCTGAGCTTATAACTATGGAGAGAATAGCAGGTTCAGTAAACTCATTAAGTCTCTCTTGCCATCATAAGTTGAATCTTTATATTGTACTAAAATATGTTAAAAATTGAAAAAAATCACTAACAAATATAAGTAATTATTTTTTTAAAAACTTCTTTTAAAATTAGTATTTTACTTTCATAGCTGAAATTTGAGGTTGTATTCTCTATTTTGGAAGAGATTTTGAGGTATAAGAGACCTTATTTTTTTTTCTTTTTCAAGTAGGTCATTAGGTTCTGGCATCCAATATTGTGCCTCATAATGAGTTACATACATAGAAACTGAAGCCCAGTTACAAGATTTTGGTTTGGGATAACTTTTCCCCCTTTGAGGATTGGAAACTTTAAAATCAAGGCACATAGGAATCTGAACTGTATACAGTAAGCAAACAATGATTTGATTCTATAATGTATATAGGAGAAACCCTTGACTTGTAGTTACATTTTTCACTTAAACTGTTAATTACAGACTCCCAAATTCCTTGGGTCTGGATCAAGGTCGTCATTTCCAGCGATGCTGGACTAGACAGGATTCATCATTGACTAAATTAGGATCACGAGAGCAAGGCGGACAGCAGAATGGAAACAACAATGAGATTAATACAAGGAAGACAATTCCACACAAACTCATAAGAGCATATGAGACAATCCACAAAATGGGTTCTTTCAAAGGTGAACGAGGGATGCAGCTGCTTGCTATGTTATCTGTTGAGAAAGGTCCTGAAATCTCAGATACTGGAACACCATCAACTTCTAGAAAGGAAAGAAAAAAAATTTTTAATGTTATAAAAGTCTAAATTTTCAGGATAAAAGACAATGGGATTATAATAATATTGGTTCAGACATGATAGGGACCTTTGATATAACCAATCAATAACCAACACTCTATTATTTACTGAGTAATTATTCAGTTAAGTGATTGTCCATTCTTAATTTCTTCTTCTCCTTTGCTTTTTCATTAAATTGTTATTTGCCTATTATTATGGACAGGTGAAATGGAAATTACTAAGTGAAATAATCTAGTTCTGAATATTATTTTAATGTTACCTCAACAGGTAAGTTCAATAGACTGAAAGTTCAAAATTAGTCTTGAAAGGAATCTTGTGGTTTCTTAGAACAAGGATGTAATAGAATTATATTGGATGCAAGCGGACTGAGTTCTAGATCCCCTAACAGGTATGATAACTAAATTGAGAATAAAAAACCCAGCTCTTATGGTTTAGGAACTAAAATTTTCTCAGTAGCAACACTCTGGGAGGGGAAGTCAAGATGGCTGAGAAAAGCCAGGAAGTTGCCTAAGTTCTCCCCAGTTTCCCTCAAAATACTGGTAAATCAAGTCTTTAAGTAAATTCTGGAATGGCAAAATCCACAAAAAGATGTGGTGAAAAAAAATTTCCAACCCAAGATAACTTAGAAAGACTATAGGAAAGATCTGTCTCACTTAGGTAAAAGGGCAGTGTAATGTAGCATAGGCAATATCTAGGTAAGTGGGGAGACTTTATCATAGCAAGCTACTAAAAATCAAAACATAAACTCAGAAGAGGACAATAATGTTAAAATACCTATATATATGTGAAGCTTTAAAGGAGAATGTGAATTGGAATCAAGTCCAAAAAGGCCTCTTGGAAAAGCTCAAAAAGGATTTAAAAAAGTCAAATAGAGAGATAGAAGAAAAATTGGGAAAAAAATGAGTATCATCAAGAGAATAATAAAAAAAGAGTTAAAAGCTTAAAAAAGGAAGAACAAAAACTGAAGGAAACTCCTTAAAAAATAGAATTGATAAAATGAAAAAAAAAAGTCCACCAAAGAAAGCAACTCCTTAAAAATAATAATTAGCCAAATGTAAAAAAAGGTACAAAAGCTAACTGAAGAAAATAATACCTTAAAAATCAGAACTTGGCAAGTGGAAGTTAATGACTTCATGAGAAATTAAGTCAAACAAAATCAAAAGAATGAAAAAATAGGAGACACTGTGAAAATACCTTATTGGAAAAACGAACTGACCTGGAAAATAGATCTAGAAGAGAAAAATTAAGAATTGTGGGACTGTCTGAAAATCACGATCAAAAAGGAACTGGGACAACATCTTTCAAAAAATTATCAAGGAAAACCGCCTGATATCCTAGAACCAGAGAACAAAATAGAAATGGAAAGAACCCACTGATCACCTCCTGGAAAAGATCTCAAAATGAAAACTCCCAAGGAATATTGTAGCTAAATTCTAGAACTATCAGATCAAGGAGAAAATATTGTATGCAGTGAGAAAGTAACAATTTACATATCAAGGAGCAACAGTCAGGATCACATAGGAATTGGCATCTTCTACATTAAAGGATTGGAGGATTTGGAATATGATATTCTGTAGGGCAAAGGATAACAACCAAAGATCAACTACCTAGCAAAATTTAGTACAATCTTTCAGGAGAAAAAATGGACATTCATTGAGGGAACTAGCAAACTTTCCTGTTAAAAAGATCAGAACTGAACAGAAAATTTGATCTTTAAACAAAAGACTCAAGAGAAGTATAAATAAACAGGAAAAATGTTATTCAAAAAGGTTATACTCTTTACATCCCTACATGGGAAGATACTTTAACTCTTAAGAACTTTATCTTTATTAGGGCAGTTAGAAAGAGTACAAATAGATGGAGAGTAGCAGCATGAGTTGACTTTGATGTGATGATATTAAATAAAAGGAGTGAGAAAAGCATTATTCTGGGAAAAGAATAAAGCAGAGGCAGAATGGGGCAAATTATATTACATGAAGAGGTGCACAAAAGACCTATTTCAAGGGAGAGAGATAAGAACATTGTTTGAACCTTCCTCTCATCAGACTTGACTCAAGGCATACACACTCAGTTGAGTATAGAAATTTCTTACCCTACCAGGGAAGAAGGAGGGGATGGGTAAAGAAAAAGGGGGCAGAAAAAGAAGGAAGGGAAGATTGAGAGAGGTGGTGGACAGAAGAAAAACACTGATGAGGAGTGACAGGGTAAAAGAAGAGAGATAAAAGGAGAAAAATAGAACGGAAGGAAATACACAGTTAATGATCATAACTGTGAATGCAAATGAGATGAACTCTCTCAGAAAATGGATACAGATAGTAGAGTGGATCAAAAACCCAGAATCCTACAGTATCTTGTTTACAAGAAACACATTTGAAATAAAGAGATATACACAAAGTAAAGGTAAAAGGCTGGACCAGAATAAAATCTGCTTCAGCTGAAGTTAAAAAAAAAAAGCAAGGGTAGCAATCATGATCTCAAACAAAGCAAAAGCAGAAATAGATCTAATTAAAAGAGAGAGGGAAGGAAACTACATCTTGTTAAAGGTACCACAGACAATGAAATAATATCAATACTAAAAAATATATACCAAATGGTGTAGCATCCAAATTTCTAAAGAAATTAAATAAATTATAGGAAGAAATTGACAGCAAAACCACACTAGTGGGGGGACCTCAATCTCCCCCTCTCAGAACTAGATAAATCTAACCACAAAATAATCAAGAAAGAAGTTAAGGAGGAGAATAGAATTTTATAAAAGTTGGATTATGCTATACCTCCAGAGAAAACTGAATGGGGACAAAAAAGAATATACCATTTTTTCTCAGAAGTACATGGCACCTACAGAAAAAACTGATTACATATTAAGGCATAAAACCCTTACAAGTAAGTGCAGAAAAGCAGAAATGTTGAATGTGTCCTTTTCAGATCATGATGCAACAAAATTTAGATGTAATAAAGAAACATGAAAAGACAGCTTAAAAATTAATTGGAAACCAAATAATCTAATACTAAAGAATGAGCGGGGTCAAACAAGAAATCATAGAAATAACCAATAATTTCACCAAAGACCATGACAACAATGAGACAACATGCCAAAATTTATGGGATGAGAAAAAGTACTAATAGCGGAAATTTTATATCTCTAAATACTTAAAATGGTAAGAGAAAGAACAGATAAATGTAGGGCATGCAACAAAGAATTAGAAAAAGAACAAATTAAAAATAACCTATTAAGCACCAAATTAGAGATCCTGAAAATCAAGGGAGAAATTAATAAAATTGAAAGTAATAAAACTAATGAACTAATAAATAAAACTAAGAACTAGTTTTATAGAAAACACAATAAAATAGATCAACTTTGGCTAATTTGATTTAGAAAAAGAAAAAAATGAAATTACCATATCAAAATAAAAAGGGGTAAATTTACTACCAATGAAGAGAAAATTAAAGCATTGAGTAGGAGGTACTGTGCCTAACTGTATGCCAATAAATCTGACAATCTAAATTAAATGGATGAATGTCCACAAAAGCATAAGGTGTCCCAAATTAATTGAAAAGGAAAAAAATACCTACCCTTATTTTAGAAAAAAAAATTAAATAAATCATCAATGAACTACCTAAGAAAAAATCTCCAGGGCCAGAAGGATTTATAAGTGAATTCTACCAAACATTTAGAGAACAATGAATTCCAATACTCTATACATTGTTCTAAAAAATAGGCAAAGGGCCCTACTAAATTCATTTCCCAACAAAATATAGTGCTGGGAAGAGCTGAAATACAGAAAGATAATTATAAACCAATTTTCCCTAACGAATATTGATGGAAAAATTTTAAATAAAATACTGGCAAAGAAATTACAGCAATTTATCTTCAAGATAATACACTATGAACAGGTAGGATTTATTCCAGGAATGTAGCATTAGATCAATATTTGGAAAACTATGAGCATAATTGATCATATTAATAAAAAAACCCATAAGTCATATGGTTGCCTAAATAGAGAAAAAATTTTTGATAAAAAATAGCACTCATTCTTATTAAAAACACTAGAGAGCAAAGGAATAAATGGAGTTTTTTCTTAAAATGATAAGTATTATCTACCCAAGACCATCAGCAAACATTGTCTGCAATGTGCATAAGCTAGAAGCCTTCCTGATAAGATTACTGGTGAAGCAAGGCTGCTCATTATCACCACTATTATTCAATGTTTTACTAGAAATGTTAACTTTAGTTACAAGAGAAGAAAAAGAAATGTAAGGAATTAGAATAGGCAATGAGGAAGCAAAAACTACCATTCTATGCAGATGATATGATGGTACTTAGAGAATCCTAGAGAATCAACTAAAAAACTTCTTGAAGTACCTAACAACTTTATGAGAGTTGCAAGATATAAAACAAACCCCACATAAACCATCAGAATTTCTATATATTATCTAAGAGAGCCCTGCTGCAAGAGAGAGAGAAATTCCATTTAAAGTAACTGCAGACAATATAAAACCCTTGGGAGTCTACCTGGCATAACGAATCAGGAACTATATGAATGCAATTACAAAGCATTTTTCCCACAAATAAGGTCAGATTTAAGCAACTGGAAAAATATCAACTGCTCATGGGTAGGCTGAGTTAATGTAATAAAAATGATCATCCTACCTAACTTAATATACTTATTCAGAGCCATACCAATTCTGTAGAGCTAGAAAAAAATAACAAAATTCATCTGGAAGAACAAAAGGTCAAGGAATTAAAGGAAAAGTACAAAGAGATGGCAATAATAAAAATATTTGGTACTGGATAAGAGATAGAATGGAGCATCAATGGAATAGTTTAGGTACACAAGACCCAAGACACCAAAGTAAATGACTATAGTAATCTACTGTTTGATAAACCCAAAGACTCCAGCTTCTGGGATAAGAACTTATTTGACAAAAACTTCTGGGAAAACTGAATAATAGCCATGCAGACATGAAATATAGATAAGGGCATAGCTAGACTAAGATAAGATCAAAATATAAGCAAATTGGGAGAGCAAGGAATAATTTACCTTCCAGATGTATGGAGAAGGGAAGAAAAAAAATGTAAAATGGATTAATTTTGATTGCATTAAATTTAAAAAGTTTTTTTCTATACAAATTGATCTATTTATTCAGTGCTATACCAATCAAACCTATCAGAAAAAAATCATCTTATAGAGCTAGAAAAAATAATAACAAAATTCATCTGAAGGAACAAAAACTCAAGCATATCAAATTGATGAAAAAAATGCAAAAGAAAGGTAGTTTAGTCATATCAGATAACAAACTGCATTACATAACAGTAATTATCAAAACAATCTGGTATTGGCTAAGAAATAGAGTGGTAGATCACTGGAATAGATCAGGTACAAATGACATTATAATAAAGGAATATAGTAATCTAGTATATAATAAACTCAAAGATCCAAACTTTTGAAAGAAAATTCAGTATTGGATTAGAAAACAATAAGGTAGAAGAAAGTAGGCATAGACCAATATGTCATACTGTATACCAGGACAAGGTCAAAACGGGTACATGATTTACACACAAGGGGTGATGCCATAAGCAAATTAAGAGCACATGGAATAGTTTACCTGTCAGAATTATGGATAAAGGAAGAATTTAGAAGCAAAGAATATATAGAAAGCATTATAATATATAAAATAGATAATTTTGATTACATCAAATTTAAAAGTTTTTGCACAAGCAAAACCAATGCAACCAAAATTATAAGGAAAGCAAAAACCTGGGAGGGGGGGTGTGGAATTTGCAACAAGTATTTCTTTTTTTTAATTTATTTTATTTATTTATTTAACTTTTTACATTCATTTTCACAACGTAGCATTCTGTGTTGAAAGATCATCATGAATCATTCCTGGGGACTCCTGCAGGAATCACAATGTCACAGCCCTTCAAGCAATCTGGCAGCTGCTCATGTCCCATGTAACCTTTTACAGTTGCTCTGGTCTCAATGTGGCTCAAATCAGTTGCTACACCAGGGGTATGAGCAATGTCATAGAAAGTTAGATGGTTCACCAAAGGGCTATTCTTCAGGAGCAGTGAAAGTGCTGTCCAATTCCTTCAGAAGTACCGAGAACAGCTACTTTTGCATTATTCTGCGCCAAGGGGTTTAGGCTTCCACCCACACGGCAGGGGAAGGTTGATAGCATGGTGGGGATGGACTGAGGCCACTGGGACTGAAAATTTCTTGAGACATTAAACAAAGCTAACCATCATTTCAAGTTATTTCCCTGTTAACTATTTTTACAGCACATGCATGTTAGGCAAGTATCAAAAAAATCAAAAGCAAAAAAAAAACCTAAAAAAAGTTAAATACACGTTTTTTTTGTTTTACCACTATGCTTGATAAATAGTGATTTTATGAATATCAAGCAATTCATTTTACTGCATCTTTACTTGTACATTTGTTCTTAGGTTTGCCTAAACCGTTTAAATACAAATAAAATGAGTGGAGCAAAAATAATGAAAGCGAACAGCAGGTAACTTTACAAATAATGGGATGTGAATATTTCTGCCCTTCTCCAGAGTAAATTGACTGGGTTAAAACTTTGTCTTAAGGAACACTTTTGCAACTGCAATCATAAAAGTGTACACAATGAGACTGTGTATTCCACAGATACACATGGAATGATATGTAATATCTATGGAACATCTGTTTCTACCACAGCCATGAGTGCTCCAACCCTAAAGTACCCAAAATAGCTATACCTGTGGCTAGAACCAATTATCCCTTCATTCCCCCCATGACGACAGATTAATATGTAGGCAGGTTTTTTTTTGCTTAGACAAAGAAGCTGTTTTTAACACTGTTCTTGTGAAATCACAATGTATCAAAGGTACTATGCCAAAAATGTAAAATGTGTATAAAAATTCCTTATCTCCCTATTGGTCACCTCTGATGAAAACAGGTAAGTCCCCAAATGCTAACTGGCTCTACTCCCCTAATACTAAACATAAAACCACATGGGAAATATAGAAATCCAAATAGAAGTAATATAAACTTGTCATAAATCGTAAACAAAACTATTTGTGGGACAGCATGTATGACAAATGGTCTACTGTGTAAATTTTAGACAGAGGCAGACAAAGTTGGAATGCTGGTTAATTCTCCCCTCCTTCTCTTGCTTCATCTCCTTGGGTGTCCAATATCCACAATGTCAAGTTGTCTCTCAGTAATTGCATTATTAGTGTGCTGTCTTTGCAGGATTCTTCACTTAATGTATCAAATTCAGCAATGGCTTCATCAAAAGCTGTTTTTGCAAGGGAGTAGGCTTTCTCTGGAGAGTTCAGGATCTCATAATAGAACACAGAGAAGTTCAAGGCCAGACCCAAACTTATAGGATGCACTGGTTGCATCTCCTTTTTGCTGATTTCAAATGCTTCTTGATATGCTTGTTGTGATTGGTCAAGTATTCCTTTCTTGTCATCACCAGCAGTAACCTCAGTCAAAAATGGTACTGGGCTTCTTTCATTTTCAAATAGAAAACCTTGCTTTCTGCTTGTGAAGCATTAGAAATCAAAAACTTTTCCAATACAGTACATCACTGCCCATATCTCTTAGTTCAATCTCAACTTTTTCTCTATATTCTCAGGTCATCTGCTGTTTTTTTCCCCCAGCATCTTCTATCTTTTGTACTTGAAAACAACCACTGGGCCTCTACAACATTTTTGTAAGCAACGGAGAGAAAATTCTTCTCCTCATCGGATAATTCAGCTCCTTGCTCAGTTACAGACTTCATGCAGGGCTGCCATGTCATTGTATCTCCCCATCTGCTCAGTCAATTTGGTCTTCTGTACCAGCATCCATGACTGAATGTTCTTTACCGGGAGCGAGTGGAGGCTGCGGACAGAAGGACGGGGGAGGGGAAGGAAGGTGGGTTGGGTTTAGTGGTCTCTGGGTGGCAATAGTGGCAGGACTGAGAATGTCTAGGGATTTTTTCAAGACAGAATATGGAGCATATTATTTATCAGACTTATGGATAGGAGAACAATTTATGTATAAGAGACAGCAAAATTAGGTGAAACATGGATAATTTTGATTATATGAAATAAAAAAGTTTTTGTACAAATAAAACAAATGTAGTCAGGATCAGAAGGAAAGCAGAAATTGGGAAAAAATTTATGGACAGTTTATCAGGTAAAGGTCTTATATCTAAAAGTTATAAAAAAACTTTGTCAAATCTATTAAGAATATGAATCATTTCCCAATTGACAAATGGTCAGAGGATAGGAACAGGCAGTTTTCCAATGAAGAGATCACAACAATTTATAGTCATTTGAAAAATGCTCTATATCATAATAGATTAGAAAAATGTAAAGTAAAACAATCTTGAGATATCATTTTACACCTACCAGATGGGCTAAAATGATAGAAGGAAAAAGTGACAAATGTTGGA